>KV751316.1:7223748-7270009 GCA_001698575.1 Mola mola
TTGTATACCTCTTTTGTGCTGCTAGGTTAATGGTGTTTGTGAGGAATCCATGTTTTAGAATGTAAGGTTTTAGCAGCAACATCCATATTTGAAGCATTGTTGTCCACCACGAGCTCTTAGATTTTGTTGATATTGATACGCCATTGATCAGGCACAACATTGAAACGACTGATAAATAAAGTGAATAACAATGATTATCTTGCAGTACAATGCTCTGCTGGAAAACTTTGGGTCTCAGCATTCATGTGGATGTTGCTTTGACACCTTGCCTGCTGTCCAGCTAAAGATTAATGCAGACCGAGTACAGCCTCTCAAAGGCACCCAAAGGATCCACTGCCAATGTCCTGATGCCTGGACACACTCAGAGGTTCCCTGTCCACATCCCAAAAGGTCAGAACTTTTTGGCAGCATGACAAGGATCAAAACAATATCAGGCCGTTGATTTTAATATTGTGGCTGATCAGTGTGTGACAACCATGGATGTAAGATTTACTGGTTCAAAGAGGCGTAAACCTGTGAGATAATTCTAGTTAAAATGACCCCAACTCACAAATATGCTTCATAATGCTTTACGACCCATACAACATACACCACTGACTCATCTGCAAAAATTGTCCTTTTCGTAGTGAGGAAGAAAAGGGAGTTGAATTAAAATAAACAAAAAATGGTAAAAAAATTCATGCCACATTGACTAATATCGTTCTTTGGTTCTGAGCAGTTGTTACCTTGGCTTGGTGGCGTGTCTAAGGCTTGAAATAGTCAGCTGGCCAAAGTGGAGTGGTTCTGCTCTATGATACTTCTCCACCTAATGTGGAAACTGGGCTGCCTTTGAGCTCAGTGGCCTGACGCCTGCTGGCTCCAGCCCTGAACCTGCTGGAGCTGTCAAGAGCTCACAAACCAAAATTGAATAAAAAATGTTCATAAACATTTCATTCATTATTTAAATGTTTCATTTCATTAGCTGGACCTGACTGAAGTTTTTGGACATTTTACAAGCAAAACTTTTTGAACGTGGTCAGCCCTAATGTACACAGTGTAATTTTGAGATCTAACGGGCAATGTTCGGGATTGTTTTGGAAAACTTGGTTTCGTCTTTGGCTGCTCATTGTGTACTTACAACTGTAATATGTTTTCCAGGAGCTTGGCTGCACTAAAGATTTGATCCATCATGGAGCAGAATATGTCATCATCAACACCTCATCACTGTGTCATTGTACTCTTCACCTCTTGAAATGATTTTGGTCTTTGGGAATAAGTTGCATTTAAGGTTCAAGTAAAGCAAAATAAACATCAGAGTGTTCACAAAGTTAATGGGGTTTTTGCTTTTGTTGTTACCTTTTAACTAATTCAAGTTCGGTTCGTCCCTTTTTTTTTTCTTACAAATTGTAGTACACTACTTGTAGTGATAACATGGTGGAAGCTGGGAAAAATGTTTTGGTGTCAATATCTTTCACTTGGTCTTAGAATCCACATTAAAACCACTGACAGTTGCAGTGAATAACATTGACAATCCCCTGGACAATTATGTGTGAAAACTGTCTAACTCATATCTCATGTACTATTGTACTGTGCTTTTCCCATATTCAAAACCCTCTCCTTGTGGACTTAAAAAACCCACCTTAAATCCAGAGTCCATTGAATTGAATCAGTGTTTGACTGATCTGTACTGTACTGTAGTTCATACTCCCACTCTGTGACAGATGTACAGGCAGGCATACACTAAAGCGCTGGGTTTTCTTTAGCTTTAATGAGAACAGCAGTGGATGGACTAGAGGAGGGTTAATTTTTATTTATATCTATATGTTTATAAGCTTTTGCTCTTTGGTTTTGATTTATGTCACAATGCAAACAGACATTGCATTGATCTTCCCTTAGATAAATGGAAGTGCAAAATGAAGGAGATGCCAATAGGCCAGTGTAATGAAACCTGCAGGAAAATCCCATTTTTAGCATTCCATACGTCGGAATCCTCAGAAAACAAGCTAGGACTGGTGTTAAACAACCATGCAATGAACTCTTTGCATATATGTTTATGCATCCATGCAGGCCCTGGTAAAGCACTTGTATTTGTGGTTTTCCTTAGAGCTGCTTTTGTTCCATTTCACAAATCAGAGTTAGTGAAGAGACAGGCAGTTTGTAATTAACACGATGAATGCAACATCTGTCTCTAGAGTGACAGGCAAGGTAAGGTTAAAAAAAACAGGAACAGGTGATAGATTGACACACCAGAATAAGCAAGTGAGGAGAGAGGTCAGATTTGAAATAATAAATGAGAAAGAGATTGTGAAAAATGACAGAAGAGCTGGTTGAGGAGGACAATGTAAAGGTGTGAGAGGGAGTGAGTAATCAAAGTGACAACAGCAGAGTATGGCATTGTAGATAAAGCCATCAATTATTCACACATGCATCCCTTGCAAAACAGATCAGCAGAACTCCAGACATCAGTGTTCTGTATTCATGGGTGACCCGATTATAGGCCTGATGCCTGCTGCTGCTTAACACACTGTCTGTACGGAAATTAGGTGCATATGTATGAAATATGGAATATGGTTAGTACCATATGCCCTTTTTTTTTTTTTTTTTTTTCCAAACATGTGCCACATTGCTTAATTAGAAGAGGTTCTGTGCCAGAGAAGCCAGCTGTATGGAGATGAGATTGATGGGAATGGCTGGACAGGAAAGGATGAATAGGAAGCTGGTGGAAGGATGGTGGAAGTGGCTCTTGGCAGGGCACGCTGCAATATGCTGGGGGCTTCACATTCAGAGTCCCAACGACTGCGAGGACTCAATCTGCATTTTAATGATTGTCAGGTGTCTGTAATTCATAACAGACCTCTTACATTTAGAGCTGCAATGGTAAGCCTTTAATCATTTAGTTGATATACAGAAAATTATTTGGTATAAGGAATTTAAAGGGTGACTGATTAATCAGGTATGCTTAGAGCTGTTCTCTGTGCCGATGGTGGCCCCAGTGGCTTTGCAGCAGATCGTAGTTATATGTGGTGTCAAGGTAATGCCATTGTGTAGCGGAGACAAGTATTTTAGGATTCACAATTAATATTGATAACATGTCTTGATACCAATATGTCTGTGGTATAGGCCAACATCAGTCAACTGATATACCGGTTGGTCTCTATTACATGTACTGATTCTGTATCTGTCTGGTGATTCAGAAACAAAGTTAGAAGAAAACGGGCTTGTAGTTTTCCTCAAATACTGCTGATCCAGCTGACAAAGAAACAAAACAATTATTTTTTTTAAAATACTAACATCAATTTATAAGGGTATTGGTTGCAGCAGGACAATATCGAACAACATTATGAAAGTCATGTCTCCTTAGATTAATTTGAGGTGTTTCAACTCAGGCAGATAGAAGTAATAAATGAGAATGAGGGAGTTTTAGGAATAGTAGCCAGGTCTGTTTACTTTAATAGGGAGACCATATTCCATCTCTCCATCCTTTTCCCTGTCTGTCAGTTTCCCCTCTTATTACACAACACTGGCTTCACCGGTGAGCAAACATTAGAGAGGTAGTGAGTGTTCTGTAAAGAAAACTTGGTTTGCTTTGGCAATACCATGGAAAATTTTCTTATCTTATTTTCATTCTTTTCATCTGTAAGTCTTTGTGTTTCTTACACTTGTAACTGGGGGTGCCAACTTTGTACTACAGCCCTATTTATTCCCACTGGTCGTGATCCCATTGGCCGTCCATTGTTGATAAGAGCAGAGGATATGTCCACCTGAGGAGAGGACAAACACTGGAGTGGTGGTGGTGGAGAGTTTTTTTCAGATTTTGTTTTAAATTCAGATTCTGCTCTTGGAAGAACACACATTTAATCACCCCTTCAGTCAAACCCAGAGAAAATGGAACTGAAAAGAACAAGGACGTGATTTCATCGATGTGACTGATATCCATCGGGTGTGTTGATGTGCATTGTGCTTGCAGAGAGATGGAGCGGAATGAAACTTGATATTTTAGATCAGAGGAGCCGTGCGAGCATATAGTTGCAGCCTACGTGTGTGTGGGGGAGAGGAAGAGACTGCACAGGAGAAATGAGCCATAAAAATATAGGGGAGAAAGTAGGTGAGTGGAGATGACGAATGCACAGTGACAGAGGTCTTGAATTTTCTCTCCACCACCGGCAACTTAATGGCCTCCTACCCACAAACAGGAGATTAACACTTCCACACTGTAATGACATTGATGAGCTTACAGTTCAGCAATGGTGAGGCTTTGTAGTGAAATGTAGCTTCAGCAGTGGTGTTGTAAAATATTTACTGATTTTGTTGTTATTTTTAAGGCAAAAGAACAAGAGGGATATCTAAGATCTGTCTGATAGGGGATGTGCTTTTGTGTGTGTATGTGTCAGCCTCCCCAGTGAATCCACATAAGTATAATAAGATGTGATTAATCCACCTGGAGATCTGCTGCACTAATATAAAAACCGGGAAATGATTGATTAGCAGCTTCAGTCAGAGCAGGAAGGAATCAGACACAGACTTCCTATGTGTGCACGGTGTGTATGTGTGAGTAGCATCGTATGTGATGTGTTCACCGTCTGTATGTGGGAGGAACTACTGGGGACACAACACACAGACATCTGCAAGCTTCATACAGTGAAATATCGTGATATCTTTTGTGGTGATATTTTATCAATTTTAAATGCTGTTGCACTCTGGTTACTAGAGTAATTATTATCAATTGACATTACAATCCACGTAAGTTTGCTTTCAGTTCATTTGAACTATGTAGAGTTGGAACGTTTATGGCAGTGCTGGTTAGTCTGTCTGCTTGTATTTATTTGTACCTGATGTACCTTTTAACTGCGATAAAGGTTCATGAAATAAGATGAATAGACCAAAAACTTTATTTTGACTAGATTAAACAGATATTGACAAAATTTTACATTTGACTTTAGGTATACTTTGGTTTGGAGTTGATGCGGTTGAAAAACTGCAATATATCGCAGGATATGTAGCTTTGTGATACTTAACGTACTGTAATATTGTGACTTAAGTATAGTGACAATATTGTATTATGGGATCTGAACGGATTCCCACCCCTAAATCATGGACCCCGTTTTTTGTACAATCGGGTCAGTGCTGTCCTTTCTACTGTGACTGTTGGACAGGGGGCTTTCTCATGCCAGAATTAAGGTGTATGCACCAACATTCCTTGAGTGGTTTGGCAACAAACCCATCTTTAGCACCCCATGGTGAAACAGTTCCTTCAGTGGGTAAAGAGGCAGTGGCCAATGGCGCCTGCTGCTGCCTTCGACCTCAGCCGAGAGGATGAGTTAATCCCTGTTTTTTTGTTTTTTTTCATTCTGAGGTGACCGCAGTGGAGTGACTCTCAGGTCGAACCCCCTTCCAGCCATTATCGCATTAACACGTGTATCTGTGCACATGTATGTGTGGAGTCGCACATGCTAAAGAGTGGGGGCTGGTGAAGCTTGCCATTTTGATTAGTGAATGAATATTCATACCGCTGAAACGTAAGCATTTGGCAGAGAATGCAGGATCCAGATCGCAGGAATACAAATAAGAACACTTGCCAAGTGTGTGTATGTGTGTGTGTTTGTGTGTGTGTGTATATGTGCATTTGCAGTCTGTGTGTGGGCGCAGAGGTAGATTATAGGCTCCAGTGTGCATGAGCAATTGGGAGGGCACAAGATTGTAATAGAGGTGTGTGTGTGTGTGTGTATCGGGGAGAAAGAGAGGCGCAGTTGACATTTCTTAGCTTTTTCCCTCTAGGCGTTTTGTGCCCCACATTCAAAAGAGGGAAAAGAACACTCACCCACTCTTGAAACTTTTGCCTCCTGTCTTCACAACTCTGTCTCAATCACTATCCTGCTGTTTATTCAGAGTGCCGTGTGGGACAACAGAGTAACATAAGAGATGTAGGACTGGCACACCATTGTGTTAAAAACTAACAAAAAGCAATTCAGTGTAGATGCAAAATATCAGGAAGCTGTTCTATCTTTGGATGGATAATCATCACATTAAGACAACGTCATCAATAAAGGACATGTGATTTTAAAGGATGATAGTTTATAATAAAAAAATAGATTTGTGCACACATTGAAAGTCTTATTAGTCGCTGTAACTGTACTTCCTGTTTGGCACCATCCCAATTAATGAAATAAGGCACAAAATGTCCTCATCAAATCAAGTGTTTTCTCTTCAAATTAAAGTCTTTTTGCACAGAATCCTTACACCCCAGCTCAGCAAGAAAACACTCTGGGGAAACACTAAAAAGGCTAAAGGCTTTTGTTAACTTAAGATAAGGTTCGGTTTGCATTTTTATACACACACTCCTGCATGAGTGTGTGTATAAAAATAGACCAGAGTTAGTTGTTAGGGTCTGAAGGACAAGCGAAATTCTAATAGATGGCAAGGGACAAGCCGATGGAGACAGCAAGCGTCTATATTTGATACTGTTTTTATCTTCATCTCCTCTCTGACTTCTGTGTTCAGATGAGCATTTTGCTCAACACCCTGTATGGATGTATTATCTATGGTACTAATGTTTAGAAAAAATCAATTATCTTTTTATTATCACAGTTGTGTAAAATATAGCTCTACTGTGCTGCCTTTTCTGTAATGAATTTTAACTTAATTGACTAATCCTTTCACCTCTTCACTGATCAATGGGACTGATAGGACTGTTGTTGCTGGTATATACCGTATTACCTTACCTTGTGCTAAACAAGCAATAGTGCATTTTGCTCAACTTTTTAAAAGAGAGCTGCATCGTGAGATTTGACCCTGCAACTTGCTGAAATTGTGCTGTTTGTATTTGTAGCCCTCATTCCCTTCTGACCAACTGAGCAGGACTGTTCAGTCTGTAATTTTCCACAGGATATTTAGAAGAAGAGATTTGCATGAAGTGTTCATTACTCTTTGGTGTAGCAGGAGTGTGTAATACTTATCTAGCCTTATTGTTTTCTTACTGCAGCCCAGTAAGGGTGTGGGATTAGGGGTTGCTGGTAGCTGTTGGTAAGAATAGACTAGCTAAAGGTAAAAGATAAGAAATTACTCAAATCATTGTCTGTGCTGACATCCAAACGTCACCTTTTCACACAAACATAGTGTTCTAGCATGTCTACCCCAAATCGTAGCCATAGTGTGCTTTGCAGGGGAGCTCTTTTATTCGTCGTTGAAATGGAGCTCTAGAAAAGAGCTGCTGGTTGGTTTAAAAGAAAAGGCCGCCATGGATGTATTCCTGTTGTCCAGATCGTTCAATCAGTGGCAGCTGCATCTGGTGTCATCATTGCCTCTCTCAGGATGGGCGCAATAATTGGATGTGTGTGCTCTGTAGCAAAAAAAATTAATAAATTAGACAAAAAAGTCCCTGCAAATCAGCTGTATGACAAGGGCATATAAATTTAGCTTTAATGTGTCGGCAGGCTCACCCGGCATGTGCGTGTGTGTGTTTTATCAGTCTTAAACCTTGATGAAATAGTGGGAAGGGATTCTCTCTTCTCATTCTTTTTAACGCTCCATCTTTATCCCTCGTTCCACTCATTTTTCTCACCTGAGTGAGAAAGTGGTTTATTATATCTTCCTCTCACCTCTGGATTTCCTTTTTTTCCCCGTCAACCTTTTCCCCCCTCACTGTTGTGCTTATGGCTCATGCTGATTTGTGCTGGTTGGATTTATTTTAATGGTCACCCCTTCACTCTATGAGACGGGTATGTGATGTGTTGAGCTTCATGGCCAAATGTAATAACTTTTCTGCCTGTCACAGACACAAACACGTACACACAAAGCAGGAGGCTATTCCTCTGCTCAGCCCGTTGTAGAGTATTCCAGAAGAAATTACTCTGCTGTAGTGCTTAATGACTCAGATTACATTTCATGGGTGCCACATTTACGCTGTTGCAGTGTGTGTGTATGTGTGTGTGTGTGTGAGAGAGAGAGCATCAGAGAAATCCTACAAGCTGTCTTACTTTGTGGCATATTATAGTACTTTTCTTCCTGTCATGGGATGCATAAAAGGAAAATAATGTCAGTCACACATAAAAGCTGAGGCATTTGTCA
The DNA here is from genome assembly GCA_001698575.1 of Mola mola. Taxonomy (NCBI): domain Eukaryota; kingdom Metazoa; phylum Chordata; class Actinopteri; order Tetraodontiformes; family Molidae; genus Mola; species Mola mola. The sequence continues at coordinate 7,231,792 of KV751316.1, forward strand.
GGTAGATGCAATTAGCTGATAAGTAACAGTAAAATGATGTCAAATATTTTTTTAGGTAATTTGCATTAGGTGTTGCCATTACACAATTTGTTTACCATAACACACAGTCAAATTTAAATTGAATTAATTTAAATTTTGTCAAATTTAGCACACTGGTTCACACTGGCAGAACAAATCCCAGCTGAGTAGAATAATAGTGACAGTGACTTAACTATAAAGCATGAAAAATGTATTGTTTTTTGGTACTTAGGCTGGCAGTGAACTCTGCAGGGTCATTCATGCATTCATTCTGCAGCACAGCAGTGGAGTGGACAGAAGATGACCTGTAAACAATCGGCTGAACACAAATCTTGTCTAATCTCTTCTTGACTAATTCGACTATATTTATTGCTTGTTTATTACCAGGTCAGAAAAAGAATAATACAATGGTAGCCATTATAAAATACTTTTTCTGTGTTTCCCACAGTTGGATAGTGGATGTCATTGAATGTTGTTGCATTGATTAACCTGTTTCTACAGGTTATTTTTTTTAATTTTAAACAACTGTGCTTCATTCGACAACTTCACAACAGCATTTAAGCCATGAATGAAGGGGGTTTGTTGTTAAAAACCATCAAAATATCGCACAAATCTGATGTACCAAAAGCCTAAAACAACAGGTATGCCTACAAGAAACAGGAGAAGTCGTACTGTATTTACAAGAGGGATGTAATGTGCCTTTGTGTTTCTCTCCACATCATTTGTGATTGTCCAATCAATATACGTCACAATTGCACAACATGCAACCAGAGTAACTTGACATAGGTGGACTAAAAGCAATTGTTGGCAAACACGTGTTTTAAATTCTGACTTCTGAAGAGTTGGACTGTCAGACACAACTTTTGAAGACTCTGAAATGTAGCTGAAAGCTCTTCAAGAATACAGACAGTGGAATCTTGAGTCAAGGTTAATCATATCTGCTTTACACTAGGATATGTTATAATTCCTCTGTAAGTGTCAGTGCACGGATAAGGTAGCCTTTGGCGAGTGATGAGCTAGTCAGAATTTTTTTATTAATTACTCATAGCTACTTGTAAAATGTCTTTATCACAACACTTGACATAATTTATATAACCTGTAATATTTTGAAAAAGATTTTCATTTATTTATTTGAACTTTACTCAAACATTTGATCGGCGACGGTTCACCATGAACCGTGCTACAGCAGTTATGAATCATTAATCCTGTTCTGACATCTCAGGGCCTTGGGAATGATGCTGAGTCTCCTTTCTATAAACTAAACATCAGTCTATTAATTTGAGTTGGTGTCCAGGCCATAGACACTGACAGGGCGCTCTTACTACAGGGTTAGGCTATAGGAAGCGATGGATCCACCAGATGGACTCCTTCTAAAACTCTATGTAGGGTTAATATGAGTCTTCACCTCATCTAATGGACCCGGCTGCTCCAGGAAGGACACGTGCTCAGTTGTGCGTATTGTGAGTGGAGAGGCAGACTGATGGCTCCTAGTCTGGTCACTGCCTGAATGTGAATCACAGCTGTAATAGTTCTGTTAACTTCATGGGGATAGACGGAAAAGATCTGTGTCTCTCTCTCGTTGCATGTGTGACTGTCTGAAATCTGCTTTACTGGCGACTGTGTGAACCAACAACCTGCGACGCGTTTCCTTAAGGGATGTGTTTGTGTATTAGTTGAGGACACGTGGAACAAGACGCTTGCCAAGGTGGGACAGATGTTCAGCCAATTGGAGGCTTTGGCAGCCGCAACTATGGTGACCAGATGTTCTTATCATACCTGCCGTGCACTGCCTATCCTTTTACAGTCGGAGAGAGAAAAGAGCTGGGGGTCGTGTAGCCAAGAGGATCTCGTGCTCTCTTCGAAGGCTTAGGGCACTGAGGCATTTCCTGCCATTTTTAAAGGATTTCTATTCAACTTTCCAGACATGATCCAGATTCATAGCTCTTAATTTTCCTTCTGAAATCCTCATTCACTTTGCTACAAGTCGTTTCTGTCCTCTTCACACAGCCATGCAGCACAACGCTGGCTTTGTATTTGTACTTGTATTTGAATATGAGTGTGGCCTAGAAGTGGTTTATTTTTGAATGTTTTTGACCTGATGTTGTAATGTGGTTGTATATATTTGTGTGTGGGCTGATTTGAAGTTCACAGCACTGCCACATCCGCCCCTTCCCAGCCCACCATCCCTGAGCCCATTTGGGTCCAGCATGTTTGTGGTGGATGAGATTTAAAGTGTAAGAGAGTGAAAATAGTGCTGGGCAAACTCTGTTTGGGCAGAAGGAGGCATTTTCAAGGCTGCACCAACATTTCCAAGCTTCCACCAGGCTCTCACTACAAAGGAAACGCATTACTGAGATGCAAAAATCAAGTCAAGTCAAACTAGAAATGTTATTCACTGTAATTGTAATAATATTGTAGAAATAAGTCATTCATTTTTGGTTGGAAGAGGAGTGCTGCCGCACAGTACGGTTGCTCATACGCGAGTGCAAGTGTACGCAACGCAGAGCAGACATGACAATATAACTCAATGCCTCCCTCGTCTCCTGCTGTTTCTGCAAAAATCTATCACTCTGTCGCATAATAAAATAAATCCGTGAATATGAGCGTGTCATATCTGAACAAGTAGACCCAAAATTAGCCACCAATTCAGTAAAGATGTGGTGTGTGTGTGTGTGTGTGTGTGTGTGTGTGTTCGTGTGTAGGGGGCGGGAGGTTGTAAGGTCGGACAATGTGTAATAATTGGTCCATATGTACCGCAGGAAGACGGTTGCCTCTGATGAGATCCTACAGCAATCTGTCAGCAACACACAGGACATCTATGAGTTAAAACTTAACAAAGTTAAATATAGCTTATTTTTAATTTCCTTTTTATTTTTTCATTTTTCCATCTAGTGTTCAAAATATTGTCGAGGTCATCATACCAAATAAATTTCTTATCAATGTCCGAAGAGCTGCCACTTTTCTGCAGTGCATTTCGTATTTTTATGTGCAGTATTGTTGACACATCTTCTTAACTTTAAGGCAACACTGCTCAACGTTTTGGTTAAATCCATTCTGCTTTGTGTACTTTTTCCAACATCTGACAAATAATCTCTTCTGTCCATATTTCCAGAAGGCATTTATGTTCTTCATAGCTCCACGTTTTTCCCCTGCTGCTCATTATGTTAGTCGCATCGTGCTAACTTCCCCGTCAGCTACCAAAATGGGAAATGACGTGTCGATAGTATGCTTGCAGTGATTTGGTGCGGATGGGGTTCACACCAGTGATGATCCGCTCCACAGTTTGCTTGCAAGCGCTCTGAGACCACCTCTTACAAGTGGACCAGGGTCCGGTTGTTTGGTTCGAACCAACCCAAACGAACCGCACCAGGGGGGTAAATGTTCAATCCAGTCACACACTTTAGGAACACACAATCTAAAGAGGCTCAGCCTTTTATTTGCTCTTTTTTTAAAAAGATTTTCCCAGTTAATTTATCCACTGCATAAACCATGCACCAATTTATAGCCCTTGCATAAAGCAGGGAAAAATAGTCTCCATGGAGATCACTTTTGTGGTTATAATTTAAAATGTGTGAATTGGAAATCCAAACAGTATAGCATAATAATTTGAAATGCTCTTTCTCCAGATTCCCTCTTCCCTTTTCACTCCTCTCTCTCTGTATTTCATTGCTTTGCTGGTTTTCTGTCACTTATCTCCAACTCTGTCTTAAAACTAGAGAGACTGACTTTCTTTCTTCACCTACATGATGCGCTTGAGAGATGCTAATGAATGATTCTTACGCTCCACAGTCTCTCCCCCTCTGTTCTCCTTTTTCTTCTTCTCTCCGTCTGCCTGCTTGGTCTGTCAGAGAAACCGATGAAAGAGATTTTTCTCCTTTGGTTCCGAAACTCCCTCAGGGTGATCCTTAAAGAAAAAAATATGATGGGTAGCAGTGTGTAAAAGGCCTGACTCTTCCTTGTTGGACTGTTTGTCTGAGTGGCTCCCAGTTAGCATAGTCCAGAGGGAGCATTTTTAGTAGATGATGCAAAGGGTGAAAAGTGTGTAGGTGGTCCTGGTTAGATAGAAGGGTTTGTGTACTTACTGTATGTACATACGGACCTTGTGTGTGCATGTGTGGTGCTCTGCATAGCCATGACTGATTATACCCTGAGCTCGCTCCTCTGAGATGGGACTATGCCTTCACTGCAAGAAATATATGCCTTATTGTTGTAATAACTTATACATTTATTGTTTGGATAGTAAGTTTCACTCTATATTGCACTTTTCATATTAAGTTGTGCCAAATATTTGTCCCTTTTTCTCACCTGATTTATTTTCAGTGGAATCAGAAAGCTATTTTTGGTTTAAAAAACAAAATCACTAAACAGCAGGCAGGCAAGGTTGCTAGCCAACTGTGAGCATCGCGAAGCAATTAGAAGATAAAAAGCACACCGCTCAGGAAACAAAAGACCAAGGTGACTGGATATTAGCCAGTTTCTCATATTACAATTGGCCTGTAGCTCAGAAATAATTTAAGACATACACAACATATGTGCCTTCATTTTCTTGGAAAGAAACAAAACATTATATCTATAGCACATGTAAAACAATCTTCAGTAGACCAAAGTGCTATACAAGCTATGCAAATATAAATATAATCAACAATCACTAACTGTAAATTAAGATAAAAGAAATATAATACAATACAAAACATCATCAAATAAAATACAGACAATATGAATCAAATAAACTGTGCTTGCACAATAAGAACCCAAGATATCTTGCTCAGCCCGGCTCCAAAATCAAGTATGCCCATTAGTTGGTGCTCTGACCTCTTGCACTGCTGTGTTTTAACAAGGGAAACAAGTTCTTGACTACTGCTGCCTTGATCACTGCCTATCAACTAGGATAAATCTCTCACAGCTCATCCTTTAGCTCTTCCCTCATTCCTCCAGTGCAAATCTCATCCTCTATTTTGTTCTCTCTTGTATTACTCTTCTGGATCCTCTCCCTCCTGTATTCATATCTGGATCCCAAAATCTTCATCTCGATCCAACTTGCTCTCCCATCCTCATCCAATCCACCCACCCGTCCCTCTGTCCTCTAAGCCAGTGCAGATGCTGTGGCCAGGTTAGCCAGCAGGTTGGATTGTCAGATAATCAAGAATTAACCTCCACTTGCCAGTCTGCCAAGCTCGTCTCCTGCTCAGGTCAACCCAGGTCAGAGTGCTGTGTGTCTTGGCTTAGAAGGCTCATTTACACTAAATGCAACAGAACAAAATAGCTAGAATCATAAAACATTGGGTACTATTACATGAAAATGGTTTTGAGGATTATCAGAATACAGTAATGCTGCAATAGTTTCCTCTGAGTTGCACTGCAGTATAAGTATAAAGTAATATACTCAAGTTAAGTACATTTGTTACATGCCATTACTGTTTATAAAGATTAATACACACACGTGCACGTGCAGTCAAATGCTTTGTGAAGGACTGAAAGTTCCTGTTCCATTTAGGACATCTAAATGACATGATTTTTTTAAAGTTTAGACAAGAGGTGGAGGAAGCTGGGTTATCCAAGTCCTTCTAAGTAATTTCCCGGAACAGAAGGAGATATAGATGGAGAGAGAACGAAGGGACGTGTATTTATATGTGAGCGCTAAATTGGGACACACTTGAGACGTAGGGTTCAGCTATGGGTCTCAGTCACATGACCTTAATGCTTTATATTCAGCATCAGGAAAAGTGCAAACTCTCTCCTGCACACTGCAAAATGGCTTGCTGTCGTCACTGCTTTTTAATTGCTGTAGGTGTTTCTTTACAATAAACTCTGGATGGAATCAGAGTCGTAAGGATCTGGGATGCTGCACATCAGTGGCATGTCAACAGAATATTAGGTACTTTTAGTGAACTGTACAAACTCTGTGACCTTGGACTGGCTGGTCTTCCCTGATGATGCATGGTGGGAAAAAAAACAGGTTTGGTTGGTGTTACAGTCAGAGTAACCTGGATAGAGGTGAGGATACAGTTTCTGCGGCTCAGCTCTCAGCAGGGGGTGACTGTGAGCTTGTTTGATCACAGTTGCACTTTATCTTTCATTATTTTTGTTTATCTGTAATTTAACGGATGTGGCAAGGCAAAAAGGACAACCGGGTTAATGCCACTGTCACCTGCGGTGTCCGTCACCTCCTACAAACACAGACTCTATGCATGTTTCAGCTGCTTATGTACTCTACGTACAACATACTGTATCAATAATTTTAGTTATTATGATCAAAAGAATTTTCTATGCCTCCCTGCTGGAGAAAGCCAGGGCCAAGTTGTCCCTCCATCTGGGCCATCCTTGTGAACACAAAATCTCAAGAATGCTTTGATGGATTTTCTTCTAACTTTTTTCATTCTTCAAACAAATGTCCGCTCTGACTCAAAGATGAACTGATTAGATTTTGGAGGTCATAGGCCAAAGGTCAAAGTCATGTGGGCCTCTCTTGTGAACACAGAAAACACTCAGATCAAAGCCACTGACAGTATTAAATTTACTAGCATATGAAACAGGAAAGGCTTGGAAAATCTTTTATTCCGGAGTTTAAAACGACGGAATGTGTGCTGTCTTTGTTTGGAAATGCATAAAATGTATTTTCATACAAAATTATTGTTGATTCATTTTGTCACTTATAAATTCATCAGTTGAAACAGTGCTAATCAGCAACATATGAACCGCTACTATAGCTTTAACATGTTCAGGTTTAAAGAAAAACACACTCGAGGACGTATTTGGTTACAGCTCTGATTGCGTTTTGAACATTTTTATCTGCAGCCATCTAATACTTCCCGTCTCCCTCTGCTCTCCGTTATCAGGCTGCTGCTGACTTTGCCAAGGCACACCTGCCTGAGGCTCTGCGCCAGCAGCTGCTCACCTACGAACGGGAGAAAGACAGAGACAAAGACAAGGAGAAAGATGAAAAGAAGGAGAGGGGGGGTCTGTCCTTTCCTTCCATCCTGGAGCAGCAGATTCTGACTCTGGATAGAGAAATGCTAGACAAGCTGTCTGCTACTTACAATGAAGCAGGTATGTATATTTGCAATTCCACGTTAAAGCATTCCCTATAGCGTAAATAATGGTACATTATTTACTCAAACGTATCCGTGCAAAACTGTATTCATGTTCTTGCGAGTAATTGGGGGATATTTTTCCTGCAGTGGTTGTGTTGATCTGGATTATACACTGGTTGCAAATGATTAGCACTGATCTGATTGTGTGCATGTTATATATGGGCTTGATTTGGCCACAATACAGGGAAGGGTGGAGGCCGCATATAGAAATGACCCATATGTGTTGCTCATGGCTGGGAGCCCGATAGGAAATCACCAGTTGATGATTGTCCCCTATAAGGCTGCGAGCAATTTTTTTATTTCCTACTCCACCTTTTCACTTGAGTGTTGTTGAATAATGACTGTCAGCAGCCCCGGGGCCTTGCTTATTCAGCTGTTTAAATACAAGCTGATCTTCACAAGGCTTGTAGTAATTATCTGTGTAGGGAGGCAGCGCGGGAGGGGGGAAGGTGGAGAGAGAAAATGATGGATGGGACGAGGTAGGAGAGGGGTCAGAAGGGAGGATGTATGTGGGGAAGGAGGACATTTTGCTGGAGAGAGCTGTACGGTAAAGGGAAGAGTTGACAAGGGGATGAAGAGGAGAGCAGTAGGATTACTTAAACAATAGCAGCAAGAACGGACAAACAGCAAAGTAAGACACTCAGAGGGTAAGGAGAATAAGAACATGGACGCGAAGAATGGTTGGAAAAGGCCGATCCGAACAAACCAAATCATTGCATTAGGGTAGAGGGGGAAGAGAATACCATCGCACAGAAGACACGTTCAGTGCAATGCAGAGATTAATCTGTGATCCTATTAGACTTGCAGGATTTGTAGATCAGAGAGGCAGTAACAGTGAGGGAGAAGGGCTGCAGAGTAATGATTTTCATATGTTTATTTTATCCAGTTCTAATGAATTAACATCAATACTGTAGGGTGAAAAATGCAAGGGCACAGAAAATTAGAGGAGGTCAAGACCACATGTTAACACTGGTGATTGGATTTGTTTTCTTTGCAAAGCAGAAACATTATTGGCTTATTGAACATGCAGATTATGAAATGATTACATGGACCAACTTCAGTGACAAGCTGCAACCTCAAGAATTCATTGCCTTCCCGTGGGAGGATTGCGTTTCCTTCCAGCACTACTGAGTAAACTAACTCAGTTGAGTTGAGTATGGAGTGGAAGTAATAGAGACATGGTGAAAGAGGTTTTTTTTCTTAAAGGGACATTTTAATTTTTAAATAACCTGGGTTTTGTCAATTGTTATTTAAGTTACAGCTACTGTTGTACTAATAGTTACATCAAAATTGTATATAGTGTATGAGTTTCAAAAAAACAACTTGTGTCAATAAGTATGTCAACATGTCCAGTCATGTTGTCACTTTGTTGCAGCGGTTTCACAATTAGTCTGTTTGTGTTATCACAGCCAATAGAAATGAAATGCAAAACTATGAAAAATAAGGAGCATTAAGTAGAAATATACATTAATCAGTGGGTGGAGAACACAGCAGCTTAAAATTAGCTTAGAAGTTGTGCAGCCTCAATAAACCTTGTGTAAACAGCTGACATGTGACTGTATGCTGATGAAGGGGTCACTGACGTGAAATGGGGTCTCTGAGAGGGCCTCATATCCTTAAGAGAATGATGGGTCATATGATGACGCATCCAGTCTGCAGGCAATTGATGATTACTGGATCTGCAATACTTTTTGTTATGCTCACCTGCTCTTGACCTCCTCATCCCCTTAGATACACATCTTCCTCTTGTTCACTGCTTCCTTATCTGCAGGTAAAGCGTTGACTTCTGATCTGTGTTGCACTCAAAACAACCGCCAAGTAAATCTCCCCTCTTGATCCTCTCTGTCTTCCTCTGTTCTTAAGTTTTGTGACTTGTTGCATTCGGGCTCCAAATATGTGTGCATTTCGTCTCCTTATCCCTCGATATTCCTTTATTTTGACAGCACAGTGAGCTCTAATGCAGCTGGCCGCGAGCGTATAGATAAATTTAAAGCTCCATTACAATGAATCTAAATTAAGCTGGCAGTGAAGGAAGAGTGAAGGGAAAATAGAGACACACACTCTCCCCAGGACAAGAGCGTATCAGACTCACTCCCCTTGTTTTGTTTATCCCTCTGTTGTTTATCAGCGAACAAAAACGCTTGAAAGAAAGATAAGGGAGATGGGACTTTGATGGAATGGCCAGGAGCTTAGACTCTATTATGGAAACATTCTCCCTAATGTGGTGTGCTATTTTGTTGGTAGGAACTTTTATTTTGTCGTGTGACATCACACATTTGCATCCACACAAATACACAAACATTTCCAGCAGTGCATTATTAGCAGTCATCAGCAGTCATTGCAGTCAGCATCATGGCTGAGGATTTCTTCTTTTACAATCCATCAGTAATAGTCTACAAAAAACAAATTCATACAGCCGGGTTCTAAGTTGAAAACCTGCGGAACCAAACTTGATGACTTGTGCGAGTGGGGCTTTACGTTGTAGAAACAAAATTTACCATTCTGCTGCATCAACTTGTACGTGACCTGACAAACATATCTCCTCCTCCTCTTCTTTGGAATCCGTGTCTGCTTCAAACATCTATGACCCAATTACTCAAATTTTAGAATTTAGCACTGAGAAGCGTATAGTAGACTAGTTTAACAGTCAAAGGATGACAGAACAGGTAAGGTCCGGCTGAAGGCGAGATGCTGAGCGGTGAGCACTGATTCTTAGATCCACATGACCTAGAAGAGACAAAAGTGTAGAATTACATCCAAGACCTTTTAAGGCCACAAAGGGATTTTTTTCAGTTTAAAAAAAAAAAAAAAAGAAAAAAATTCAAATATATAATTTTAAAAAGCAGAAATTTTTAATGAATAGCTGGAGCAGGACTTTGAGATAAGGATGTTTTAAATAATATTAGTCTATTTACGACTAATATTTGGAGGATATTTGTTGTGCACGATCATCTATCGTCTGGAAAAGAACTTATTTCTCTAAAAAGTCAGTATTTAAGCGTATTGAATACTGTACTTTTCTGAGGAGTCGGGAATGAGCCCCATAAATCTGCCATGTGACATGTTCTATCTTTAACTCGCAGAGAAAAATGAACACACATAATCATTTCAATATTGAAATATTGCACTGTCAAAAGGCCCAACTGCCAGGAAAAAAAAAACGTCTTTGAAATCGAATATCTACACGAATGATTTATATTTTCCTTATTTAGAAGTGATAGTCAGGTTATTCCTAAACCACATTACAAATGTTCTCACACCCAGGTTTTCTTCAGTCTCTGAGAGTGAGAGAACCTTCGTGTTTGTTCACTTTTCCTCGCTTTGTATTTCTTTAGTTGAATTATTTTCAGAGGGAATATTGATGTCAATATTTTATGGCTATATGAATCACTTTTTATCACTTTTATTCCGACCTAATGATATTGATATTAAATTTCATAGTTATATTTTTTCTCTGAAGTCTGCGATTACTTAAAATAAACGCTTGACATTCCATTCCCCTCTAACTAAATGTTTACTCACACCATTTGCGTTTGCAGCAGTGTGTTCAAACTCTGCAGTGTTTCACCCTTTGAACTCCACATTGTTTGTTGTACAATGATAGTTGAATCCTGTGGCACCAATGGAAACCACATGGGCTTTAGAGCCTCAGCTATGTACACAAGCTGGTATGAACCTTTTTTTGTACACTTGTTAATCTTATCTTTTTCTTTCTCTCTTTTCCTGCCTCTCTTTTTTAGTCTGCACATTTGCAACAGCTGGGACTGTTTTAGAGTTGTCTGGTTGTCCTGTACACAATATCTCACGAACACGTTCTTGAGGGAGTTTATTCGAATTTGACACAGATTTCCATTTGGATCCAAAATGAACACCTTAGTGTTTGGAGGTCAGAGCTCAAGGGGTCAAGGTCATTGTGTCCTCACATCCGTCCCATGCTTGTGAACACGACGTCTCACTCGTATCAAAATAAATTACAAAGGACAGGAAAAGAGTCAATAAAATCCCATTTAAAAATGTTCTGAATGTTGCACTATAGACAAAAGTGCACTGGGAAATGTTTATAACTATCACCTGAGCATAATGTCGATGAAAGATTTAACACTGTCTGATGTATAACCAAAATTGTTTTACTGTATCTGATATTTGACACATCCAGTATAAACAACAGGGCAGTTTGAATTGTTTTTGGCTACTGATTTCTTAGAACTCAGCAAAGGAGATGTTTTAAAACAGGTCTGGGTTTAGTGCACGACTTCAAACACAAACCTTTCTCTTTCTGCACCCACTTATGTGAGATTGGGGGAATGCACATCTTAGAGGGGAAGTCTAAAGCCTTTTGGGGTTTCAATGGATGTCTGATAGTTTGCCTCAAGTGATTACACTTGGGTGACAGTGTTGGTTGGGCCATAAGATAACAAGTTTGAAATAAGATAAAAATTCATATCTGGAGGTGCGGAGATAGAAATGAGTGCGCTTATCTCCGAAGCCCACTGTGCATCTCTCCTTCAACTGAATCCAAGATTAAACTAGTCAGGTTGCATTGTGTAACACAGGCACCAGTGACCATCCCAGCACCATCGGGCAAAGGCGCGGGGACACCCTGGACAGGTCAGCAGTTCATCCCAGGGCTGACATGTAGAGATAAACAACCATTCACACCTGCGAGCAATTTAGAGTCACCAATTAGCTAGCCCCCTGTTTGCATGTTTTTGGACTGTGGGAGGAAGCCGGAGTACCCAGAGAGAACCCACACAGACACGAGGAGAACATGCAATCTCTGCACAGAATGATGCTGACCCAGGAATTGAAACCAGGACCTTCTTGCGGTGAGGGGACAGTGCTCACCACTAACCAGTGCACCACTGTGCTGCCCTCGATTATAAAAACAAAAACAAAACAGACGACAAAAAAAAGTTAAAAAAAAATCACTGGAATGTTGAAATGTACGGCCACCAAATGTGTGAGGATTCCCTAAGGCACCTTGTGACTTGCGATGATAGAAGGAACTACATTATTTATAAATAAAAGCTTGATAATTTTGCATGACGTAGCTCAGAAGTTGCGTATGGAGTGATGGGCAGCTAGTGTTTGTTTATTACACAGGCTTTGAAGGACGCAGTGAGCCGGGATGAGCCGGTCCAGATGGTGGCAATCCTGCATTTACATTTTTCACCTAAATGCCAAGCTGCTTGATTAAGAACAGAAATGACTGGGATGTATTCTGCCGCGGTTTGGATATCCTTCAGGGTTCCTGAGGGTTTTTGCTAACTTCGAGAGAGTTAATACAGAGACTGTCTGGACTGGGGTTACTTATTGGAGTGTTGAAAGTGTGCCTGGCCAAGCTCAGCCAATAATTAAGCGTAAATATGGGGTGCATGCAGGCCATGGTGCCGGTTTAACAGCGAATGCTGAACGTGTGCTTGGCATGTCTGGGCTAATTGGGGAAGGGTGTGCCAGCAATGCACCCCGGTCTATTATCTCCATTGCCATGGGAACAAGATAAGGCTAATTAGGTGGTGGCACAGTGCAGTGGCAGCTATAGACACACGAGCAGCAGAATAAAGGATGCATACAATGAATGAACTCATGGAAATGGAAAAACTCATGGAAATTTTATCGAAACTGCTACAAAGATGTATTCATTTGTTTACTTCATTCCCCGTTAACCCAAACGCAGCCGGTGCTCTTTCTTGTATTTTATGTGCTGCATGACAATCTTTAACGCAAATTTTCACAGTTTTTTCGGCCTACATCTGTCTCTCACCTTGTCCCTCAGACAGTGACTGAAAAAGGTGTAGGACAAAGTGACTGTGAGCTGAGTGGAAGAGCCCTTCATTGGGGCAGATAGATTTATGTAACAAAGGTCAATTTCTGCCGTGAGCCAATCAACATAACACCAAGATGTGGAACCTTAAAGGGAAGTCTCAACAGTTAGGTCATCCACATTCTTACTTCCTGATAATGTCTCCAGTATGTCTCATTTTCCCATTTCTCTTCCTATATCCCAACCCCATTCTTTCGGTCTGGGTGGTCTAAGCCAGTAGGACCCCGTACTTTCCCCCAACTTCCCATCTCCCTCAGCGATTTCCTCGGTTTTGTCTTCTCTCGATGTGAGCAGATGGCAAAACAAGCAGATCTGTTCTGTCTCTACAGGACTTTGGACATCACACAATAGTTCTTAGGTTCTGAGTCCAGACTCTGTTCTGTCTCGCTGGGAAGCCAACAATGGGAGGAAGGAGGAGGCGAACTTAAAGCGTTTTGGAGACTGATGCAAGGAAGAGAAGTTTTTTCAAAGGGCTTTGCAGCGTTTGCACTGAGTGCAGAGACACGCCAACACGCTACAGTGAGATTATGAAAATGGCCAACTTTAGAACATCAGCACACTGGCATTGTGAGCTGATAACATGCTGATATTAGCATTTAGCTCAAAGCCCCTCTGTGCACAAGCACAGCCTCATGGCATCGCTAGCCTGGCTGTAGGCCTGTCTCGATAAGCCAAAATTTGGTTATAGTAATAATCCCTTTATAAAAATCCCTCGAGTAGAACGTCTTTCTTCTACACTCATCTTTCTGTTGTCCCTTGATGTTTCCCTCTCTCCCTCTGTCTGTTTCAGGTACCACATGTCTGGTGGCCCTGCTGTCCGATAAGGAGTTGACTGTGGCCAACGTGGGAGACTCGCGTGGAGTTCTTTGCGATAAAGATGGCAACGCCATCCCTTTATCGCATGACCACAAACCTTACCAGCTCAAAGAACGCAAGAGGATCAAGAAGGCTGGTGAGAGACCTGCTATAGTCAGGACAGGCGGACGTTTGTCAGTGCATTATTTTGTGCAGAACAAGGTTTTAGTTAAAACCTGAGGGAAACACCACAACCCAAACTGTTGTCATAAAAACATGACAACATCTTATATCTCTGTGTTCACATTCATATCTCGCCCTGATGGACTGATAACACGATCTTGCTCTGAAGCGGCACATTATTAACTACAGCCAGTCAGTACACAGTATTTAAGGTATATTTGTAGGCCTAAATCTCCCTGCATACTCTCTGGCGCTGAGCAGAGTTTGATGGCAGGATGCCTGATGAGTCAGTCAGTGCCGACTCAGTCAGGACAGCCCACCATTGCCATCTAATGGTCCACTGGGGTACAAAAAAAAAAGACGTGTAGAGTTTGCATTACGTTATGTGAATATGTTCATGTAACATGCTTGCAATTAAGGCGTTGTTGGCCTTCACTGAGGGGCACCACTTAATGTTCAGATCAAATTCTCGGTAGAAATGGGAATATTTATCACACTGCTTGTACAGTTTCCCTCTCTCATCAGGTGGCATTATCTGGTTACTGTGGTCTTTGTCTCTGCATGGCACATTCTTGTAACTCAACATATTAAAGAGGGAAACCTGATATTCTGTTGAAGGTTCTGTTTCCTGAATGAGAAAATGTTAAATTCAATCTGTCAGTTCAAAGTGTGTAAGTGTTGTGTGTGAGAGTCATAATATGAGACCACTAAATCTCTTTTCAATCATATATATATGTTTTTTGGCGAGCGGGTTAGCAAAGGGTATACTTGATACTTGATTAATGTTTTTGTTGTTTTATACAGAGATGAAGATTATTAGCAATTTTGAAATGTGATTTAGGATTGTTATGGATTGTGTGTTGCTTTTTATTAAACATTTTCTATTTCCTTTTATCTATTGCCATCTTTGGATCTTAAGCTACATTACTGGTGCCATATTATGCCATATATTTTAAAATCAGTTCTTAATGGTTGAACTTATCCAGACAGTTTTTAATGAGATTTACTTTTATTTCCAGTGATTGCTGTCCATGGATCACTGCTGTTGGTGCCTGTGTTCATTAGTTTAATTCCTCACTTTCAGTAAACGTTTAACAATATGCTGAGTGTGCAAAAAAGAAAACCAAGTAAAACAATTGAGTTCAAATAAATGGAAAACATTAGTAATGTCTAATTATAATGTGAGGGCAGGGGTGTTTGCTAACTTAGGCATTTATTATCTTAATTACAATTGTGAGCAACTTAAAGCCTTAAGAGAGGCGATGGACATTAGGCATTTAGTGCTTATTTCTAACTATAATTTGTACATTACATTCACACAAAAATCAGGTCCAAACAGCAAGTTAAAGAGGAAGTAGCTGCTAAAGTGGAGGACACAAGGTTCTGTCATCTCTGCCTTTTCTGGCAATAAGGGGATTTGCTAACTTCAGTGCAGTTTAGAAGAAAAAGATATACATAATGGGATTTCTTTACCTGAACTCCTAAAGTCAGGATGTATTTAAAATGTTGGCTATAGCCTTGTGCACTCGGAGCTATGAAGGCATCCTGACCTAGTATGGAAGTCTTCATCTTATACAGTCATTTCCAGTAAAATTCCCTGCATTCAAATCTGTTGAAGCCACAGAGGAAACACAGCTGTGCTCTCAGGATGTGACATGAATTTAAAGTGTCTCCAGCATGAACACTGAGCACATAAAAACCTTCAGATGTGCTGATATAATAATCTTTTTTCTTGTTTAATGGCGGTAGCACGGGGAACATGGGGATCTCTCACTCTGTTTTTCCTACTACCTTTGTCTTCCTTTTCCCCCTCAGGAGGCTTCATCAGCTTCAACGGTTCCTGGCGTGTCCAGGGCATCTTGGCCATGTCCCGTTCCCTGGGCGATTACCCCCTGAAGAACCTCAACGTGGTCATTCCCGATCCTGACGTCATGTCGTTCGACCTGGACAAGCTGCAGCCGGAGTTCATGATCCTGGCGTCAGACGGCCTGTGGGACACCTTCAACAACGAGGAGGCCGTTCGCTTCATCAGAGAGCGTCTGGAAGAGCCTCATTTTGGTGCCAAGAGCATTGTCCTCCAGTCCTTTTACCGTGGTTGCCCTGACAATATCACTGTCATGGTTGTCAAATTTAAAGGCAAGGCCAGCAAGCCCTAGACTTCCTGTCTGACACGCACACCATCTGTATGATTTTTGAATTTAAGTTAGAATAAATAGGCTTAAAATGAAAGATTTAGAAAGCCCACAATTTTTTTTAAGCGAGAACTGTTTGTATCACAGATATTTACAGAAGTGAACCCCTTTAGTGCATCAAACAACAGGCGGCCCCCTCTCCTCTCCTCTACTCTTACTATTGATAAAGACACACGAACACCTGTTATGCAACCGATTTTTGTATGTTTGTGTGTGAGTGAATCTTAGCTGCCCATCACATTAACAACCAACCTATTGTCCAGCCCATGATGAGAAGTTTAAAGATAAGATCACACAGTTTCCTTATCTTTCCACATTATTTCAAATATGATGTCTTTTTCTCAACATCTATCTGACCATGTGACCACAAATTTTATATTTTTATTTTCCTGTGTATTTCCAGATCATAAGTGGTGCAAATCATCAGTCACAATGTATTTCCTTGGTACATGAACATGCTCTGGTACTGTACTGTAGCAGAAGTTATCACAGTACCATATTGCACATCCTGAACTGGGGGATTTTCTCTCTGAGTTCCCATATCCGTTAATTTTAGCAGCTGAATGTACATTAAAAATGATTGCTGTTATTTTCCGTGCAGGTAAAGCCTTGTTTTTGGTTTGATAAAGCTTTTAATTTTTGTTCAGCCCCTCTTATCAGCTTCCTTGTACCAGGGGATAATGTCGTAACTGTTGGATAAAGCAGTAGATTGTCAAAACGTGACCAAATCGCACCTAACATATGTTTACAGTGTGATATTTAAATCAATAACTTTTCAGATATTGTAATTAATAACATTATTATCACATGATAAGAGATGTACCTGATGTAATAACACCGACATGTTCTTTCAAACCTGTAAGAACGGGATAATTTAAATAATTTCTTATTCTGTTTTAATTATTTTTAAGCATTTTACCATTCAAGATTTACAGCTCTTTTAAACCAGCCATTTTTTTTCTTACAAATTGACACTCTGTTCCTTTATTAGACTGTTTTTACATTATGATTTAGCTCAGTCTGCATGAAATACTGTATATAACTCCTGTGCTTTCTGTCCCCCTTCACTTAGAGAGAATATCTTCATCCTGGTCTGGATCTCATTATTCTAAGTCAAATGTACCAGGCCTTTGAATGAAACATGTTATTGTTGCCTTATGTTTGGTTTATTTGTTTTTTGATTTTTTTTTTTTTTAATTCGTTGTGAAGTCTGCTGCCAAAACAACTCAGTGTTTAATTTAGTGCAGTCGATAAAACCATGCACACTGCACGGCCTTTGTGTAAAATTATATGAAGTTACATTTAAAAAAGCATCATAAAAAGATATTAAAATGTAAGATGAATGTACATACAGTCCTCATGGACACCACCCCCCCCCGCTGTTTATACAGCAATGAAGAATGCGACACACGTGCTCCTGAATTGTTTGTTCACATTCTTCCTTGATAATGGATGTTACAAAATGCTTATTTGGCATTTGTACTTTTTTTTGTTGACTTTAATAAACTGTAATAAACTGAAAAAAAGAGTTTAAAATGTAAATTTAAAAGGTAACATTAAAATGATGAATGTCATTGTCAGTCTCTCTGAGTCTTTTTCTTTTTAAAGAAGATCAAATAATAATCATTAACGATGTGGCAACATAGACATAAAAAGACAGATAACAGCTACACAATATGGATTTACTACACTGAAAAAGGATAATCATAATGATCAAATGAACTATCTTCAACAGAGTTGTGCCATAGAGTTCTTCATGTTTTTTTTCCATGTTTAAAGCAAAATTTCACTTAAAATCAGACAATGAGCCATAACTTTTGATAAGCCTGATTTCAGTCTATCTCTCATCTACTGGGTGGTTAAAAAAACATTCATTAGATTATTACACTATTTACTTTCAGTCATTGTTGGGTAATTAGTTGAACTTGTAGTTTTTTTTAAGGTTAATTCAGTCAGTACATAGAAATTTAAACCTTCAATCAGCCTGCAGTCTCGTCATAAATCCAGTTTAGGTGGTCACATTGTATAAACGGGGACAAATTAAATTGTTGCTGTACTTACTGTGTCAATTAGTCATTTATATCATTTTGCCCAGTCCCACTTTAATACAATATTAGTCCAAAGTTGCCTTTCATAGTAATTACCTAATGGATATACTTGACATGTATGACAAATCTTTGCTTTGTCTCAACGCATTGTAACACTAAATTTACCATCAGCCATGGCGGCTAGTCTGCCAGAATGCTCCTGTGATGTCATTGCATGACATCCAGCCAGGAAGGAACATAGTCCCACTAAAGCAAACACGGACTTCGGGCCTGTGGGTGTGTGTGATGATCCAAGGCAGGTGTGATGTGACTCCACTGATGGTAACCAGAGAACTTAGTTGCACTGTCCCTATGGATAAAAATAGCTTTACTGAAAACCACGCAGGGGCAGAAGGAATCCCGTCACTGGGCAGGGGAGCCTTACACTGCCTGTGTATACATAAGGCATAACGATTGCACTGTCTCCCGAGGAGAGCCGACACACTAGGCTAACAGATAAGGCAGCGCAGAGAGGACGGATACAGACCCTGCAATTCAGGACATGGGTGTACACCGATCCAAGCCTCAGAAGCAAGCACAGGTTCTGCTGCTGGGTCTGGATGGGTCAGGTAAGACCACACTCCTTTACAAGCTGAAGTACAACGAGATCGTGATGACGGTGCCCACGGTGGGCTTCAATGTGGAGACGCTGGAGACAGACAGGAGCAGCCCGGGCCTGACGGTGTGGGATGTGGGGGGCCAGAAGAAGATGAGGCCCCACTGGAGGCACTACTACACTGACACAGCCGGGCTGGTGTTTGTGGTGGACAGCTGGGATCAAAAGCGACTGGATGAGGCCCGCAAGGAACTTCATCGGGTAATTTCAATCAGAGAATGAGCAACACTTGCATCTAATTGCATCTAAAAACATGTTTTGCTTATTGTTCTGTGACTGTGCAGTGCAATGTTGTCTTCCAGGGGTGTAGCACAAAATTCTGCACACTGTTCATAGGCGCTCTCTATCAGCCCCTCTCCAGATCTATTGCTTGTCATTCTAATATCTCTGTGGGTCAAAGAAGGGCTTTGTATACTCATTTTCCCCCAGTCCAATCCAAACATATACCCACGACTGTGATGTCAAAACATCAATGCAAGTCTGAGAGTGCTTTAAGGTCCTTTTTGGGGGGACAAAAAAAGCAGCATGTCCTGACATTTAAGAAGCTTGAACCAAAAAATGTTTAATAATTTTTGGTCAAATCAAGACTGAAACGATTATTTGATCATTGAAATAGTTGTCAATTAACTGTCTTTCAATCGACTAATAGGTTAATTTTTGCAGCTCTAATTTGCTTATTATTATAGATTTTTAACAACATACTGTATGTTCAGTGGGCGAAACTTTGGTTTTTAGCAGATAAACTGTATTGGACACAAAGGGATGTCACATGTCTTGAAACATGTCTGAAGCAAGCCAATTAATGACCCATTAATAACACGTTTATAAGCATGTACAAATCATCTACGGGCAGGTTGAAAATTGTTTATAAATGTGTGCAAAACTGCAAGAAGATGTAGCAAAAAATTATTAGAACCCTGTCAGGATTTCCAAATGCTTCATCAGGATGCTCATCGTGTAGGATGAAGAATAAATGGGGTACGTCTAAATATATAACAGTAAATTAAAACATAAACAAATGCATCATATTTTATCAAAACTATTCTGTTATTGTCGTTACCTGTTTATATTACAATATCATCTCTATTTACAACAACATTTTTTTACAAAGTGACTGTTTCTATTGAAAGGAATTTAAGTTGAACGTCCCCACATCACAATATTTTACAGCAACGGACAGGTTGATCCACAAAAAACCACTGCAGCAGCGATGTGCTCTGTTTTCTCATCAGGTCCTGAGGTACGAGAGTCTGAGAGGAGTTCCTCTTGTGGTCCTTGCCAACAAACAGGACCTCCAGGGAGCCTTAAACGCAGAAGAACTTTGCCTGAAGCTGGACCTGCGAGTAGTGTGTGAGGGCCGGCCGTGGTTCATCCAGCCCTGCTCAGCAGCCACCGGCTCGGGACTGGAGGAAGGTTTCAGGAGGATAATCTACCTGATGAAGACTCCACTGAAACAGACTCAAGAGGACATTAAGGTGAAGATGAGGTCAAAGGGCTTGAGTCTTACCGCTGCAAAGCAAGTCTTTCTCTGCATTGGCTGATGGATTAAATTCTTTAGAGAAGATTCATTCATTCATGTGTTGAATGCTTTCTCATGTTCCTGTGTAACTCATCGAGACCAGGACAAGAGTGAGGAGGCAATAATAAAAGGGATGACATGCTCACACCTTTAATCTCAGTGGCAGAAAGAGCTTTTGCTCAGTGGTGAAGACGAAGTGTCTTTGAACCTGCAGCAGGCTGTGAGTAATCTGGGATTAGGAAGAACATTTGGTGAAAACTGCTTGTCTCCCAAGGTGAAATGAAGAGCCTGAAGAATATGTTTAAAGTAAAACAGTCTGACCGTGTACATACACATTGTACATGGGAAACTGGCCTGTGATTGCCTGGTCAAACAGCTTTATTTTATTTGTATTACTTCTAATAGGGGTACAACAATATATTGGCTCAGTATCAGTATCGGCCAATATGGGTTATCAACAAATAGAGGATGGCATTCACCGATATCAGTAGCCTGTAACTGTGTGTTGCGTTTCATTCATTGTCACTGGGTTTCTTTATTTCTTTGACACAAAGGGGCATTGGTATTGGTATATTTAAAATGTTATTTTAAGTATTGTTAGTAGCCCAGAATTTCCATATTGGTGCATTGTTACTTTTAATATCAAAATATTTTAATATAAAGGTTTCCTCTCTTGTGAGTTCTATTTCATACACATATACTGAGTGAGGCTTTCATTCACCAGCACCAGCATGGCTAAAATATAATGTAGTCTATACATAACAAATTAAAAATGATCAAAACTTTAGCAAAACTGTCAAATGATTGTGATAAAATTAATGATGTGTATGATGGCACTTTTTAAATATTTTTTTTCCCAGTTGTTTCAATTCATTAAACTTGTTTTAATATTTGTAATTGAATGACGTACTTCTTGGAGAGTTTGGGGGACAAAATAAAAAAGGCAAAAAAAAAAAAGAAGAAATCTTGATTCTTTACATAAACAATGTAAAATGGGATTATACTGTATGTGCAGATTACCAAAATTTCTAAATGTTGGATTTTCCCTCAAAGCCCATACAAAACATAGCCTTAAAAGATAAGTTCACATTTTAACAAAACTGTCTTAACTCTCTACACAGGTCGGCATATAATGAAAAGTTACTCGCCACACTGTGAACTGTGAACACATCTTGTTATTACAGTACAGGGTCAAAAATCTACTGTCCTGGTAGCCTTTTGGCTGGAAAATATTGTAAGGTTAAGGTACGGCCTTTAAATAATGTCAGAATTTTTAAAGTTGTACCACAACACACAGTATATATCACAATATTTCTCCTCAAATATATATATATATATATATATACAGGATGTTCACCACTGAACCATGCAAATTGTATTCTCAGTGGGAGGGTAATAAGACGAGGACAGACCCACTCAGGGCTGAGACTGAAGCCATCTCCCAGAGGAGTACCCAGTAAACATCACAATGGTAGACATCCAAGAAAGAGTCTCAAGGATGAAGAGCTGGACAGCACCAGGCCCTGACATGATCCACAGCTACCGGCTAAAGACGCTAACTGCACGCCTGGCAGCTCAGATGAACAAGCTGCTGAAAGATGGGACCCACCCAGAGTGGTTGACCCAAGGCTGGATGGTCCTGATCATGAAGGAACACCAGAAGGGAACGATTCCATCCAACTATCGGCCAATAACCTGCCTCTGCATGACATGGAAGCTCTTGTCGGGCATCATTGCAGCCAAGATGAGTAGGCAAGTGGCTCAATACATGAGCAGGGCCCAGAAAGGGTTTGGTAGTGACACCAGAGGGGCCAAACACCAGCTACTGATGGACAGTAGAGTCTCTAGAGACTGTAAGACCAGGAAGACCAACCTGTGCACTCCTTGGATTGACTACAAGAAAGCCTATGTCTCAATATCACATACATGGATACTGGAGTGCTTGGAGCTATATAAGATCAACAGGACACTAAGAGCATTCATCAAGAACTTGGTGGGGCTGTGGGAGACTACACTGGAAGCCAATTCAAGGTCAATTGCCCAGGTTAGCATCAAGTGCAGCATATACCAAGGAGATGCCCTACCCCCCTCAGCTGTTCTGCATTGGTCTGAACCCCCTCAGCCAGATCATCACAAAGAGTGGCCTCGGATACCGGTTTAGACATGGAATAACGATCAGCCACCTCCTCTACATGGATGACATCAAGCTGTATGCGAAGAGTGAGTGAGAGATCGACTCACTGATCCACATCACCAGGATCTACAGCACCGATATCAACATGTCATTTGGGCTAGAAAATTGTAGACCAATGATATCAAAGAGAGGAGAGAATATCACAACTGAAGGGGATGAACAACCAGAAGGCAAAATAACCAATGTTCAGGACAGCTACAAATACCTTGGGATCCCGCAGGCAAATGGGAATCATGAAGAGGCCGCAAGGAAGTCAGCCACAGCCAAATACTGTACCTACGTAGAGTAAGGCAGGTCCTGACAGGTCAGCTGAATGACCAGAACAAGATCCAAGCCCTTAACACCTATACCCTGGCCGTCATCAGATACCCTGCTGGTATAATAACCTGGCCAAAGGAGGAGATAGAAGACACAGATATCGAGAAAAAGAAGCTCCTCACCATGCATGAAGGGTTTTGCCCCAAGTCCAGCAGCCTGAGGCTGTACACTAAGTGGAAAGAGGGAGGCCGAGGATTAATGAGCGTTAGAGCCACTATCCAAGATGAAATAACAAAGATCCAGGATCACATCAGGAAGATGGCCCCGAATGATGACCTGCTAAGTGAATGCCTCAGGCAGCAGAGACCCAGTGAGGAGAATGAAGAAGAAGAGAGACCATCATGGAGGGACAACTCCCTGCACGGGATGTACCACCAACGGATAGAGGAAGTGGTTGATATCGAGAAAACGTACCAGTGGCTGGAGAAGGCTGGTCTCAGGGACAGCACAGAGGCACCGATCATGGCAGCACAAGAACAGGCCTTGAACACAAGTTTGATAGAGGCCGGTGTCTACCACAACAGACAGGACCCAAGGTGCAGACTGTAAAAAGATGCCCCTGAGACAGTGCAGCACATAACAGCAGGGTGCAAGATGCAGGCATGTAAGGCATATTTGGAGCGTCATAACCAAGTGGCTGGCATAGTATAATGGAACATCTGCTCCGAGTATGGGCTGGAGGTTCCAAGATCAAAGTGGGCAAGACCTCCTAGGGTGATTGAGAACGACTGAGTTAAGATCCTGTGGAACTTCCGGATCCAAACCGATAAGATGGTGGTAGCTAATCAACCGGATATCTTTGTGGTCAGCAAGCAGGATAAAAAGGCGATAGTGGTAGATGTCGCAATCACAAGTGATAGCAATATCAGGAAGAACATGAGAAGCTCGAGAAATGCCAAGGGCTGAAAGAGGAGCTGGAAAGGATGTGGGGAGTAAAGGCATCAGTGGTGCCAGTGGTGATAGGAGCACTTGGGGCTGTAACCCCGAAGCTGGGAGAGTGGCTCCATAAAAAAAACCCCAGGAATAACACCTGAAATCTCTGTCCAGTAGAGTGCAATCCTAAAAACAACTAGATACTGTTCAGGACCCTCAGGCTCCCAGGCCTCTGGTACAGGACCCAGGCTTGAAGGTGACACAAGACCACCCACAGAGGGCGAGTGGGGAATTTTTTCAATATATATTATCAATGCTGCAACAATACTGTAGAGATTGATACAGACTTTTTTTTGTCAAATAAAGAATCATTAATAATGCGGATGATGACAATAATCAATATACCAATGCATGATGTGATTTTTCATTAGTAATTTAAGAAATTATACGTGAACTGTTTCATGCATTTTAATATTCCAATTTTGATTCCAAAGTCGTTATCATCAAAATTCAAACAAAGGCTTGAAATATTTCACTTTAAATGTAATGAATATAGAACACGGGAAAGATTAATTTTTGAATCAAATTAAGAAAAAAAGGGAACTTTTCCCGCAATATTCCACTTTTTTTTCTTTTTAGATCCACTGTATATCGTCTACGCTGCCCAGTTGTTGTTTATGAAGAGAGTTGAGTAACAGTGCGTAAGATATAAGGCTTGCACGCGACTACAACCTACGTGAACTATGATCATGTATGTGCGTGTGTTTGTAAGAGGCGCGCTCGCGGGGCTGTAGACGTGCGGGCTGACCGTGAAGCCAATGGGAGCGAAGGGGATTTCCCCACCCTTCCTCTACGCCGGCGCGAGGCTGCCCTCCACCACCGGCATTCCCAGTATGCACCGCGGACAGAGCTGCGAAAAGATAGTCGCCTAACGGAAGGCGGAGAAAGGGGAACTAGAAACGCGCACGGGCTCAATCCACGAGTTTGTCTCTGCCTAACGTTACCAGAACCGCTAACATGGCTGACAACGAGAAACTGGACAACCAGCGGCTGAAGAATTTCAAGAATAAGGGCCGTGATTTGGAGGTAAAAGTTACGCAGATCGGTGTCGACGGTCTCTTTTCCTCGGCACCACCGCTCTGTTCACGGCTAGCTTCGCCCCTGGCTTCCTTGTGACGTCGTTTCTAATTTCCACGGGAACTTTGTACTCAAAGCCTCGGCCAGGGCCTTCGCGGGGCGCCAATATTGCGGTTGCTTGCCCCGGTTAGGTTAATTGCCTCTGGGCCCCGCTGATTTCGATTCACCGTGAGACTGCGCTGTGATGAAACATGTACCGAAAGCCAGTCAGAGTTCATCGCCTCCGCTGGCTGAACTCGGGCCCGCGGAGAAACATGCTAGCCGAATTAAAGCGTATCACCCACCGGGCTGGATTAGCTCAATGTGTTAGCAAGTGAAAACGTTCGATATACACGGAAAATTACATAAAGTTAACCTCCAGATGTTCACGTGCAACCACTAATTTGACTGGCAGATGAACAGTGCAGCAGATTGGCACTATTTTGATGCTGCAGTCCGCTAACTTGCTAGCTACCATCAGGCTCAGTTGCTGGGCTTGGTGCCGCTGGTAGCTGCAGTTCCACCCATCCCCCGTCTTTATCACCAAAAACAATGGCGGGGACCAGTTAGCCTCTCAACTGGCCACTTACTTTAAAATTGTGGCGTAAGTGGTATTAAAATTTTGTTCTGCGGATGCCCCAGCGCCAAAACCGCGTAGAAGTAGCTAGTTAACGTCACATGACTGGTGGATCAAAGCTACACGTTGACGCTCGTTAAGTTAGCGTTACCGGTGTACATGTAGTCACATCGGCATGGCTCTGCGTCACTACTGTTCCGAGGTGGTGGTGTTTTAAAGCGGGAACCCGGAGATGTGCGCGAGCATGACACATCCTGTTTGACTAGCAGGTTCTGCTGCTAGGTGGGCCACCAGGCGCGGGTTGTTTCGCCGAGCCGCCCGTGGATAAATTGCGTTATCATCGTCATGGTGGCGGTCTGTCAGTGAGGAAACCACACACGCAGAATTAACCAACGCCGTTAAGTATAACATAACATCACCAGTATAGAATGTAAATTGATCTCCAAAGCTGTTTTGAGCAAAGTGTTTTGTCAAATCCATGATCATTTTACAGTCTGAGTTTGGTGGTGCTGCTGTTCAAGTTTTATTCCACTGTACTGATCTGTATTTAATGCGTCTCATGGCAGTCAAATACATTAACACATCGTCCTATTCGAGTGTGAGACAGCTGTACAGCCGTACAAACTACTGTCTGTAATGAAGACCGCAAATCAGAATCATTGCCAAAGTTTGGCGAAAATAATGAACATTCATGGTTTGTGGATTATTACAGGACTGCATATTCATCAGCTGCTGCAATCTTTTATATGAGAAGGAACACGAATATATAATATATTGCAGAAAATATGAAGTTCTTGTTAAAACAGATGAAATAGGGTAACTAGCAAATTAAGATGATTCATACTAGGTTTGTTTGGGTGCTGTCATATTCATTGTGTTGGCCGTTGACCTCATACTTAAAGCATGAACGCCGATTAGCTCTGGCTGCGCAGGCTGGATCCTGATCTTTTCATGCTGTGCCCAAAGTTAATGCTGTCACTCTGAAAAGGCAGTTTGGGATTAAAGTTCCTTGCTGTATAATGTTAATACATTATCTCGCCCGCAGACTATGAGGAGACAGAGGACTGAGGTAGTGGTGGAACTCAGAAAGGTAAATACATTTGTATTATATTTAAGACTACATTAAATTCTGCCCTTTTATCCTTTAAAATTATTCACTGAAAGAAATCTTTCCCCACTGTGACTGTCTGCTGGTATTTCTTTAACCCTTCCCCACAGAACAAAAGAGATGAGCACCTTCTGAAGAGGAGAAATGTGCCCCACGAATTAATCTCTGAGGACTCTGATGTTGATGGAGATTTCAGATCGGTATGACCATGCATCTTCCCCACCAAAATGGCGCTTAAAGGTCGCCAGTAAAAGTCTGAGCAGTAGGGCTGGAATCTTCAGACACTCTCTCTTGTTTTATCTGTTTTTTCTTTCTTATTTGCCCCTGCAGCCTCAGTTTTATCCTCTCTTCTTTCCTTTTTTGCAGTCAGAGACATCGCTTTTTTGTCATGTGTTAATAGCATTGTGCGTTAGTAGGAATCGTCCACGTGAAACACAGAATGTTGCTTTACATAGTTAAATGGATTCAGCAAAGCTGTTCCGCAAATTTGCATTAATCATTTTTAGTTGTCAGGTTTTTTGAATTAATTGAGAAATCATTTCTGCCACCCCTTTCAGTAGTCCACATGTGGGGTATGCACCTATCAGACCTACGTATTTTAGGCTAATAAGTATACCATACTGAACTGAACTGAACACTACTGCGTGCTGGAAACATGGCTAAAAGGGCTCGTGTTGTGGTGGCATTGCTGATTTAAAATGGCTATTCAGCAGTTCAAAGATTTAATCACAGTGCCTGCTTAGTGGTATTGAGAGGACCAACTCGGGCTGCTTTAGCAATTTATCACAGATGACATGCAGCTTTTGCAGAAAGTGTTCCTGCCAATCTACTTTAATTACTTATCAAACCATTAACGGTTTGGTGATTTCAGTCAGTCTTAAATAAGACATTGACGAAATTAGCTTTTTGCGTTTGTTCCCTTCAAAAAGAAAAAAAAAAATTGTCTTCGTTGCTAGTTTAGCTACATAAGCGTCTTTCTTATGTCTCATTTATCTCCTTTACCCTAACATTGCAATGCAGATGCACAAAATTAAATATGTTACAATACGATTTATAGGAAGAATGCGTTTGAATATTTTTTTTCTTTTCTAAGTTGGCTTTTGTTGTATGTCTACCACACATCTTTCTTTGAGAATGTACTGACAATCAGGTGTTACTGCTGGCTATCAGAGGTATTAGTGAGTTTTATTTAATAGGATCCACAGTCACTGTAGCTCTTGATAAAAACTAATACACAGAAGCAGCTTACGCTGGACCCCTGAACCTCTTGTTGGGGTTGTCAGGTGAGCTTGCCAGTTGGATCCAGACTGTTAACTGTTGGACCACATTTCTCTGATTCAGGTGGGGACACAAATTCACTGTTCTCAGTGGGGCTCTGGTGGTTTATCTTCTTGCTTTATCGACTTAATATACAAAGCGATTTTAGAAAATATTGTTATTAATCCTAAGCAAGAAGCTAGCAGATGTCACCCCGTCTGTTTTTGCTTCTGCCAGGAAATGCATCATTTTAGTACAGTATTAAAAGATTTTTTTCTAGCCTAACCATCAGTTTACATCACTTTACTAATCATCTTATAACTCTTGACATTGCATACTGTATATACTATTGTGTGACTTTCCAAAAACTTTCTTTTTCAGCAAAATGCATCCCTTGAAGATATAGTAAAAGTAAGTAAAAGTTTGCTTTAGTTTACTTTTAAGTCATTTGATTGTCTGGTCTGTGTTAGGTACTAGACTTGCCCTTCAGCATGATCTTGATTTGTCTACATTTATTTGACAGTATATAAATTCCAGGGATATGTTGGTAATCTAAAAATGTTGTTCCTTTTATTGTTTTTTTAGAATGCCACAAGTGATAACCAGGGCATCCAGCTGAGTGCTGTCCAATCTGCCAGGTATGATCGTACACTCTCGCACACTTAAACTTAATAATGATGATGAATTAATAGTAATAATTTAGTGTAAATTATTTATATTGTAATATTGAAGTTTTCTGTTCAAGTGTGTACTGTCCCATGTATAGATACAGAGTTTTTCATTTACATCTGTCTTGTTTGACACAATCAGTGGTGCATGAAAGTGTGTGGCATTGTACTGCATCTCCACATGCATCTTTAACTGCTAGTTGCGCAAAAAAAGCGAAGAAAAGGGGTACCTTCATTATGGGTGATAAAACAGTGACACATCTTGATTCTTGTATTTGTAAAATTTAATGCTTATCGTTAATATAATGTTCACTCACTAAATATTTAGAGTGTTCAAAAACCTAGTTGTTAAATGTTTGTCAAAAATGTTTTTCTGAAAGATGCACTGCAGAGTAGCTGCCAGGCCATGACAAACTTGACTCATTTGAATTCTCTATAATGAAAAATTACTAATCAATTTACCTAAAGATTGACATTCCATGGATGGCTGCATATACGGAAAGCAGTTACTTTGGATTGCCCGGTGATTAATACAGTGGCTCAGAAATGTGCTCGTCGGGTCACATGCAGCGATCGAGAAGCCAAATTTGTTAAAACTTGTTTCAGTAATATATCTCTAAGATTAGATTTTGTTTTTTCCCCCATTGCTGTCTACCTGCAGCTATATCACAACACTGAAGATGCCTTCACTCTGTACCCGATGTTATGTAATTTAGCTCTTTGACGCCAATAATTATAGTCACTAAAAATTAAATTGGCTTACAAGTCAACAGTTGTCATTCTTTAGCTGGTTTCTCTTTGTGATAATTTGATTCTCCTTGTTGGTACATGTCAATGAAACTCTGAGTGTACGTAATAGTCTTTTGTTTCCTCTTTGTTTCTGTAGGAAGTTGTTGTCCAGTGACCGTAATCCCCCCATAGATGACCTAATTAAGTCTGGGATCCTTCCTAAACTGGTTCACTGCCTGGAAAGAGATGACAGGTACACAGACTGCACTTGTGTTTGTCTGCATATAGCAGCGAATCAGACTTTATCTGTTACAATTATAGAACAAGTGAGCCTTTTTTCCTCATCATGTTGAGTTTGTATACTCTTTAATGCTATTCAAATTAGGCACCAGAATATAACGAAGCCCACATATGAATGATGCAGTAGTTATGTAAATGTGTTCCCATTTTCACTGACCAGGAACAGCAGAATTATAAATCACTCATCATCATACTTATATGGTTTGACATCCCTGCCCGGTCATACTCACTTTTACTGTGACCCTTATCCATCTCACCCCTCTACAGCCCATCTCTCCAGTTTGAGGCAGCATGGGCTCTAACCAACATAGCGTCTGGTACCTCAGAGCAGACCCAAGCCGTGGTTGAGTCCAGTAAGGGCCATTTTACTACACTTTTCCTCTTCTTTTTGACGGAGTTTCTGGTGTTTCGACCTTTTCAGGAAGATTTTGAATGTTTTGTGGAGAAACATACACCTTTGTTATTGCCATAATTTAACATCATTTATTTGATGGATTGCTTTTAAAGGGTAAACACTGTGCATTTGCTGTGTTTGGAAACTTCCCCTTTGTGAAATTCCTAGGTGGCATTAGCCTTTCTCTTTGGGGGTCGTAAACATCTCATTACAGTGAATCACTTGTCACTGACAGTGGCTGGAGGCATTATGTTTTCAGGTTGTTCAGCCGTCTGTACTTCACTTATGAATGTAAGATCTCAGGAACGCCTTGAGATGTAAGTTTACATTACATCTTAACCCAATGATTAATTGGACAACTATGAAAGAAAAAAGCACTCAAATGTGTAACAATGTGAAATGATAACATTTTATATCCAAAAACGTAATGGTGACCTTGATATCATAGGTTCTGCAAAAACATTTTCCAGGCCATTGTTCATCATTGTAACTTAGGATCTAAGGGGGAGACCATGTTTCATATATGGTCAGATACTGAATGGGTGACACTAACATTGAAACTGCTGATTATGTGTTGCTGTTCTGAAGATGTATGTATGACTTCCATGTTGTATACTTTGCATCTTACTAGCAGCAACATCCATATTGAAGTATTGCTTCCACCAGTGAGCATTGAGCTTCAGGGGATTGTTCTTGCATATGATAAAGTTTGTTCATGACATCATATGTTAGTGTTTCCCATAGAATGACATTATTGAAGTACATTTTCTTAATATTGTATGTTTTTTTTCCCCCCAATTTCACATTTATTTTTGATAATTGTGTACTTAATTTTAGTCTTTACTCCAGTTTCTTTTAGTGATTGCTGCTCCATTCGGTTAAACTTGGACTTCAAGCGATTCTGTATAACAGGGAAATCAAACTCAAAAAACTAGGGCCAAAGGCTGGGGTCTAAGACAGACTTAAATTAACCAAGAGTTTATCGGAGCTATTAAGACTTATTGTTATTGTTGTTGTTAATATTGATAATAATAATAACAATAACAACTGTAATAAATAAAAACAATAAAAATAATAGTAATAATATTTGTACAGAAATATGAAATTAACTTTTCCAAGGACATCTGATTCAAATCAAACTAAAGATATTACAAAAAAACAAATCAGCAATCAAATTTAAATTAGTAGAAAGCATTAAGTTGTTAGGCTTTTTTCTCTTTCAGAATTTTTTTCAGTCTTTTCCAGTAAAAAACAGCCAGACAACTATAAGCATTCAAAGAAAATCTAAAAGGTTTGTTTTTCACTAACAATACAAGCAAACCAAAATTACAGTATTTTAAATTTGACAAATATTTTAAATTTGCTGAAAATTAACAAGTATTTCAACTATAAATATGCGTAAACATAGTGATGTTCCAGTTTTGAAATATACAGTATATAGAAATAAATTATCTCGCGCATCAGATATAATTGTACCGTGGGCCACAAGTTTGACATGTATGACGTAGGAAGTACTAGCAAAAAACTTCATGTTGGGTAATATAGGTATATATATGTATTCATTAAGTTAAAACCATGCTTGTAACTGCTGCCTTTTGAAAAACTAAATCTGTAATGGTCACAGTTGCTTCAGCCTCCACAGTCTTTCTTTTCGGGGTGACTGCCAGTAGACTGTAATGAAATCTGTATACTTGTTGGGTCCAGTCTATGGTTCAATATCAACAGGTTTGAAATTTTTGACAATGGACCAGCCCCACTGTCAACATGTAAAGTTTAGTTCTGTCCAGGTGATTACTTAGTGCGTGTGTGGTCAAATGGTCAACATCTCAGATTCTTTGAAAACATGGAAAACATCAGATTGTGATGTGCAGTTTTGTGTTTTTCACACTGTTTTCTTTGTGTAGATGCTGTGCCACTGTTCCTGAGGCTACTTCGCTCTCCTCACCAGAACGTGTGTGAGCAGGCTGTCTGGGCCCTGGGCAATATCATTGGTGAGTCACTGTTTGTGCAAACACCAGTTTGTTAAAAGTGAACACAGTTAACATTGAGGTGACATGTACGACGTGTGTTCTCTGTAGGTGATGGCCCTCAATGCAGAGACTTTGTGATAGCTTTGGGTGTGGTCAAGCCCCTACTCTCTTTCATCAGTCCCTCCATCCCCATCACCTTCCTGCGCAATGTCACCTGGGTCATGGTCAATCTGTGCCGCCACAAGGACCCTCCGCCACCCATGGAGACGATCCAGGAGGTATGTCAGTGTGTAGAGGAGTGCGAGAATGGTGACGGTTGCGGGATTTTCCATCATCTGCTCTATTTATCTGTACAGTAATAAAGAACAGTGTTTCCCCCAGAAAATGGCAATAGCTGATAGAGACAATGTGTGAGAATGGGTGTCTCATTTCTTCACCCACATCTGTCCCTCTCCCTTCTTCCCAACCGGTGCTTTGGCTTCTCTTCAGAGTAATTTAAAAATGTAGTGTTGTCCCCATTGGGGTGTTAGGAATGCACAGAGAAGGTCCTAAATATGATGAAGTTATTATTTCTGAATGTGTAGAGCTGGGCAATATAGACAAAATCTTACATCAAGATATGGATCATTTCATATCCTAGTAAGTATATATGACAATATAGTACTTTTTCTATAAATTTCATGAAATATTGTCCTTACAAAATAACCACATACCTCATCACAACTTATCATTTTGATAGTCCTGTGAATTAAAGCATATATATAAACCCCCCAAAAACAATATTTAATAGTGTTGATTGATTCATAACCAAATCTTGAAATATTATGCAAAACGTTTTTTGCTGATTTCTACAGGATGAAATCTTTGACAGAGGTACTGTCTGCCCCTTCCCCCCTCAAAATTTTGACCAAATGACGTAATCCCCCCCTTGGGTACAAGTTTGTCTTTATTTTGGCTTTGTTATATGTATAATGTGTGTGGTAGAGCAAGAGTGAGCAAGCCTAAACAAAGTTGAGTAAGAGCGAAGTAGCAGTTAGTGCCTAGTTGGCTCGCTACCAGTGTTTTAATGTCTAGTAACAAGCTAGGTTGTCAGTAAATGATGGCTCCATTTTCTCCAGACCAAGTTGGTGTCTGCTGTGTGCTGTTTCACTAACTGCTGCTGAAAGTGAAGGAGTTATTCCTGTAGCACGTCAGCCCTGTTCCCATAGAGATACATAACACTGACATTCAGTCTGCACTCATCGCTCAAAGTCTAACTGATAGAGTAGACGGGGAGAATGTCATAATTCTGAATGTCCGTTAGTCCACGGCCAACATTTTAGTCTTGTCTATTAACAAAACTTAACTTACATTTCTTCTGTTTTTGTTATCAATGATCCATTGTTAGCTTGTTGCTGCTTTGCCAGAATGGTGATATAAATGATAGTGGAAAATATCTATATATAGACATTTTCTCTCATCCCACATTATATGTCGTCATATCACCCAGCCCTACGAGTGAGTGAAAAATTTACAGTATTTAGCATATAGTTGAAAAAAAAAAAAAAAGGAAATTGGCCCAATGTTGTTCTAAGCGGCCTGCCAGGCCTATACAAGTGTTAGAGGAAACCCTGAAAGCTAAGACGGCCAGCTAGCTTGACATGTAGCAAGCGTAATTTTTGAAGAGGCAGAATAATGAAACACATTTTTATCTACTTTACTTACTATTTTATAAAAAATCATGAAATACAAAGAAAATTGCATTTGCAGTTATTGTGCTGCATTTACTTTATACATTTGTACATTTACATAGTAAGTGACTTCTGCACTCTTAACAGCAGAAACGCAAGGAGGATTAGTGGAAAGGGACCCAAAACAACCAAACTTGGTGGCAGCCTACTAATACAAATATAGGGAAAACACTTGAGTTGTGAATTTAAGGTAATGTAAAGAGTCTTCTCTTGTTTTAGGTCCTGATAGTGAATGCAAAAGAAAGCTGGTTTAAAGGACCAGTGTGTAAAATTTAAGAATATCTGCAAACATATAATATTAGTAACTGCGTTAACATTAGTTTGTAATCACCGTAAATCAAAAACTGTAATGTATATGTGATCTTCGACTAAGTAGTGTATCATTGCATGGGAGCAGGTCTTCCTTCCACAGAGAGCGCCATCTTGCACCACCATGTTACTACGATAGCTGAGAGCAGACAAAAAGCCTTCACATTTGTATACCGTAGTGGCATTGAAGAAGACTCACTCCAGTAAAAGGTGACAAAGAGGAGTACACGGAGTTCTTTGGTCAGCAGTCTGCTTGAAGTTTGTATCAAATTTATTAACCTACTTCCATCTCAATGGAGTTTTCACACAGATGCCCACCACAGTTCTTCTACATGCCTGGAGAGGGAGGGGGCAGCGAGGCAGCGCTCAGTTGCATAGATTTAACTTGTTCACCACTAGATGCTGCTAATGTTCACACAGTGGTCCCTCAAAGCAGGTTTTGCAAACTATAAAAATTTTTGGGTACATCCGCTGCTGTAAATGCTCATCACTATTGCATTGTATAAATGAAGAGAGTATGCTTTCATTCCTCTGCTAAAATCTAAATCTAAGATCAGCTGGTGTTCAGCTTAGAGTGGTGGAGAAAAAGGGCCATCGGTAGTATGCATACTCTGGACAAATGAAGGTAAAATTAGTTTTGCTCAAATGTGAAGTATATTATAAGGTATAGCAGACACTGGAATTCAATGTCATACATCTCAACTATCATTCAGCCTTTATGGATCATATAGGAAGGCTTTTCTTGTCATTTTCTCCACATTACTTAACCCACCTATTATTTATTTTCAATTTCAATTTTTCTCAGATCCTGCCGGCTCTCTGTGTGCTGATCCACCACACCGACGTCAGTGTAAGTAGACTGTCCTCCCCACAGTTTTATAAGGAAGCTGTCATTCCTTGAACCCAATTAACTATTAGCAATCTATTCACCCAAATAGTTAAGTTTCGTAATTTGTACAGAAATATACTCATTAGGTTTTTTGGGGGGTTTTTTCTTGGCGGCTTCCAGATCTTGGTGGATACAGTTTGGGCCCTGTCTTATCTGACGGATGCTGGGAATGAGCAAATACAAATGGTCATCGATTCTGGCATTGTCCCTCAGCTGGTACCCCTCCTCAGTCACCAGGAGGTCAAAGTTCAGGTATGACGAGGCGCTGGGCGCGAATCTTGATTACGCTTTGTGTTAATCTAATAAATGTGATGGTATGATTGACACTAGATAAAACTGATCGTCAATTAATTTGCTGGATTATTTACACCCTTTCTCCAGACTGCTGCTCTGAGGGCTGTTGGGAACATAGTAACTGGCACAGATGAACAGACCCAAGTGGTGCTCAACTGTGATGCTCTAAGCCACTTCCCTGCACTCCTCACTCACCCAAAGGAGAAAATCAACAAGGTGAAAATATATCTTCTTCCTCCTCCCACACACGAAGGTACCCCCTGTATTTCAGAAGCTCCTGAGATTTCTGGAAGTGATGAAATCAGAGACTTTGTGCTGGTGTGAATGCTGTGTGAAGGGTACAGGTGGGACAAGATGGTTAGCAACACGCAACATCAAGAATGACAAGGATGAAGACGGCGAAGAAGACTTCTGTGGATAGCTAGGTGTAGTTAATGGGGGTTAATCTATGTGCATGTGATTTGAATGTATGATACCATGGGTTGGTGGCCAGAGGGTGCTGATGACCACGTGTCTCTGCTGACATTGGAGTGCATCTGAGACCAGTCGCTTACAAATGAGGCCTCCCTTTAGTGACCTGGACGATGATTAAAGCCTCAACACCACCCTTGCCCCGCCCACAGCACTCTGTCTTGATCAGAGGTCAAACTCGCAGAGTTTGTGAACCTCTGTATTCTGATCCAGTTCAGACACAAAACAGTGTTTTAGTCCTTAAGAATAAAAGTTGAATCCAGTCTTTAGCAGTTAAGATGAAAGTAAAACACAGTAAAATCGACTTGTTTTCAGTTGGAATAAAATTTACATACACTTGACCCTCCAAGACCCACCCTGCAGTAGGAAACCATCACTAACAACTTGTATTTTTGCGTTTTATCCTGTAGGAGGCAGTGTGGTTCCTGTCCAACATTACAGCAGGCAACCAGCAGCAGGTGCAGGCTGTCATTGATGCTAAACTAGTCCCCATGATCATCCACCTGCTTGACAAGGTGTTTATTAAACCACCTTAAACTGTGTCAGCTACATCATGTAAGATTTTAATGTAAGATTCTCTGTATTGCTATGTTGCTCACTTTGAATATGTTTTTCTTTAGGGTGATTTTGGAACTCAGAAGGAAGCAGCATGGGCCATCAGCAACCTGACAATAAGTGGAAGAAAAGATCAGGTATGATTCCTCTGATCTTCACCTAAAATAATCATCAAAGAAACCACTTTGTACTCACTCACTCCTAATGTTTCAAATGTGGGCTTTTTTATCCTACTCATTACTTGATTTGATGAGCTCAAATTTGTTCTTACCCTAAATAACTTATTTGGATAAATATTTGATAACCTAGAATTGTCAAATGCAGCCAAGAAACTAAAAAACATCCTAACTTTAAGTTAAAGTCTTCTCTGTCTATGACAAATTACTGAAAATCCTCAATGCCTGTCTTGCATGCAGGTGGCACACCTGATTGAGAAGCAGGTGATCCCACCATTCTGCAACCTCCTGACGGTGAAGGATGCCCAGGTCGTTCAGGTTGTTCTCGATGGCCTCAGCAATATCCTTAAAATGGCAGATGATGAAGCAGAAACAATCGCTAACCTTATTGAGGAATGTGGAGGTCAGTTCCACCATCAAGGTTTTTTCAGGTTTATTAGCGCTTACGGTTTGAATGGTAAATAATGTATTGTTTTTGTTCCTCAGGGTTGGAGAAAGTGGAGGTACTGCAGAATCATGAAAATGAAGATATCTACAAATTGGCATATGAAATTATTGATCAGTTCTTCTCATCTGATGATGTAAGCTCCAAGTAGTTGTCAGCTTTTTTGTCGGCCTGTGTAGTGGAATGTTTTTGTTATTGCTGTGTTAAAGTTAAAAGTTTAGATTGATACCACATTTTAGCATTTTGTTAAGGTCCCATTGTTTTGTCTTTTTCCTGCAGATTGATGAAGACACCAGCCTGGTCCCTGAGGCCATCCAGGGTGGAACTTACGGCTTTAATTCAGCCAACGTGCCAGCCGAGGGATTCCAGTTCTAGACAGCATCTGGGGTATTCTGGAGTTTTGTTCACGATGCAGCACTCTGTTCAACATACAAAATTAGGAGAGAAAGAGCGAGAGAGAGCGAGAGTGTGAGAAATTTGATACATTGTGCTTGGCTCTTGGGATCCATGGCTGCATCTTATGAGAGAAAAATGTGTGGATTTCATTTGGCATTCCAGGGGAACCAGCCCAAATGAAGTTTGAGATGGCGAGTGGGTGCGAGTGAGAATGAGTGGCTACATGTTGCAAAAAAGCAAAACATCTACATCGAACGGTTGAGAGACACGCCGACATAACTTTGGCGTTATTGGAGCTGTCGTCTTCAGAAAACTACTTCAAACGACAACAAACAAAACTTGATGTCTGCCTGGGGATCACCAAGGACATCCAAAATTAAGAAATCAAGAGATCATGAAATATTTCAACTCAACAAAATGCAGAAATGAATAAGACTTTAATTCTGAACTGAGATGAACCACGAACCACCACAATTCTCCGGTCCTCCGACCAGAGAGGGCGCCACCCTCGACGTGCCCCTCCCCGAATCGGCCACGCTATCAGACATGTGTGTGAATGGACCCATTGTATATGAATGGCTGGACTCAGTGCTGAGGAGCCAGATTCATCTCCTCCAACAAAATGCCCCCAACAGGGCACCATCCTCTCCCCCTGGTGGGCGGGGCCAGGAGTCCGGCTGGCATATCGCATGTGCGAGAGAGTGGATGGATGAATTGTGTGTGCTTGGCTGCGTGCGTGACTGGGAGAGTGCAAGACTGGGTCAGAACGCATGCGAAGGCAGGGGGATAAAAAGAACACAAGTACAACATCTGAAGAGAAGCAAAATTGAGAAACACAATGATGTTAGCGAAGGTTTCAGGAAAGAAATTTTGCCTTTGAACGAGAGGCTGATCCTCAAATCCCTGAAAAGATGAAAATGAGAAAAAAATTGTCATTTAGGATTTTTCTTTTTTTTTTTGATTAAGTTAGTATTAATTGACACTGGACAATGCTATTGGCAGGTTTGGAGCAGCAGTGCATTGTATTAAGATGCATTTGTTGGCTTTTGGGCTTTTCTTTTTGCCTCCAGTGTGTTTCTTTTTATGATTTTTTTTTTTTTTTTTTTTTTTTTTTTTTTTTTTTT
>KV751316.1:7270023-7289136 GCA_001698575.1 Mola mola
GCTTTTAGTTTCATTGCTTCTGTAAAGGTATTTGATGTCATTTTCCACCCTCACATCAGAACCTTACCTACGCACCAGACCTGGGCTTGATGCGGTTTAACTCCAGCAAATCGACTCGTTCCCGTTGTGATACTTTTTTTCCTTCAATTTCCAGCAAAAATCACTGCTTTGCAGTAGTGTTGCCATAGCTTTGACTTATCAAGGGACAAGAGAACAACGGCCATTTCAAGTAGGATTGTGAATCATAACCTTTGCATGTACTAAACAATAGCACAGTTATTATGATTTTTTTTTTAGGGTATATTAGTTCCTTAGAACTGTGGATACAGTGTAATTTTCATTTTAAGTAAAACTGTGCTTAAATGTTACATGTTTCCCCTTCCCTCACCCCACAGTGTCCATTTTGCTTAATAATCTATGGTTTTGCACATATTGCAAAGTGAGGCCTGAAGTATTTTTTTTTTTTTAAGGTTTGTTGGTTGGCTTCATAGGTTTTGACCTGCCAACGACCTCTACAATATGCATCACTCAACCACAATCTGTTGTCTTTGTAGAGTAACAATTATGCTTTTAAGTGATACTTGAGAAAATAATTACTTTATTTCAGGAGCAGCAGTAATAAATCTAATGTATGTCAGATGGACTTTAGAGGGGATTTTACCTCCCTTTTCTCGAAGTCAAAGGGAGTCCCACACGTCAGGCTGGAATTGTCTGAAGTGAGTTCTCCTAAATATAAAATAAAACCATGAACAAGTTTGCTGTACCTTAAGTACCTTGCAGAGTCCTCAGCCCTGTGCTCCCGTTTCCTTGGTGTACAAGCTTTCCCTCACCCATTTTTGTGTTAACCTTCAAACACTGTAATAAGTGATTACACATTGTGCTTATACACCTTCTGTTGAACATAGGGATATTTTTTGAAGCAGCAGCAGCATTCCTTGTTAGCAAACATGTGGTTTCAAATCTAAAATTCTGACACGGAAGGTTAAAAAAAAAAAAAAAGGTGATTTGGCTGAAAAAAAAAATAAATTGGGAGATAGGCTACAGGATAGGTTGTCTTCGAGAAAAATAAATAGTGAAACCCAAATCAGAAGTCTGCGTGTGTGTCATCTGTTATGACGAAGTGGTGCGAGAACTGTTTATTTGCTTCTTGTCCTGCCATGTATCGCTCATGTGGCGCGGTGGCTGCGGAGCTCCGATTCAAATCGTGAAAAGGGGGCGCCTGATTGGTCCGGGGGATCGATTATCCGCATGCGCACTCCGTAAACTATAAAGACAGACTGAATAGGCGGAAATGTACTCCCACTTAAGCCAAAGCGCAAAGTTTATTATTGTTTTTAGACAAAAGCCAAACCACGCCAGCATTTGAATGTTACTTAAAACTTTTGTATTATACACGTCGCCTCTTGCATCAGCGGGAGTTTACAGAGAGCAGGTGAAGGCAGCACGAGAGGGAACAGGAAACGAAAACACTTTCTGGAGAGAACACTTTGCACTGAGCAGAAGGTGAGTCGTCGTCAACGTGTTTCTTTTCTACGTTGTCTTTCAAACGTTACGAAGATAAGATTCGACGGTAACTTGCTAAGCATGAATGGTGGAGAAGCAGCAGCGACGTCACTTGTAATTCGGAGCCTCAACTCGATCTAAAGACGTTAAATTGACGTGTAGCTACATTCTGTGGTTGTTTGAGTCCCCCGCTGAAACTCCAGAAGTCGAAGACGTTTGTGTTCTTGTCGTGTGAAAGATATTGAGACAATGTTAAGAGTAAAAATAACCCTCAAAGTCGCCAGAAAGCAGAGGCGCAACCAACACGTGCACTTAAAACTACAGCCAGCAGTGAGTTTAGACGCTAATACTCGTGACGCAGCAGGATAATTGCTATTGATTTGAATCGACAATTAATTCGATCAGGTGTTTGGGGGCAGCTGCCAAACCGAACAGCCTGTTCTGAACTGGTGGTGTTTCCATGCTGGGTGTAACACGAGAAGTCACACACACACATCAATTTAACAGGTCAACATTGCCTTGTTTTCCAGGATCTTCTCTACGTGTTTGAAGGAGGCTGTTTATACTCTCAAAAGCTCCTAATATCTCAGTATAAAACCCGCCACTCGCCCAGTGCGCCTTTTCTTAGGTACACCAGTATAATCTGGGTCAATCCAAAGCACTTCAACCCTCTACATAATTGACTATGACCTCAAGAGTTTACATTCATTTAGACTAATACTTTTAAAGGTAAAGTTAATAAAACTGCTGTATTGGATTACAGTAACCCTTTATGTATAATAGTGCACGTACGAGCGTGTGCTGGATGACTAGGTATGGTAGCAAAGGGCGTCAGTCATGAAAACACTCTAGTGTAGTAAATCCTTTGTTCTCTAATCTATTAGGGCGGCAACTTTAGATAATTGTCATTGACTAAGCTTGATCACTCGTTTGGATGTCAGATAATAATGCAACAGTGCAAAAAATATTCACCTTACTTTCACAACAAACAAAGCGTCCTTTTAGATTCAGACTCTCTCCATTTAAAATCCCGTCCTGTTCCAGCGTTAGAAAGTCAAATTATTTTTGGTGGACAGGTGCAACATGTGACTTTCCATCCATCCTGCCGTCCTCTCAGATCTTCTCCCTGAGCCCTCGGTCCTGAGCAGGGACTCTGGACTCCACCATGGACAGCCTGGAGGAGGACCTGACATGCTCCGTGTGCTACTCGCTGTTCTGTGACCCGCGAGTGCTGTCGTGCTCGCACACATTCTGTAAGGTCTGCCTGGAGAATGTGATCCAAGCGTCGGGCAACTATTCCATCTGGCGTCCGCTGCGCTTACCTCTAAAGTGCCCCAACTGTCGCACCTTGGTGGAGCTGCCTCCGTTGGGTGTTGAAGGTCTGCCCGTTAATGTGTCTCTGCGGGCCATCATTGAGAAAGTATGAGAGAATAATCAAACCTTTGACTAGTGATCACGCTCAGGTCCTCTTACTGTGCACTACGTTGCTGTTTCACCTTGTGTTCATCTGTCTGTCGGCTCGTGTCGTGTCAGTACCAGCGTGACAGTGAGCCGCGACCCCCTTCCTGCCAGGAACACCAAAGGCACCCTCTGAACGTGTACTGCATCCAGGATCGGCAGCTGATCTGTGGGCTGTGTCTGACTGTTGGCAAGCATCAGGGCCACCCCATAGACGACCTGCAGACAGCGTTCATCCGGGAAAAGCTGACCCCGTCGCGACTTCTGTCCACTCTGTCCGAGAGCAGATGGGCACAGGTGCTGGAGTTATGAAGTGTACAGTATATCAAATGCAAGAAAACAAATATCCTGGTTGTGCTGACTCCTGGTGTGTCTCTGTCAGTTGTGTGAGCTTGGGGAGCAGCTGGAGCAGGAGAAGGCCCACTGCGAGGATGTGGTGAGGGAGGACCAACAGGGGGTCAGTCAGTATTTTCAGACGCTGGAGACGGTGCTGGCCGGGAAGAAACACGCCTACCTGGAGGCTCTGGATAAAGCTGGAGCAGAGGTGTGCCGGGCCTACGACCCACTCATCCACAGAGTGAAGGAGCTGCAGGTGTGTGTTGGGGTTGGGGACGGATTTAAATCAAACCGTCAGTCAGGGACTGTTTTTCAACCCTGCAGTGCATGATTACATACAGCTGTATGCCAAAATTAATCCACCCTTTGACAAGTGGCATATTTTAATGATCTTTTAATTGAAAATATACAAACACTGTAGGGATATGGGGAAAAAAGGGCCGTGTTACCATCAAACATTTTCATTTCATAAATTGAACCCAAAATAAAGAACGTAAAACACTGTTGTGGCATGTGCAAAAGTCTGGGCACCCTAAGTGTTCCCAAGTCCCGTATTGTTTTTCCAAGCTCAGATCTTAATCAGCTCTTCAGGCATGTCAGAAAGTGTCGTTAGGAAGTGGCAGATGGTGCTACTCTCGGAGCTTTTAAATACTCTGACTCTACAAACCTTGTGCAAACACTGAGCAACTGTGGGATCCTCCAAGCAGCTGTGATGAATGAAAGTTGTCGATGTCCATCTTGCAGTAGAAGGCTACAAGAAGATAGCAAAGTGTTTCCAGCTCGCAGTTTACACAGTGTGAAATCTAATTAAGAGATGGACATTGAGGGGGACTGTGCAGGTCAAGATGATATCTGGAAGACCAAGAAAACTCTTGGGGACAATTGTTTGTAAGATGGTCAGATTGGCAAATCAGAACCCTTATTTGACTGCAAAAAAACCTGCAGGAAGATTTGGCAAAGTCATGAGGGGTGTGGAATGGTGCACCACCTTAGAGAAAAGCTAACTCGCGTCTTCGTGATAAAATCCAATGTCAAAAGGAGGCAACGGAACATGTACAGAAGGCTGATAGGTTCTGGAAACAAGCGCTGTGGAATGATGGAGTTAAAACACAAGTCTTTAGCCAGAATCAGCAAAGGCATGTTTGGAGAAAAAAAGGAGCAGCATTTCATGAAAATAACAATTTTCCGCCTGTTAAGTCATGCTCTGGGGTTGTGTTGCAGCCATTGGCACAGGTAGAGGGAACAATGGATTCCACTAAATGCCAGCAAATTCAGGAAGTAAACGTTACACTGTCTGTTTTTAAAAAAAAAAAAAAAAAGATTTAAAAACAATAATGGATTTTACAACAGGATAATGATAGTCGGATCATTGTACAATCATGTACAATTCAGCAGGTTATCCAGTAACTTTTGCATGTAGCTGCATTTAATGACAGACTTGCCTGACATCATTTGTCCATGTTTGTCATGTTAAGTGCAGTGTCGGACATTTTGCTGTCCAGTCTCCTTGTTGTGATTCTTATTAACACTGTTTATAAGTGAGAAAGTAGTGATAAGGGCAGTAAATCTGTGTAGGTTCTTAGTCATTCTCAGTCAAAAGGAACTGGACTGCATATCATCCAAAAAGCCTTTTTGATCTGAAAATTAATGGGGAGTCCCATGTTTTAACTTCTAGTATGTGGTCCATTAATTATACCATATGTGGAAATATTCACCAAAACTTCCCGGAGTTCAAGCTGACCTCTTTACATGGCTCATTTTGTCCAAACCCCCAAAATATTGAGAAAAAAATCTAAAATGTAGAGCAGCAGGTACAAGATAAAGTTTTGTTTTTACTTTATTAACTAGTAAAAATGCACTCGGTGACAACAGCTAAGTTTGCAGCTAAATTCCCTACAATATATGCTCCCCAGTAATAAATGTTTATCTTTCAATGTCACAATGGGTCGAGCCAGCTGGTTCTGGCTATGTGATCGACCCTGGGATCAGTTACAAAATGACACCAGTTAGACTTCTATGTCAGTTCCTTCTGCAGACGTGTCCAAAATATGTTTGCGGTTTCAGTGACCTTGAAGTTTTATCATCTGTAGCCAGGGCCAAATGACATCAGTGAGACTTGTCTATGTCAATTCATTCAGGAGAAATGGCCTAAAATACCTGTCAGTGACCTTGAACTTTGACCTTAAAAGTTAATC
Organism: Mola mola; assembly: GCA_001698575.1. Classification (NCBI taxonomy): domain Eukaryota; kingdom Metazoa; phylum Chordata; class Actinopteri; order Tetraodontiformes; family Molidae; genus Mola; species Mola mola. The sequence continues at coordinate 7,275,516 of KV751316.1, forward strand.
ATCTGTGGCCAGTGCTGCCGCCTCTGTTTCAATTCTCCGGGGTTATGGGCAAAAACATGCTTTTTGACCTTTGACCCAAAAATGTAATCAGCTGTAGGATTGGCTACGACTCAACTTTGATGAAAAATTTTCATCAAAATTGGCCACGTAGTTTATGTGTAATCTTGCAAACAAACAGACGAAGGTGAACCATAACTTCTGCCAGACGAGTTTTCTTTTAAATGGACTAGTGGTTTGAGCACCATTGGTATTCTGCGGCACTGTGAACAGTTTTATTTCCTGCAGGAAGAACACTTGGACTTGGTGTCGTTGGGTTCTTCAGTTGAGGAGGAGGACTCGCCGCTGGCCTTCCTGGAGAAGGTCTATTTGTTCAGAGAGAGGGTGGAGAAGTTTACCAGAAGACCCCTGCCCTCTGTGTTAAGCCTCTCAGTGACCCCGCGGGCGCCAGAGTACCTCCAGCAGCACTGGCCCTCTGTGACCATCGGGAGCCTGGAGGAAGCGCCGGTCCCGAAGGTATGCAGCTGTGCCAAATGTGGCAGCGTGTGGGCTGGGGCGGAAACCGAAGGAGGGGAGGATCCGTCCGATGGCCGGCTCCAGGACCTGCAGCCCGAGCTGCGGCTTACGTCACCTGTAGTTCTGTTCGTGCTGCTGCTGCTGCTGCTGGTAGTGCTGTGGATCAACCCGGGCGGAGGGGCGTCACTCTGCTTTTCTCTGGTCTCTAGGTTTGGTCAGTTAGTCCACGGCCTCGGCAGCGAACTGATCACAGCTGTGGCGGACACAGCAGGGTCAGCATATGTAGCGATGGAGGTCGCTGTGGAAGGATGGCGCTCTGACTTCTCATCAGGCTTCCAACAGCTGGTTCTCCTATTTAAAACCCTGACGTCCCGTTGAAGGAGACTAAACAAAACTTTAATATTCCTGTTAAAGGAGGACATCTACAGCAAAATCTGGGCTCTATTTTGATATTTTTGCCTGATAGTAAAATACATTCAACAAACCAGAACAGCAAATGTCAGGTTTTGCTATCAGACTAACAAAGAAACGAGTTTCAGTTTATATTTGCACCTTAAATCTTATGTACTAGCAGCAAATTGACCACAGTGCATTGCTGGCACTTTTCATGCACTTTTTAATGTTTCACCACTTGTACAAAGACCAGTTTATGGGAATTTGGACAAAAAAAGCTGATAAAATTGAATGTGTCTACAGTTAATGTTAAATATAAATAAATGCATTAGCCATGTTGATCTGAGATGGAGAAACATTTCCAGGGGTCTGAAACAGACTGGGTGAAAGTAACCGTTTTTTTCAGTTTATATAGCTCTACTACTATGGACGTGTGCCTCTCAGGGTGTATTATTCTGTTATACTGCCTTAAAACAAATATTAAAGGAACATTACTGAACTTAGTTTGAAAAAATGCGTATGGAAATATTCAAGTCAGCTTTCCGAACACACAGCGGGACATTTCAGTTTCCTGCCGTTGGAGCGCAGGACAGCAGTGCAGATGTGCACAGATCTCCTTACACAGGTCTGTTTACAGATGAGCCAACTCCACAGATCGTGTTGCTGGTGATGAACTGCTTAGCGGCTCCCTCCTGGTGCCTTTTAACCATCCTGCCGTTACCTTTGCCATGTGCATTAGTAGTGTTACTGCAGTGGACTATAATTCCTGCAGGATCCATTCGTTTGGCCACTGTGCTTTGTTTTTGTTTAACTGAGGATGTGCAATGACATGTATTCTATTTGAAAATGTATTGTTGGCTTTGGGGAAGCAGATGTTAGACTAAATGTTATGTAGAGGTATAATGAAAACTAAGACCACACTACTGTAAGCATCGCTTACCGAACAAACTTTTGATAAATGTACATGTGGCTCACATTAAAAGTCACTCAGACCTTTTATATTTGTAATTTCCTAACCTGACTGTATTTTTAAAAAATTCTAATAAATTTTTTTTTTCCCTTTCAATTCTCGTATTAATTGTTGAAATCTAACAACTTAATCTTCACAATTTCCCTTGGGGATGAATAAAGTATTCTGAATCTGAATCCTGCCAGTATGAGAGTTGATGGTGCAGTAAGTTCAATTACCTGATGATGCTTGTAGTTGCTGTCAGCATTATAGTGCTGCCTCACAGCACAAATCAACCATGTGTTGGTCCGCTATTTCTTACATTAAATTATTTGAACATTTGGCAGGTCTGAAGTAAGCTCAAACCCTCATTGGATATCAGCACCGAACTTGTCGGCTGACTAATTTTTTTTTTCCCCCTAATGTGTCTGAAATGTTTAAATATGCAAATTAAGCATTTCCTAATTAAATAATTCACCCAAAAATAAAATTGTCATCTCCATTTTGATCATAAATTTATTAGTCGGCAAACAATTTGTGGAGCTTCAGAGATGCAGTTCTCCAGAACTCACAAATTAAACAAGGGAAAAAAAAAAAGAGTCATCTTTGTAGTCCATAAATCCAAGTTGATTTTAAAAACACGTGTGCTTGTTTCAGCTGAAATGGTAACCAAGTTACCGAAAAAGTATCGCCAGGCACGAGCCAAGTGAAAGTCCTGTCTAAAGAACCGGTATAAATAACATCTTTTCAAATCAATCTGGCATATTAGGAGGCAGATTACGCAAGTTAGGTGGTCATATTTCAGTTGTTTAAAATACTGCAACAGTCCTGCTGTGAAGGTCCACTTAAAAGTTATTTCACTCTTTTCCACCAACTCTCAAGAGAACAAATGACTTAATTTTCTTTTGGGTGAACTGCTCTTTTAAATAATACTGATTGGCAACATTTCCAGAACAAAAATCTGAATTAAAATGAACATTTATGTGTTTTGTTTTTTTTTTTTTAGATGTTTTCTTTCCACTTCCAAGGAAAATAGCCCAAAATGTAAAGAGTGAGTGCATGAAAATGAACTGTGATGTGATCTACAAATTGCCACATCCCATCAGGTTCAACTCTTTGCACACAAAACAAGTCATCTCAAGTTTGTGTGACCGACAAACATCTTTTCTGACACAACGTGGCCAAAATATCGTAAAAACATGTCAATTGATCAAGTGTTTACTATAAAACATTTATTGGTTCAGTAAAAAGTATAGTAAAAAGAATATGCACATTTAGTGGTAAAGGACAGGATAAAAGCATTTAGAGTGTGGAAAAGGGACAGTTGAACAGTGAAGATCTCCCCTGAGACTGTGTCCGTTCTAAGCTGTGACAGCATCGTGCTCTTTAAATACGATGGTCTTGGGGTTGATCCCCACACTCTTAGTGGTGTTGTGAGTTTTGTAGATGCCGATGAGACGATCAGCAATCTCAAACATGTTGTTCCTCAGCGAGATGATGATGAACTGGGCATTCTTTGTTTGCTCCTGTACAGAGAAAAGGATAAAGCTTAAAACAAACAAACAGGACGTGAGCATTTATCCAGAGGCCGATAAAATGAACAGGCACAGTGAGGACAACCAACTTGAGGCCAACTATGATTTGTTGCAGCTTCCAAAATCAGATGATTTTTCTTAACTCATCTATTATTATTTTGGTGTTACACAAGAGAATAACTGAGCTCTAAAATCTGCAATTATGTAAAATTTTAAAAGGCATAGTTCACCCAAAATAACTCCTTACCTGTCGGAGTAAGAGGAAAAATCTTCCTTCATTTATGGGGGCGACCTGCCTTTTTAAAATTAACTACTGGAATTCAGCTGGATTACCATCATACTGGGATACACCATCTTTCAACTAAGATTGAAACAATATTTTAGCTCATGACTTGATGTACACACTCACATAGATGTAACAGGCGACAATGGAGACATTCTTGAAGTCCAGAGCAGCATCTATCTCGTCCATGAAGTACAGCGGGGTGGGTTTATAGTGGTGCAGCGCAAACACCAGAGCCAAGGAGCTGAGGGTCTTCTCCCCCCCTGACAGGTTAAAGATCTTCTTCCAGCTCTTCTTGGGAGGACGAACACTGCACAGTGAACAGATGAGAGGCCAGATGGCAGGACAGGAATGTCTGATCAACAGAAACAGTCTCGGTCTCCTACCTGAACATGATGCCCTCAGAGAAAGGGTCCAGACTGTCCACGAGCTCCAGCTCTGCGTCGCCGCCCAGCGTCAGCATCTGGTAGTTCTCCTTCAGCTTGTTTGTGATCATGTTGAATCCCGTCATGAACTCGTTGAGCCGCTGCTTGCACAGGTCCTCGTAGCCACGTTTGAATCTGTCTCTCTCGGTGGTGATCTCGTCCAGCTGAGCCACGCGCTGCAGGTATAGCTCCTCCTGAAACACGCAGTGACACAGCCTGGGTTTAGTTCCACTCGCAGACTCTTTGGAAACACGACTATTTGTATTCATGTATACCTTCTTCTTATACTCTGCTATGGCTCCGAGGTTCGGCTTCATCTGAGCACTCTGAGTCTCTAAAGTGATCATCTTGCTGATGATCATATTTGGATCTTTGATTTCCTCAAGTTCAGTGGAGGTTAGAACGGGAAGTTCTTCTGTTGGCTTGTCCTCAATGGCATGAAGGGACAGTTTACTGGCCTGAAAAACACACGCATGCATAACTCAGATCTTGTTAACATTAGAAATAAAACAGGAGACTCACTGACATGAAAATTAAACATGAATTTGTATAAGTTAAACAGAGCACAGATAAACACAAGCAACATCAGCAGTGAATTATTAAAAAACTATGTTACTTTTCTTCCAAAGTTCCTCTTCAAAACCATGTAAACGTGTCTGTTCTCCCAGCTGAGTGATTTTCTCTAGAATTCACACCTCCCACCCACCTCTTTGTGCCAGTGTTTAATCTTGTTGTTGTGTTCAGTGATGGTGGTCTCTATCTGCTCGACGCGCAGCCGGACGCTCAGGGACTCCTCCTGCAGTGCGTGCTCCTGCTGCTGCAGGCCCTTTATCTCCTTCAGCACCCCCTGGTACTGATCCTGCACCTCAGGAAGTGCAGCCTGGAGAGGGAGAAAAACAGCAGGACTTGGCCTGTTACAGGGATCACTTACAGCTCATTTAGATCTGGTGATTGTACGGAACTAGAGCAAAAAACAGACATTTTTACCAAAAGCTATCGAGAAATAGTGCAGGATTTTCAAATATTACATATTAAAAATTATAAAAATCAAGTCCAGACTCCTTTCAACAATGACAACATTGGTTTCATATCTTCTGAAATGATAAAGTAAGGAATTCAAACTTTTTTTCCTTTGTTGAATTTTAATCCTCAACTTGTCTTTTTTTTTTGGGAACAAATGATGCATTTATTGGGCTTTTTATTTTGGAAGAAGACCAGGTTTGTGATAATTTGTGTAGTAGGAAAGTACAACAACCTCAGCCTCCTGACAGGCCTTCATAATCTCTCCAGCCTCGTCTTCCAGTTTCTTCAGCTGCTCTGTGAGCTCAGCCATCGACTTCTTGTTCTCCTCCAGCTCAGCCTGCACACGGTTCATGCTCTCCTCACACTTCTTCAGGTTGCTGCAGAGACACAGATTTCAGCCTTTGTCATGGTGGCCGTGGTTCGTCCAATTAAATCAGATTCAGCATTTCAAAACAAAACTGTAGGACTTCTGAAGAGCGACTGTCTTGTCTGATTTTCCACAGATCTCAGCTCAGTGGGTTTTGCCAACTCTAAATATCAGAATCTGGACTGATTAAAGAGACACATGTCATTATATCATACCTGAAGTGAGACGAATCACTTAAAGACGCAGCTAAAATGCTTTTAGTAGAGTAAGAGAATTTTTGTATCAAACATGGTTTCATCTATAATACATCAATTTACTTTTCCATTCTCATAGTATAATTGTGCATTACAGTTAATATCTGTAGGAGTGGTACTGAAAGGACACACCACGTTCCTCTCAACAAGATCACCCTCCATTGTCTCATCCTCTATCATTTATCAACATGTACATGTTTAAATACAGCTTAAATCTACATACCAGCTGTTCTAACACACACATTTTCTTTTCCTACTGTCAGTTCAATGTACAAGGCTAAAGCAGTGATTTGATGAGGCTCATAAATGCCTCTTACTAAGAAAGGCTGACAGTAATCTCTGTCCTGCTGCACTTACCTAAACCTTACATGCTCGGGAAGTCATCAACAGAAACACAGATGTATAGCAACAATTGTATGAGATATGTCATGCAAAAACAACTATCGGGAAAAAAAGGGAGGTAATAAAATTCATCAAAAAATCTATGCTATACTGTATGCTACAGCAGACAGCCAGAGCCCTGGCAGAAAGTGTTTCCTAAAGTGACAAACGGTGATAGAGTTCAGTATTCATAGCATAACAAGAGTTCAGTATTCCACTTGGAACCAACACATTTTGAAATGTTTACTTGAAAAATGAGAGTAATTATGAGTGGATTATCAAAACAGGTTGTTTTTTTTTTCCTTTTTTGATAGGACATATTTCAAAGGTCCTCATAACTAAAGCAGCCGATTCTTCCGATTTTATACAATTACAGAGCTTAAATGTGCATTATTTCCTCACCGGTCAGCTGTCTTAATAGCCACCTGAGCCTTGGTTATGGTGGACGAGCAGTCGTCCAGCTCCTTGTTGACCGTGTCCAGCTTGTCCTGCTGAGCCTTCAGTTTGTGGCTGTTAATGTCTACAATCAGGTTGTGGAGCCTCTTCACCTCACTTTCCACCTTCCCAGCCTTACTGGATGCTGCCTCATAGTCTGACAGAGCGACACAGGATGATGAGGGACAGAATTTCATACCGCAAGTTATCAGAACAAATACAAATACAATAAATAGTTTGGAGTATTTTGTTACAAATTGATTTTGTGGAATGTTATTTATTTACACAAAGTTGAACATCAAATAATCAATTATTTCACAGCCAAAAGAATTAAAATCTGCTATTTATGCAATATTAAAATGAGTATTTTTTAACAGCTGTGATACATGAGCAGAGAAAAGGGGCGATGGCATTCACGTTGTCTCAAATGGTAAGAAACCTCCAACAAACACTTTGACACAGGAATCAAGAGAGCGGCCAGCTTTTATAGCTTAAACAACAGTGTACTAAAGTATATTTCTGAAAACATTTTAAGTGAGAAATGAGGAACAAGACAAAAGCTCATATTTGATCAACTTCTTATATTTCAAATTTAATCAATCTTTTACTAGCCCACATTTTCTCAATACATTACAGAATATGGTCGCCACTTCCTGTTCACAATTGTGTTCTATACAGTACACTGTATAGAACACCAGATTTTACTGGAAACATTTAGGAGAGAAATAGCTAATGCTGTAAAATCCTTACATTTGCTAATCAAGTGTAATCAATCCCTCTTTGATTACATTTTACAGTTTGATCTACATTTTTTTCTCTTGATGTGAGCGAGAGAAGGGCAGTTCCCTCTCAACCTCTACACCTTAAGTTATGCAAAAAAGCACAATCTGTGGTTTGCATAATAACCTAGATTACATGTTCTGTTCAGTGGGTACTCTGGGGGTGCAGGCAAAGTGGAGAGAATTTTAACTTTGTTTATTTTTATATACCGCCCACAGGTGTAGTGATACAAAGCCGGTTAAAACGTGGGTAAAATTTCCCTTAGAAAGAGTTTCTCCTACTTTACAGGAGGACCGTACCTTTCTTGAAGGCCTCCAGGCTCTTCTCCATCTGTTTCTGTTTGACCTTGTCTGGGGCTTCGGCTAGAACATTGGCCTCAAGTTCCTTGATTTGAAGTTTCAAGTGAGCCTCCTGGTCAGCTAGACTCTGGACGAGGTGAAGACAGAAAATACTTATTAAGTTATACAGGCTTACTGTCGTCAATAAGATTTTATCAGTTCATATAGTCACATTTACACCACAAGTGCACACAAACAGGACAGAAACCCAGAATAAAAATGAGAAGGTGCATCTACTGTACAGTCATGCTGTTGGTATATTTCTCCAGGGTGTTCTTCATATCGCGGATCTGCGGCTGCAGGCGCTGGATGTTCTCTTCCAGTTGAAGCCGTCTCTCTTCGCAGCCCTGCAGCTTCGACACTTTCTCATTCAATTTGTTCTCCATACCATCAAGCTGGAGAAAAGACAAGGAAATGGTAATGTCTTGTACACTAATTGCATGCTGTGGCGATTCTTTTTTGATATCTGGGTCCATATTCATCCAGCTTCTCAGAATCACTTTTAGGGAAGGCTACTGAGGCTTGCATCACCGACTTGGAGTAAGGACAGAGCAATATTACCATTTATAATACTAAGAGCCTAATGATATCTAATAGCTTTTACTCCTGATTTAGAAACAAATTCAACAGTCTGACTATAAAATTAAACTACATAATAAATTTATGCAAAAAATTGTGTAAGTCTTATTAAAACCATTTTTTTTTTCCAGAACTGATATCTGATAAACACTAACCCCAATATGTGTGTATTTGGCACTCACCTCCTGCTGAGAGATCTCAGTGCCAATAGAGGAGCCCATCCTGCCTTTAAGTACCCTCCCTCCTCCAGTCATGGTTCCTGTGATGCACGAAAAAAAAACAAACCCAGACTTGTAAAACCAGAATGCATCAGCCAGTTCAAGTTGTGACAGGAACTTTGGATCACCCACCAGCCATCTCGATGATCTGTCCCTTCAGTGTGACCACTCTCCAGCGCTTGTCTTTCTGAAAGGCCATCTTTGTGGCCTGCTCCATGTCCCGGGCCACCAGGGTGTCCCTCAGGGCAAAGTAGAACACCGGTCGTACGCTCTCATCTTTTACTCGCACCATGTCAAAGAGCCGAGGGCTGTCCTCAGGCGTGCGGATCGGAGCCATATTCTTCTCCCACACTTTCATCTGAGCAAAGGAGAAAGCAGAAACGAGAAGGAGCAGTAAGAATATGAAGCTGTTCATATAGGTCGGTTTTATTTATTTTTGACCACTTGGACAGCTTCCTAAAATCATAGGGACAAAATTAGGCGCGCTAAATGAAGGTTGATGAACGGTTTCCCTGGAAAGACGACATGTCAAATAACGTGTATGATGTAACTTTTTAGCTTAGTTGTCGTGCTAGCACTAAGCGGCGACACACCGAGAAAAAGCAGGCAGCTGCCATGTCTGAGTATGGCCGGCAGCCCGAAGCTGCTGCCTGTGTGATACGTTACGGGCGAGGTGCTATGCTGCCAATCAGCATCGTAGAGGGGGAGGGATTCCAAGAGCTAAAGATGGTTTGACATTTTACCACTGAGAGCTGCTGTGATTGAAAACACTGAGAAATCCTTTGAGGAGAAGAAGGATGAGTTAAAAGTCAAACTAGCCAGTGAGACCAGTCTGCCTGTACAAGCAACAACAAAACCTCAACAAGAAGCTGACTAGTGTAGTGTGCTAATACCCCGGGCCAATGGAGCACCAAACTAAAAGGAACTACCTCTTGTAATTTACACAACAGTGTGTGTTTTTTGTTTTTTTTTTTTAAATAATTGGAAACCAACATTAACCACAATGCACCCTAAGCTCAATGTAAGTTTCAATGTTTGGTAAATACATTAATTCATCAACATATGTGGCATAGTGGTGCAGTGGTTAGCACTGTCACAGCAACAAGGTAAAACCATCTTTACCTTGTCGAGACCAATGAAGGTGGCGACCCCAATATTTTGCTCTTTGAGGAAGGTGACACATTTCTGAGCTGTGTCAATGGTGTCCACCACAATGTTGTCCAGCGCACCACAACTGGAAGAAATGGCCACATCATACTTCTCATCTATGGCTCCAAGGTCTCCCTACAAGCAAAAAATATAGTAATAGATTATATAATATAGAGCTCTTATGAACTGCTTTTCATTACAGACACTAAATGATTTTAGTCTAAATCAATTATATGTGTACAGGTAGAGTTGATCTTCGAGAAATTCTACAATTTAAGCATGTTTTAAATACAACTAAAGCTTTGCCATGTCTATTAATATGCTTTTACCAATCGTCCAAAGATGCCAGGGATTCTGCCACTCTTCTTTTGCTGCATAAGGGCATCCAGGACTTTTCCTCGACTGCGGTTGGAGGACAGCGAGCTCTTGGCTTCATCTACCTTCTGCCTCATTTCCCTCACGTCTTCCCTAGTCTCATTATCGACCTTCATTAGCTGTCCCAGGTCCACCTCGTCCTGCAGAGGAAAAGAGGGGAATTAGAAAAAAGCTTACACAGTTGATGCCAGCCCATGTGCAGAAATATTGATGAGTTGTGAGTTCCTCTGTATTCGCAGCTTTTTCAACAGATGCAAAATTTATAGTTTGCATTCTAAGTACACAAAGCGCCAAACAACAAAGATATGGTTGGTGTTACCTTCTTGAGCTCCTTTTCTTTCTGAGGTACTTTGACTTTCAGGTCTTTGATGGCTGCACGGCGTTCACACAGCATGCTAGAGGTCGTCTCAAGGGTCTGTTTGGCTGTGTTGAGCTGTGTCACTGCTGTGTTGTGACGACTAAGGTAGATGTCAAGCTCAGACTGAGCCAGGTCCATACGAGACCGTGTCTCGTTGACAACTTTACTGAGCTCCATCAGCTCTTTCTCTTTGGTCTGGAGAAGATAAAAAGAGGAGAGTTGAGATTAGAAAACAAGTAGACATGCTTCTACAAAAACAATGCTAAATGTTTACAATTTATATTCAAACAAAGCAAGCAAGGCAAAGGTTAACACACCTCTTTGTCCTGTTGCAAGCCACTGGTCTCTTCCTTTAGACTCTCCATCACCTTCTTCAGTTTTTCCTCCTCTTTGACCTTCTGCTTTTCTAGCTCCTCCTTGCGAGCTGTTGCGTCAGAGATTGCCTTTTCACTGCTGGCTGGTACACCACGCACTTCCTCTAGCTGACAGATGATTCAGACAGAACAAAAGTTTAATAGAGGCGGAGGGAAACACTGGATTATAAGCAGACAGAGCTAAACTGCATAAATTACTAACCAGAGTATAAGTGAGCTATGATTCTACATTAAATGTTGAGATAAGGGGTTTAAGATTGAGGAAACAAGAGGTGTGAAGTAAATGAACTGAACATAGTTTTGACAGTTACAAGCAAATGTGCAACACATGCAGCAGGAGACCACAACACAAAACTATAATCAACTCTAAACACATAATCAGCAGTGAGCAGGCCATGGTTAAGATTGGCACTACAGTTTGCTGCGTGTGTATATCTATATTTTGTTCAGTGAACTGTGGGTGAAATCTGAAATGTGGCTGATGGGACTGTAACACAAGCCAGGCCATAGTTGACACACACACCCACACACACAGCAGAACACTGCTCCCTAGAGGTCTGCCTGCCTCTGACCAAGACATTACAAGAGCACAGTTATTGTAGATGGATGTAGTATTAGAGTGGAGAGGGAGCATGGAAGATTTGCCTGAAGTTACCTGAAAATTTCTAACTGTAGGTTTGTAGTAAGTCAGAGAAACAGAGACAGGAACGTCAATAATGTTGAGACTGAGAGGAGTTGGGTTATCATTAGCTTCACACTCACCAGCAATCATCTTGTGTGCTACTTCACAGCCCCCTAGTGGCTAGTTTAGTTTTAGTTTGTCATTACAGTTTATAGAGGTATTTTTCAATGAACAATGTCAGTAGGAGATTTTTTTTAAGGATAAGAAAAATAAGAAATTAAAACAAGGTACTTACAAACAGCTGACAGTCTCTACATTAACTGTAATAGCTCTACGTAAATTTATATAATCTTTAGAACTAAACGAATAATTAATTTTCACGAGGAACCCCAAGCCAGAAACATTTTAAAAGAAAATTATTTATCTCTATAGAATTTATTATTTATTTGACTGTAGAAACTATATGGGAAAAGAGTTGCATTCTTACATACTAAAATTTAGGGTAGACAACGTCTAATGAACCAGTTTAAAAAAAACAAAAAACAAAACACCAACAGCATATTGTATTTACGGCTGTAAAATATAGACCTCTGATATGAGGGTTGGTTTAGAGAAAAAAAAATAATCAAGAGCTAATCTTAATAAATTTGAGTACATACTAAAGACACATATAGAAGTTAAAATGTTTAATTCTGCAATTCATTCATCACTTACAGGCTACTCCTCAAAATAGCTCCTTGTGTTTTCTATAAGCAAAGGAAATGGTACCTTTAGTGCCCGCGTTTCTTTCTTGGCTACGGGACAAAATAAACACAGTAACACTGAAGTGTCATACTTCTGCTGCTAGCTCGTCTTCACTTAGTGAAACCACTGTTTTTTGGGGGGGTTTTTTGTTTGATTTTTTTGCATTTGTATGTATAGCAAATTATGAAAAAAATGGCTACAATTACATTCTCCTTGCAATTTATGTGTCTGTGTGCCTCTGGTCACTGTCAAGGTCAAGTAATTACAAATTCTTGAAGAAAACACTAATTCCAAGTTAAATGTAGTAACTGAACTATGTGTACTAGTGGACCACAGTTTACAGGCCAACACACCTTTTCTTTGTCTTTTTCCATCTGCTTCTGCAGTTTTTTGTCCTTGCTCTTAGAGTGTTTAATCTTCTCACGCACTTCAACATCCTGCAGATCTAGCTGGGTGAACTTCTCCTTCTGGGTCTCAATGTACTTGTTAAGCTTATTTTGTTTCCTGGAGGAGAAACATTTTTTTTTCTTTTACTGAGCACACTCAAATCAATCATGGGAAAGAAAAAAAATTACAAAAATATCAGACACACACAAAACAATATTTACAATATACATAAGAAATTGACTCATTTTCTATACGATAACAGAGGAAGAACAATTTTCTATAATTTTTGGTACACTCTTCAAGAATCAAATTTTATGACACAAATAATTTATACTTTTTCAAACCTGAACTATTATTTTCACTCATATAAGAAGACAACAACCACAATAAGCCTTAATTAGTAGAAAAACCTAACATTGTCGTTAAACTGATTAATAGAAGGGAGGAGACAAAAATAACTTACATTTCCACATTTTTGAGCTCTTGGTTCATTTTCTCAAGCTCTTCTGATAACTTTGTATTTTTTTCAGTGAGTTCCTTAGTGTCCTCCATGATCTTCTGCTTTTCCTGCTCCTTATCCACCACACGCTTCTGCAAATCATGACTAATGACAAAAAGATATCAGAAAAAAAAGTGAGCAGTTAAAAAAAGGTCATATTGCCCAGGTGATTTTTAAAGATATAGCTAATAAAGCTAAATTTTTATTCTTCTTTCTAAGCTAATGTTTAGTGTACACTTAAATGTCTTGTGCACTCACACATAATACTGGCACAGCTGACTCTTGTGCCTGAAGATGTCATTTTCCAGGGTGAGGAACTCCACAGCTTTGTTCTTTTCTCCCTCTAAAGCATTCTTCTCCTTTTCTACTAGCTTCACTCGGTTTAGCTGCAACAGTCAACATATTGCAGTACTTAATATCATGTGACACAACTTCAGTAAAATTCTTTTACATAAATCATGTGTTAGTGCGATGTTCAAAGGACGATATGTTGTTTTACAGAGTCTCAATCATTGTGATTTAATGTAACTTCTGGATAAAAGCTATACCATGCAGTTGTTTCTGATCCCTCCTGTAAGTCGTAAAGCAGTAAAATAAAAATGAAAAAAAATAAATAAATAAAAAATTTTAAAAATACAAA
>KV751316.1:7289589-7309554 GCA_001698575.1 Mola mola
GAGCCGATAATGTCCTCAAGGTACTCCAGCATACCCTCATCATGCTCCGTCTGACCTTTAGGTTTCATCATGGCAATCTGCTCCACCTCACCCTATTTACAGTCCATAATAACACAAAGAGATGTATGCAATTATTCAGGGAAAAACACAGAGGTCAAAGTTCTAATGAAACAGCAACTCTTAAAATTTATAATAGCATTGATAAAATTCTTAAGATAATGTGGTGAATACATTTGCAAAAAAATGCTGGTCTGACACACACACACACACACACACACACACACACACACACACACATATACAACTTGACTCATAGATGCACTATCTTCAGTTACATCAACTCACATGAAAACAGAAAATTAAATTAAAATGAGAAATTACTAATTTTTCAAAATATACTTAATATAATTTGCGACTTAAACACTACTGTAGTGCAGCATAAATAATGTAATCACAAACATGGTATGCTTATTTAGAATCACTTAAAGGAATTAGGTATTAAATAAATAACATCGCCACATTATCCCACCCCACTGCACCAAAAATCCCCATTATATAGTAAACATGTGTTAAAATTGTAATTAAAAATTTTTTAAATAATTAAAATCTAAAACATTTGCTAGCAAAAAAAAAAAATGGGCTTATTTACACCTGAGGCAAATTACTGAGTAGCAAGTATACACTCGGGCCCATGTTAGAAACAATGCTTCAGTCTAATTATATTTGCCTGCACTTTTTTTTTTTTTTCCCCCCAAAGAAAGGCTGGCTAAGAATTATTAGCCAAACTATAGTACAAACTAAAGTCTCAAATACAAAATTCTGTTTCATTTTAATGTAGGCAAATACACTGACTGTCACACATTAAAAGGAGAAGCTAAGATAGGTTTTCACTTTAAAATACCAGATAGCATACAAATAACGAAATAAATCAGGTATTTTGTTCTATTCTGAGATGAGTTATCATCCCAGTCTTAGTCATGAATAATGGGCTGGTCACACAAGTAATACAGTCAGATAGGGTAGGAGTGTAACTAACTGAGAAATCTCAGCAATGCAACATAAGGCTAAAAATGAAAGAACTTGAATAAAAACAATAACAACAATATCAATCCAAAATACACAGGAACCCATTACATTCACAGCAGAAGGATATAAAAGAAACAATATTGAAGCCATAAAAATGAGGTTGTTTGATCCAGCCACACTGAAGCAGCACTGCTAATATTGGTGTTGAGGTCTATTATTACACGCCAATATTTACGTGCTGCTAAAGCGTAGCAGGTACATGGGAAAGGGAGAGGAAGAGAGGTCCAACCTGTCCCCAATGGTAGCTCAACCCCACACTACAAAAAATTAGTTGCTCAGCTACAGCCACTCCCATCCAGGTCCATGCATGTGTGGAGGTGCATTATTTCCTTAAAATTCTAAAGCAGCAAATAATGGTTCGCACCTTTTCCACATTGTTTCAAACCATGATGCGCTGCTATAGCAGTCTAAGGGGCTGGCAGAGGCCACATCCTCTCCATTTCAATCCCAGTGCAACAGGTTATTTCCACAGGCAGGCTTGGCTTAAGGTAGCCATGAAATACTGGTGTCAAAAAGGACTAGAAAGGCAGGAAATCTTTTGATAGAATAGGATGGTCACAACAAGACTTCAAAAAGATAAAAAAAAAAAAAAAGAGCAGAATCAGAAGTGAAAAGGAAAAACAAACAAACAAAAAATTCACAATTACCTGTAAGATCAGAAATCTGTTGTGGTCTAAGTCAATACCATGGCTTCGGAGTAAAGCCCCCACTTCTTTGAATGTGGCTTTCTTGCCACTGATATGGTAGGCTGAGGAATTGTCTTTGTTGGCAGTTCTGGAAACATAGAATTTGCTGTTGGGGATGACTTCGTAGTCATCTCCTTCCTGGCTCAGGGGGAGGGGCAGAAAACACAGAGGAGCTTAGAGCAGAACAGTTCAGGGAAAACTCAAACCTCTCTACACATTAAATTATTAAACTCATAAAACTGAAAAAATTAGGGTGATTAGGGGAAAACACATTAAGAACAATTAATAAAAAAAATGTTTGGCGTCTGCTGTTCAGAAAGCACACAGCAGGACCAGCCCACAAGTAAATAGACAATAAAAAAACGTATGTATTTTTTCCTAAAGTGACATTTAAAACAAAATTAGAACAACATGTGGGTAAAATGATTAGATTATAAATGCAATACAACAGGGTCGGTCATATAGCTAAAAATGAATTCATTTTTGGAAACAAGGTGGGATAATTTAGGTTGTGTACACCACCTATTTGAAATTATTCATCAAGTTCCTGCAGTGGCAGAAGGTAAAGCTGGTCAAGTTCATAAGTTTGCGCAATCACTTTAACAACTTGATTTTACTTCATTGTGAACTTATGGACCGAACAGAAAGGCTTGGATATATGTAACTGCTCAAAGCAAAACTCTTCTCCCTCTGCAGCAGAACAAACAGGAACATATTTGAACTAAATTACAGTCGGTGGGTATTACGTTTTAATACACTAAACTAAATTCTTTTAACACGGACATTTTGACTTTTTACAGTACAATCAAATGGGTATAACCTAGTTACTAAATATCTCCTTTAGAAATTATTAAAAAATAGAGGAATCAATTTGAGCACAGTATGAATCAACAATTTCATGTGTGGGCATTACTTGTAAATATCATGACTGATTTTAGTCTGTGTTTTGTTTTTAGTGTAATAACTGCGCAGCAATATCATCTCATGTGTAATGAGGGGAAAGAAATAGATAAAATACAAGAAAATGTCTGTCCACTAGAAAATTGTTCATTTCCTCCCCTCCTCAATACAAACCACACATTGATTAATTTCGTATAGGAAAGTGTGAGTGTATTGGGTGTCTGTGTGATGAAAACACTGATATAGACGCATATATATACCTTATCAATAATCTTTTGGAAATGCACCTCCACAGTACAGCTCTCCACATCTTTGTGTTTATCAGAGCTGTGAATCAGCACTGAGAGCTTTTTCGATCTGATCTTTTGAGCTCTATATCCAAACACAAAGAGCATTGAATCTATCACATTGGACTTCCCACTTCCATTTGGACCAATGATGCAAGAAAAACGCTAAAAGAAAGGATAAAAAAAAATATGTATATATAAATAAAAAAAATATATAAAATATACTGCACTCACAAACAAACAATGTCAATATTCTTGCAATTGAACCTGGTAACATTTCAGCTTGGTAAGAGTGTGACACTAAATGTCCAAATACATGCAATTAAAATTTTATTTTTAATAGATAATTAAATTTTTTAGAGAAGTAAAGGTTTAGAATAAAAGATGATGGTGAAAAGAATGTCAGAATTCAAGGAAAATGTGAGTAGATCACTTGATGTGCACTCGTAAAATCAAAATGGATGAATGTGACTTTTTCCACTTTGATTTCTTTTTAAATGATGCTGAATATTACAATGCTGCATTTGATATTCTTGCCCTCTGTGTCTACCTCTACACAAGACAACGTGTTTACAGCTACACAGCGAGAAATTAAAGAAAGCTAAAACAGGAGAGAGAAGCTGTGAGCTTAACAAAGTCTTTCCCACTCAGGCCTGACGTTTCTAACCATGTTTGGTCGTACCTTGTGAAAAGGCCCCAGAATCTGCTCGCCTGCGTAAGATTTAAAGTTGCGATTAACTAAGTGCGTTATCATGAGGCGAGGAGCGCCTGGTTCATTGGTCATTGCTGGGGGCGGGGGTGGAGGGATGCTGCCGAGAATCTCCTCCAAACTTCGATTATCGGCCGCCTCGGCAGCTTCCCCCTGAGACGGATCTGTGGCACAGAGAGAAGCACAACTTTTATTCCTGCTCCGCGCGCGTCCTCCCAGGTTGGGGACAGTGCTGCGTGGGGGGAGGGGTCGGGGAGCACGAATAAAAACCCAAACAAACAAACAAACACACAGGCACCGAGTCACAACGGCAGGCAAACGGCGACACTCGGCAAGGCTGACAGGCGTTTTGTTTTTCTTTGTTCTGGAAACAAGAGTCAGTCAGTTCAATTAAAAAGAAGAAGAAAGAGACGATGGCCGCTTATGAACAAACCCACATTATTGTACCGACGCTCTGCACGAGAAGCGTCGATGCGCGAGGCTGGATGCGCCACATCCCTTCCGTCGATAACACATCAGTAAAGCGTACATTTCGACCGCAAACTTCACCTTTTCTCTCGTGCTGAACAACACGGGGGAGACCTGGTTTTGTGCCGGTGATGTCTGACATAAAGGCGATTACGTTGCCGCACAAAGCAGCGGCGACCTGTCCAAAATCTATTGTGCTCACATAAGCAGTCGTTAAACAAACGACAAATCGCTGTTTGTGATTTTATTTATTTATTTTTTTTTGCAGCCAGGCTCCCAGTGAACAACACATCACATATTCAACCTACTCTTCAGACACCACTCAACGTGCACCTTAAAGCTTAGCACTCGAATTAACAGGCAATTGACAAATTATCAAGTTATAAGAACTAAGTGAAACAAGGTTCGGGTCTTACTACAAGAGCACCAATATCCAAAACAAATTACCTCGCTCGCTGAGGGGATCCGAGGACGAAGCAAGCTCGACGGCATCAAAATCAGCTCAAAAATCACAAGAAATGTATTGATGACTGACACTGTAGCAGAAAATATAATAGCCATTCTAGCCACGCGTTGAGAAATAAGTAAGAAAATAAGATTCCCAGCTGGTCCAATTGGCCACAGCTATTAAAGCAACACGCGCAACGCCACTGAGTGAACACAACTTATTTAGATCCACAGACACCAAAACAGCCTTTGTTACTTGCCAGTTGTCGGCGGTGCCTCCTCTCGGGCCATTGGAGTTGGTTTCTTGAGGGGGGGCACATCCAGCTCGTCTTCGGAGTCATCCCGAGGCTGCGACCCTTTCCCTCTTGCCTTGGCGGAGGCAGTCGAGCCTCTTGCAGTTTTCGATGGCATGATTTGAAATCTAAAGGGGTCATTGTTAAAAAGGGAATGTCCATGAGTGGGTTTTTTTTTTTGTATCTGTCAATCTTCTACCTCCACTTTTGGTCGGTTACATGACGCTCCTGTTGTCAGATCTCATTGGCGCCCATCTGTTACTTGGTATATTTTACACATGGTAATCATTTTTTTTTTTTTTAAACGAAAGATAACACAGCAAAATCGATACGAGCGTTTTTTCACTTCGACAAATTGAGTTTGTTGTAATGGCAGCGTTTGGGCTGCCAATCTGCGTGATGATTGTGGCGAATCAGATGCTCTGCTAACATTTACACCCTGTGGCATAAGGCTCTTAAACGCTCCTCTGTATCTGCATACGGTTTGCGTTTAATGAAGGCGTCACGAATTGGACGGTCAATGAACCCTTGCCATGTCTGGGAAAATGGAAAATAGCTGGAAATAACGTAAAGTGGAAAACAAAATCTGTTAATAACGTGCAAACTGCTTAGTTCCCCCTCCATGCAGTTCGTAGCCCAGCCTGTTACATGGTGGGTAAGGCACCGATTAAACGCACGAAAACGGGCGTTTCGCTCGTCGATAAGGTGCGACGCTCCAAGCCGATCGAGGTCTCGAAATGACACCGCGTTGTAAGCGAAAGTTGACTTCTTTCCCCTCAATCTCTCCATTGGGGGCGGAGGTCCGGACAGGGCGACCGACCTCGCTAACTAATTGTATGCAACTTAACGGTGATGCTGGGTTAATAGTCACGTCACGTTAACACTACACATAACTTACGTTGTCATATATATATATATATATACACACTGAGAAAACTTATTAAAAATAGCTTAAACTAAAGTAGCGCTGACTATGCCACGTTTTGCTCTATTTTCACGATGTTGGTGTGACTTTTAAGTTAGCCGCCGTAGCTAACTAGCTTCTGTACAATAAGGCAACAAAGCTAATGCTAATATAATAATTCTGATTAGCAAACCTATCTGCGTTGTGGACCTGTAACCTTACACTGTAACTGTACTCGGGTTTAGCGTTATCTGTATTTAAATGTGCGGTTAAACTAGCATTTGCCCAACAAACGCAACTGTTGGCTGAAATTACGTTAGGTTGCCATAAACAGACAATGATAACATTAATGATATTGCAGCTCAAAGTGGCCATCTCCAGCACTGACGTTAGCTTAAACACGGGGATTAAGTCGTACATTAACGTTACTATTAGAAGTGCGTGTCCACGAAAAGGCTTTTTTTTTTTTTTTTTTTTTTTGCAAAAAATAGAAAGCAGAAAAGCGAACATACTCCAGTTACATTATGAGATATTGTCAAGTGTCTCACTGTTTTTTCACGGCAGCTAAAACCAAAGCCCCAAGTTAACGTGTTAGACTCGGTTTGGAACCAACGTTACGCATTTCAGCAAATAGACGAAACCTTGAGTCATTAGTCTCAGCTAAAATGTTTCTGTATGTACCTTCCGCAATATGGACACGATCTGTCAAGAGGCTTCCTTTCTGACCCAAACCACGATTTCGGAAAAGTTAGCGTTAATCCAAACGTTAGTGAATGTAATCCACAAAATTCAGCCCGATGTCATTCCGACGGACTATCCTGCTTGAAAACTCTAACTTGTAAATGGCGCCCAAACTGCGCTGTCGAACCAAATTCGTTACAAACTGACGCAAGGCACCATGGAACATTCAAAGGGCAAGGGAAAAAAACAAGAAATTCAAAAAAGGGGACCAGGCCAACTCCGCCTCGCTCTAAACAAACTATAATCATATGACACAACTAGACAGACGGGACGTTCAGGAAGCAACAATATTTTTCATATATGTTTTATTACTTAAGATTATTGTCAGATTCGAAGCCTAATGTTTGAACATGTTTAAACGGTTGCCTGGTTACAGTAGGACCTACTCCCGCCCGGAAGATTAGTTTACGTCTCAGAAAATACTTTTCGATTGATCAATGATGGATCTCCAAGTCTTAAATCTCTACAAGTAGCATCGGAAACATTTATTTAATAGATATGTAACTTGAAAAATAATCGAAAAACCCATTTTCAGGGACGCGAGACTCGCAACTCTCGCGATAACTTTTCAAGCTGCTATGACCCAGCGTAAATGGCTACAAAGTGCTTGATAACGTCAGCGGCAGATTTATGATAGAGGGTTTCTCTCTTTTTGTAATCACTATTCCTGCACCTTTTTGTTGGAGTTAAAGACGCACATATATTGTTATTCACCCTAAAGCTCAGTCGGAGAAGAGAGATCGATGTTTGCGTTAGCTAAACTACCAAGCTAGCGAAAGTAGAAACTGTATCATTCTAACTGTAATAGGAATGCTCGTCACACTGATAATTTTCCACTAATGATAATTACTAATCAGTTTCCAGTACGAGCTGGACCAGGCTCAGCTGGTTTCCGGCACTGGGAAGCGGAAGTAAACAATACGCATTTATTATGTAGGATCCACCTATGGTCTGAAAAAGTTGACAAATAATGAAGGTTCACCTGTGAGATGGGAATCGTCTATGTAATAACCCGACTGAACTTACTTCAGCGTTCATTTCGGATGACTGCATTGTAAATGTAACGGGTTGGAATTAATAATTTATTTTGCTTCGGACACGTTGTGTGCTTCAGCCCAACGAGGAGCCTTTTCAGAAATGTTGTCAACTGATGGAATCTCTTCGCGTTAATGCCCATGAGGTTTTTGTCCTATTGTGAACATTCCCCGTTACAATAGCCGCAGAATTTTAATAATATACGTCCAAAGTGATGTCGTGTATCTGAACTCATAGCATAGGTTGGCAAAATTCAAATTATTTATGAAACATTAGGGGTTAAATTTAACTCAGCATTGAATAACAATGTCCCAAGATTCGCATAAACTTTTCAGTATTACAGCTAAGCAGAAATAAAAATCTGAGGCAGAGAAACAATGGACAATACAAGAGAGTTACACAAAAATAATGTCATACTTATCAGTAGATAAGTGCACATAATGTAGTAAGAAAGCAGCAATGACAGACTGCCAACAGAGGAATATTCTGGCCATCTTATTTGAATATAAATCCAAAGTAGAGTAAGTACCCTAATTTTAAGGTGCAGTTAATGCAGGCTCTTGACCTAACAGACAGCAGGTATATACTGTCAGAAATACATCAAGAAATGATTTTCTGTGACATATGTTTATTAGGAAACCATTTATTCTCAACAAAAATGAACTCAATACAAAAATGGCATTTTACAGTAAACAGAGAATAACAACAGCAACAAATGAGAAAGTAGATTTCAGATGTCCACAACCTGCCTGAAATTACTCTAGGGAATAATAAAGCTTTAGTACTACTGGTCTGTGTCTGTTGAATTAAGGTTTTGTTGCAAGATAACTATATGGTGAAGTGTGTGTGTGTTGAATGAGACACTGTATAAATCATGATGTCAACTAAGTGTCTACTAAATAAAATAAAAACTCACACAACAAATGTCAATAAAACATTTTTCATTAGTTTTTGAGTTACAACCATGTTTGAAACAGATCCAGATTCAGTCTCCAGATTAGATTTGGGATCGCTTCCAAAATTCCCTTGGTGGGCTAAATCCTAAACAAATATAAAAATAATATCATTAAAATCTTTATCTGTGTTTGCAATTTGATCCAAATCAAATCAAAATTAAACCTCATACCCTAGCCACATGCCAAATTTCATCCAAATATGTTCCAAACTCAAGTTTTAATACACAAAGGAACTTATGCAGATGAAAACACTGACAATGTCAGCCAAATCAAACTTGGAGGACAACTTTGATTTGGCTGAGATTACAATTTACAAATTGTAAAGGTATCTATACTGTAGAACTTTAGAGATTTAGTGTGTTTAGGCAGAACGTGTGCTTCAGGGGCAGTATCTGCACTCAAATACCTGCAATGATGTTGTCTGCCTCTCTCTGGGAGAGGGAGACTTTCATCTATGTGGTGAATACCTTGCTGGAGTATCTGGGGTACACCATGCACCATGGCTGGAGGTTGGGATTTGTTTGTACTAGCTATCCAGTGCCACCTCCTACCAGGTGGTGTTAGAAGCATTTGATGTCTCAACAACCAGCATCATCAACATCGCAGAGAGGGTGATCCATCTTCTTGCTGCTGATGATTGGGAGGGTATAGGAGAAGGCTTTTCCCATCTGGCTGCTTCCGTCTCATCTGTTAAGTGGCAGCATTGATAGGGGCTACATCAGGATCAAGACACGTGCAGCAAACAATGACTGACATGCACACAAAGTGGCGTCTCACATGAACACACTTATAAGTATGACTTAAACTTATTTGTTTAACAAGTTAATACATTCTATCTTAGACTCTCTATTTGAGACTTTTCTTAAGGATATTCCATTATAATGGCACTTCTAAAATAATCCATCCAAGTCCTATGCCATGTAAACTAGAATGAAACAGTAAAAATACATCGCCCTTGTACACAGACCATCCGTGTGATGTCCAGGGTGGCAGTATTTTGGATTAATGAGCGACCTTGTTAACTTGTGACTTTAAGCTGAGTGCATCTGTGGATGTAATAGTTACAACAGATGTTTAAAAAAATAGAATGGTCCTTGTGATTGCTACTGATTTTTTTCATTAGAAACATAACACTGAGTCTTCTATGCATCATCATTTAAGGAAACATATCGTATACTAACACTTGACTAATGACAATTTCTTGTTAAAGATGTAAGCGGGGAAAGACAAAGTCACTCTCCTTGTGAATGTGTAAGCTTATCTCTCTAATCACATTTCTAAATAAACATATTTGTCTTTAGACCCTGATTGGGTGTATATACGTTGCCTTTAATTACCACTTAGCATGCTGAGACATAAAAGATATATACCCTAATAAACCGGTACTGTGGCGAAAATGCACCACTACACCCACTTTGAGTAAATGGTGGGCGTAGCATTTTTCAGTTAATCAGCCAGCAATGCTCTACAGCAGAAAAGAGTCAGCAAGATCAACTTGTGGCAGTTTTCCAAGAGTTTTGACATTTTTAAAAATGAATTAAATGTTTTCAGATATAAGCACACAGACGTAGTGATTTATGAAGATTCCATAGCTGCACAATAGACCAAAAATTAAAATGTCTTATTTCCAGGGATCCCTCATCCCCACAGCTATCAGACTGTTTAGCTAAAACATAATGTAATCTGCTGCTGTTGTTTTGTTTTCTTCCATTGTGAAAAGACTCTATTTTACTCAGGAAATAAATTTGTATCTTATTTATTAATATCTGTGAATACTTTGTATACAGCGTTATATACTGTACAGAGTTGTAAAACATATACTACTCTTATTTAACTTTAACAGTATTTAACAGTAAAAGTTAGTGTGTTTGAGTGTATATGTACTGTATATGCAATTATATAAAGAGAACATGACACACATTCACATTATAACAACACGTCAATTTTTTTATTCCTTATAATATCAAATGTTCCTTCTTTTCTAGTGCAATCACGTACTTTATACCTCAACACTTATCATTTAATTACAGTCAAAAGGCAAACAGACGTACAGTCTGTGCGTTTCCATTTTTTATTCTTATTCCCTTCTCTGCCTGATTTTGCCTTCTATGTTGCTGCTGTGACCTGTGAATTTTTTTTGATTATTGGTTAGGTCTTTAATATAACATTAAAGGCATAATTTAATGTTAGTTAAGAATTGTGAATCAACAACCACCACTGCAGACGATAATCTCGGGGAAAGGTATGAATTTGAAGTTTTATTCTGGTAATTAGTTTTTTAGTTTCTGACTTTTTACTCACACTATTTCTCCTTCCTAGCAACCAAAAGAAGTGCACCAATAATGTATAAAAATGACTAAAATAGAGATTAGAGTAGAGAATAGAGATTAAACGGCTAGCACTAAAATATGCTTTGCAATGAAGGACTAAAAGAGGTATTCACGAGACATTCTCTTCAGGTTTTTAACACCTGTTGCAACAACCACAGACGCATTTAGCTGAAAGTCGCCAGTTAGTCACTTCTGTGTACTCCTCTGTCCCTAACAGATGTAATGTTTAAAAAATGGGCTGAAGTTAGCTGTGTATGCACGTTTTTCATATTGACAGCGTGCTAATTGCGCTATCAAGCGTTAGCTTAGCAGCCGTAACATGGATGACGTCGACAGGACACATTTAACATAGCTGTACAGTCGTTAGGCAGTAACGAAAATGTTAGTAGAGACACGCGTTATAAATTGTTGTACTAAAAACAATAACAAAAAAAACCTAAATGATAAAAATTAATGTTGTATATGGCACTCACATTGTATCCGTCCACCGCCGCCGTTGCGCCGTTGACCTTTCACCGGTACGGCGCTGTGCATTGTGGGAAACCTTATGCGCCGATGACTGGTGCGAGGTGACTATTCACGTACCTTCCATTGGAGTTAATGAGGCACCTATATCACTATTTATCACACAGGACACTCGGAAGACAGAACGATGTCTGCTTTAACCAGAAAACCAAGTTAGCGTGAGCATTGCGGGTTTTAGGCAGGACCTAGCAACCGTCGCAGGTACCGTAGCAACTGCGGACGCTTGTTTCATTCACCGTTACAGCTAACAGAGCACGTCCACCACCACTGACTCTCCTTGCTTACGGGGTAAAGTTAGGCGTCATCGCCTGGGTCTTTTATATTGTTTTACTTTGTGTGTTGATTTCACTTTGTCGTGTTGGGAGCTGTAATAAGGGAGTTCATGTCCTCAATCGCGATGTCTTGTTCGTTTAGGAATCAGCAGAGCATAACATCCACCATGAGATTGAAAACGTCGCTGCTGCAGGAGCCCAAACATATCCTTTTAAAGCTATCAAGACTTATAATTGTGGTTCTTTATTGCTCAAATGATGTAACACAACGTCCAAAACATTAGGATTGTTACTTTATGCTATTGTTATTAGCGCCTCTAATAGAAACGTAATAGGCCTAATAGGTTTAATTTAGTACATTACCTGTATGAAATCCAGAATCTGTTCTTTTTTTCAGATGACCCTATTCATTACACAGTGAGCATCAGCTAAAAAAACTTACCTTCACTTTTCTTAACAGCAGATTACATAAGGAACTTGTGAGTTGTGTTGGTTGGACCACAGCAGATGAGTTGTACTCATGCAGCGAGGACCACCAAATCCTCAAATGGAACCTGCTGACCAACGAGACCACTCTGGTTGTCAGACTGCCAGAAGACATTTATCCCGTCGACCTGCACTGGTTCCCCAAGACCGCTGGTGGCAAGAAACAGAATCAGTCTGAGATCTTTGTCCTTACCAGCACTGATGGCAAGTCTTCTATTCTAATCTTTAAAATCTGGCCAGCAGGTTAACCAACTCTATTTATCTTTCACATTTATTTTCACATGAATACAACAGTTTACTTGTGCAAGCTAACTCCACGAATAGCCACATTACAAGAATCTGTGATTAACAAGGAGTGTGTTTTCACTCACGGTCATACAGGTACAAAAAAAAAAAAAAAAGTTAAACAACATATGTTGTAGGATAGAAGTAGCCATACTAATTGAAAAAAGTAATCATAAAAACTGCTGATAATACAAAGTTCTTCTGATCTTTATTCTCAAACTGGTTTTTGTACTGACTTGCATAACAGCATCTTATTTGATCATGAGGATTAGGCAATGACTTGGGAATTATTCTTTAGAGTCGAGGAAAAACGTCTCCACCAGTTTGAAACTTATTTTACTCTAGAGAGATTAGTCACTGTGAGAGGAGTTTCAGGAAACCTTCAATGTCAATTCATCAAAAGAGGATTCTTGTTTTGCGTCTGTATGTTAGTAATACATAGCTTGGTCACAGTCTGCATGATGTGAATCTGCTCATAAAATGTCTATTTTTCAGCCTATATCAGACATAAGTGTGCAGAATATGGACGCAGTGTTATGGAAGGCAGTGTGTGGTCGCAACGCTAATGGCAGTGTAGGGTTGCATAAACAGACCCACAAACTGAAGCAGCAATTTTTCTCTGGACCAGAGACTAGTGAAAACTGTCACGATCTACTTAAGCAACTTTCCTCCAACTTTCCTCGTCGAACAAATGTTGTTGCTGTTGTTTTTCTTCTGTAAAGGTGCACCAAGTATATGTTGTTCATTGACAACAACACATGACAGCCATACAGTTCTTTTTTCTGTGCAACTTGGATGTGTACTAAAAGATTTTGTCATAACTTTTAAAATCTTGATTCTGTTCTAGTAGGAAATATTTGACAATTTTATGTGAGATCTGTATAGTATAGTTAAAGAGAAAGTCGTCCAATAGTCAGGGTTTTATTGGGTGAGAGGACTCTGTATTAATCCTGTGGCTTTATCGAGTTTATTTGCTGCATCTCTGGCCCTTGCCAGTATATAAAATTATTCTTATTATTTTGTTATGGCACATGTACAGTTTAACTGTTATTAATAATTACTTTATTAGATGGCTTTTTATTTTACATTAACATAATGTTAAATATTTGTTGCAACACGCCTTGGCCAATCCTAGTATGCAATCCTTGTTTTATATCAGTGCATTTATTTCTTTCATCACTTTACCACTGGTCAAAAGTTTACAAAAGCATAGTTTCTGATAACGTTGCCTTTAAATTGTTTAACTTGGGTCACACATATTGGGGAGCCTTTCACAATATGCTCACAAAACTTTGCTGGAATTATGGTCCATTCCTCTTGACAGAACTGGTGTAACTGAGTCAACTTTGAAGGCCTCCATTAACCAACATGTTTTTCTCACATTTTTTTCTGCCCACAAAGTTTTATGGGACTGAGGTCAGAGCTTTGTGATGGCCACTCCAGTATTTTGAATTTGTTGCTGTTAAGTCGTTTTACCACAAGTTGAGAAGTGTGCTTGTTGTCTTTGTCCATTTGGTGGGCTCCATTGTGCTCAAGCTTTCAACCTCCTGCCTGATGTCTACAGATGTGTCAATGTTTCCACATACTTTTCTTTCCACATGATGCTATATATTTTTTGGAGTGAGCAAGTCCCTCCTACTGCAAAGTGGCCACACAACAAGATGCTACCACCCCATGTGCTTTTGTGTTTGGTGACTTGCAGACCTCCTCGTTTTCCTCAAAATAACAATGATCATTATTACCAAAAATGTTGTTAAGCAAAGGGAAATTGAGTTTGAAGGTGGGCCTTAAAATAAATTCAGAGGTACATTTCCAAATGTATAATTTTCTGGAATTTTCCAAGCTGTATAACTTAGAAATTATGACAATGGAAATAATAAATGAAATAGTATGTCTTTAAACAATTGTATCTTATAAACATGTAGTCTCTGGATTGGTTAAACAACCACCAATCCACAATCTTTCACCTGTAATTAATAAGAATACTTTTTTTTTTAAATTGATGGCCAGTATGGCTAAGCATAATTGCATACATTAGTTGCATCAATTTCTCTTCTACCAACAAAGGTATGTGAAGTGGAAGTAGACCTCCCAAGGAGACCTAAACCAAACGTGAAGGTATACCGTTGGGCTTTCTTTTTGCAACAGTCTGTCAATCTTGTTCTCTTATACCTCGTGGAATTACATTCTGGTGTCATCATAAATTTCACACAGAAAAAGTATTCACCCCCTTCCTCATTTGTAATTTTTTTGCATATTTGTCACACTTAAATGTTTCAGATCATCAAACAAATTTTAATATTAGAAAAGATAACCAGAGTAAATAAAAAAATGCAGTTTTTAGATGCTGATTTTATTTATTAAGTAAAAAAGGCTATACAATCCTACCTGGCCCTATCTGAAAAGGTACTTGCCTCTAAACCTAACAACTGGTTGTGTAACCATGGGCGGCAAAAACTGCAATCACGCATTTGCCATAACTGGCGTTGAGTCTTTCACATCGCTGTGGAGGAATATTGGCCCACTCTTCTTTGCAGAATTGTTTTATTTCAGCCACAGTAGAGGGTTTTCGAGCATGAACAGCCTGTTTAAGGTCATGCCACAGCATCTCAGTCGGATTTAAATCCAGACTTTTGACTAAGCACCTCCAAAACCTTAATTTGTTTTGGGTTTTTTTTAAGCCAGTCAGAGGTGGACTTGCTGGTGTGTTTCGGATCACTGTCCTGCTGCATAACCCAAGTGCACTTGAACTTGAGGTCACAAATTGATGGCCGGGCATTCTACTTGAGGTTTTTCTGGTAAAGAGCAGAATTCATGGTTCCAACAATTACGGCAATTTGTCCAGGTGCTGAAGCAGCAAAGCAGCCCCAGACCATCATACTACCACCAGCATGTTTGACTGTTGGTATGATGTTCCTTTTATGAAATGCTGTGTTAGTTTTACACCAGATATAACGGGAAACACACTTTCCAAAAAGTACAACTTTTGTCTTGTAAGGCCACAGAATATCCTCCCAAAAGTCTTGAGGATCATCAAGATGTTTTCTAGCAAATGTGAGATGAGCTTTTGTGTTCTTTTTGGTCAGCAGTGGTTTTTGCCTTGGAAATCTCCCATGGATGCCATTTTTTGCCTGGTCTCTTTCTTATCGTTGAATCATGAACACTGACCGTAACAGAGGCAAGTGAGGACTGCACTTCTTTAGATGTTGTTTTGGGTTCTTTTGTGACCTCCTGGATCAGTCGTTGATGCTCTCTAGGAATAATTTTGGTTGGCTGGCCACTCCTGGCAAGGTTCACCACTAGTTTTCTCCATTTGTGGATAATGCCTCTCAGTGTGGTTCGCTGGATTCCCAAAGCCTTAGAAACGACTTTGTAACCCTATCCAGACTGATAGATGTCAATGACTTTTTTTCTCATCTGTTCTGGAATTTCTTTAGATTGCGGCATGTTGTCTTGCTTTTTGAGATCTTTTAGCCTACTTCACTTTGTCAGACGGGTTCTATTTAAGTGATTTCTTGATTCAGTAGGTCTGGTAGTAATCAGGCCTGGGTTTGGCTAGTGAAATTGAACTCATCTTTCCAAAAAAAATGTGGTTAATCACAGTTAATAGGGCCAGGCAGATTTGGGTAGGTTTTTTTTCCCTGAAATCATCATTTAAAAACTCCATTTTGTATTTACTCGGGTTATCTTTTTCTAATATTGGAATTTGTTTGATAATCTGCAACATTTAAGTATGACACATATGCAAAAAAAATAGAAAACAATAGTGGCAAATACTTTTTCACAACACTCTATATGAATAGATGTAAAATAGCAAGGGGTCACTTTGTTGTCATCATAAGATATCAATAAAACCACCTGCCTGATAATAAAAAGCAAATAAGAACTCAGCTCACAACAGTTTTGCACACACAGTGTTATGTATTTTATTATTTTTTATACATATTTTTAAATTTAATTTACCATCCATCACGCACATCCATTAAACTCTGTACCTGCTGCCACTGTTGCATCCCCTTTTTGGGATGTTCAGATTTAGAAATTTGTAAGTCTGCAGTTATAGACCACCACAAATTACATAGTCACCTGCATTATGCTCTAAGTTTTTAAGTTGACAGGGAGCACAAATGTAGCATTGCTGCCAGTTGTGTGTCAGATGTTTGTTGCATTTAATCTTGATAATGTTTTCTACTCATACAGCAGTCTGAATCACTCAGACTTATGAAAACACAGTCTTTCTTATCTTTTTGTAGTAACCACGTTGTAGCCAGTGAATTATAGCAGACAGTAGAAACACCCACTTTAACCCTGGACTAGAGGAATTTCCCTAAAGTAAACCTCTTTTCGTCTCTTTAAAGGGAAGTTACACCTTGCCTCTAAGTTGGGGCGTATCGAGAAGAGTGTTGAAGCGCACAAAGGAGCTGTTTTGGCTGGAAGATGGAACTTCGATGGGACTGCTCTTATCACAGGTAAAAATGACAAGGACATATATAATTTCATTGCCATTTTACAAAATAGCCTTTTATAAATTTTGAATAAGACTAGTGCAGTGATCGCATAATAAAAGGTAGGTAATAAAAGTGGTACTGAACTTAAAGGCTAACGTTAAAGGCTCATGCCCCATGTGAATACATGCCAGATCAAGTCAAGTCAAGTCATCTCTAGTCCCCTATGAAGAATATAAATCTGTGTTGGCCGTAACCCACCACCTACCTGCTTTTGAATATTTCTTACTGTAACTACAGCAACTTGAAATCTGTGGATTAACTGATTATATCTGAGACTCTGCTTGGTTTCAAAACAATTTCCAAAGATCTCAAATGTCTTGTGTTGTGAGCAAAGCTTCAGTAATAATGCCATGATGACATCGCGTCAACGGGGACTTTTAATTTCAATTCTGTGGCAGCAAACACCACTCACTGTTTCAATAACTATTATACGCCTAACAGGCTTGCCAAATATAAAAGTGTCGGAATAAATCGAGATATGCGAAGCACAGAAAGAAAGATTGAAAGGTAGAGATTTTTTGCCGTATTGTAACATTAGATGTATGTGAATTTACTGTAGATGTTTAAATAGGAATATTGTGTTGACCCATTGCATCTGTTTCTGTAATTGCTTAGCTGGCGAAGATGGGCAGATCAAGATCTGGTCAAAAAGTGGGATGCTGCGATCAACGTTAGCCAGCCAAGGTAAGGCTGTAGACGTTTGTTCTGCATCACCTAATTTAGAGTGATTAGTATCTAGTGTTTTTTGTGAAAATATTTGAATGGCTCTACGAAAATTTTGCTATATAATCACTAAACCCAAAACTAGTGAACAAAGCAGAATACATGCATTTCTTGTGCATAGATCCATTACATTATTGTATGCCTTTTTCTGTTTGTAATATTCAGGAACTAAATAGTAAAAGTAAGTCTAAAATATTTTATCACTTCATTCCAAAATGCAGATTTTAAAAAGTTATTTTTTTCAAACTACAGCAGCTATAATTTTCAATGACAGAGGTGAAAGTCGATTGAAACGACAGCTGACAACTTAAACAGCTGTAGCAAAGGAAGCAAAAGATATTTTTTCTGTAGCAAAAGAAGAAAATTTCTTTGAGCTTACAAAATGAAACTTTTGCCTGCACAAACATTATTTCCTGGAGAATAACAACGTTGTGTCTTTTTGATATCTATCAGCTGGCTAAGAGTAGAGCTTGAGACGTTTAACTTATAAATAAATCATGACTTAAACTTGTCACTTGTTATATATGGAATCTGTTCAAATGTTCCTAATATTGTCTGCTTATGTAAGATATCTTTTTTTTTTTTTTTTTTTTATTATTGATGGTTTAAAACAGATCACATCATGAACAACTGTCAGACAGCAGCAGATGCAATGTGCTGCCAGTCACTAATCAACTAGCTGCAGGCTTTTAGTAAATACAGCACAATTCAACCCATACACATATATTGCTGGCTGTCACACTGTCTGGTTTAAAGACAGTGTGTCAGTAAAAGTGAGACAGAGATTAAACCGCAATAAGCAAAGAGCACTTTGGTGCAGAGCCAGGTAAAAGGGTGGATACAGGAATTTTAATTATTTTTTTAAATGTGATGTTGACGAAATAAAAAGGTGGAACACAGCTGTGAGGGCAGTGCAACGCCTAGAGTCTCTACAGGGCGACATATTCATCTATTCGTTCATTTTCAAAAGGCAGTGGTTCCAAGCTTGTTTCTAATGTAATGAACTTTTACAAAACTAACATGAAGTTTGTGAGTACCTTCTGTTTTGTCAGAGTGCTGCTCTGCTCGGTCATCATAATTGATTAAGACTAAAAAAAGAACCCATCTCACACATAGCTAACAGCAATATTAATCAGGTCAAACCAACTCCATTTATCTGACAAACCCTGCTCACCATATTGTAGGCATGACTGTACGATGCTTTCCATCTAAGTAATGAATTAATAATTATGTTAGGGTTATGATTTCACCTGTCTTGTAGTTGGTTTGCTTGTTTGTTAGTGAGCGTGATTTTGCAAAAAAACACCAAAGACAGTAGATATCAACAGAACTTGGTAGAAAGATTGGGAAAAGCTCATTAAAATTTGGAGTGGATGAGGTTAAAGGGGCCGGATCCAGGAATTTTAATTTAAGTCGACTCTTGGCCCTTGGCGAAGGTATGCAACAGCTGTGCAGCATTCATGTTCTGCTTGGGATGCACAATACTACTTTTTTTCTGACCCTCTGCAAGTACATACATTTGAGTCTTTGCTAATAGATGTTAGTTAAATGCAATCCATTGCTGAGTGGCGAGATTGTATGAGCTCATGTTAAGTTTCAAAATATTGTCAGAGCCCACTCAATGAGAGACTGTAACATATTGAATCCACCCACTCCACTTAGTTTACTGATTCTGGTTTCTTATTATAAGTCAGTGTAATGAGGTGAAAGTTCAGAATGGCATGTTGAGCATTTAGCTTGTCATATGTGGGTCTGCATGTCTTGCTGGAGTCTTGCGTCCTAGCAGTCAGCTTTAGTCTTCATCGCTTACCCTAAAATATTTTCAAACCGCTGACATTGCTTCCCCTGCTGCTTCCCCGCTCAGCTCAACTGATGAGAAGTGAACAGCCATAAAGTGGAATCACGTGCGGTTGTTTCGTTTTATTAGTACGAGAACATGAGCAAAATATGATACCTAACACTATCGATGCATCCCTGCATTCTACATTTGTAGCAATACATACAGTTTCATAATGCAAGCACGAATATTAATGAAGATTTAACTAATGTATGTGTGTGTTGTTGTTGTTGGCTTGGTCAACATGTACCTACAATGTGTGTCTGCGCTGGCACTGAATGATCTGCAAGATTTCCTTTTACGTTGAAACCCTCTCTTTAGTCAAGCCAGATAATTTAAAACAACAATCAAAGCAGATGTGTTTTTTCTTACTGTAGCTGTGTGATTGTGCAAACATGCGTGCGTGGTTTGTGTATATGTCTTGGGCCTATTGGGATGTAATTATGCTCAGTACAACAAAAAAACGGCTTTTCCAGTTCTATGCTTT
>KV751316.1:7352532-7368145 GCA_001698575.1 Mola mola
CCCACTGCAGGTGCGCCACCGCTGAGGACGACCTGTGTGACGGCGAGAGGAGACTGACGGGGAGCAGTGACCACAAAGTCCCCAATAACATGACATCAGCGCAACATCTCATCAGTCTCCTAGCGTGTCATCAGAGGAGTGGAAGCCTTACATGGTCCCCATCACTTACAGACAAGTTCAACCTCACCGGGACTGTCGGTCCGCAGAGACCCCGGCCACCTCACAGCAATGACCGCCCCCCCCAGACCCAACTAGAGTGCAACACTTTCTAAGGCCCAGTGATATGTTCTGATTTAGAAAGATTCATGTAGGGAATCCTGTACATGTGACATGGGAGAGGCCTTTGCTTGGGCCCCCTATGAAAAACTAACTTGTCCTCATGATGCAGTCGTGGGGTATTGAGACCCTTTTACCAGAAGCACCAATACTGTAACAAGCTATACAAGTAATTAATTACAAGTGAACGTCACTTGATTGTAAACACAATCACAGTCCTTGCTGAGTTCCGAAACATATTGTAATTACGTGTAAGATGCAGTTTGCTGTTGTGATTGGATGAGGGTGGAGCTGTTGGATGGTAGACTTGTCAAATCCGCCTCATATATACATCGTTTTGTAGTGTAGCCTGTCAAATGAATGTAATACACTGGAAAAGTATATCACCATCATAACAGATATAAAACATCAAGTGTTACGACGTGGAAATAATCGGCAAAGTATAGTCAGACCTGATCACATGAATTGCTGGGCCAGGAATGAGCCCTCCCCAAATCCGCTTTATTCACAACAAGGTATTAGGGATGCAGTATAGGTTAATATTGACACTATCAATCAATACAGACATCATCGGCTGTTATCGGTTATCAGCAAATAAAGCGGCCTTGCACCAACGCCAGTGGCTCGTAATAATCTGTTGTTAATCTGTGTCTCATTAATCTTCCACTGGTTATATTAGCTGATCCCAGACTTGACTGCAGCTTTAAAGACCCCATTTGATGAAAATCACATTAATTAACTTTATTTTAACATATCCTCGTGGCGCCTTTGTGCACTACAACGCATAATTTGTGTTGTGTTCATTTCATTTTTTACACTGAGTATTTCTTTATTTTTTCGACACATAGTCGTATCGATATTGGTTTTTTTGGGGCCAAATTCAAACCAGAACTAATTGACACTTTTTTCATTTTATTTTAAATGATTAATTGGACTACTTTGTAACTCATAGGCCAAATACGCCTTGTCCTTATTCACTTTGTACTTTGATTTGACAGTAGTGATGTACTGCGATTCAGAGTGGCTCCAAATTGTAGACCCCATGTCACTGTGTTTCAGAACCGTCTTTAGAGATAAAGATGGACTGAGACTGCTCTCAGCTGACCTTGGCGCACCTTGACTGTCCCGGAAACAGATACCATGCCGCATTGTTGCCACCTGCGCTACCATAGGAACTATACCGAAATATGTCGATTCTGGGGAGATAAATCAAATTTTGAAACTGCCCTGTAAGAAAAATGTGACACTTAATTAAACAGAACTGATTCTGATTAACTGATTTTTTTTTTTTCTTTCTTCACCCGTAATGGTGAAATATTATGGTTCAAAATACAAGTTTTAGTTATCCCTCCTTACACAGATTTTATGATTCATCACCCCTCAGAAGGGCTGAACTGTGCCTGGAATTTGCTCCCTGACTGAATCCTGCCTGGACGCACTGACACATGTAACCAGTGAGGGTGAATGCCCCGTGATACAAGGCGCCAACAGATCTACCCCTCTCATAAAAAATGAATAGCCCTTGCAATGTGGTCTTTAATGGCCCCCATTAGGAGAGTGTTTGGATTCACATTAGTCCTGCATTACCCGAGAGGACCGTGTGTGTGCATTACTGAGGAACATAACCATAAAACCCAATCTGCAGTTTAAACAACGGCTTCTCAAGCCCTAAGGTGTTAATTTACACAAAAGATGAGTGTTTGGTTAATATCCAAAAATCACAGGCGGTTCGGTGTAAGCTGCTGGATATTACCTGGATAGTTGAATTACAGCAGTCTGCGTGTTGCAACGCAATGCGACGACGACTGTGTGAATAATGATCAGCTGTGGTTGCACAGGGTGACCAAGGTCACTTTTTAAAAGCTTTACGCCCCCATTGGATTTAAAAGGATAACAGCCTCTTTCCTTCCGTGGATAGGACTTATGATATTAAGACACGGCCAAGGAAGACTCTGTCCTGTGATTATATTTTAAATAAACGGCGCCTCAGTCATAAGACACAGCGTTGGCATTTGTCAAGTCGTCATGGAGCAATTTATGTGGCCAATCCTTAAAAATGACAGGAGTAATTCAGCGCTCCTGTCTTCGTGTTGCTCCACAGCTGGCCTGTATCCCTTTCCTAAGCTTGAGCACCATGCCTCATACATCAATTCTAATTACCGGAGCATTATGACGTGAAAATCAGTAGAAGGGTAACATCAGGCAAACTGATTTATGTGGCGTTGTATTTCTTTTCTATAATCTGCCTCGATTAGGGAAACATGATCGCAGGGTTCACTTCTAACCAAATAAACAAGAAAACAATCAATAGTCTGTGGACAGAAGCTCCAGGAGAAAACCCTTTTTTAGCCCCTCTGTTTCGAGGGCTTTCCCAGCACGTCTGCTATTCTGCAATTCGCCAGGTTATTATTGACATACAGGGAACAACTGCTATTTTTGACCACAGCTTTTTTGCTCAGCGGAAAGTAGAAAACGCTGCTGTCTCACAGCCTCACAGCCACATACACCAACGCTGGCAATTACGACGACCAGGAATAACACAAGAAAGTACATAACATTTCTTTAAATTTGTGCTTTTTCACTGATCACGAGGATTTGATGACAGTATTTTGTATTCCCTCCCTTGCCCTCTCTTGTTTGTCTCTTCCTCAAGTCTGTTTTTTAGGCTCCTTCCCTGAAATCAACGGGGTTTTTTTGTGGCAGGATTGATTGAATAATTGCCTTTGTATCTCTTTGGCGCCGTCCTTCTTGTTCTTTGTCCATCCTGGAGTAGTTTTCAAGCAAACATGTCAGACTGAGTGGACGTCCCGCGGGTGGTTTCTTTACCTCGTGTGTTTACAGAAAGCAGAGAATCTGCGCTCTGACAGGCCTCATGAGGCTTGTGAGCCCCTGATGCACAGAGCGGCTGTGCAGACACAGGATGTAGGAGAACAATTGAGATGAAACTGAAGTGAGGACACAACACGTCTGTTGACTAAAGCAACACGAGGGACCCTTTGCTGCATTAACTCACACAGTAAATTGCAGCCGCGTGTATTACTAACAATTAGCACGGTAACACACTGACTGGACTATATCTGCTCAGCAAATGTGCTGTGTTTCCATTAGCCTGGCACAAAGATCTCTTCTGCTGTGCTTAATAATTCAGTCTTGTGGGGTCCATTAGCTCTCTGTAATGATGATTGTTCATTTTCATGTGTCAGAGATGCTGATGGACGGACCGCCCCGGCTGTCAATGTCACGGTTATCGCGTTTGCATTAATTATGAAACAAAGAAAGCCCTGTCAGGCCTTGGGCTTTGTTAATGGGCCCACTGATGGTTTTGGGTTTCATTTAGTTTGCACCAGAGCAGAAAGCACAAGCCTTTTTTCGCCCAGAGACCAGCGACAGCCTCCACTTTACGCTGTATTTATGGAAAGAATGTGATCTTTACATGATGTGATACATTGCTGTGGTCAAGCATATGGTATCACAGGAGAGTTTACTGTCCACCAATGGTCTCTACATAAACTAGCAAGAATAGCTGTGTCTGAATTTGCAGACTGTGTGTGTGTGTGTGTGTGTGTGTGTGTGTGTGTATAAACACTGTACAGTTGTCAGCCCAAAATTGCAGGATATGTGTGTGGGTGTCATCAGCGTCTGTGTATTCCCATCAGCTTGAACTCTAATAAAAAGCAGGGCCTGCAGTCAGTGTAGATTGTGTGAATCCAGAAAGTCCCACACCGCAGTTATTTCACACCCACGTACTTCCTCTAATCTTATCGCTCTGCTGGCTCAGAGGTCTTTAAGTGGACGGGCCTATGTGTGCGTGTTGAGAGCAACCATATTTATGTTTAAGCCAGTTTGTGTGGGAAGAGTTTCTTGAAAAAAAATAAAAAAAATTGGTATGTTTCTGGACAGTATGTGGCTGAGAGCTACACGACAAAGGGAAGCAGGAAGAGATGACGCGACATCGTCGGGGGACACGCTACATTTAAAGCACAGTA
This sequence comes from Mola mola, assembly GCA_001698575.1. Taxonomy (NCBI): domain Eukaryota; kingdom Metazoa; phylum Chordata; class Actinopteri; order Tetraodontiformes; family Molidae; genus Mola; species Mola mola. The sequence goes on from KV751316.1 coordinate 7,356,795, forward strand.
TAAACTATGTGCCTTTTCCCCCACAGAACTCCACTGAATGAGTAAGTGGACATGGTCACTCAGTCGTGCACCCCCTAACCCTCAATGTTCTCCAGCGCTGCACAGTTTTTGATCCGGAGAAGAATCTTGACTTCCTTTGAAGGGAAAACCTGCTTTAAGAACCCAAAAGTGCTCTTAATAAAATCTGATGAGTTGGGCTTTTTGGCTTTACAGCGAATCACCGCACAAGGTAGCCCATACGATGATCGCCAGCTTGCTATCATTTAGACAGGTTTGACGGGTAAAAGCACTAAGTGATTTGACTCAGCATGGTTGCTTTCTGTTCAAATGGGAGCGTTGTGTTGCCAAGAAAGATTTATATAGGTATAGATCAGCTTCAGTCCCTCCACACAGATCTTAAAACTTACACAAATGATGCAGCCACTTCTGTTTACAGTCTAAAAAGGTCGATTTTAGGTTCTCAATATTTCAACTTTATTCACAAAATTATATTTCAACATTAATCTCAACATTTTGACTTTTTTCCTGACATTACGACTTTTTCTCTCAAACTGAATAATAAAAAGAAAAACTGAAAAAAATCTGAAAAATCTGTTGTGTCATCTGCAGCACTGCAAAAATTCATTGTTAAATGTGAACTGTTAAATATTCCGACTTTGTTGCATAACTTCAAATGTTGATAACCTAATTTGAGGGATCACTGCCAATGATTTGCATATATCCAACGATATATCGATATCTGGACTACTCCTTATTAACGGTAATGGGCCCCAAAAATTGCACATTGGTCAGGCTCTATTCTAAAATATTAATGAAGGAGATACATTTTAATCTTTGTAAGGAGGGGAGATGGTTTGTTTTTGTCTTTTTTTGTTGTTGTTGTAATAAACTTTGCGAGAAACACTTTCTACACTTGCACGTTTCTCACAGTTTAATTCTCTGCATGTCACATGTAAACAACTTAAAGACACAAACATCAGGCAAGTCTTTTCCCGGACTGAGCCTCAAGAACAAGAGCAATCTAATTTTCCTCGTCAACATCCGGCTGCTGGTGTCTCAGTTGCTGCGACTCATAAAATGCAGACGGTCACCCGGAGGTTAAATGTAGGATAAGTTCTCTCAATCTCCCATGTTCTGCGTGGAGGTGCAGGGCAGGAGGGCCTTTGACCCCCTGCCTCCGCATTACCGCACTGAGTCACTCTGTGAGGAGGCAGTGGTCTGCATCTCAGAAGATGACTAGAATACGGCCTTCAGTCTTGTCCCTCCCACCAAACGCCTACGTTTACGTCCCAGGAGTCGTCCCTCTACGGCCTGAGGGCTCTGAAATGTAGAATCAGCAACACAGATGAAAAGAAAAAGAGGTCGTGACGCACACATTTTATAACATAAAAGCTTGACAGGCTTGGTATAACATAGCACGCCAAGAGGAGGGTTTGTGTCAGAGACGGGAGGGTGTGAACTAATGCTGAGAGGGGTATTCGACTGAGAAACACTTTCCCCCAGAGACCATGCAGACACTATTCCCCTTGTTGCCAAAAATGACGATCCCCTTTCCTCTGTTTCTTCCCTCTATCCACTTCTACAGATGTTTGGAGACAGGAAATGCATTAATATGTGAAAATGGACAGCGATTAAAGCCAATTCCTTATTGTGAAAGGGGGAACAATGACGGATTCCCAACAAAACTGTGTAGGTGTCGAATCCAAGCACTGACAACATCCAGGACAGATCAGCCTGACCTCTACAATGCAATATTCAAAGATGTTTTTGGGAACAACTCTGGTGTCTTTCACAATGCACGCATCCAACCATTGTCTTTTAAGGCGTAACTTATTCAACCTCACGTGGCCACTGTGGGACCAGGAGCAGGAAGTTACTCAAACTCACACATCTGTATTTTAAATTCAACATGCCAACGATATGAAATAGTGCGTGCCAAAAACTCAGAGTCAAGCACAAAGTGAAATGTTGGATCTGGTGGGCTGCAGCCCCATGCATCAGCAGCAATACTTGTCTCTGTCCCATCATTCTGTTAGTTTTGGCAGTAGAAGTCACAGAATGTAATCAGTCTGAAATGATGAGCATATTAACAGCCCTGCAAAATTTGGTAGTGAGTTGTGCAGTGGTATACATAGACAGACAGACAGGAGAGATAACAAAACCCTCTGCATGGCTGCATCAGGGCGTTGCCTGATTCTGTTTTTCCACTCAGTAAAATAGTGCAGCTCTAAAGTGAAGACAGGATTTGAATATTTGATTCAGAAAGTGTGATGTAACTCAAAAAGTGGTGATAAAAGTGTGATAGTCTCTATCAAAATGAAATGGGACATTCAGTGGCTGGCAGCCCAGCACCCAGGCTGCAATGCTTGCCTTTATCTGTTAGTCCATCGACTTTGGCGCTAGAGGTCCAAAAATGAATTAATCAGCTCAAGATCTTGACGATATTAATCACTTTATAAATTTGGTAATGATCCACCCGGGTAGTTTTTGAGTTATTTTGTTCACAAACACACAGACAGACAGCGGTGTGAACAGTATATTCCACATGTATGGGCGGAACCTGTGTGCAGGGTAAACTGGGAGTTTAGCCACATTAGCTGCGTCAACATTTTGGTCAAGACTGAAATATTTATTAGATGTGTGAAAACATTTTGTGAAGGCATTCAAGAATCATGAATCTTGGATCTTCATTCAATGCAACCACAAGATTGACATTTTTGACTTTTCCTTTTTTTTTTGTCTTGACAACAACCTTCATGCACTGTGAAGCAATTGAATTAGGCCAATTTGTTGATTCTGTTGAACTTTTGATCCGGTAATAGTTATGATGGAATATCTGTAAACATAACGACATTATTTTCACTTTGAGGAAGCTAAAAGGAACCGTGTGCTGTCTCTCAGAGCTGCACGCACAGTTTGAGACTTTCAATTTCTGATGAATACAGGGTCAAAATGTCAAACATTTTTTCAGATACCAGATGTTTGTTTTCTCATCTGAATAACAAAATAGACATCAAACTGGAGTGTAAACCATACTTCATGAAAACCCCAGGGGTCTCATAACACATTTAATACCCAAGAGGGGGAAAAACATGACGGCAACAGCAAATTGAGGAGGAAAGGCAATAAAAAGCATAAAAATAGGGACAAACAAACAAATATAGGCCTTGGAAAATAAAAATGAAAGCAAAAAGTCGTTAGTGTTTGCTATTAAATCAAATTACATTTACCCAAACACCAATTTTCCTTTTTGACCCCAGTTCAACTACGCTGCACTGTTTTGGTGCCTGCACAGAGAGTTTGCCCTATTGACTAGAAACCATTTTACAGGGCCGCCAACTCTAAGGCACATGCATTATAAAATCTTGGGCTGGCTGATTGTCGGAGCGCCTTTTCTCCGTGCAAAGGTGTTGCTTTTTGTCCCTGCTCTCCTCTCTCGGGCCTCTTCATGCAGCGCTGCAGCAGGCACTGTGATTTTGTTACTGCGGATCTTTCAGCCCTGATGGGGAAATGACCCACAACCCGTCTGTGAATCTGTGTGTGTAAATGCATGATGTATGTTATAAAGGGAACACTGCAGCACAGAGGTATGGGCCCCCTCCTGCCTTATATTTGACTAACTGTGTTTTTCTTTGGGCTATTTTCAGTGTGTGTGTGTGTGTGTTTGAAGGATAATGAGTGTGCACAATGAGGGCTCATATTAACCCTCTAGGGTGTGTGACATCATCCTCTCCAAACAGGTTGGTCAATCTGTTAAAAAAAAGTCCTGACAGTACACACACACACACACACACACACACACACACTGAGCTTGTGCAGACTGAGAGTCAGCTGTTTCTCTTGATAAAGACCTCCTTTTGAAAGCATTAAATGATTACATCACATAAGCACTTACATTTTCCAGGATATTTTGTTCTTCAGTCCAACTCTCAAGTCTTTGATATTTGATTTGCAAATCAAAAAGCATGTCTTTCCAGTCTGTCGATACTTATCATGCTGATAACAATAGCACAAAACACCAAAATTCCCGGTGAATGCTCCTTTTGCAAATGGAACAGTGCATTAAACATTGCAAAGGAGTGAACCAAAGCACCTCTTTGGTTTGTTGACTATTGGCTGGATTCAATTTTGCAAAAGCATTCATGGTCCCCTGAGGACGAGTTCAGATGTTTGTGAAGACTTTCCCCCCCCTCGTGCCACTACGACGTTCACATCTGTGGTTTCGACTCAAATGCCTCCACCGTTTCGCTTCAGGCGCGTTTTCACACCTTCATGTTCCTCACAGGATTAACTGAAGCAAGTCGACTCAAGCCTGCAGTTCGGATAATGTCACACTTTGCCCTCCTTTTGCTTCTAATTCCTGATGCACTCTCCTCTCCTCTCCCTCTCCTCTTCCTGACCTACCCTCTCCACTGCGCCGCTTCTCTCACTTTATCTCCTCTAATTTCTTGAGGGTTGGGGGTATCATCTCCCCTCCAAGTATGGGGTTGTGCCGTCTCACCCGGCACCGTGGAGCTGATCTCTCCCTTCACACTTTGAGGCTTGGATAATGTCCCTGCTAGGCTGCCGCATCTCGCTCTCTCTCTCCCCCTCTGCAAATATCCATCCTTGAAACTTAGACGGGTGGATGGTGGACGGGGAGAGGAGGAGAGGAGAAAATCAATGAGCGAACAATCAATAAGAAAGTCCCTCATGCTTAACTCATTCCTCACCCTTTATGCTCTCTCTGTGATGGACCGTGATTTCACGCCACAGACGGATACTTAGATTTTTCCCACATTTCACCTTAACCACTTGCTGTCTGTCACTCATGAAAAACACGCGACGGTTTGGACGTGTCTTCCGGAGCAGAGATCTGTTTTGTTTTTTTTTTCTTGTGGAGGCTGCTCACTGCGAGGTTTCCTGTGCGGTCCTCTGGTTTTGTTGTCTGATGGGACATCTGCTGGTGTCCTGTGCGTAACGCAGCTCGGCCCGCTAACAGTGACCTAGTTGTGCGCAGGAGCTCCTCTTTCACGAGTGCGAGATGTCCCGGGTGGAGGTCCTATTTCCTACTGTTAAGTATTGCTAAATGATGACGCCTTTACTCATATGGTTCAAGCAAGGCATTTATTGTGAAAGGTATCTTTCGTTCATATGCGACACTTCCTCCATCCCCCCCCGGAAGTGGGTAGTAGTTCGACGTTAACTTGACAGCGAGGACAGGCTGTAAGATGTCCATTCCGCCCGAATGTTAAAATTAATAAAATAAATAAATATCCCTGGAGGCTAAAATGGACCGACAACAGTGCTTGTTCATTCCCACGCAAGAAGAAGATCGCGCACCCTGCTCAACACCTACAATTTTGCTTGTTGCCTCCAGACTCACTTCCCGTGTGACTGAATGTGCTGCTTCCGACATTGAGATATAAACCGGGTGTGTTACAACGTCAGCTTATAACGGAGTGTGTGTAAAACTCTTAAAAGAGTGGATTTGCTTCCTTTTATTGTCGGCCGAGGCTAAACATGCGGCTCGTGTCCGTCTTTTACAACTTTCCCTCGTCGGTTCGACCCCACTGACTCCGTGCTGAGGGCGGGATGCTGCGGCCTCACGTCACCGCGCAGTGCGCGGGGCGGCCGAGCGGTAAAACCCCGCCTTGTACTGTTGTACTGTTGTTCATGGCTCGCGCGCGAACACAAGCACGGTGTTTGTTAAAGGAAACAATAGATTGACTGCAGAGCTGCAGAATCCGCTGCGCCCTGTCCTGCCAGCGCGTTTTAAAGGACGGGTCCGGGCCAGATGTTCTGTAGGCATGCTGCAGCCACGAGCAGGGGTGGCGTGAAGCTGATAAGCCAGGAGGGCTCCAATTACAGCCCCGACACAGGCAGCGGATGATAGGGCCGTACTCGGCTGCTTCTGTGCGCAGGTGCTAGGTTTGGTGAAATGGTGGCGATGGAGAGCTGCGGAGTGTTCTGTCACCTGGAGGACGGGTAAGATTCTTTTACTTTAACTCTCTCTGCTTCTAAAGTGAAAGAAAGACGCATATGCGTCCCGATCGCCCCCGATCGCTCGTACACAGGTCGACGCAGACGTGTAAAGAAAAGGTCAACAAAGGAAGTTGTGGTGACACGGGTACAAAACATGTGTTTTGACACCATCAAAACCAGGGCTGGTGCAGGCTACTTAATAAAAAACAAAAATAAACCATGCAGCGAGTGTCTCAGTGGAGAAAAACAACCATGTGCTTGCAAGTGAGAGCAGAGAGGGACTGAAAAGCTTTGTGGAAACATTTGAAGATGAACATTCTCCTGAGAGGGAGAGGTTTTAAAGTTGTGCGCGTTGTGGAAAACTGTGTTTTCTTGTAACCGCTGGTGGGGTCACGCTTCAGTGTTTTCCTATGTGTTGTCATCGCTGAGCAAGGTGGTGATCTTGGCGCGGTAATGTGCATCTCCACTGCGCATCTCTCCTGCGCATCTCCCCTTTTCCACCGGAAGATTAGTGACGCTATTGTCTTTGTTAAGTGAGGTTATGGCTTCCCTCTCTTCAATTGTGATTTTACAGGGAGGTATTTTTGTGCTTGCAAGCGCTGCTGATACCTTCATCCTGAGTTGTTCAGCTTCCGCTAACACAAGCTTGTTGGACCTTGTGGCTGTGATGAGGTCCACTACAGGCAGCACCTGTGTTTCCTGGACAAGTGTTTGAGATCAAAGGGAAGCTGCGGCGCCTTATCAACACCAGCAAGCCATTGTTTAGTCAGGGTTGATAATCAGGGTTTGCATTTTGAGATGATCACCCGGGGCAGGTTATGACCTACTTTCTTTTCTTTTCTATGCCTGCTGGCAGTTAACCGTTTTTCCTCCTCCTGATGGGTTTCCGGCGTGTGCCCTCTTGCCTGGAGTCCAAGCTGCATCAACAGGTTGCTCCAGGCCAACGCAGACTATTATAAAACTCTGTCATGACTCATTGGTGCAGTCAGACATGCAAATGATTTCATTGTTTACGGAGACGTTGTCACACTGTGGCAGCCGCAGGCTAAATCTTGTACAATATAGTCGATATGATGGTCCGTGTGCTGAAATGTGCTCCATGTGTGAATCAAATCTTTCAATTGCTCATTTTGTTTTTTGTAATTATGATGCGGCTGGAATCGATTTTAGACCAGAGAGCTTTTTTTTAAATGATAAATCAACACCAGATGATTGTCACGACACGTACCATTGCAGGTAAACAAATAGTGAAATGAAGCATGCATCGTAAAAAAGTTTAGATGGGACCGCTTTTGTTTTATGGCAAAAGTAGCCGCCGTGGTTATTTCCTGCACTGCTGTGAAAGTGGGTCAACGCAGGAATCTTGTTGGGGAAGTCAACCTCTCCTTGGACAGGAGGATAGGTCGGAATCGGACGAAAGCGGTATGCAGGCAGCTTCTACACATTTCCTGTTTTTCTAATTTGGCAAGCAGAAGTAGCTCACAGAGCCACACGAGCCCGCAGCTGCATGGTGTAAAGGAGGGATTGCTTCCGGCCTCTGAACCCTCCCATAATCCTCATCCCACGAAGTGTGTGCTGTTGAAAGTGTCTGAGTGTTATCTCCTCTGCCCTACAGGGACGGAGATGTCCCTTCACCTGAAAATAAAGGTAAACATCAGCACTTTTCACTCTTTCGCTCCCTCTCTCCCTCCCCCTCAAAGCTGGCTTCTCTTGCATTTTTTTGCTTTCTCACAGAGAGCATGTTGCGTACAAGTGTCTGTTTGTGCCGTGAACCTCCTGTAGGTTTTTTTTTACTCCCTTCTTCCTGCGGCCCACCTTTCTGTCTTCTCTCCCTGATTTCGTCGTTTGTCTTGGAGGGCAGATTTCTGCACAGTAATATCATACTTGGGTCCTTGAATTTGCTTCACACACTCTTTATTTTTCACTTTTTTATTATTTTCTTTTTTACTCGTTAGTTACCAGATTTTTAAAAAAATTTCCAATATTTAGTTTAAATTAGTGATTTAGCTCAGCCCAGTATCTGTATTAGCCACTATGGACATGGTATCTTGGTAACAAGCTATTGGCAAACAACGTGGCGTTCACTGGTAACTGGCAGCCAATAATCTGTTGTTCCTCATTGATTTTGCACTGGCTACAACTGCTGTCCTGCACATGGCTGCATCTTTAAAGCCCCCCCCCCACGATTCATCAATGGAGAAAACCCAAGGAACCAATCTGGACAACTTGTGGATTTTTGACACAAAATTGTATGGCTATCAGTTATTGTCCAAATTGTTCCTTTAAATATCAGTATCAGCCCAGAATCTCAGTGTTGGTGCATCCAAAGTTCAAATAGATAGAAGTCATGCAAGAGTACATCCGTTTAAGTTGCTGCAAATAAATTTTCTGCTGGAATGGCCGCCACACTATCGGCCATTCACGATCTATGGGGACGTGCCTGCCCATCTACCTTACAGCCAGTAAGAACAGCCTTTCTCTGAAAAGTAGTGCCTTGGGAAGATTTTAGCAAAGCCTGAGCACAGAGCCTAGACTAGGTAAAGTCTAATATTGTAAGACAATATAAATATATACAGTTTTTCAATGTTATCATGAAATTCTTGCCCAAAAATGAACTGAATACTCCAGCTTTAAGAACCCCTGCTGTGCACCACACATCTGCTCCAGCAGAGGGCAGGCAGCATCCACCTTGGAAGCCGTAAACAAGTATTTGTATGTGTGTGCGGGCCTTTGCTCTCCACCTTGTTTGTCATTCTGATGAAGGGAAGCGGCCGTGCTGGAGCGGTGAGGGATGCCTGCTGGCACAGATGAGGCAGCAGCAGCAGCAGAGAAAGATATTGGCCATAGGAGGCACATGAGGACAAGGAGAGAGAAAAATGGAGGCGAGAGAGTGCAGAGGGAGGTTAAGTCGACAGACTGAGCAGAGCGGAGTAGGAGATTGATGAGGGAGGGGGTTGGGAAGCAGCGATGGCAGCATTTGCTTGTTAGTCTAAGATAAAACTCTGTGGGCCGGAGAGGATGGGGCTCCATCCATTAGATGAACCAGGCGCTGAGCCAGATGGCTGAGAGGAGAGGCGGCTCTCTGGACCCGTCTGTGAAACCGCGCCAGCATGTTAAAGCATGGCACTCAGCAAACACCGCTTCACACCTGCTGGGGAATTATGGATATTTTTTTTTTTCTAAAGCATGTCAAGTAAACAAACATGTTAATAAGTTGAGCTCTGTCACTGGGGCAGCACCTGAGAACAAAGATCCTCTGTGACAAAAAGTTAAAGTAGGTACAGTGTGTGTTTTTCTCAGATGAAGTATATGAAGTGTAAATAATTCATAAAATTTAATTTCAAATGTTGCTGAAAAGAAGTAGTAAATATTAATCACCATGTTAATTTTGATTAATAAATTATAGAAAAAATATATGTATACTAATGTATACTATATGTTTTGGAAATGAAAGATGTTGATCTTCTAAAGTTGATAATGTCTGTTATTGTCTAATATTAATCCTTGATTGATCAATTACAAAGCATGTAAATAGTTATATACATTTTTTTTTTTTAATCTTTTGAAAGAATTAGTGAAAATACAAAATGGAAAAAAAGATCAAACAGAGAAAGACAACAAAAGACAACTCACCAAAAATAAACATTTCATGTTGGAAAAGGAGCAGCCGTTTATCCAGACCTGCCCCGTCTTCATTATAAATCAGAACAGATCCACATAAATACACAAATTACAATAGAAACCAAATCAAACCTTTGGGTTTCGACAAACTGTACACATGTGACATCCTCTGCCCTTAGACCCTCGAACCGGGTGAGAAAAACTTAAAAATCCCTAAACAGGGAAAATAAGAAACCTCAGGAAGAACCACAGAGGAGGGATCCTTCTTCCTTGGACGGAAGGACGTGTAATAGATGTCACTTGAACAGAACACAACAACATGACAGTAACAGATTGGTAAGAATGGGGAGTTCATGAGTTTCTAAATCCAGATGTATGAGAAATCTATTGATCCAGAAGCAGATGTAGTCCATGTATCCAGATCTGTGTGTTGTTGATGAAGTCAGTGAGTCCAAGAGTGTGTGGAATCTATAGTGGTATATGAAGTCTAGATAAGATAAGATGGAACTTTATTTATTAATCCTGGTTAAAATGAGGTTTAACCTATGGTTGGTCTCATATCTGCGGAACAGCAAACTGCTTCTCCGTTGCACCAAATCTGCCAGTGCCATCGTGCATCGACTGCTGGTCAGCATCGGGACAATGAAAAATGGATCGAGGATGTGGACAAATCTGTGGGAATGGAAAGTTTCTGTCAATGTAACAATACGGCTCACAACAAATATGAATAGTAAACCAGTCATGACTAATAAAATGAAAAATGCACATTTTTGACTCTACGGGACTTTCGCATGTCAGACAGCACTAACCTCAGTGTGTTTTCTTACAGATTCTCTGCCTGAAAGTGAAAGCAGCAGTTCAGGTAAGCGCCGGTATTGCACCAGAGCACTTTAACTCGTGTGTTATCACCACGTAACTTAAGAGAATTTGGTCATCTGCACACTCACCTCTTGTTTGCTTTTGAAAGTCTTGTTCTTCTACTATTTAACCACTTAAGTAGGTTATTTGAAATACAGTGCAGAGGTTTCAGCTCACTCGTTTTATGTGTTGGTGTATTGGACAGAGACCACAGGAACTTCCACTGACGACAGCTCAGAGGAAGAGGAGAAGGAGGAGGAGGAGGAGGAGGATTGCGGTAGGGATACACTTTTGGGACAATAGCATAACATCCTGTGAAATGTTCTTATTTGTCTTCTCACCCAGTGTTAGATTTGAAGACTGATACCGCACTGTGTGTTAAATCTGAATGGCTTACGCATCTCTGTCGAAAAGTGTAAAAATCCACATTGCCGCTAAACTGGAGCCTGAACGATAGTTGGCTGATACTGGCAAAAAAAATCAGCCAATATAAAAAAAAAATTTGATGTAAGAAAAAGAAAAAGGTGGTTGGGCTGATTTATAATTATCCCATTTCCTGTGAAGGTCACCGTTTGAGCGCACTGCTGTCATTCAATACAATAAAAGTTCATTGTTAATCTGTAAAATATGTGTTTGTTACAAATGTTTGATGACCTCATTTTAGGGGTCATTGCAAAAAATGTGCATATATCAGCTGATATATTTACCATGTTGTATTTGCTAAATTGCTAAATTATTACAAAAACAGTCTTTATGCTAAGATTAGCAGAGCTGGTTGTCGTAGCTAGATAATTGCTATTCAGACATGAGTGTAATAAATTATGTTTCTCATCATCGCTTTTTGATGTTCACCAGAGGCTTGTGCTGAAAAGGAAGGAGGAGAGGAAGGTAAAAGCTATCATCAACCC
>KV751316.1:7368443-7380624 GCA_001698575.1 Mola mola
AGTTTAACCGATTTCCACCTTCTTTGCAGGCAATGAAGAGGCCTATGAGGAGCAGTTCAAACACGGTGCGACACTTCATGAGACAACATCGATTCCTGTCTGAGCAACTGGTCTGCTTTAAAAAAAAAACAAAAAACAGAAAAAAACCTCTCTTGTTTGTTGTTTACATCCAAACTGCCATGTAGGCTTGTGTCCATGTTCTGCAGCCACAACCACATCTTAAAAGCAGCCGTACTCTGAGGTTGTGCCACAAAATGTTGGCTGGAACACAGAAAATCCTCCACCCTTGCTTTTAACCAAAAAAATGTTAGCAGAAAATGTATCTGGTGTCACTGTCTGCCAAAGCCTTAACAGATGTGATTACCATGTAATCACATTGGACTTTAAATGCATGATTTCACCCTTTAGAGGCAGCCCCTGGATCTGAAGCGGCAGTTTCAAATGGGAAAGATGAGATGCACTTCAAATTTTGCTGTGAAAAATGCAAAGCCATGCAGCAGGTGAGCCCGCAAAGCATTCTATCAGACAAAATGTGATATTTTTCTATTCTACCGTGAGTCTGCCGTCTTTATTTTTTTTTTATTATTTTTACTATGAGGTCACAACTGTTTGTCTCACAGAGCCATGCCAACGAGCTTGTCACCCCCAGGAGGATCTCAAAGGGAAGATTACAGTGAGTGTGACTGTCTGTGCCCTATCGATCGTGCACGTGCTGCATCACTGACTGTCCGTGCGTGCGTGTGTGTGTCAGGGTGCAGCTGGAAGGAGAGGGCACGTACGAGTGCTCGCTCACCGGCCTGGTGTTTGAAGCAGCCGAGCGGGTTCTTGTGCGGTACTCAGTCCTGTCCTGGTCCAAGTTCAGCTCGTTCCTGAGGGACTCATGGAAGTTTGCCGGACCCATCTTTAACGTGGACACGGTCAATAAGGATGCGTCTGTCCTGAAGTCCATCCAGTTCCCTCACTCACTCTGCCTTGCTGGTGAGAATGGACGGAGGTCTCACTCCTTCCTGTCTCCTGTGTTCAGTGATTCTAATAATCTTTTAGCATCACAAGCTGCTTTAGTCGAAATAGAAAACCCTTTGGTCCCCTTTTATTGTCACACAGATCCAGAAAATGAGATGACATTCAGCGTCCTGCACATAAAGGACAACCGTCCGCTCATCGAGCCCACAGCCGACCACACGGGGAGCCATGTGAAGTGGAACGTGACGTCCCTGTCGCCCGTGGGTCCCATAATTCAGACGAGCCGGCCTGTGGAACACCACGGGGTGGTCCTGGTCTACAAGCAGCTGGGAAGCGACAACAACAACAACAACTTCAGCTTCCACGTCTACCTGGCCACCAACAGCTCGTCTGACATCAATGTAAGTGCAGGAACACGGTTAAAGAAATGTTTGCGTGCCAATGGAAAGATGGATTTTTTACCTCTTCCCTATTTGTCTGTACTTTCATTAGTCGTTTATTTCATTTTTTAAACTGACAAAACACGATAGCTCTTATGTACATTTGGTCAAAATCCCCCATTGTTCCATGATCCTGCGCTCAGTCAATGGAAGCCACTGTCAGTTAGATTAAAGGGACAGTTCACCCTTGGCAGGATTTTTAATCCATCTAGATTGTTGGTTGTGAGTTACTCAGATTTTTCAACTCTACAGTATTTAAATGCAGAGATTTCTGCCTTTTCTCAAAAATAATGAACTAGATTTGAGTTTTCATTTATAAAACAGCTCAACAGCAGAAGTCACAACCCAAGTAATCAATTACCTAAATCCAGTTTTAAAATTAGAGACAAATCAAATGTATTTTTTGTTTTAATGGGGGAGTTATGAACTGATAAATATTCCATTCATGAGATTGGCATCACCTGAGACTCCCTAAAATTTTTAATCATGACTTTCCAACATCCAATATACTTGAAACTCTAGAAAATATCTGTGAAACCTGAAAAATGTTTCACTTCTTGTTCTTTTTTGGAACTGCGCTGGCTGTGGTGCTGTAAGATTTTAGAATAAAGTCCAAGTTTGTGTAATACAACCAACAAAAGGCTGTGATGAAGTTACACGTTACCCATGGTGACTGTCCAAAATGATCCTGATCAGATGAACTACTATGAGTAGAGAAGGGTGTTATTCAAATTTAAGTTCCCTTAAATGACACACTACCTAATTTCTTCCCTCAGCTTGATGCTTGAGGAGGCTCATTATCATATTACTCATAAAGGTTTTTCTTTAAGCAGTCACTTTACAATTAATGCGTTTATCCTCATCACGTGACACACACGTGTATATGGTCAATACTGTCCGAGGTTTGGATGGTGTCCCAGCAGGTCCAATCCGCTGCGCACGACTTCACCACAGCTGACAATAGCTACAAGAATTTTATCTGTCTGAGTTCAAAAATGATCAGTGAGGGAGAAATTTCAGTAAAACATGGCGATAAAACAGAGTCATTTGCTTTTTCTTCCCAAAATTTCCTTATTGATTTAATAACATACACAATTGTTAGTAGTGACAATAGTATGGAAGGATGTGTTCCTTTAGGATGAATGCAGTGAGTCGTCGAGTGGGCAGCGACAGAGTTCAGCTGCACTCTTCCACCTACGACTACTGAGTTAAATATAGTAAACCAAAATATTGTGGGCAGGACAAAAAACGTACAGTGTTCGAGTCATTTTGTCACTCAGAAAGGCTGTTGTGAAGTTTTTATCCATCGCTGTATGCATTATGTTGCAGGATCCGCTTTTTCCGCTCCTAAATAATTCATCGAACGTCTCTCGTCTTGTTTTCCTGCTGTCTCCGTGTGAACAAGGATATCAAAAAACAGGTGCAAGGCTACAAGAACCGCTACATTAGGATAGAGAAGCCCCCCACGTGCAAGCTGGACAAGGGGACGTATCGTCTCATGAGTGAGCCGGAGGGAGAGATCAGACCTCAGGTCTGTGCGCGCCATGACCAACTTCAGCGTGTTGTGCTGTGACCATTCAATAACTCTTAATCATGTGTGTTGCAGGATTTGAAATTCACCCTGGCGGTGACTAAGATGAAAGGCTACTTTGAAGCGTTCTTCGAGCAGCCTCCTCCCTTTAAACTGTCTCTCATAGAGACTGACACTGAGGAGACGGTGTGGTCGGCCACCATCAGGGAAGGTACGTTTAGCATCACTGAACCAATCTGGTGATTCGATGAGGCTACAAATTGACCAAAAAGCTGTTTAATGGGTTTTTGAGTGTTATTTTTGTGCTGATGACTCTTACTCTTCTCTCTTTTTTTAGGAGACTGTGTGGATAACAGAGAAAAGAAGTCAAGGAAGAGGACACACAGTAAACTTCTTATGTTTTTGTTTTCCAACACAACATTCTCCCCCCTTCCTCGGACTGACTCCCATCTTATCTGCCTCTCTCACAGGCCGACAGAGGAGCAGCAGCAACTCGGAGGAAGAAGTGCTTTGTAAAAGAACTCGATGGCAGGGTGAGTCAGGTGACTTTGCACACCTTTTACTAAATATACATGTTTCAGAAATCATCAGGAGTATTCCCACATTTACCAGTCTGTCTAAAATTGCACTGAAATGAGGAGTGTGTGTGTGTGTTTTTTCCAGATGGAGTGAAATCTGCTGTGACTCAGCCCCGGGACATGACAGAGAAGCAGCTACTGCTGGTGGCCAAGCGGCTGGGGAAGGAATGGAAGCAGGTGGCCATCTATCTGGACGTGAACTACAAGCAGCTGGACGAGATCCAGGCGGCGGAGAAAGACGTGACCATGCAGAAGCTCAAGATGCTGTTGGAGTGGAAGAGCAGGAGGCAGGAGGGAAAGGCCACGGCGTGCGACCTGTGGGAAAGCGTGAGAGAATTGGACGACTTGCCAAACGAGGTCTATCAGACACTGAAAGGTAATAAACTGCAGACAAAAACAGATATGTTGGTTGACAACATGCCTGGGCTCAAAAGAATAAGATGACTCAACTCTGGTCCCTGATCGGTCCTCTCAGAAGACAGCAACGATCACTGAGGGGCCAAATCCACAAAAGGATTACGCTGGAAATTTGTGCACATTAGAGAGAAAAAAAAGCTTGCAATCCACAAAGCATGCGCTAGGGTGATTTGCACCTGAAACGGATGCCAACTGCATCACGTAGACAGCGTCCGGGAACGCCGGTCTCATTTGCATGCATGTAAATTAGGGATTATTCAAAAATCCATTCATTCAGAAAGTTCCCCCTCCCCATTCAAATAAGGCTCATTGCAAATAGCATCTATTTCACAAAGGCCGGCTCGGTCCACGGACGTCTCCGCTCTAAGGCACATAGGTTGGGACATACTCTGAGATTCAGGACCAGACAAAGCCCTTCACAAAATCTTTTGTTTTGTTCTGGAGGCAGTCGCAATTGTGTCATGAAAAACATACATATACAGTATATGTATACAAACAAGTCAACGCACTCTAACAGTGCACAACCACACACACACACACCCACACAGAGTGACGGCGGATGCTGCCATTGTCGTGTCTCCTGTGATCTTGGCGCAAAGCCGCCACGTTATTGGCACAGAGTAGGCACACATTGTGTTCAGCAGCCAAACTGTGGGCGTGTTTACGCCGGCATAAAGTACTTTTGTGGATAAGGTGCTGAGACGGCGCAAATTATGGCGTTTTTAGTGGGTACAATCCATTCTTGGTGGATCTGGCCCAAAGAGTCTACAGTTGAAGCTGTTTTTAGCTGAAGTTATGCTTTGAGCTAAATGCTAACGTCACGATTTTAGGACGTGATGATGGTAATATGATGATGTAAGATATAGGGGGTATAAAATTAAGAATAGAACACAAATCAAAACCTCGCTAAAGTGCATGTCAGGGGGCCAGGACACAACCATGTTGGTCTCGGGTCACTTTAGGACACACGAGTACGCTTTATTTGAATTTTCAGTATGTTTGCATTTCCTGAATTGTTTCGATCGAAGTAGAAACAGAAACGGATAGATTTGTCATATTTAAACTCTCTTACACAATGTTCTAACATGTTTATGTTTTTTTGTTGTCTTTTTTTTGTAGACATGATAGACAGTCAAGCAGTTAAGTGAAAGGGATTCTGCTTAAATTGACTGTTGGAACTCTGTTGTTGGAAGAAAAAGAGCTCTCAGGAAAACAACAAAGCAGAGTTTACCTTTGGAACAAATATCACCTCTTTGTTCATTTTGCTTCCTTTTTGGAAAATTTTCTGGACTTGAATCCCCACCTCTTTTTGGACCGTTTTTTTTTTTTTTTTTTTTTTAAATTTTCACAAATCATGGCATTTCTCCAAACTTTACATGAAATGTAATCATTTAATTTCTTGTTAACTACACAGGATAGAATAGCTGTTCTTCAGAGGTGGAGTCAGACTTTGATGCCTTAGTGGGTTCTCCAATGACCAGTAGAAGTAGAGGTGTGGAGGTCATTAAGATATTCAGGAACTACACATGTAGCCGTTAACAGACGTAAACAAGATGCAACAGTGTCAAAACTGCAAAAAAACAGGAGTCTGTGTACTTTCTTACTTAATAATACAATACAATACATTTTGGGAGGTTTTATGTCACAAATTAGAATTACATAATGTGCACATGCATGAGACTGTCCAAAACATCACAAACTGAGCTATATTTTTTATACATGTGTATAGTATGTCTTGCACTGTACATATTTAAATGTTTTTTTTTTTTTAATTCTTTTTTGCATTTTAGTTGACAGCTGTACCTGGAAAAACTAGTTTGAGATGCACAATGTCTATGTGTATTTTGTTAAGTGGAATAATGAGTCCATTCCTGTGCTCCTGTGACCCTAACACGCGTCATCTGTTTGTTAAGTATATATTTTTATATATTTTGTGTACTGCAAGTGTACATTCTTGTGGTGGGACGATGTCAAGTATAAACATTTAGATTCAGGGCTGAATTTAAGTTTTGATCCTGTGAGTGCAGCTATAATCTAGCGACTTTCATATATTTCTGTGAGTCGTCCTTTCAAGGCTTATCAGCCGTCGAGCTGAGAGCAAAACAAACTGCCTGCGAAAAACATTTCAGAAGAATTTCATTAGTCACAAGCAGCTTCAATTCGGTTGTGCATGTCCTCAAATTGTCCAGACGTCTTAACACTATTAGGGAAAAGCAGCAAAAGTGGCAGTACCGCATATTTTACTGTCGTGCACGCTGATACTCTACAATAATGTTTACAATCGGCGCAAAGGGGTTGCTTCTGTAAACAATCCAGTCTGTTGTGCCTGACATGCCCGAGTCCCTCGTAAGAGTTGTGACAAAAATTCAACTGAATAAAACATGAAAGGCTCTCCCGGATGCTTGGTATCACCTCATTTCTTCACCAGTGTCAGTGTCTCAGCAAATAATTACCACCAGTTCCATTTTCATTTGCACACATTTATTGTAAAATAACAAATCCCACGCCATCAAATAAATAAATAAATAAATAGGTAAAATAAATAGATGTTAAATAAATACATTCCCCAGAGAATTTGAATAAATTATTACATATAAAAGGCCTCGAGTGTAAACTTTAGCAAACTTTGGTCAGCTCTCTGCGTGAGGAGGCTGGAGTCTAGTCCAGTCCAGCTAGCTTATGCCCGAGCAGTGTTCTAAAGACAGTTCTACAGTCCTACTTGGTTGTTAGTTGATGGTAGTGAACAATCGGGAGGCATTGTTCAATTGTAAATTAAAGGTGTGGAGATGTAATGATTGGAATGATGGTGCTGATTCTGAGCTCGCGGGGGGGGTTCACTTCCTGTGGTCACTTGAGGCGATGTAGCCCATAGCTCGGTTGATGGTGATGGTGCGAGCGTAGAGGCCCCTCACCATTTTGCACATCTCCTGCCGGTTGCTGAAGGTGTCGTTCCCCCATATCCGGGTAACATCGTCCTGATAGGACAACGCAGAAGGAGCCAACATGAGTACGCTGCCACTCTCAGAAAACTTGCGTGAGTTTTGTATCAGTTTTTGTTTCTCTTGGGGGCGAGGAGTGAATAATGAACAAAACAAACAAACAAAAGAAGGAACTGAAAAAGTACCTCTGAAGAGTCCTCTTCATTTGGCACCAGAGAGCAGTTCTGTGCAAACCAAGGAAGATTTTGTCAGGCAACTTCAAAACGTTATTTCCCATGACATTTTCTCTCACTTTCTGTCTTGGAATCATGCTTCCTTCCCCTGTGAGTGTTTTTTTTTTTTTTTTAGCCATCCCATGCATGCATAATTAACACACCTCCCTCAGACTCTGGAGTGTTGCCAGAGTTGGGCTCAGAAGTGGACGTTCCTCCTCCATTCTGAGCGGGAAGTCAAGGTAGGACTTGATAGCGGCAGAGTAGTGGACCAGGTCCTTCCTGATGTTCCTCAGACACTCACTCTGCAGAGAAGAAGCCAGAAAAATCCCCCATCAGTGGCGAGTTCGAGTGAGAAGAAACAGTGTTTGAGAGGGTGATGAAAATTTTGAGATTATCAGATGAATAAACATTGTAAGGTAAAATTGAGTAAAATAATCTGAGCATTTTTCAAAGGAGCAGTTTACCTCACTGAAGGATGAGTTTCTCTGCATCATGCAGCTTGAGTTCTGCGGGGTGAAAAATAAATAGACTGGTCACCTCAGGAACACACAAGCGTCTCTAAACAATACACCAGATTCTTGAAAAAAAAAAACCCAAAACACTAAACCAAACCAGTGCTTCTCCAAAAAATTGAATATTGTGATTTTTCCTTGTTTAAGAAAGGGAACTTGATATATTCTAGTCTCATTTATCGGAAAACTAAAACACTTAAAGCTTTTCACTATTCTAATTTTGATCATTTTCAAAATTTCATTGTAACTGTATAAGTCATAATCATCACAATTAAAACAAGTAAAGGCTGAAAACATGCCACTACATGTGCAATACTAGATTAAAGTTTAACTTTTTGAATGAAATGACAAAGTACTCAAAGTATCTGAGTATTGCTCTTGGGAAAAGTTTTGAACTTTTTTTTAGTATAGTATGACAATAAAGACTTGAATTGAATTTGAACTCATGAGTCTGTTCAGGTGTAATTCAGGTGTAAAAATATGCCCAAGTAAAGAAAATTTACACTTGAACTGATAGTTGCTCTTACTATCAATGTGATCATTCAGCACACTATAAAAACAAAGTCATTATTTAATCTTAAAAACTTAGCATTTGGGTTTAAATTCCATCTTAAATTCCATTTTGCCTGTTGTTGTTGTTTTTTTTTTTTTTTGTTTTTTTTTCCATTTTGGATGATTTAACTTGTGTTTTCAAATTCAAGCCTGTTGAGAAGACAAATGTGTTGCCAAGTGTCACCTGGGTCAGCGTGGGTGCGCAGGCGCGCACTGTGTCACTTTTACTCCTCACCACCATGCTAGTAGAGGTGATTCCAAAGCACAAAACACCCTGAAAAACAACAAGCAAACATAGATAGATGAAGCACAGCAGAGAGGTGTGTGTGTGGCAGGATCACGTCTTGGCGCTCAGCAGTAGCGCGCAGCTGGCGAGATCTGCACGGGGAGACAACAGTAGAGTGTAAACACACGCGCCATTCGACACAAACACACACCGACAGTATCCTTTCAATCGGTGCTCGGCGCCCGGCGACTTACAGAAATGAACGTTGGCCATGGTTGTGTTCGGAGAGATGCTGCGGGTTTCCGATGGAACCGGTAAATCAGTAGCTGTGATGCCGCCTGCAGCGGACTTATATGAGTCCTCCTCCCGGGGATTCCCTCCGCCGGCCTGCAGGAGCGCCACTAAAATGAAAACTGAAACGTCATGTGTAATTCTCGTTGGCTGAGAGAACTCAACGGGAAATAGTTTCGTATTTTGAGCGAACGCAACGAGGGGAACAAGTCGCTCAGAGTGTGATACATGCGTGCTGTTGCCCAAATTTAGCGTTCATCCTTTTTCGCATTCGCAGGACAAAACGAACGCGGGCGGGTCGCAGGAGCAACGTGCCACAAACAAACAAAAAATAACAACACAACCCGAGCCCGTCCACCCCCGACCCGTGCAATAACATCTCATCAGGGGATTTTGCGTGCTTTGGTCAAGTTCTGAGAGCTATTTTATGTATTTCTTTATTTTCAAATAAGGGGCCTGTAATTGAGTGGTGACACAAAATGAATTTTAGCTATTTTAGTCATGTGCAACATGTGCCAGGGTCCATTCATACTTTATCTCACACAGCTGATGGTAAATAACACAGTTCCTCACAGGCTGCCAGATGTCGAGAGTGTCCTCTGTCCCACACAGGTCAGGTCAAGTCAAAGCTTCTGCAGAGGAGGGTTGGTGGGTTTTTCTCTCTGACCGACACAGCTGGGCAGTGGGTTTATGAATACCTGCTTGTAAACACGCCAAGATGGAAGAAAATGGGCCATCCCCAAAACGGAAAATTGGAACTCAAGTTCTTCCGCTTCACAGTCCTCCTCCATTCTTCTATTTCACAAACAAATTTGTTGCCTTTAATATGATGTGACATCACTGACAGTGACCACAATGATGGAAAATGTATTTAAAGGATGGAAGTTCACTTACCACCTTCTCCCCCTCATGGTTATTGAAAATTGGCATAAAGTTTTTTTTTTCTTTCCTTAAAACATTTCTGGATCTTCACAGCAATTAAATTAGCTTGTTTTTACGTTGTTAAAAACAAGCGTATCGGGAAACATTAAAGGGCTGTTGGTGTGGTCTCCCAGAGTGTGAATTTCCTCATTTTTCATCAGTTTCTTAAGAGACTGAATATGTTAAATATGCTCTAGACTCCGTACACATAAATGAAATACAATGTTTGAAGGATTTTGTTATTTTAGTACTGATAATTATGGCCCACAGATAAAAAAAAAAAAAAAAAAAAAATAGTTATCTCAAAATATCGGAGAATTTGACTATCTGTGTAAGCCATAATTATCACAATTAAAACAAAGGCTAAAAATAGTTCAATTTATTTGTAGTGATTATAAAATACAGAATAGAAAAAATAGAATATTATAACATTTTAAATTAAATCATGATTAAAATATGAACTTTTGAGGTTCTACCTTTTTGAGATTCACTAGTACATTAGTTTGTTTTGGCCTGAGATTAATAGAAATTGATTAAATATACATTTTTTTTGCCTAAGTTTTCCTTTAAATCTGGTGCTATCTGAATAGTACTAACATGCACCAGTGGCATTCAATAGAATAATTAATAACAGAATTTATTAGATAGTAATTATTAATCGATAATACTGATAATATCTAGATAATACCATTTTATTTAAGATTTTGAGGACAACAGTATTTTTACTTTAGAAAAATTACTTAAGTAAAGGATTTTAAAGGCATTCCCAGTTGGGTGATATTTTTTTATTTTATTCTACACATCAAAAGGCTCAATCTATAGAGTATATGCTACCTTGGCTATAAATGTGGCCCCTCTGTATCCATATCAACAAATAATTGGTATTCTACGCTTTTTTTTGTTGAACATATTTTGGGTTTAATACCTGACAAGAAAGCGTATAATAGGGTAGATAGAGAATAGAGAATAAACTTTCAATCTTAACTTTTAAGTCCACATGGATGATAATGAACCGTCTACATCTATGAGTTTCAATAGCCGGGATTTGGCCTGGTGGTCACATTCTCATGCCAACTGCCCTATTTTAGTCAATAGCGGATTTTTGATCAGTATCAGAGAATAATGAGGTTTAAAGCTCAGACAAAGACAGGTTTCATTGGTGGCATGACTTCATCCCGTCCTGCGCCCCCCCCCCCCCTTCCTTCCCCGTGTTCGCAACCTGTGATCCAATTGTTCAACGCACTTTTGTTTGCATACACATTGTGAAACTCCAGCTGTCACGGTTGAGAGGAGTTTCCTGGCCTTTCTCAGGCTCCACCTCAGGACCGTGAACAAGTGAAACTCACTATCCGCAACGTGCGACCACAGAGGTGACCCACTGGTGGAGGGGGGACATCCTCAGAGTGAAATTTATCATCTCCTGTATGAAAAATAACACTATATTCATAAGTGAACCGTCCCAGGATATGGAGTCATCCCTGACCATCACGTCAACAACGTAATCTTTCATACGAAAGACAGATTCCTTATTGTGACCTTGAAGGGGTTGTCCACATCATCATGGAGTCCCTGCAGGAACAGTGAACTGACCTGTGGTGAGCGAGCGAGACACACATTGTGAGAGGATGAGGCAAGAGCGAAAGAGAAGAAAGTGAGTCACACTACATGTAATCCAACATTCTCACCGCAGTGTGGACAACGATTACACTTCCTACGTTCATTAGAAAGAGGAAACTCATCTCAACAAGCAGCCGAACTGATGCAACAACAACAAGGCAGCGTATATGAAACAAAGTTTATTCCTTATTTTACATATCTGTACATAAACATTTCTTCCCTCAAATAAAATTTCTGATTACAATAGGATGAAAACGATATTAACACACTTATTCATTTAAAATGACTCGTGTCAGAAAATCAACATTCACAAAATGTTGAAGAGAGTGAACGTATTTACCAAAAGCTACGACTCCACTACAAGGCAGGCATGTTTCCTTTTACACTCTTTATAGCACCTTCAAATAAACATTTCTCAGTTGAAAACTACCATTTGTGCAGAATAGAAACAGGTCGACTTTAAAATTACCGTCCAACTTAAAATGGTTTGAAGAAGTTTACTTTCCATCTCTTTTTCTTATACAGTGTTGTTTCTTTTGTTTTTTTTCCCTCATGACTGACTTTCTACTAAATTTTTTACTGTTATTTTTTATTTATTTTTTTTCTCCACAATTTCTGCATTTTGACAGTTATAATTTAGTGGCGAATGTAGAAAGTTAAAAAGAAACAATTGCGAAGCAAAGGCCGATCACTGCACAGGAAGCTGGGGACAGAATCCATGACGACACACAATCAATTTCCTCTTCGACCAGGAAGGAGGAGGTGCTCCTCTGTCTGTAGGACTGGGAGAAAACCACAGAAGCAAGTGATAGCGGGTGGCCTTTCTTCTGTGCTGCTGCTACAACTGCAGTCAGTGGGTCAGACAGGAAGAGAGACATCGGGAGACTTCGGGAGACATCGGGGGAAGCAAAGGAGCGAAAATACTTGGGACATAGCGGGCAGGATTTGGATAGAGGTGAAATGGCCAGAGGAGGGACGG
>KV751316.1:7380713-7418817 GCA_001698575.1 Mola mola
TCGGCCAAATGTTTCTGCTGGCTCTCAGCATGCCTTGAAATGAGAGAAGGAACATGCATATTGACAAACGATGAAGTGATCAAAATAACTGTAGATGTAGCTGAAACTTGTTGTCCAAAACATTACAACTGTAACCTCAATCCTCGAATAGATGCACAATTGACTCTTCGGGCAAGTTTAAGTTAAAGTTTTGAATGTTTGAGGAACATTTGAGGAACACTGATTTTATACTTGTGTAATCTGCACTCGTGATCGGTCTAAGCGTGTTTCTGGATCACGAGAATTGCGACCGCCTGTGCGATGACGGCTGCATTAAGCCATTTGTGGCTCCAGAGGGAGTTCCCTGAAATCCCCTGAGTCAGCTTTGATTGGAGCCGAAGGATTCAGAATAAAAATATTCCCACAGTCGAGGAGCAACTAAAGATGTGGTCTTAGCACAACTCAGTAGCCTGCTCCTCTTCTCTGCTCCAGGTTAGCAACATGAGCTGCTCCTGACATAATACAGGAGAATCTCTGGTCGAGTTGTATTGTGGGTTACGTAGGCCTGTGCCCTTGACAAGGATGGGAGGGTTAGTGTTGTGTGGAAACAATTAAACTGCACCTCATGATTCTGGTGACAATGCAAAGGATTAAAAGATCAGAGTTCCCAACTATGACGGGTGGAAGTACAAAAAATACGGGTGATCGCAATGCGTAGGAATTGAAATTGATTAATGGAGAGCTGGTCTGATTAAACAGTCTTAATATGATGCAAGATGAGTCCTGCTCCTTTTCTCCTTCTTACAGTCATCATTCACAACAAAAAAAAAAAAAAGTCATTTATCGTTTAAGGAATGTGTCCTTGAGGTTAGAAGTAACGAAAATCTCTGTGATTGTGAGAAGTGATGAAAACGTGTCTGAATAAAAGAAACGGCATTGACATTTTAAATGAAGGTTGTGATCGGTTACGTCAACGTCTGCTGTCTGTTGTTGATCATTAACGACACACGTGCTATGATTATCGTTTACAGCCAGTCATTTTTGTTACTTCAGTAACAACGCAAGAAAACCCCTAAAACTGGCTTTACTGGTGTTGTCCCACCAGCACTGTTCGCAAGAGGTCTGTGGGTTTGACAGTTTTGGTACAGGAAGAAAAATGAGGTGCCACAAAAACACTAAATGTCATCTGACTGTTAGTGATGAAAGACAGCAGGCAGTACAAAAGCACAGTTTGTTATCAGAGCTTCGGATTAAAAATACCATCGAGAGTATGAATTCATCTGTCTGAATTTATCTCTCACTTCCATTTTTCCTAGAATTCTTTTGTTACTTTCAACTTTGACAATTTCGACAATGTGCGACAATTTCCTTATATGATAAAGGCTAAAGGATATTAGTTACGTTGCAGATTACATGCTGCATCAGGGCCAAATTGATGTATTTTACTGGCAGCAAGATAAAAAAAAAAAAAAAAAAAAAAAAAAAAATTTTTTTCCCCAAAAAAACCACACTACCACCAAATTGAGACCAAAATGAGGAACGCTTAACGAATTTGCGAAAAAAAAAAAAAAAAAAAAAAAAAAAAAAAAAAAAAGATTCTGATCCTCAGAAAACGCCAAATATTGGATCTGAGAATTAATAAGGATGTGACCTATCATATACAGTATTGCATACAATTAAATAAATGTTAATTTACTTTACTTGTACTTTTGAAATTAAGAGCATCTATTGGCAGAATATTTCTTTCAATGTCAGGTATAAGACTTTACCTCAAGTAGGATTCTTACGGGTGACTTTAATTTTTATGAAATGAGATTTACTCACGTATGAGTTCTAGGTACTTTTTACAAGAACGATTAAAAATAATTGTCACACTCTCGAATGACTGTATATTAATTAAGATTAGTTAATGAAGTAATATGCATTTACTAACAGTTAGTTAATGTGCAAACAAATACTTTACTCGGTCTTCATTTTAACTACAATACTGTCATACATTATACAATAGTTTATAACCATAATAATATTTAAGGGATACATTTTTCAGCCTACAATTAAGGCCAACAAGTGCATTGAAAATGGTTATTTCAGGATAATAAAGGATATACTGCAGTTGAGTCGTGCTTGTTTTGTTATCTTATGCACTACTGAGGTGTCAACTAAGGGATATGCTTTCAACTTTACAGTAAGAGTCACAAAGGCATCAATAAATGGGTAATTAATGCTAATAAATTCTTTATCAGGGTTATATTATTGATGATGATTGATTCACGATGAGTAATGAATGAATAATTTACTCTAATGCACAGAATGATAAAAAGGAAAAGTTAAACGCAGTGTTGAATGTCCTCATTGAGTGCTTTATCACCTGGTGAGGTCCTCTATATCAACCAGCATGGCATCTTGCTCCATGTGCAGTTCATCCCGAATTAGCAGCAACTGTACAAGCTCTTCATTCAGACCTGGACGGGGAGATAATGAGAGGAATTAGACCAAAACTGAGGTCTCACAACTGACAAGACATGAATTTGTCCACATAGTGACGGGCCGGGATGACTTTATACACTACACGGGTTGCACACTCTATTGTGACGAACATTAATAGAGGGGCATTAAGTCTAAATCAGCTGTACAGCATTGCTGCCTATAATATTCCGTTACAGGCTCGTAAAATGAGGCTGCTGAAGACACAGTGAACTTGAGCAGTTCAGCGGTTGTGGTTGTTTTTGCATCACATGATTCAGGGATTGTTCCTTCAGCTCTTCCAGACAACACGAAACGCTGGTAAAAAAAAAAAGAGAGTTTGAGGGGAAAGTCAGTTGTAAGTAAAAACAAGCTCATGATTTCGGACTCATGGGGATTTCTGGAGCCTCTTTATGTAAAATGAGAGATAATTCGTCCCTGAGTACCAAGGTCAGTGATCTGTACAGCGCAGTAACAGTAAATGCTCAGGGGCGGGTGTTCACTGGTACAATTCTTTGAACTGACTTACTTATCTTAAGCACTTTCACATCCACTGTAAAGGGTAGGGGTCAATATGCATGAGCACGTTTTTCCCCACTTGCTCTCTTGCTCATTTCTGCTATGCAAAGTAGAGGTCAGTGTCTTGAGTGTGTGTCGCGCTCACTTTCAATCTGGGAGTGCAGGTCGTTGACTATAACCTGAAGCTGTCCCAGCGTCATATCTCTCAGGTCGGTCGGCTTCAGGCTTCTTTTCATTAAACACTCGCTGATGTGAGGCATGTGTGGCAGCTGAAGAACGAAAAATAAGAATCCACATACAAACATGTCAGATATAGTGCTGTTGTGATCATATTACAAAAATTCTACTGGTGAATCTGAGAGACCGTTATAGGCCAATCATCTACCTGGACATGTTGGCTGATACCCAAATCTAACTCGTCAGTGAAATTATGTATTTAAATTCGATGGTTTGCATTTAACGAAGTTCCTTACGAGACAAAAATGACTCGCACTGTAATTGTCTCTAAGAAACGTCACTTCTTGGGAGCGTTTGACATTTTGAAAATGTGGCTGGTTATTTTGTATAGAATGATTATCTCCTCTAAAGAGCATCTTACAAAAGCAAGAACATCCGTCTTATTGCTGGTTTGTCAAATAATGCAGATTTGGGTCCACATACGAGTGACATAAAGCAACAGGGTCCGATGACCCAGGAAGCCCGTAGCGTGGCTATTTGATGCCCCCTGCCAATGAGACCAAACAGTCAACCATTCTACCTATTATACCCTTAGGATTTTTTTCTCCATTAGGGATGCACTGCTATATCGGCTCGATACCGGTATCGACTGATACTGATGTTGTTGGCTGATAGCGATTACTGGAAAATGAGACCACTAGGGGCAGGCGGAAATAATCGGCCGCGTCTCAATAACTTCCACGGCAGCTTTAAACACCCACTTTGATGAAACTAGCATTACATACAGAGACTTCTGCAGTGTTATCCACCAAATTGTTATTTTAAATCTGTAGTGGCCCAGAATTTCCATATCTGTGCGTCCTTACTTAAAAATGATTGCCAGTTAAGGAAGAAGGTCAATAAATGGTGCATGCACCTTATAGCCCCGTGAAGTTTACTGTAAATCAAAAGCTTGCATGCCTTCGCAGTGTCCTGTGGCTTCTGGAGTTGCATTAACTCGAGCAAACGTGACTCCAAACGGCTTTAATTTTCAAGTACTACCTTTAATGTGCTCTTAAAACCGCTTCTTCGGTGCTCCTGCCTGTTAACGTGCTAATGAGACCTCCATGTTCTCAGACAAGCTCAGAGTGCAGTCACGGTACTGCAAAGCTTCACGTGCGCTTTCTCAGGCACAACCGGGCAGATCATTTACTTTACGTTTACTCTCTGTCAACCTTCCCATGCGACCGGTCTACATTCTTTCCAACAGCCGTATTTTATCCCCTCGCCTCACTTCATCTTTTTTGGGAGTGGGGAAGACGCAGCTGTGAAAATGTGCGTGTGTGTACCACACTCCTGAGCGTTTGCAGCTCTACTTGCTAGTTTCTCACTCAGTTTCAGTTTTTCACTTTCACATTTGCACTGATGCAACCGCACTAGAGGCTGCTGCGTACCATTTTCAGTTCTGAGTGACTTCTCACACACAAGGCGCTGACCAACAGAGAGAGAAAGGGGATGTCAAAGGCAGCATGAGTGGGCGAGGGGATGGTTTGTCCGTATATGCTTGTGTGCGTGTATGTGGCTGATTTGTCAGAGTTCTAATTAAAAAATTACAGTCAGAATGTTTACCGTCAGCAACACTATCCGACTTAGAAACCGCATTCCTCTCTGAATGGTCCCACTTCCTCCCCTCTTGACTTTCTCCACAGATGCTATTTGTGGAGATGTAGGAAAACTCACAATCCCAGTACAGAGACGGACATTTGGGTGCAGGCTTGCTGTGCTGGCTGAAATCCTATTCTCTGCCCTAGAAAAGCGGGTAGGACAGCACAGTTTAGCTGGGAATGAATGAAAGCAACTGGCTTCGTGGCGACCGCCCCATCTCTTTGGCATATGAGCCAAATGTATCCCTTCACTGGAAAACCCTGTGTTTGCTCCAGATGAGCTCATTGTGATGTGATATCAAGTGCTTATCCATCATTTATTAGCTACGCATTTTCACTATCAACTCATAACTTTTTCAGATATCGATCCATTCATGTACATAATGTTTTATCCACGCTTTATCAACTATTTTCTGTTACATATTTCCATTATTTTATCTAATAGGATACCCTTACTTTGAGCTAGCTATTCTAACCAATTAATTGTAATCTTTTAATGATTTTTTTTTCAAAAATTAAAGAAAAAAAATTCTAACACTCTAATACTTGAAGCCAGTTACTTTGACTTCTCACTTGCCAGGTAGTTTTGGTGTGTTTTCTGCGGCTTTACAGGAATAATTTGTAGGATACCGAGTCTTTGGACAACTAGGGAAGCCCATAGTGTTGGTATAACAACGTATTTGTAACCCTCTGAGGACAGATATACAGGATCTCTGAAAATTAAAAAACGTTGTAATTCTTGAGTGCTTTAAAATTCATTATCTCAGTGTACTTTGGCAAAATATACAAAAAACTGTATCATTATCCAAAATGTCACAACATTATCTCTCTTTTGAAATGAATTAATCATCTACAGTCCTCAGGCAGCGGCAGAAGGATCCACTGGTTCCGGACAGGAATCACTGTTCCCGGGAAGCATTTAGCATGTGTAACCTCTGCAATTTGACATCTTCTGTGCTTTGGACACGGCAGGCAGTTGTAGGCTTAATGCATCTTAATATTCACTGGGTGTTTGGTACGGATCTGACAGTGATGTCTTCTGACTGCTGAGCACAGCCACATCCCTAAGCACTGAAGTCAAGGCTTTCCGGCGCATGAATTATAGATGGACCTAGCCAAGCTGCCCATCTCTTCTCTGAATAGGTAAAGCGGGTCTGCCGGTGGAAATGTGCTGTGTGTGAGTGTGAAAGCGTGTGTGTGTGCGCGCTCCCAAAGAGGCAGCGAGGCAGATAAAAAAATGGATGAAATAATGATGAGCAGTGACGTCATCACCTTCCTTCCTCTAAATGGGGGCAGAGGAAGTCGGAACAGAAGAGCGCTGGTGGAAGCTTCCTGTGACTTCACCACAACATTTTATGACCCCATCAGCTCCCAAATAATACTCACATGCTAGTGGAACACAACCCACCCATCTTTCCTAAATTATCAGATAGCGGATGTGTCACTGTGGCACTGACCAGGTCAGCCACGGGGGACTTCTTGCGATTCTGTTTCTCCACCTCCACCTGCATCTTGGCCATGGGCTTGGCCATCGCCAGGGCCAGCTTTGCCTCCGCCTGCAGCTTCTTCTGTCGACTCACGAAGTCCATGTCCTCCAGGGATTCGGAGTCATCCTCAGTTGTGTCCCTGTCTGAGTAGGATGAACTCTGCTTCGACTGCGGAGGGAGGAAAAGGGAGAAGTGAGCAGAACAAGAAAAGGATGTTTGATAAGAGGAGAGATATAATAAGGGAAGGGAGAGATAAGGAAGACCAGATCAGAGGACTCATGTTTATGCATTCTTGACACTTTTCACACCAACAGGATCGTCACCGTCCATGGAATGGGGAGAGCTACAGCAGGATGACCATGTAAGGAAGGTAATTCTCTTTCCTGCCCTCTCTCTCGCTGTTAAATGTGTCTCAGGCTGGCGGGAAGTTAATGTGGCCAGTCAACCATGGCCTTGGCCAGCGCATTCCAATTCACCTCTCATTTGCCATCTATGAATTGGCTAACAGGCCAGAAAATGTGAGCAAAGACACTCATTGCGCGACTGCGCCGCCAGCTCTCCCTGGCTCATATTGAGCATCTGTCTCACTTTCACACTTATTCCCTCTCATTCTTGCTTTCTCACAGTCAGAATGATACATTTTGTAGATGATTTCAACTCGATTATTCTTGCAAATGACTTGAACGACAGCCCGTGCCAGAGCGTACCATGGGGGACAGGGGCGTGTCCAAGCTGGTCTCTGTCTT
This sequence comes from Mola mola, assembly GCA_001698575.1. Lineage (NCBI taxonomy): Eukaryota > Metazoa > Chordata > Actinopteri > Tetraodontiformes > Molidae > Mola > Mola mola. The sequence goes on from KV751316.1 coordinate 7,387,728, forward strand.
ACTGTCCTCTGCATCGCTGTCCTTGTCGCTGCCGCTGTCATTGACAAAACAGATCTGTAGGTTCATCCCACTCTGCAGCCTGCAGGGAGAGACGGACACAATAAGATAAGAGTCGGGCCAGCTCAGAGTCGACACTTTCTGCAGTAATTGACTCGGACCAGAGCCAAAACAGAGAGCAACGTCAACAGCACTCAAGGACTCATGGAGTTGTGTATATGCACAAACACCACATATTTAAGGGAGAAACTTTGCGAACAATGAAAAACTCTAAAGAAAATCCAAACAGACAATAGCTGCTTTCTTCAACACAGCTGAAAGTGCTGACTAAGACAGAATTAAGCAGGGCTTGTGTTTTCAATCATCTCCCCTCTTGTCTTCTAAGTGGATCGATGCAGAACGCTGCCAGCAGATCGGATCCAATCCGCCTGGGACCAATAGGTGTGTTTCTTGCACCACGGAGGAGCAGAAGTTCACTGAGTGTGAATGTGGACCACTGAGAATCACTAATCTGCTTATACCAAGCAATAATTATACCCAGAGCTGACAGGTTTTTCTGCATAGATCCGATCAGTCCTGATTTAAAAAGTATGTGAATGATCCTGAGTTATCAATGACTTTTTTTCTTTTTTTGGAAGAGGAAGCATCACCAACTCCGTCCACCCTCTCTAAATTAAAGTTACTGTAATAGATGATGAAAGGGCTTTTTCTAAGTGGCTTTAAGTCCGTATGCAGCCATTATAGTTGTTTAAGAAGAAATTATTATAGTCTGTAACAATGGACCTCCTCTTTAAATCAATGTAATATATATATATATATAAACAACTATAAGGGCAAGGATATTCATTATTTTTGCATCATAAAACTAAAGACAACTAAATGCTGTTATCTGCTTGCAATGACATCAATACGTTTTGTTAAACATGCTGAGATACGCAGTGTCGGAGGGTTGTTGTGGGATTATTTTCTTATAATTGGCTTTTAAAATCAATGTACAGTACAATTAAAACCATAGAAATTAGACAATTCATTCCCTGTCTACCAGAAAGGTTACGATTTGGTCTTCTGCTGCATGGTCAGCTTGCGATAACATCATTATGTTATGTTTTGTTATATGCGAGTCACTGTACTGGTGAAACTATGTAGAAACAGAAATTTGCACTGCGCTCATAATAAAACCGCATATCTGAAAAACTAAACAAAGTTCAACGTTAAAACGACTTACAAAGTTAAAAGAAATATATCTATGAAAGAACATCAATCAAAACCAATATTTATTCATTTATTATTTAAAACACTTTTTTCTTACAGCTAATTGGTTTATATAACCTTTTGGCTCGGGATCACTGATTTTAGTAAAATGAAATTACTCAATGAAATGACACTAAAATAAGCAAAAACTCCCAGGTAGTCACTTGCAAAGGCTTCGAATGGTTAAGGCTACCTCTTAAACATGAGTATTATTGGCCAGTGTATCATTTCCTGTTAGACATCAATAACCTCAGCTTCAAAAATATCCATCGGTTGGGCTACAACAGTGTATCTATGACTGTGCCACCTGAGGAAAACTTTTAATTCCCCTCGAAATGTCAATGAAACGCTCAGCATCACAACCAGTCATTAACGTTCTCTATTTAGAAATCCACAAGACTAAAATCACAGGAATACAAAGAACAAGTGTTTAGAGAACATCTAGTTCCAGTAAGGTGCAGTGTGGGAGGTGGCGGCAGTCTGTGTGCGTCCACATGTAGATGTCTTTTGGGAAGTGAGAACCACAAGGTCTGACTGAGTGTTTCATTCACACTGCACAAATCCTCTCTGCTTCCCTGACATTTTCTTCCTCCTTGGCTGTCCTTTTTTTTAATCGATGACAGTAAATCTGCACTTTCTCGTTCATTCCCTTCTGGGATTTTCAACTTTCAAACCTTAAATGCAGCTAAAGTTCTTTAGACTACTCCTTTAATTTCTGTTGGAATCCCCTTTCTGTATGACCCCATCTTCAAGAGTTATAAGACCACAAACTACAAGAAAGCTATTTTTGAAAAAGTCTTGAGGTCAAAGGTCTTACCGTGAGGACAGGCTGGGTTTGCCACTCTTGCTGCAGCTGGTGTAGATGCCCGGGCCATCATCAAAGAAACTGCCCAGGGCCAACTTCTGCCTGATGGACTCCCTCTCATTCTTTTGGGCCTGCAACGGGAGATACAAGGTGAGCTTTTCGTGACCTTTCTTGAAAACATATCTTATAATTTCATAAAAAGCCCAAACATATTTAAACCGAGGGTACTGCTTGTTGTCACTGCACTGCGAATCATAAACTCAGACACTTATATGAAGGCTTGTGCCATGCTACATCATCCTAACAAGCCTGTGTGTGGATAAAGAGGAATCCTGTTATCCCTGACACACAGGTCCAGTGTATAGCAGCAGCTTCCGTTTAATTTGCACTTAATGTTATCTCAGCTCTGATACAAAGTGTGGAGTCAGCTGAAGAATCTGAAAAAAAAGAAAGAATGTTATTTCCGAGTAGGATCATTATGTGTTACCAGTTTTCACCAGCAGGTGGTGCTGATGTCACAGAGAAACATGTGAGCGCTCTTATCGCCACACACTTTAAACAGACAGACACCAGCGCCCACACAATGTGCTGATGACAGGTAACCACATCCAACTGAGGCGTTAACAACTCATGAGTGACTGTTTCTTATCAAATGGTAAGAGCTATAATGTCGAGCACTTTTTGCACATGCTGCACAAGCAGGTGCAAAGGTTTTTTCTCGTGGCCCCATGGTGCTCATGACGCTCTCAGCAAAAGCACAGGAGGAAAGGAATGCATCAGATTATACAGTTTCACATGGCATAAAAGAATGTTTACTGCATGTACCATGTGACCATGACTTCACTTGCTGGACTCTAGTGGACCTCATTTTCCTCTCTCTCTCTACTTTACTTTTATTATAGAATAAAGGTGAAAGAAGAGGAATCCCCATTCATTTAAACGGAAAAAGAGATGGGATAGAGAGCCTGGTAGCTTCTGCTCACTAACGGGTTGCCTTTAAGGAGGTGTAGCCTGTTTATCTGATTTGTTTGCTTCTTTGGCTCATTATTTAACTGATGAAGGTCAACCGATTAGTTTAGTGACAAGTTTTGCAAGTGTAGGATATTGTTGAAGGCCTAGTGTGTAAACACAAAGTCCATTTTGGATTTCCGTCCGTTGACCATTATTGCCTCTTTTGGCTTTGTCCACACCTTTCTACATCCTCACGCTGTCTCTACCCATCTGACTGAGCCTCAACAGTTGTTTAGTCTGAGCTCTCTTCTCCCTCATTATTCCCAGTTCCACTCATCCCCTTCCATCAGCCCCCAGCCCAACTTCTTCTCCCACCGATCCATCTATCAGCCGCACATTCTGTGCTTCCTTTTCCAAATTGCTTGTCATAGTTTCACCTCTCTCCCACTCGTTTTCTCAACTCCTTCACTCCTCACCCCCTCCCCGTCTGTCCCTCCTGACAATTGTACGTAGGCGTTGGTGAGAGCACCTCCACCAAGGACAAATTAACATAATCCCACTCCACACAAGAGCCCGCAGGACACACTTGGCACTGCCAGCACACACACTGGCACGTAGCGGGCTGGACTTGGCACTCCTATGCATATGTGTGTGTGTGTGTGTTAGCTAGGCTGGGGAGTCAAGATGAACACACGCAAGAGTTTTGGTACATTGCTCCCGAGGTGCCTGTGTGGCACATATGTATGAACATGCACATCGCTCATCCAAAGCCCGACTGTGTGAAGCAGCTGACACACTGTCCATCCAAGACAAGGTGAAGAGCAGAGGCAACACGAAAAATACTGAGGCACAGGTGGAGCGGAGATTTGAAGCACCGACGAGGCTCAGGGGTCATCTTCAGTCAGAATACTGGCTAATCAAACAGAATCAGGAGCAACACTGCAAATTTTATAGCTCCATTTGCAAACTCAAAGCCGTCGAATCAAAGTCGTGTCCCACAGTACCACAGTGAGAACCGAACTGGAGAACTCATCGATGATTGATTTGGTGACGATCCCAGTTTAAATAGTGATCGTAAGTTTTTTTCTTATCACTAGTTTGCCAAAGCAAACCAAATAAAAACAAAAATATTTTGCTGCTGTCACATCTTTTTTTTTCTTTATTCTGCATCCAGTAATTGGAGTTGGAAGCTATTGGTTATTAGTTAAGTATAAATGAGCAAGAGCACAGATCACACACTGCTGCGCTGAGTTAAAATGAAACTCATTTCATTCACTGCAGCCGGTGAGCTCATCATAATCCATCATGGACAAACCAGCATGTAACTATCGCTGCATAATATTTGCAATGACTCAGACGCACAAGGAGACACTTTGGTTTGTGACTGATGACAGACAGTCAAAACAGCAATGTTTTAAAATAGAACTAAATGTGAAGTATTTATTATTTAGAGTTGCTCTCCCCCTTTTACACAATATGGGCTGGGACGTCCGGGTGAAATTCATTTCTTAAGTTTTCTTAACACCGGTTAAGGTGCCTTCATATACAAAACTTAGAAATCACTTAATCTTCCCCGTGGCTGAAAGTTGGAAAAACCAACAACCAAAACTATACAATATTAATATTGAAGATACAGAGATCAGCAAGCGCTTTGCCTTTTTACTTGACAGGAACGATTAAATATAGCAGACACCTAACTGCCTACTAAACCAAAAGCTAAAATTAGTAATTTCACATCTTAAACCAGCTGTAGCACATTAGATTGTCCCGGGAAGAAACTCTCTCTCCCAGCCTGACAAGCACAGCTTCCTGTCTTTGTATAAAGACCGGTTATACAGCGTTTTGTCGAAAGCTTGTGTGCGAGCCTGGGTGGGCTGTCATGGAGCCCGTAAACCATTTACAAAGCTGTGAAATACACCACTCAGAGGTGGGGGCGCCAAATGGGCAGTAAACACATCCTCCTCCCTCTGCTGCCTTTTTAATGCTGATTCTTGAACTATCCACACTGACGGCTCATCTCCTACCTGATGTCCACGTGCTTCTAAAGTCCATGTGCTGTGACATGCACTTCCTTCACTGGAGGCGAAGCAGATTTACGACAGGAAGCAAGCAAATCCTGTCATATTCGCAGTTTCCGTGCCCTCTCACTGCTCTCCTTCCAGGTGTGGCTTGTCAAATTTAACATTGAGTGAACGTAAGAGACTGGAAACACACACACTTTCTTTTTATTGCCTCGCTCACTCAGATCGGACTGAGGGAGACATTATCTTAACCTTTTCTGTGCTTTTTTGAGCAATTTTCCTACTCAAGATTCTTTACGAAAACTTGCATAATGGAATGAAAAATGCTTCCAGGCGATGCTGGTTGATTATGCGGACATTTTAAGATGCTCGTTAGGGGAACAGAGAGCCGGAGGATGAGTGACAGTCATAACCACCGCCCTCGCTTCCTGGCCTTGTGAATCAAAGTCACCGCTGCCCAAATTAGATTGGAGGGGGAACTCAATTGGGCTAATTTGTGTTTTCCCTCGAATTCACTGAGCAATTTCCTCTGCTGAAAAACCCTCATTTACAAAGACATTTTCTCCTCCACCCCTCCACTGCAATTCTAGAGAGGAGATCTGGCACCGGCTAAGCAGGCCTGTTTTGAGTCCTCAAGTCGTCCTTGGAAATCTATATTAGAAGAGGGAGGTGAATCTAATTTTCTGTGCTAACAAAGAGCCTCCTCCTCCTCCTCTTTTTCCTCCTTCTCCCAAATTGCTGGCTCGCGTTAGATATTAAGATGTGAGATCTGCATGCCTGTGGGATTTTATGTCCATTGATTTATATTGGAAATAAGAAGCATAAACGGAGAAGTCTGTCAAAATGTGTCACCTCTTTATTCATTATTACTTCTTTCCTCTCCCTTCTCACCAAGTGCTGTCTTTTTTTGGATAAAGAGTGTTCTCATAGGCTGATACCTTACTCTCTGGGTAGAGACAAAAACCCAGTGTTCATTTACTCTCTCACACACACACAGAAATATGCCAATCTAATGAAAAGCACGACACGTGTGTTTGGAGGAATGGTTACGGTTTCACTCTGTCTGCATGTGTTCTGCCGCCAAGCTCACAGCTTTACAAACAGATGCAAGGTCACTGCGTCGCACCTGCGTGTGTGTTTTGACTTTGCTCTGCGGCGGCGTAGTTCACGCGGGTGTTTGTGCACGCTCAGATTGGAGCAGAACCGCATCGACTGATAGGACCCACAACAAAATGTATGTATGTCCTTCATCAACAGAGTAAGACAAGAACAAACATATAAACAGGTCGGCCAAAACATTAAAAACCACTGACAAGTAAAGTAAATAACAATGATCATCATGTTTCAATGCAATGTTCTGCCGGGAAGCTTTGGGTGCTGGCATTCATGTTCATGCTATTTGAAGAATACCGCCCACCTAAACAATGTCCCAGACCAAGTACACCACCCTGAATAATGTGCCCACCCACAGGAACAGCATGAGGAAAATGACAAAGAGCCCGAGGCTTTGATTTTATCTCCAGCCTCCTCAGATCCCACTACAATAGACTATTCAAGGGATGCGACCTAACGGAGACCCCATCCCCAACTCCACGACACCCAAAGGATCCACTGCCAATGTCCCAAAATCTGTGTCCTGACAGGTCAGGGCTGCTTTGGTGGCATGACACGGAGCAAGCAATAAGCAATCTGCACTGCTAAAGCTAATCAGTTAGTATCATATACAGTATTTTTATGTAATCTGTGAAAAAAAATGTCAAAACTGTATGTGGATGCGGTGAGCTCGTGAAGGATAAGGTTGGGGGTGCAGAGAATCAGGCTGCTTGTCTGTACGTGAAGCTAAGTGAAATTTATATCTACTAGACAAACCTGTGCATGGAGTTAAACCTCTCTCTCTTAACAAGAAAAAAAAAAAAAGAGTATTTCTCGAACTGTCCAAGTAAAAGTACACACGCTCTTACGTCTAAATCCAGCCTTTGGGGACTGAAAATGGAAATCTGCGTGTCTAAGATTGTCTACTGTTTTCATGCTATCTGAGACCTGTCGGCCTGTGCGGCGCAGCATTCCATCCCAGATAAGGACCCTGATCTCTGACCCCTCATACGGTTCAGCCTCAGGTCAGTGCGAGGCTGCTCCTGTCAGTCAGATAGGAGGAGATCAACTCGGCGACTGGGCTGTGCATGAATGAACGTGTGTGTGTGGTGGTGGAAGAAGAAGTGGGGGAGGGTTACGGTGGGATCAGAGGAAAGAGAAGACAAGGGAGGAATGACAACGGGAGGGAGGAGACATGGGAGCGTGAAGCGGGTTTAGACAGGTCTCCAAGTGACATTTGAGCTTTGCGAGAAGGCCAGACTACAGATTTTTGGGCAAAGATTGAGTGCAAGGAGTGCTTTCGTCTGCCAAAGAATGAGGCAGATTTAAGGATAAAAGTCTGGTTACTCACGCGATTATGTCATGGCTTTGCCCCAAATATATCAGCGCTTTAATACCCAAACATCAAGTATTACATCAACCTTAAATCACACAGCTGCACACACCCCACAAAGCTCTTTTAAAGAAATGCTTAGAAATGCTCTTCTTTACTTTCTTACCGAGACACAGAGGATTGAAACTATCGGTTGAGCATGTAGCTGTAGCCGTGAGGCAGCTACCTTAGCAGAAATGCAGAGCACAGGAGGAAACAGCTAATTAGCTCAGTCCAAAGGAAGGAAACAAAGCTCAATAAAAGTGTATAATTAGACATTAAATTGCAGGTGCGAAATTTGTCAGACTATTTTCTCAACACTTCCTGTGTTTGGACATGAACTATTTCAACACATAACTCACTGCAAATCACCATCCTAACACTTTTCGTATAGAGAGAGACAGACTCATTTTTTAAATACCTGGACAGGGCCAAGTTCGCCACTTCCCCTTTGCTCTGAGACTCAATACTAAGCTACGTTAAATGGCTCCTGACTGCAGCTTCATAGTGGGGTGACAGTGATGGATACGTGTGTGAGTTCCCACACTTAGCAGACACAAGGATGAGTAAACAGCTGAGGTAAACAAAGCCACATGTATCACATAAAATATTTCACCATACTGACTTTTTCGGCAGCAGTCACACCGCAATTGTTAAAATTAGCCACACCGGTGATTAAAAATGGGTTTTCAAGCACAAGAATGAGAAGCACACAAACACGACACGGTCCTGTACCTCCTTGTAGTCATCACTGAGGAAGAGGCTGGATGTTTGCCTGATGACATCATCCTGTCCACCACATCCATCCGCATTATCCACCGCCTCCCTCATCCCTCGTCCTGTCTTTTCCTCTCAGCTCCACAATCAATTAATCCACATCGATACCTGACTCCAGTCACTAGATGTTATGTTCCCGGTCAACTTTCGCATGCCACGGTCTAACGTGTAAATAAATAAATAAATAAATATGTATATTCCTCTGCCGGTGGCTTCTCCTGCCTTCCCTTTACATGTTGTCACACTTTCTGACTATTCCGCCGTCTCCTGCAGGTTTGCTCTGTACCTCTGCCTCTCTCTGTCACACACACAAGGCTGTGAAAGCACAGTGGTCAGAGGTAAGGCCCCTTTAGACCCTCCCTACCCTCCACCCTCCGACCGGACCAGCAAACGAGAGAGTGAGGGAGAAATTTTTGTTCAGTTTTCACGCCCTGTCGTGTGGACAGCAGCTGCTCGCAGCCAGTTTAGAAAGAGACGCCTCAGCCATGGTTGTGTGTGTGCCAATATATGTGTTTCTGTTTGGAGCCTGTCCTGGACTTTACCTCTCACTGACTGTGTTTATTCTCCCTTCACGACTCCTTTCTGAGTCCTAACCTTCCTAACCTTATTTGGAAAGGCTTAAAATTCTGTGTATATTTGTGAGGGGGGGGGGATTACTTTATGTATTAGTCTACACGTTTGAGGGGAAATGAATGTGAAACTGTGCATGTTTATGTAACAGTGGAGGTAGTGCGCTCCCTCTCCTGCTAAGTTAAAAATAGGGCCCAGTCTGGACTCCAAAGCCAGCAGCCCCACAGCCCCGGCCAGCTAAATAAACCCTGACGGAGCACAATGGACCATCAGTCTGGCGCACAAACACGCATGCACGCACAAAGTCGCTCACTCACCCGCTGACATACGCAGAGATTGCTTGTGCCTGGTATCGGGGACTTGGGTTTTCAATCTGGGCGCTCCATGGCGTGTAATGATCTCATCTTAGCGAGATGCTATTGACCCGTGACTCATAAATTTGTCAGACAGAATATTATGTTCATACAGCTGCAGAATCCCACTATGGGGGAACGTGACTTCACATAAACACACAAACCATCAACTGGCTGGGAAAGGCATTATTATGTGCTGAAGAAGAAAAACACTAACAGAGGATCACAGTCTCGCTGTGTAATAATTAAATGGATTGCACATTCGTGATTATTTGTCTCGATTCATTAAGCATTGGTTATTGTTTGGTTCATTGCTTAATTTCTTAGATTCCGGGGTAATACGGTTAAATTGTTTTGTCTAACAGTCCAAATCTGAAAAATATATTAGACTGAAAAGGATATAATTCAAGATAAATGTTATTATTTGAGAGATAAAACAGTAACACAGATCGTTTTAGAAACGTACTGTGTACAATTACAAGCGGGCTGAATCACTCCTCAATGCTTTTTGTCTCTGGGAGCATGGAAAACTCTCACCAGAGCCTGGCATGCAATCTTTTCTTTAAATTCTTCCTGGTTTTAAGTCTTATGTTTTTCATTTTAAAACGTATTTTATTTTGGCAGCCAGTTCGAGTTGAGACAAAATTAGACTGAATTCTAACTCTGAGTTTAAAGGAGCAATTTATAAGATTTTGAGTCTTATTACTGGGCTGCATGCCAGTATCAGTATATTTAAATCAGTATTTGACAATCTCAGACAACCCAAAGCATTGACTTGGGCATGAGACTCGACAATAAACCATGTTACACATTACACCTTGAAGTAGGGTGCAAACTTTTGCACGGTTCTTTACAGTTTCTCTCTTTCTTTGAAGTATCAAACCTCCACCTGCACTCACAGGATGAATCATGTAAGAGTCACAGCTCTAACGGCTATTTAGGCACTTCAGATAAGAAATAAATAGTCAGCCAAGGACAAGGGGATATACAAGAATGATGAGAGGAGGCAAACAGGCTGGAAGAAATGGCCAACTGGTACTGATGAACATGAGTCACTTTCATCTGTTTCTCTGCCGATGACACGACGAGAGAGAATCAAAAACGAAGGCGGTATGGGAATAAAGCATTTGCATGATAACATCAAAGAGGCATTTGAAGAGATGAGCACGCACACACACAGGAGTTAAATGAAAAACTAGGAAACAGGTTTAATTCAGTGTTGAGCCCATAGGATTATGGGCAGAGTACAAAGAATGACCTGGCTGTCTCCAGCACGCACGCACACACACACACATGCAGGAGCTAAAGAACCTGGCGCTAGTCGCGAGCGAGAGTGGCCTGTTTGGGGCTGAAGGGCGGGGCAGATTGCACCCTGATGGTTCTCTGCATCATTACTGAGGCTGACTTCATAGCAAAGGTGAAGTCAGTGCGTATTCAAGCGGGACAGGAGGCAGAGAGAGAGGGAGCGGCAGCAGCGTTTACTTGGGTTAAATCTGCGTGCAGGGTCAACAAACATGCTCACAAAATGTGCACAAAAAGCACAGCCTCATTTTTGAAAGATACACACGGGTTAATAACTTTGCCGTTTGCATGTGGGGTCAGCTGACAGAGCGAGCAAACAACAGAGAGAGACGACGGGAGAAGGAGACAGAGCGATATACTGGCTTATTGTGCCAAATGAACAGAGGTGGACTGTGGGAGGGAAGGTTCCTGGCACCTCCTGTAAGCCTGGGATCCAAGGCCAGTGGTACTGTTTGTGTTCATATGGCTGATAACTACTCCAGTGATGCAGTCACTCTTTGTGAGCTTTATTTTTTTCCCCCCATTCTCCTCACTCAAATTCAACAAATTGACCATGAGGTTATTTAATAATACTATATCATTTTTACTCCCTTAACCCCTACCTATTATAGCAAAACAAACACAACAACAGCATAAAAGAGAGGCCGATAAACAAAACACAGACAGATCTTAAGTCATCATTTCTCAGTGTCATTTAACATTTAAAATTTCATGTTTTTAGTTCATTATTACAGCTCTTCTTTGAGCCCATGTAACCGTCACACAAGTGCTTTTCACATTTCTTCCCCTCTGAGCAGCTTCCTGATGCCCCTCACCTCTTCTGTCTCTTGCTCTATACATTATTTGCAAACTCATAAAAATTATATAAGCCGAATTTTGGAAAATATGGGGGGAAAAAAGATCAGAACGGCTGCTACCATAGCAACATGTAAGGATTTCTCCATGGCGATGGTCAGTGCTCCAAACAAATTGGGCTGTGAGAGTAGCCCAGGGCGGCCCACCAGGAAGTCCCTGAACCCACACAGAGGCCAGTGTTTGAGGACGCTGAAGTTTTGGCGAATGGTGTAATGTTTGGGAATCGTATACGCTCGTTGGAAAGGAAAACACAGCGCAGGACTGATATGGGAGACCCAGACCATGTGACCGTTCTCGCTCTTCTTTACAAACTGCAGCTTAATAGTTATATACCATAAAAGCTCTCACGTTGCCTCAATAGTGTTTTAGTTTTAGGTAATTGTTTTGTTGAATATGTTAGTTCATGATGTTGATGCTGGTTTTTGCCCAGTCCTGATTAATTACAGAATGATAGGACAAAGGGATAATTCGAACATGAACATGAAGTGCTCAGAGTGAGTCTTTTTATATGCCTACGACAATAATTAATTATGTCAGTACTTCCATGAATTTGCATTACTGCCTAGCCTTATTGATCAGTTCTATCTACAGTACTGCACTGCCTGTCCTCATATATAATTCATCAGGCCACACCTCGTTCATGGTTACACTGACACGGGAGCCCCCCGCCAGCCCCCTCCAGTGAAGCACGAAAGACTCATGCGCTTGGAGACACATATACAAACACGAATGTAAATCGCAAATCCACACACACATGATGCAAAGATTGGGTGTGCGATGGGATTCGACATTCAATCAGGGTTCCTGAGGCCTCGGCAGGCTAACAGTGTTCCTACAGGCCGGGATAACACGCTCCGGCCAAGCTGATAAATCTCGCCGTCGCCCTTCATGGCAAAACAGAGCAAAGATTTATGGATCAGGTCTGAAAACAGGATGACACATTGAGACCTCAAGCCGCTAGTAAACACGCTGAGGAAAAGCATGCTTTTAGCTCACTTACACACTTAAGGAAATTAAGAGTCGCTTCAAGATGAAGAGGATGATTGGTTATTCTTACGATTTAATGGTTTAAATGTTTCACGGTTTATTTGCAGCATTGAGACAGTCGACTTTGGTGGCTTCTTTGGCTCTGCGGGGGTCAGCCTGTGCTAATGGCTTTTACTAATCAATGAAGCTTGCCCCCAACACTATTGGGTGAGCAAACAGAGACAGACAGATGCTTTCAATGTTTCCTTTGCAGCCAAAGACAGAGAAAGGAGGACTGCACCTTAATTAAAGCAGAGATAAACAATGAATCCGATAACCCGACAAGAGATTGCCTCAGGATATGGCCTCTCCGAGGACATAAACACAAACACAGGGACAACACCCTACCTATCTCCCTTCTACTCCTTGTCTATTTCATGCCCCCATTAAATCCCTCTCCTTCCCTCCTCTCTTCTCTCCCCCATTGCACTTTGCTTCTTTCCATGCGTGCGTGTGAGGGGCGCTGTCTGCATGCTGGTTGCCAGGTTACCGGTCTAATTGAAGGGTCTCCAGAGAGTTGCTGCTATCAGAGCCCGAACCCTGTTACCGCTCTTATTCTTTTCTATTTTCGCCACATTTCTAGTTGTGCGTATTAAAACCACCTCAACTTCTGTCACTGAACATTGTTTTAATATTTTAATCCCCCTTACATGTATCCCCTTAGTTTCCACACCTCAGCGCGTGATCTTTTTCTAGCGATCTCAGCCTGTGTTGTGAATACTTCTGCTGTTGCCGTTTCATGTCTGTCTTTCAGCCGCTGAAATAACCATTCGGCATCCCTTTCCTCTAGCTATCCGCTGCTTTTTTTCCCTTTCCAATCTCCTTTTGCTTTTATCTTCCACAAAGCAGGGCAGGAAATCCTTAACCCATTAAACACTGGTCCTCACCCACAGCAGCAAAAGCCCACCCTGTGCCTACAAATATTTAGGCTTAGATCTTGCACCAAGATTCACGAGAATGAAATGAAATGAAATGAAATGAAATGATTCACGATTTGATATATTTTGAGGTGTTCTAACCTCAGAAATTCAAAAGCAGTTATGTGAGGGCAGTTTGTTAATTCACAAACCTAATCACTGTGCTCGGATGTGACGAGTGGTCCCAATGCCGCAGAGGTGAGCACTTTACAGCCGTTAGAACCCGGATTCACGCCCCTTAAACTGGCCTGAAACTACAGTAACTAAATCGATTACCTTTTTCCAATACATTCACGTGAAATGACACTTTATTAAAGCCCTAAGGAAATTTTAGAGGACTTGGACCCTCATGGATTATGTGGAGTAATGCTTTAGAGTGCACCCACAAGGCAAATCCATTTTTCCAGCACCCTTGTGCTCCCTCCTCATCACTTCGACACTTTGCTTTTCCTCATCAAAGGAGCTCCGTCTCTTCCCCCTCAGTGCCTCCCCTGGAATGTTCAGCTCATCTCTGCTGCCTTTCATCCACCTCTCACTCTCCATCTTCACTGCATTACAGACTTTGCTCCCGAGAAGAGCTGGTTATAGAAAAGATGTGATGTTCTCACTTTTCCTTTAATCGCTCGCCCCCCCTCCAAATTCATTATCGGATAAAGTGGGACACTGCTGTCATATGTCCCACCAGAACAACACATGCTCATAAACATGCGAGCGCACATAGGCACAACCCTCTGAGCAACATCTCACATTTAAATTCCTATTATCTCACCATGTTGCACTGAATGACGGGCATCCTATATATAAAGTTAACTCGCAGCACAGATTTGTACATATGTAGAGCTCAGCTTCGACGCTTTAAACTTCCACTTACACGCCTCATGCCACCTTGACATGGATTGTTGAGGCTGGAAGAGGAGGAGCTGCATGGGAGGAAGGACATTACTCCCGACATTACTCCCATTACTCAAGTGCTCTCTTAGCAACCGGCCAGTGGTCAGATTCAAAACACAGTCACGCAACCACAAAAGGCAGAAAAGTACAAGTCCTATGTGCAATAATGTCATAGTCTCATAGTGGCATTCAAAGACTTCTCATAAACTGAACTGATGAAGCAGGATGTTAAACAATCTGGGAAGCTACTACCGCCACAATCAACATCAGCTACCCGTTAACCTGGCGGTTATGTGAATGTGTCAGATGGCTACCTGGTAAGAACAGTTTTCCTGGTGGACCATCCTTCACAGCATCCTACAGCAGAGCTGGCCGGGCTGGGAAAACAGGAGTGAGCACTGGGACAAGATTCCCAGCCCTGTAGCGGTATTCCAGCCGAGAGGAAAGGAGAGATCCCTCACAGTCCTTGATCCGAACTAAAAAACAAAAATCAATTCTCCCGCTTTGCTGTCTTCCCCCCTCTGTCTCTGTTTTTCGGCTGTTTTCTAAACTGTCGGTTTGTTTCAAGAGAAGGGCAGGGTCTGATCGTGCTTCCCCAAAGCCAAAAGAGGGAGGGGAGTGAGAGGGCTGGAAGATTGGTGTGAGAACGGCGAGAGAGAGAGGGAAAAAGAGGGAGGGAGGGGAGAACGGAGAGTACACTCCCGCTTGCCTGTCTCCGTCTGGTTTGGACTGAACAGAGGGAGGAGCTGCAGGGATGAGTGTATGGAGAGCTGGCTGGTTGAAAACGGAGGGAGGGAGGGAGGGAGGGTGAGGTCGGTGCGGGTCACTGTTGGGATGTAATTCATACGGAGTCATGCCAGAGGGAGAGAGAAAGGAGGAGAAGGGGCACAGGAATGACTCTCTACCTTTAACTTTCTGCTTAATCCCTCTCCCATATAATCTGTTTTCAGATGTGTAATCTCACACTTACTGTTTGATCGGACAGTTTGTGATTTACAATTGAAATAACTGATAGTTTTGAAGTATTTAAGTAAAGGTGAGTTACTTAAATTTACACATGCTGCGGCGCATGTACATCAGCCCTTCATTCTCTCTTTGTCTCTTGGTAGGATTAAAATCTCACAGTGGCAGATGGCCGGTCTATAATCCACACACAGGCTAACCTACTCACATAATCTCTTCCTTCTTCATCTCTCCATCCATTCCTCTATCCTAACCTCTTTACTGCAATAGAGCCATTACTTTTTTCATTGTTTTCATGTTATGTCTATAATTTATGTGCGCCGCCTCTCTAGAAGTTTCCACATTAAGGCGTCAGCACACAATCTGTAAGGCAGCTCAAGAGTGCAATTTAACCTCAGAGCGAGCGACATAAACAGCTGCAATATGTCTTAGTCATTAAAATGTCAGAAAACCACCAAACCAGCAAAGCACCAACCCACCACATGAGAACTACATTTTCCTGCATGCTTGAATGATTAATCACTTGCACTTTCCCTTATTCTAAAAACTGGTAAATTCACATATAATTTTAGCACAAATCGACAGGAGGCACAGTGTGAAATTTGCACCATCCACAAAGCGGTGGAGCAGCTTTGCAGCAGTATGTGGGGAACAACATAATAAAACATACATCTCCTTCACCCCTCATTTTTGGCCTGGTAGCAAGCTACACACAGTTCCCGTTATCTCACCCCTCCTCAGGCCAGATCTCTCTATCCATTTATTGATCTATGTTGGGTGACGCTGCTTTCCCTCGGATAAGACCACTCTTGGGTGTAATGACCTGGAAGTGGATCGATGAGCTCCCTGTCCTGATCTCTGTCCCCATCCCTGGCTCTGGTTTGGCCTTCTGTCCGCTGCTCAGCTGGTCCAGATTGGTTCAGCGCCCATCCAGTAACACTACCCTAGGATATAATTATCCGTGTGTGACGCTGAGCTGCGATAAAGTTGGGTTTCGTACAGTGAAAGCTGCCGATTAAGCCTTGTAAAAGCAATCAAGTGGTTCTATTGAGTTTATAGGCATGCAGAGAAAAATAGTAAAGCCAAGGGATTAAAGTGACATTAGAAAGTGGACGGTGAAAAGGGTCAAACATATGGTAAATCCAGTTCAATATCCTATTGCCGTGTTTCTAATTGATATGTTAAATTAGCTGTTTGCTAAAATAATAGCTGTAAATAGTAATTATTTTAGTGATCCATTAATCTGCCGATTATTTTCAAGATTAATCAGTTACTCAATCACTAAAAATGTCAAAAAATAGTGAAAAAAGAGCTACAGATGTTTTTCCAGGCCTGTAGGATAACTTGCTGTTTCCCTCAGGTAACATGCAAATGTGAAAACTCCTCACTAGAGCCAATATTTGGTTCAAAATGGGCTAAAGAGTGTGGAGCCTGCAAGAGACCTCCTGCTCCCCCTGTAGATAAAAAAAAAGGTTTCAGTTGATTATAGACATATGAAATCTGACAAGATAGATTTGCACTGTAAGCAGCGCAAATCTTTAAAGCCTGATGCTACATTTGACTGACTGTATTTCTAATTTTCAAGCCCAACAAGGCAAGAACAAGAACACGTGTACACCAATCAGGCATAACATTAAAATTACTGACAGTTATCATCTGGTTCGTTGCAATGTTCAACTGGGAAGCCCTTGATGCCCCCTCCTTTCACATTGCTGTAAAGGTTAGTCTGAGTCAGAGCACAGATGGGGATCAAGACAACATTTCTTTTCTCTGAAACTGACAAAAGTGTGCAGAGTGTGGATATGTTAAATAGCTGAGCAAACTCTGAGAGCAGTGATTATGGAAGTAGCATACATCAGAAGGTTCATAACCTAAAGATTATGAAGTGGAGACAGGAGGACACTGCAGTTTGGTCTCCCACACACCGGCCACAGGATGGCGTGTTCGTCTAGGTGGTACAAATTTGATAAAACACAAAGGCCCTGCGCAAAAACAGAGCTGCGAGTTGATTCTGATAACAAACTTCAACAGCAGTGTCTGACTCGTGACGGCGCAAAGAAAAAGAAATGGCTGTAAGGGGTGTCATCCTCACTGTGGGCGAGTGTTGCGTTGCCCGCCAAGTCGCTCGCCTCATCCCTCCCTTCTCTCCACATCGAAACGCCGCTCGTGTGAGGCTCTGCGTGTTTAACTCTGCGGCAGGGGCATATCTACAGATGCAGGCACCTAATCATTAGTGGCTGGTAACATGGTGGTTTCACTAATGGGACACTGAAGACGAGCAGGAGATGATGTGGTGAACAACCCGCCGTCACAGTCTGCGTAGCTCAGGAAACAAACAGGATTCTCAGTCATGCTGCGACGCTGCCCCCCTTTCTCCCTATTGACGAACAGCTTGCTCTCGCTCTTTTTAGGATTCTTGCCATCTACCCTCACCCCACCCCCCCAGCCCCCAGCCTTTCAGAAGCTACATTTGCTTTATTTTCTCCATCTTCCCTCTCCTTCACAGCGGGAAGAAGGGAGCGCAGATGCTTTTAGCGGGCTGACATTTTGTGCCCCTGTAAAAAAAACACTGCATAGCAAAGCAGGTCAGCTCAGTGTGAGGGCCAGATCCTGGCAGTAATGAGCACACTCTGACAGGGAGGAAGTGATGTGGAAGGCCGGGGAGCGAATGTGCGCCTTTCCGTGCTCTCAGTCTTGTGATCAGCCACCAGAGGCTGTTCTAATGAGGCCTGTCCGGGGTTGATGGTGGAAAGCCAGGGCACGCTGTGACCCACCAGGCTGCATTATTTTCACATTCTCTAAACGTGTCTACATTTTTATATCAATGAAAAACTTTTTTAAGTGACCACCAGATACACTTGGAATGACCAAGTCTGTTAGGAAATGGAGCTGCGAGTCACAGTGAATAATAAGCAGCAGAGGAAGGCTAGACATGCCTCTTGTCATGTCATGGCTCAAAAATGTGCGGAAAGGAAAGAGGAAATCATGAAAAAATGGAAAGTGACATTTGTCTAGAGCTGACATCAATTTGTTTACATTTTGATACGTATAGAGCAGCAACTTATGACTAGTTTAAACTTCATCTGCTGATTATTTCCATGATAAGTTGATTAGTCATTTACTCTATATATTGACAATAACGGTGAAAAATGCTGATAACATTTTTTCAGAGCCCAAAGCGATATCTTCAAATTGCTTTTTTATGCCAAACAATAGTGTAAAGCCTTAACACTCATCATTTACGGCCAGAAATGACAAAGAAAAGCAGCAAATCCCGTACAAAATGAGCAATAAGATGATGAGACCTCTTAAACCATACAGGAGCAGACATTGTACAGGTGAAGCGATGACGTGATTGACAAACTAATCATTCCGATTCATTCTGATGGAATGACGCTTCTCGTGTTATGGGTATGTAAAGATGAAAGGGCTCTGTTACAGCAGCAGATGAAGCTCTCTGCATGACCTGGCACAAAGTCTCCTTCTGTCGCTCTCACACATACACACACTTGTGGTTTTATCCTCGTGAGGACCTTTAAGGCCAACTTCAGCCTTGAGTGCTTTCTGCCAGAAGGCTCGCAGGGCTTGGTTACATTTAGTACAGTTAACCTCAAAGCAAAAATATCCGGTGTGGAATTAACTCCCATTTTCAGGGTTTATATAGCTCCACAGTGTATAAAGTTGAATTAAGACTTTCAAAATAGTTACGCATTTTTATACACTGCCAGTGTTCCTTATTCAACTCGCTAAGCAGAATTAAAATAACACTAAGGGATCAGACAAGTAATACTGCTGAGATACTTGGTTGGTCTTGGTGTCTCCAACTGAAATGCGCACAGCGTGTTGGCGGCGGGGCGGAGCTTAGTTTGATTAACCCTCTAAAGAGTTGGTGTAACGCCGATGGAATCAACTCAGTCAATTAGCTCCAGCACTGAACACCATGTAAATAAGAATGTGTTGAAATTGCACTTTGGCATTTGAAACAAACCAATTTTTGCTGTGATTGCTGAGGTTTAGGCAACAAAAATACTTGGCTATATTTACACAACAAAAAACTCTTGATTATGTTGAGCAAAAACACAATCCCGGCATTGTTTAATAGCAGTTCTCCCATGTGCAGGGTTAAGGTTACCCATGCTAGGGTTACCCATGCTGGGGTCGCTCATGCTACCTAACCTAATTTTAAAAAAACCCTTGAATCCAAGTCTCAACCTTAAGACAGCCTTGAAGTCGAAAGGATCACAATATCCTCACTTTACAAAAACGTCCTCTTTCTGTTAGTTAACAACCAGTTCCAATCCTCATCAAGCCATAAATTCAAGAATGCACACGGTCACCTGAGCAGCTTAGCTTGGTGGCAGGAACGTGGAGGCGAAAACGCCTTTGTTTTGTTGGGTGTTTGTGTGGGAACTGAGGCATCATTTAAGCATTTTTTTTTTTTATTTTTAACTGGACATAAACAGACCAAAATCACTATGCACTCGCACACATACTGTGTGTACGCACACACACACACACTATAATTAGGAGCAGTGAAGGCCAGTGTTTCATGTTTCTGCTCCACCCAAATGACTACACGTGTCCACACAAGCACTCACACACGCAAACAGACCACTTTGTAGTGTGTGTGCGTGTGTGTCTGAACGCTTTTATTCCTGAGAGCAAACAGGAAAGGTGATGGAGTTTGAAATCCTTCACTGCTTAGAAAACATAAACCCCCTTTCTGAATTTCCAGCTTTCTTTCTCCTCCAGTTGCAATAAAGCTTGTGTTTATTTTTATCTGCTCCTGCCCCTTTCACTTATGCAGCCGGTCCATGTGTGCGTTGGGCTCTGCTCTGCTGTGACTGAGCGGCACTTTGAGAACTGACATGAAGTTAGAGCATTAGAGGACGTCTCTTCGCTGCAACATAAATCCTCATTTCTTCCACAGCATGCTCTGCCACTCACGGCTTGCCCCCCCCTCCTCTTTGATAGTTTTTATAGGGCGGCGAGGGGAAGCCAGGGGGAGGGGGCGACGGTCTCCTGCTGTATTTTGGCGGTGTGAGAACATTGGGCTATAATGCTTCCTGACAGCTCGAGGAAGAGGACAATTAGCAGGGAACAAGATGGTAGAGAAAGAGAGGAGGTCTCCGCAAAATGGAAGAAGAAGAGGAAGACGGTGGGGCGAAATGACTATCAGACCTGGTTCGATTGGTTAGCTGGCTAACTTTATTGCCAGACAGGATGTTACACATGCTGAACTCTTAATCATGGCTGAAAAATTCCGAGGTGGGGTGTGTCTGCGTGACTCTTTGCTTGTCAATAAGTACAGCCAACCAGACTCGAAGTCAGTAGTGGACAATGCAGCTGCCTTACCTCTGTGACATCACTCAAACCGCCAGATAGGAAATGTTACTTTTGTTGTTATCAGTCATCAAAACACAGAGGTTTGAATGTTTTTGTGTTTGTAGGCGAAGACAGTTTACTCGGCCACTGACTGAACTGAACTTTGACACCAGATAAGTGCAGTTTAGACCACTCCTGTCTTGAACTTAACAACCTATGGTATTTCTTAGATGTTTCCCGTGGTTACATTTGACAGCGCACATGTAGCCTGCAGGCAGGCACAAACCGGGTAGAACAGACTCTTTGGTGATAAAATCACTGCAACGATAAACACTGCTGTATATCGACTGACTAATTTTACCCATTTAAGGGAGCTTGTGACACTGTTTTACTGCCCGTTTTACTTTTTGTTCTTTCAGAAGCAATAGACCTTCGCTGACAAGGTCAGCACAAAGCAAAGTTTCAGAGCTGCACCTTCTGATCTAGTTAATTCCCAATTTGTATTCCAAATGTATATAAGGAATGCTGTTTCTTTGTCTTTCTGAAGTGTAGTTGTATTTGACCAGCCTCTTACACAGGCGCATGTGTGTGTTCAGAACATATGCAAGACCAGTGACCAATCAGCTGCCGTCTTGGTGTTGTGTGTGTGGAGAGGAACATTTTAAGGGAAGACCAGAGATGACTTGAGGCATCTATAGACAGCACAAATGTTTTGATCAGGTTGTCTATAGTTCTTTGAGGTCGGCTTGGTGTGTCAAGCACACTTTCTGTGTACTTCAAGATAAAGGAACATTAAAAACAGGTGCATAGCACAAAGCCCTGCTCATTTCATATAGGATTCAAATACATGTGTACTGAATGTATTCCTTGGTTTGCCAAGTAAAAACCTACACATGGTCAGACAGCATGAACGTGTTCATTGTTAGATGATTCCTCTATACGTTTAATTTTTTGTTACAAGGACACCTGAGACAACATGTCACAGCAGAGAAATTCATTACCCCGGGCTATTATAAGTCTTTTGCCAAATGGTTTCTGAACAGTACCTTAAATACTTGATGTTTGCATGAAAACCAGAGAAAAGACATATTTTGCTTTACCTGAGTTAAGTGCCCAATGTGCTGTGAGGAATCCAAGGTTAAGCTGAGAGGGAAAATACTCCACTGATAAAAAAAAAAAAGAAGGAAAAAAACAGGATAAAATAAAAGAGATCCACCAACACTGGCAGACTGTCAGGATACCATGAGAAGAAAAAGATATCCCTTGTGATTCAGTGAGGCGAATACATGTGTGTATGTGAGTCTTTGAACTAACAAGAGACCGAAAACGACTCGAGTCTGAAGCAGAGACAGTGTGTAAGACGTGTGTGTGTGTGTGTGTGTGTGTGTGAGCCAGGGGGAGGGGGCGACGGTCTCCTGCTGTATTTTGGCGGTGTGAGAACATTGGGCTATAATGCTTCCTGACAGCTCGAGGAAGAGGACAATTAGCAGGGAACAAGATGGTAGAGAAAGAGAGGAGGTCTCCGCAAAATGGAAGAAGAAGAGGAAGACGGTGGGGCGAAATGACTATCAGACCTGGTTCGATTGGTTAGCTGGCTAACTTTATTGCCAGACAGGATGTTACACATGCTGAACTCTTAATCATGGCTGAAAAATTCCGAGGTGGGGTGTGTCTGCGTGACTCTTTGCTTGTCAATAAGTACAGCCAACCAGACTCGAAGTCAGTAGTGGACAATGCAGCTGCCTTACCTCTGTGACATCACTCAAACCGCCAGATAGGAAATGTTACTTTTGTTGTTATCAGTCATCAAAACACAGAGGTTTGAATGTTTTTGTGTTTGTAGGCGAAGACAGTTTACTCGGCCACTGACTGAACTGAACTTTGACACCAGATAAGTGCAGTTTAGACCACTCCTGTCTTGAACTTAACAACCTATGGTATTTCTTAGATGTTTCCCGTGGTTACATTTGACAGCGCACATGTAGCCTGCAGGCAGGCACAAACCGGGTAGAACAGACTCTTTGGTGATAAAATCACTGCAACGATAAACACTGCTGTATATCGACTGACTAATTTTACCCATTTAAGGGAGCTTGTGACACTGTTTTACTGCCCGTTTTACTTTTTGTTCTTTCAGAAGCAATAGACCTTCGCTGACAAGGTCAGCACAAAGCAAAGTTTCAGAGCTGCACCTTCTGATCTAGTTAATTCCCAATTTGTATTCCAAATGTATATAAGGAATGCTGTTTCTTTGTCTTTCTGAAGTGTAGTTGTATTTGACCAGCCTCTTACACAGGCGCATGTGTGTGTTCAGAACATATGCAAGACCAGTGACCAATCAGCTGCCGTCTTGGTGTTGTGTGTGTGGAGAGGAACATTTTAAGGGAAGACCAGAGATGACTTGAGGCATCTATAGACAGCACAAATGTTTTGATCAGGTTGTCTATAGTTCTTTGAGGTCGGCTTGGTGTGTCAAGCACACTTTCTGTGTACTTCAAGATAAAGGAACATTAAAAACAGGTGCATAGCACAAAGCCCTGCTCATTTCATATAGGATTCAAATACATGTGTACTGAATGTATTCCTTGGTTTGCCAAGTAAAAACCTACACATGGTCAGACAGCATGAACGTGTTCATTGTTAGATGATTCCTCTATACGTTTAATTTTTTGTTACAAGGACACCTGAGACAACATGTCACAGCAGAGAAATTCATTACCCCGGGCTATTATAAGTCTTTTGCCAAATGGTTTCTGAACAGTACCTTAAATACTTGATGTTTGCATGAAAACCAGAGAAAAGACATATTTTGCTTTACCTGAGTTAAGTGCCCAGTGTGCTGTGAGGAATCCAAGGTTAAGCTGAGAGGGAAAATACTCCACTGATAAAAAAAAAAAGAAGGAAAAAAACAGGATAAAATAAAAGAGATCCACCAACACTGGCAGACTGTCAGGATACCATGAGAAGAAAAAGATATCCCTTGTGATTCAGTGAGGCGAATACATGTGTGTATGTGAGTCTTTGAACTAACAAGAGACCGAAAACGACTCGAGTCTGAAGCAGAGACAGTGTGTAAGACGTGTGTGTGTGTGTGTGTGTGTGTGTGTGTGTGCAGAGGGCCGGGCGTGTTTCAGCTGGTACTGCTACATACATGCACTCACTCACCCAAACAGTGGCTAAGCCTGAGGGGCTGAACCAGACACCAGAGCGCTCTCCACACCTGGCAAAAGGCCTGCCCCCCCCAGCTCTCTGAAGCCTCCTCCCACTTGCTCCCATAAACAGTGAATGCTGACAATCTGCTCCTCCAACCTATTGCCCAAGCCCAAGTCTCCTTCTCCACTAATGGTTTCTGGTCCCATCCTACACTCTCTACCACAAAGACACCACCTCTACCCCCTGCTTTGCTTCCTCTGCTTCCTCTGCTTCCTCATATCCACTATAAAGGCACTCAGGACCTGTCAAAACCTACAATTTCCTTCTTCTCCCACTCCTCTCTCCCTCCACGCAGCACAGTCTGAGCACTGGGAGAAGGCAGTAGTTAGGTTGTTTGTGGAGGGTGCAGCGCAATTTAAATGCTGAACTTGCACATAATCATAGAGTAGAGAGACTGAAGCCTCTGCTTTGCTCGTTTCTAACCTTTCTCTGCTTTTTTCTCATCATCCCTGTATTACAGCCCTTGAGCGCTATTCTGGGGCAGAGCACTCTACAATTCCAAACTTTTTTTTTTTTTTGCTCTTGGCCTTTAAACTGTTTACATGATTCGGTGCGCTTTAGCCAGCGCTTTCCTAATAAGTTCATAGACCTGTAAGTTCTTCTGACGGCTGAAAACCAAGGAGGAAAACGTCACACCTCTACTAATTAGTGGAATTCACCTTTAAATCAGGGACAAAATAAATTATAATAAAAATTGAAATGTAAATATAAATTGAAAAATAGTCTCAGAGCGCTAAAAAAAGACGGCACAACTACAGAGACAATTGCTGCTCTGAGCGACATGGGTGGAAGGTGTTTTTTAAATGTATTTAGAGAACATGAAGGGGATTTTGGGATGTGTAGGAGTGATATGCTTCATCTTCTTGCAGTGCTGTATGAATATGTACAGCATATTAAGGATTTCACAGATATCAAGTGAGTCAGTGTGTGACAGTGTTGCCTCAACAGTATGACTTTATCTTGCTGTTGGAAACATTTTATCACTGCCTGATCAATCACAAAACTATGCAGTCACTCGTGTGATAATGCTCAGGCAGGGTTTGTTCCTTCTAGTCTGTCTGTGTACACACACTGTGTGTGTGTGTGAGACGGAGGCTTTAAAAATAGGAGTGGTGCTTCAGGTTTCAGCAATAACCTGATGTTCGTTACCACAGAATACCCGTGGGGTGTTTATAAATTGGGTCTGGGCGTGTGCACTCTGAGATTGAAAAAGAAATAGCCTGCAGGCATTAATTCAATGCTTTTCCAGTATGCGCCACATACAGTGCACAGGTGAACATGTACATATATGTGTCGACTCTTGCCTTTGGCTCCGAAGCATAATATTATTGTTTACTTTTCAGGGGTGCGGCAGTAAATGGGGGGTTAAGGGTAGTGTTACCCTAAGTGAACTTGAGGTCCCTGTGGGCCTCCCCCTGCCACGCGACTCCAGACGTCATTAGAAACAAATTAGGAACAAGTCAACGTGGCCGCCACCCTCGTGAATACTTCAGAGCTAACACACAGCCTGCAGGCAGATGCTGAGATTAGAGCAGCTGGAAACCGCAGTTTAACTAAACACACCTGCACCAGTACGCCTCCGTCATTGATGAAAACAACCTGCAGGATAAATAATGGTTTCTATGGCGCAATCTGAAGCCATTGCCAGAGAGTACTGTGTTATCCTACATAGCACAAATAAACATGCCTCTGCATGGTGAGAAATCTATGCTCGTCTGCTGGCTGTCTATCCCAGTAACACCAGAACTTGTTGTGTTTACTGCTTCTCCTTTTTTTTTTTGGATTAAACAGACATGTCAAGTCTTCATTAGGGAGCTTTAGATGTGCCAGGAGGTGGGCTTTGTTACAGCTGGACGAAGCCGGACTAGCAGTTTCCAACCTTTATGTTATGTTGTAAATATGTAAGCGAGATCCTTTCATCTAACTACAGTCAAGAAAGTGAGTACGCATATTTCTCAAAATGTCAAACTTTTCCTTTACATATTCCAAAGACCTGCAGAGTCTCCTGTGACTACACAGACATGGCAGAAGGGGCTATTGCCATGTAAAGATGGACAGGACAAGAGGAAGGATGTGCGCATGGCAAGTCTGATCCATATTTGAAAATGTTCTTATGGATGAGTAAACGTGTCTACGAGCCGTTCTGCAGCTGCTGCGTCCGGAGCTAAACCAGTCTCAGGGCACTTAGTGACCGCCAGCAGATTATTTGCTCTGAGCTTCGCTGTGTCCCGTCTTTCTGAGAGCACAGATGCTTTTGAAGCTCTACTGAAGCATGAATATCTCCGTCCCCCTGGACCCCAGCAGACAGCCCAGACAGACAGACCCCTCCATAGATGAACACACTCACTGGTGAGTCCCGCCTGAGTTGGGGGCTAAATAATTAACAACATTTTAAAAGCACCAGCCAATTCCTTTTCTCCAAGGGGCCTGTTAAATCCTGCAAATTTAAGAATTAAGAAACTCAGATGCCCCCTGACATGGAAAGACACCAAATGCCTACCGGGATGATTCTCAGAAGCAGCCCTTGCCTGCTTTGGTGCTGTTGTTAGCAATGTTAGCATATTACCATAAATGGAGGCTCAAAGAAAGGACTAAAGGAACCAAGAGGCTTAATTATACCTCAGCACTTCTGTATGGATTAAACAGATATGACCCATACAATTGGTTTTCCTCTACAGAAGTAAAAGATTATAAGAGTGGGATTGTCTAGGATATGAGCTTGAGTCTTCTGTCTTTGTTGCTGCATTTCTTCCACTTCCCGCTAAAGTGGGATTACACAGCTAATTCCAATTCCTTATCTGCACATGGCCATCAAACCCTTCACACATGTGAGACACCAGTGGAGACCAAGAATAAGCCCATGGTGCAGAGCATGCGTGTCTTATGTGCAGCAGGAGACAGAGGCTCTCTTTCAAGAGATTTTCCTTCACCCGGGTCAATTATATCACAGCCCACTGCCTGAGGAGGGAGAGAGAGAGAGAGAGAGAGTCTCACCAGATTAAAGCGAACCAAGAGGTGACCTTCTTGGTAAAGACAGACAGCAGGTAATGAACACTGGCAACCAAACACATGAGCCATGTGGCCCCTAAGCTGCCTGGACTGAAAGATACCATCTTCCTGTCCTTTCCTTCCTCTCATCCCCCACTTCTCCCGCTACATTCCTGGCATGCCTCAGGGAGACGGAGGGGGGCCTCCAGGACAGACAAACAAAGGCACACAACACACACAATGCTGCGGCCATTGTCTGTGTGAACTGAGGAAAAGGTCTTGGTGCTTGCATACCAAAAGGGGGACGCGAATCCCCACACTTGCCCCCGCTTAGTTTTACTCTGTGACATCAGAATACTGAATGCACTGAGGCTGCAGCTGTTATAAATCATTTCCTCTCCCTTTTAAAGCTATATTCTCTTGGATCCACAGAATACCAAGAAAGCACA
Organism: Mola mola; assembly: GCA_001698575.1. Lineage (NCBI taxonomy): Eukaryota > Metazoa > Chordata > Actinopteri > Tetraodontiformes > Molidae > Mola > Mola mola. Next base: position 7,414,846 of record KV751316.1, read on the forward strand.
AAACTCTGACTGGGACTAAAGGCACTGGTGTTATCAGATTGCAAGTGAATCATAACAGCTCTTACTGCTGGAGCTGCTGGTTGGCATCAAAGGCCTATCAGCTCTGTGCACAAGGTCAGAGCAACACTGCCCTCTTCTGGTAGAGACACCACACATCCACAACAAAAAGACCAGCCTGATGATTTTAAACAGTTTAAACATGTGATCTTGCAAGGACAGTAACTAATCTTTGCTTAGTAGCTATCTGTCCACAAATACTAACAATCATTTGCTAAATTAACTCTTACTCATACAAAGAGAAACCACAGCGAGTTATATATTTTCTGAATCAGTGTATGTAATCCAGACCTGGCCACATGTTTTAGTGCCACATGAGCCAACTAATCCCTGTTTCTTAATCCATCTAACCTAACCGCGTTGCCAGGGTCCATATGACACGGATAACAGCGGGATTACAAATGCCCACCAGAACATGGGAGAACTGAGAAAAACCATGTGAGTGTGAAATAACCTTTGACGGAGATAATAGTGTGAGAACCCCCAGAAAACATGCGGAAACAGCACAAAAGCATTCATTAGACACTCACCGAGGTATAGTTGGTCTTGCCCATGATGTGGTTCTGGTTCTGGTTGAGGTTCTGGTTCTCCTGCTCTCTGCACTGGAGCCCAGCCAGGTGTCTCTCCAGGGCTGCCCAGTCCATGGTGGGCAGAGGTTCTTCCTGTGCACACTCCTCCTCTCTGTATCCCCCCATCCTTCCCACAGTCCCTCCACAGCCTCCTCCTCCACCTCCACCACCAACCCCGCCGGAGCTGCGCCTGCCCCTGCCTTGACTGGAGCTGCGCTTGCTGGGCTTTTGACTCCCTGCGCCCTCCTGCAGTGTTCCTGGCGAGTGGAGCTGGTTGCTCCTGGGCAAAATCAGATTGCCGTTCTGTTTCAGTTCCTCTGGGACAGCTGCGACTGACGTGGCAGTGCGTCTGCTGGGAGCCGGGAGGGGCAGGATGGTCTTCGCTTCCTGGAATTCTTCAGCGAGGCTGCGACTGTTCGCTGTCTTCCAGTAGCCGTCGCCAGGGCTGTCAGTCCCCACAATGCCACTTACCTCCTGACCAGGAGGCTGCGGAGAGGCGCAATCCTCGCCGTACTCGCTCTCCCACTCCTCTATCACCTTCTTCTTATACTCTTGGTAATCGTCGTCCTCCTCATAGTCCTCTAAGGTGCCCAGATCCGGCGAGGGGGAGGATTTGTAGTCCTCCAAAGTGGCCAGGTCGAGAGAAGGGGAGCAAGGTGTGACCTTGTTGGAATTTGACTCTGAGCTGGAGCGACTCGACGCATCACTCCCCAGGTCCATGCCATCCTCCCGGTAATCCTGGGACAACAAGGGAACAGAGAAGACGTGTGAACTGGAGGAGCACATATAGAAAAAAAAAACAAGAGGCAAGGAGGAAGGAGAGGAGGAAAATGAAAGACAATTTAGGGAAGCGTGTGGACAAAGATTAGTTAGACCAGTGCTGTGGTTTATGACCAGCAACCACAGAGCACTTCCTGCCCCACAGGAACTTCCTTTTGCCACAGAATTATGCCAGTCACTGTTCTGGACTTGTTGGCTAGTCTTCACAGCCGTGCTGCTCCAAACTGCTAATTAAATGCAATCCTGTTCGCGTGTGGGCCTGTGCAGCGTTTGACAAAGACGCAAGGCGGAGTTCGTGTGGCGGAATTTGTCAGACTCCCACCACCCACAGCTACGTCTGCACGGCAACCGCAGAGACAAAAGGGCATGTTGTGAGGCCTGTGAGCGACACAAAACACCAAACTGTGACACGGACAGATGAGTTGATGCGACGCTCGCGCACTGAACCGGTACTGAAAAACGTCCACGTTATTTACAACCTACCACGAATCTCGTGACTCTTTTTCTCATCATCACTGCATCGTCATAGTGTCTCACACCACTTTTAAAAGTGAATGAGAAGCAGGGAGGAGCAGAATTCCTCTCAGGGCAAAGAGAAATTAATGACGCACTCCTCTGCGGCGCACACTATAAGTTGCTCTGGAAAAGAAATAAAATGAATACTGCTAATTGCTAGTAAAGACCACAAGGATTTAAATCAGAGAAAGAAACCTACCATTTGTGCAGCGTTAACCTAATAATAATGAGCTTTCTCGAGTTCATGCTGGACCACACCTGTACAGAAAAATGGACCGCTGGCGCCGTGGTACACAGTTGAAAATATATGTTGGGCAAATCATTGTGACTCAGCACCTTGGAGACCAGAGGTACACAAGCGTAAGCCACTTCATGCTGAGGAACTTGCACTTCTCTGTGAAACGTTAACAAGTGGAAGAGAGAAGCAAAGCTGTAATCTACAGGGACAAAGACGGGACTGGTTGCACAAACCATGGCCGTCGGGACCTCCAGGGTTTCCAGGGGAGAGTTTAATGATTTTAACTTCATAGATCAGATGACTGCCAGGAAAAGTTTAACCTATTGTTTTGCTTGTTTACAGTCACATAAAAAGCTCCTGTGGAACAGACGACGAAGATCTTAAGGACACTCAACATTACCAGCCTACTTACAGCCTAATACCGTGAAGAGGCTGAGAGCCCGGTGTTTCACAGCAGATGATCCCCGTCGCGCTTATGCGAATTCGCAAAACGGAAACTGGGAGCTGAGAACGTGGCGTGGATGCTCGTTATTACTTTCCTACAGCACAACACCTGAACGTGTCAGAACAGCCTTACCGACGTGTCAGTGCCCGCTGGCCAGTCCCAGTGGAGGAGCTACTGACCGGCTTGCTCTCCCCCGAGTGTCACACACCAAACCGCCTCATCGTGCAACAAGCCGGCTGGCTTTTCCTTCTCCCGAGCGCGAAGCCCGATCAGCTGATCGGTCGCTCTCCAGATATGACCACGTCATGACGCGACGGTCACTTTGGCCCGACTGAAATAGTGTAATCATGTAAAGTGTCTGCGTGAGGGTGAGGGTGAGGGTGAGGGAGGAAGGCGCTGCAGGGCGGCCGGCTGATCCGCTGTGGGATTAAGCGAAGCGCAGGCAAACCACGCAGACTGGATCCGGCCACTAACATGCATGCAGACGGACGGCTGCAGCGGTCCCCACCCTACCGCCGGCCGGGTGTCTTAATGTGTGTCCGAGCCCAACCCGCGCACACGCCCAGGCATCGCCGGCACCAACCCCCCTCCGGCCCCGTGGCGGTTCTGCACGCGTGACAGCTGCATGATCACATCCGGCAACCGGGCTTTAAGGAGCCGCTGGCATTGATTTCAACAACAAAACCGTCATTTATGTTCAAAACGCTGATCATCACTGATTTCTTTAATCCCACCGGCCACATGATGTCATGTTCCCAAAAAGTCCCGGGAGGAAAGCTGATATCCCCCCCGGCAACAGTGCTGACAGAAACGCCCAATATCACACACTGTCTTGGGGAGGATGTCACCCTCAAACCCCCTCACAGCCGTGACCGGCCTGAGCCCCACCAGACCCTCCATTATCCCTCTAAATCCGACCCCGGGAGACGAGCTAAAAGTGGCCTGGATGTGACACCAGAGCCGCCGAGACGAGCCCATACTCACTGTCATCGTCGTGGTAGCTTCCCCGTCGCGTCCCGAGAGTCAGGACATCGTAAAGTGTAAATCCCGGCTGTTGGTCGACGGTGACGGCGCGAGTCTGTGTCACGGCGGCTTTATTTTGAAGGGCGGGCGGCGGTGCCGGTGCCGGTTCTGGTTCTGGCTCCGCAGAGAGCCGGGGGATCATTCAGTGCAGTCATTGCTCTGACTGATGAAGTCCGTCCAGCAGTGAATAACAGGGAGTCTAGTGTAGATGTCCTCTGTTCTCCGGCGCTCGGGAAGATGCCCATCCAACAGTTGAGCCCACCCCGGCTGCTGAATAAACACACGGAGTAAAAGTGCGTCCTCTTATACTCCGGGCTCGAGCACCTATCACAGCTCTGGATCAC
>KV751316.1:7422914-7445688 GCA_001698575.1 Mola mola
AGATTTTTTCAGTGACATGAAATACCCAGTAATATTATAACAACCAAGATCAATCCCATTATAAGCTTCATGGGATATTGTATATTGTAACGAGCCTATAGACATACATTTTTTCCCCCACATTCGCGTCAACATTCACGCAAAGTGCCACACAGAGTAGCCTGCACTTTGAGAGAGCAGTAGGAGGATGCAGTCAGTTTGTTGATGAATAGAGATGTCAAATGGCCACAATAGAGGTTGTATCCTTAATTGGCTGACTGACCTGTCATTCTAAAAAGAAAGGGTGGCCAAACCATTGAGACCAGCTATCAATCCCCTTCACAAACACAATGATGATTTACTCCATTCAGATTACTGGCTGAGTGAGGAGGACAGGAACAAAGAGGAGTGAGTGTGTATGAATATGACGATGTTATTCATTTCCAAGGCAACTATATGCATGTGTGTGTCCCGATACCAACGCATGTGGATGTTGCTTTTAATGTCTGATATGCGTTCACTTGCATTTGTTTTTGAAATTGTGTTTACAAAGTCAGTTGAAACCCAGCGCTCATATTTGATTACACGCTAATGCCTGGTTGTATAATTATATTGATCCTCCCTTTCCATTCTGTATACCTTGGCAACAATTTCCCTTGCTAAAAAAGTGTGAAATGAATTGTGAGAGTAACATCTTGTAAGTGCTTCTGCAGATCTCACAGTATGCTATATTCAGTGAAAGCATTCACAGCTTTGATGTCCATTTAAATGAGAAGCACGTCAGGTTCCAGTGTGCAATGGAGACTTAGACTTAACAAATTGATTTAATTTATATTATTTCACAGGGGCTAAATAGATCCTTTAGTGGCAGACAGCATTTCACACAAATATGTATTCATCAAGCAGCCTTGAACCCAAAGTAGCAGTTATGGGAAAGGCAACAATATGTGCATACAGCCATGTCCTCAAAGAGAGTGAGGTCAGCAAAAAACCTGCCATAAATGTTACAAAGGGGCTAGGCAGCGGTGTTACAGAGGGAGAGGAGAAGAACAGTTATGAAAAGTTGTTGCAGATTACAATGCTGCTAATGACATTGTTGACAATCACAACAAGAATCAGAGTGATTACGGCCATGCTTGTGAGGATGAAAATTGTAGTTCCTAAGACTACATTTACAACTAAGGGTTGATTCATCTGAATACTTAAAAGTGGCCATAAGAATAACTTGCTGTCAGACCTGAGAAATCTGTAATATAGAAGTTCCATCCAATCTAAGATCTTAACGCTGCAGGGAATTCACACCCAACCTCCCCTGGTGAGACTGGAACTAGCCAAGTTGCAAAACGTCACTCGAGTGGTTAAGTTATGGACAGTCACAGTTATAGAGGAAGATCTTAATCTACTGCAACTGTGGAGTCCCAGTGGAGGAGGAGAACAAAGGGAGTCCTGACCCATTTCGTCCACGGCTTACTGTTACTAATGAGAAGGACAGAAGGAAAGATTCGTAATCTGTTCAATTAGCCAAGCGAGGAGAGGTGTCCTGTGGAGCTGAGGACAGATTCATACAGAGGATGTCGAGGCAGTTATACTGTGGTGACTCTTGGATGTTTATATGATGGTCAGGGAGAGATCTGACACACTTTTTCATTCATTTTCACCTCGCGCAAACTGGGTGAATTTAGGTCACAGTAGTTGTTTCTCTTCTTGTCTCTCCTCTCTATAATTCTTTTCCTATTTCGGTCGTTTGGAACACAACAACAACAGCAAAATAAACATCAGTGGTGATTAGAGAGCTACATACACAGTGACGGAGAGTCTGAGAAAGCGTCAGGTCTCTGTCGCTCTCTAACTGCTGCCTGCCTGCCACCCTGCAACGCTGGTCCCTGTGACTCGTCAGCAGTACAGCCAAGTGAAGATATACAACCACCCTGCTCTGTGCTCAACTCCAAGTCTCACAGTGTGCAGATGTCCACGCAATTGCCTGCTCCGAATTGCACCACTTCTCTGGTGTTTTGTGCTGGCCTCACACCTGCTGTCTTTCACTTTCGCCAATAAACAAGCCAATGTACTGAGGTCGGGGGAATAAAAGAGGGGAGGCAGCAGGAGGTAATTTGAGTAGAAATTGAAGAAGGAAAGGCTGAATCAAATCATGAAATTAACTGAAAACGTTGGGTGGTTGAAAAGAACTCTTCTTTTCCTGGATAAATACGTGAGAAGATACCCTTTCTTATTAAAAAAAAAAAAGACACACTGTAGTCTGCTGGTCTCAGAAGCATCCCAACATCGACACAGCCATGCAAAATCCATAGTGTGCACAGCTGGACCTCAGAGGCAGCCGCTGGCTGACCAGGTCATTGAGTGCTGTCGAGGTTAAGCACCACTGCTTCATGGTGCTGGTGTGGCGCTGTGCAGAGAGCACTCCTGTGTCTTTTCCCATTACTATCAATGATACTCAGGGCGAGGTTTTAAATTACGCTATGATCTTAGATGGCTCTTTAATATCAGCATTATGAAATTTAGGAATGCAGTCCAACTGAGAGCATTCTTGCCAGTTCATTTACAATGTATTTTGGATAGTCTCACTGTCAAAAAATGAAAATTCCTGCATAAAATTGCATGATAGGTCACTGTTGTCAGTGTATCGGAACTATAAGATATCTATAGCTCAGGCTTTTGTCCCAAGCTTCCAGCATTGCCATTGACCCCTCAGGTCATGCTGCTGCCAGTCTTGTTGTTCCCCTTCCCCCGTCAGACATTACTTGTTACTTTTGTTGCTTCGCTGAAGTTAAGAAAAAAGATCCAGAGGCAGCAAAAGAATGGTGCATACCCTCCAGCGGCACTCATGTTGGGTCATGAGGTGTGAGAGCAGCAGAGTACCTGACAAACCTGGTGAGATTACTGATTTTGGATGATTCAATTCAAAAACCTGGATTGTTTTTAATTTTTTCTGGCAAACTGCAAATGCATTAAAGTTAGGTGACGTAAACAACAGGTAAAAGTAATGACAAGATTGTGGTTACATTTGCAGGAGTCTGATGGGTGTAAAACCCTCACACCCTTAGTTTCTGTCTTGTCAAAAAAGGTCACAATACTGGTTCTGCTCGCATTTGATTTAAATCCTGCCTTGCAGAATCACACAATATGAGCATCACTTCCAGGAATATTGTTTGTGCCATGGCCTGCAGTGGCTCCTCCATACGGATTTCCCATATTGGCCATCACAGATGTTATTCGAGTTCTTAAAGAGAAAGAGTGAATTGCCATTTGGACAGTCCAGCACCTGAAATTGCTCTTTAAGAATTATCTCATTACAAGGTGAGTAGAGCACTTGGACCCTGATGCAGGCATGATAGCACAGAAGGACCCACAGCAAAACTGTTTATTGAATACAACAAAACTGAGCTAAAGAAAAGGGGCAAGTACATTTTAATTTTGTTTTGTATTTTTGCCTTTTCTATGTCCTTTTTAATGGCTTGCTGGGAAACACATTGTCCTTTGGGAGTTAAAGTTGAAATAAAAAAATGAACTAATGGCGGTTTAATAGATACAGGTGGAGGCGTGAAACAGAACAGAACAGGAACACGGATGGGAAATGGTGCAAACAGGAAAAAAAACCCCACAGTATATAACCTCTCAGGACTATGACACATTTCTATGTACATTTCTATCCAATAGCATATTTTACCAACGTGATCTCATGGGATGGCATATGAAAAGCATTCCACTTTCAAGGTAGCCTCGCATTCAAGTTCACAAATTTATTTTTAACGTAATCTAAGGCTGTCATTCACATTTTGTGAGAATACGATCAGAAATGCAGCAATGTCGCTATGTGTTGTCTTAGTCACATGACCTACAGTCACAGTTTGGCTACATTTGGGCCGCCCCCCCAAACCACTTGGTTGGGTATGGGCAACACACAATTCAATGTGGTTAGGCATAGCCAAATGTTAAAATCTTTTTAATTCAACTTTTAGCAAATGAGCTTCATGAGACAAGCCAAATGCAAAAGGCATTAAATGAAACACAAATTCTCTTGAATTATTCACACATTTTGTGACACATGTCTGACCACAAGTCTACAGTTTCTGTCTTTCTTCCTTTACTTTCAGTCTTTGCACATGTGAACTGTAGTTCTGGTAGTTATAAATATTCTTGAAAAGTCCAAATCTGTGAAATTTTGTCAAGACATACACATACTCACCTTATCAGTGCTGATAGAAGACACATTAACTAAACAATGTTGTAACTGAGGAGGAAATGGGGAAATTTGATCAGATTATTGCAGTTTAAATCATAATAGTCTTCTTTTTCCTGTGGATTATATAATTCAGCAGAGAATGATTAGAGCTAATCCATGACGACAAAGCATGGATAGTGAAAGATTCAGTGAATAAATTGCCAGAGTTTGTGTGAAACGATGGTTTGGTTACTGCAATTACATTACAGTGCCACAGAAAAGCTCTGAATAAAATCTAGCAGATTTGAAACATTTGTGATTTAAACAATGAAGAGCCAGAGGAGTGGACAGGTTTGGTTGTTTGGGAACAAGACATTTATTATCGCCTGCAGGAAACTCTGGAGGTTCAAACATTTCCCTTCATAGAGCCCATAATGTACAAAAAGCAATCCAGTTTGAGCCATTAGGAGAGCCTCTCTAGTAGAGATGTATGGCCTGCCAGACACAGGTAGTCTGAGAAACCCCTGGAACTCAAAAGGGTCAAAATAACCTCGAACATTTTGGCACAGAGTCCATCTGGAGTGGGCTCATCACCTCCATCATGGTGGGTTCAGACCTCTCATTTGTTACATCCCTCCTTCATCAGAGCTCCTTAAAGAAACACTTTTTTTTTTGTCTTTTTCATCTTCACTGGCCCTACTTCTCTCTGTTAAAATCATTCACCTCCTCCTACCTGCACTAAATTCTGCACTCTGCACAACTTCTGCATATATTTTTAGATTTTTACAACTGCCTATACTGTTTATATTTTTCTACTTTTATTTCTATTTTCTACTTTCATACTTTATAGGGTTATATGTCCACTGGTAATGTACCTGAACATCCTTGCTGCTGTGATAAACTAACTTTCCACGGGGACTAATTAAGTCGTCTCTATCTCTATCTATCTTTCTTCTTGTTCGTATTCTGCAGTCATTGTCTGTCTTCATCTCTCTCCTCCAGGCTTTATGTGCCATCTTTAATGCTGTACACAGCCTCAGAAATGCTATTGAAGAGTCTGAGAGGTATAGCCATGAGGAGCATCGAGCCCATAGCCCTCGGGCAGAGAGACTAGGGGAGGCATGGATCATCAGCAGGATATTCAGAAAACCACCCTGACAAAAGAAATCTGACAGCAAATGGACCTTGTAATAGTGTTGAATCATTCGGAAGCTCTACAACAGGGTGGCACATCCACATACAGGAGTTGCCAATAACTAGCCGGCAGGCGCGGGTGTTAGTCTGATAGAATATATGACTTTATAATTTTGTGCTTCGTTTAAGGCACATTAGTCTGCGCAGGGAAATGCCTGCAGTAATGCAAGACCTTTCCCATTTGCAGCACTTAAATGGATTCAGACTGCTCTAATAGGAAATTCAGGTCAATGTGAGTCTATGAGAGGATGTTTTCTTCAGTGCCACTATAATGGAGGATAAATGCTTTAAAAGTGTATGTTAATTTACATTTGAAAGCATTGCTTGTTCATCAGCAAATACGCTGAATTATGGTTTACATTTTTGCTATGTAGCAGGGTGAGATGAGGTAGGAGGTCAAGACAGCACAAGGCTGTGTTAGTTTTATGTAAACATGCTGCACTTCTAATGGGCTCTAACATCCACCCGCGAGGAACGGAGGGGATGGAGGGGAGAGAGAGTGTGGGAGGCTTTTCAGACCACTTTGCTCCTTTCAATCCGTCAATTTTGTTCTGCCTTTCCCATCATCCCATCTTCTTTCACCTAGGGTCTATTCATACATGTTATCACTAAGCTGGCAGCAGGGGGAGGCTACAGAGGAATCCTTGCGCCCGGAATGCTCCTTTTACCATCCAACCCTCTACAGCTTCATCCCCACAGCTGTCCTCCTCTCTCACTACTGTTACCAATACACCATTAGTCCTTCCTTGCTTCCAATGTGTGTGTGTGCTATAAGTAATCATTGCTGCTCTCCTCTCCATCTGGGAGCTGAAAAACTCTCTGATAAGCAGAGCGGACTCCTAACAGGTGTGAAAGGTTGACGTTTCTTCCACTGTTGGCTGACTCCTTCCCCACTGGCAGAACTGAAACACTGCAACTAAATCCATAGTCCTGAGCCCTCACCTGCTGCCAGTGCCCCCACAGTTACTGTGCCACTCTGGGTCACAATTTTGTGTGTCACTCTGTGATTCTGCAGTGACAATGATGTCAAATTGTGCACTGCTGTTCACTTACCTCCGTCCGACGTTATCCACAAGTAAGCAAGAGATGACATGAGCTCCTATGTCACAAACAATGCGAATGGGTGGACACCCCTTGGCAGTTTTGGTAGATTGAGAGAAAAGAATTGTTTTTCATCCACTTGTTTTTATGCGTCATTTAATTTTGTGCACAGCATATTGCAGATTATATGCATGGCAGAAGAAATTGCCATGTGCAATGAAATGAATGAAATATCTCCCTCTGTTTCAGCATAATTTTTTTGTCAATTTGAGGTTTGACTGGCAGTGTTTACAACAATGGCATCCAGCTGGAGAATCAGCAATAAGAAATAGCAATAGTGAAATGGACTGGTAAATGGATTGTATTTTATAGTGCTTATCTTGTCATCCTGACCACTGGATGTGCTTTAGGCTACAGGTAGGCATGGACCCGTCCGCACGCTGATGGCGGTGATTATCCAGCAGTGGCACCCTGCTCATCAGGACCAGTCGTTATTCACACGTCAATGGTGAAACATTGGGAGCAATTTGGGTCTCAGTATCTTGCTCAAGGACACGACATGCAGATTGCAGGGACCAAAAATCGCACCACCAATTTTGCATCAATACATTAACTAGATGATCTTCAGTAAAGTCATAACTGTTATTCAAACCATAGTAGTTTACAATAAAATTTAAAACATAAGAATTAAAATATGTAAAATGGCTTCATTGTACAGTTCTAAAAAAAATATAAACTTCTTAACTTTGACAGTGTTATCAGAGTTTCTCTATGAAAGTAATATTTAAATGTGGGAATAATCTTACACCAGCACTTTTTGTTACAAGGTCAAAAAGCACAGTACTGTACCAGTACCAGCACAATCGCTACCAGGGGGTCAGCTAATGGAGATGTAATCGTGAAACTTCTTTTGGTCAGACATCTTTCTAAGCAAAAGGGACACTTCTGTGGAACACCATACCAAACCTACATACATATGTGTTATGAACCATTGACACGTACAACATTGATTTTAATGTTATGTATATACTGTAGATTTTACATTGTTACAATGGTTTATGTATGTTTTATATTAGACAGAAAATTCCAACCAGAGACAGAGGTTGCAAATCATTTTTGGCGAGAAACCCTACGTGCAACACATCAGTGATATGTTGTTTAACTGATAATAATGTCAACTGCATTGTCCCTAACAAATTAACTAATAATAATAATACTAATAAATGAGATGAAATGTGGTTATTGTGTTACCGTGGGGGTTATTGAATCAGGACAGTCAGAATAAACAGAAATCCATGTTTTACAGGTGTTATTTCCTCTGTTATGGTTTCGTTCTTCCAGTCTATCATTATCATTATTTTTCCTGTTTGTTACTTCCTGTGTTATTGTTTTATGTTAGTGGTTGCTTATTTCCTGTCTTATTTTTGTACTCTCCTCGTGTCTTGCCCTGCTTTACAATTGCCTCCTTTGTTCTTTATCCACCTGTTATGATTGTCTGCTCTGGCCTGATTTGTGTTATCCGTCCGTTGTTAACCCTCCCTTCCTGTATTTAAATCTGTGCTCCCTGCCATCTTAGCCAGTGTGCTTTTGTTCTTCTTGATTCCTGTGTGCCTTGCCTTTTGGTTTTTTTTTTTTTAGACTTCTGCTATATATTTAGTTTTTTTCTGCATGTTCCCAGATTTCTTTGTCTAAGTTGGACTCATCATTTAAACTATAGATTTCTGAATCATCACAAATATATTTAACTACTACATTTATTGCATTTTATTGTAGGCATCTAAAAAGTTCCACTAAAAATCCAATGGCGCTGTCTCTTTCTATATCACTCCATCCTGTAAAGTGAAGTGTATATCTACTCATGAAGGAGATGTATGAAAAGTGTGTAAATAATGTCTTTCAAATCACTTGGGATCCTCAGGCATCCAGAGGCACGGAAGACATACTTCAGGTGTGTCTCTGTATGTATAAGGCCATAACCTAGGAACACATCAGAGTTGACTACAGAACACAGTAAGAACAGTATAACATAACAGAGCATACTGAAAAAAAGTCACAAAGAGCTGTCACATATTGCTTTAAGCTCTTGTTCATTCTACAACATTGCCAGCTCATACATATTTGTCTGTGTGTTTCTCTACAAAAGCACACATAACTCAAGAGAGCACCATAACAAAAGGCGCAAATCTCGAGAAGATAACAATAGCAAAAGAAGGACTTGTAAAATTGCAGCTATGCTTGAAGAAATCAGAAGATGCTGCAAAACTAAAACAAACACACAAGCAAAAAAACAGGAGAAAATGTTTGCAGTGGAGGTTTTTACAAGAGTCGAGCAGAGGAGGAGAGTTTTGCACAACCTCCAGCATCCTGGTGTAGTGTGAACAAGGTGAGGTCATCTCTGCGGAAGCTGGGGTTGAATTCTAATCACAACAATAAGGTCAACTCAGTAATCCCTGGCTGCTGAAATGTCGCAGTTCCCCTGCTCTAACAAGGCCCACCCTGCACGGCATCACAACAACCAGCTATCGATCACACACTAATTACGGACGTTGTGTGAGATATGCCTACAAGGGCCACACAAAATAGGAACACAATGGTACAGATGTGCACAAGGGATTTAAATAAATACATATACATATACAAATACATATACATATACGTACATACATACATATACAGTATATACTATACATTTAAGTTATAATGTGAAATTTTATGGCATACATATATGAGAAACCAGGTCAGGCTGACAAGAAAGGAAAGGAATGACATTGCAGAGAGAGGTCAGATCATTTAATTTGGATCAGTGATGCTCCTGAAAGATTAGTGTGTGACTGACCAACTTACAGCAGTGAGAGGTCTGAGATATGGATTTTCATGACGCTGAGATTAGACTGATGACACGAGCGAAGCGTGAACTGCTGACCTCAGCTTGACATGCTTAATGAAAACTGTAGCTACAGTAAATGAAAATGCTTATATATGTTTGGTTTTGTATGTTTTGTGGTAATTCCAGGGGCAGCGGAGAAAGTGCCCTTGTGTGGACTTACATCAGAACACTTATAGATTGTGGGCTGGTCATAATAAGAAAATCTTGTATCACAAAAAAAAAAAAAAAAAAAGAAGAAATGTGACAAGTAAACCTGAAAGATTTTCCCCCGCTATGAATATATATTTCAAGATTTTGGGCCGCTGTTGGTATGCAGAAGAATAAGAGCCTAGAGTAACAGCTTTTGCTAATTCATTCTTCGTTGCAGATTTGGAAATTTAAGCACAAAGAATGGATTTTCTGTGCAGAAATTGGACTTAACCTCTCACATCATGGGTTTATACAAACACAGATTTGTACTGTACCATCAAAAAGTTATTTTCTAACAGCTGCCCATGAGTTATACTGGTGATTCAAACAGGGTAACTTCATGTTGATCAACACAGTTAACTCCTCCAAGCATGATTAGCCGTTACGTACTATGAAGAAATGGAACTTTTACTACAAAATATCGGGTGCCTTCTACTTGACGACTCCTCTGTAATTTTATATTACATTATGATAACAGTAACAGTTTGTTGGTATAGTATGGTATGCTTTCATTTTTGAAACAGTTCACTGACTCTGGGGTGGCACATGGAGAACGCAGAATACCCAGGCCAAACAATCTCCTCCCACATGTCAGTAGACCTGCGATTTCTACTCACTGCGCAATGTTTGTGTTCATTATGATGGTGTCAACATGATGCTTCATATTGATGCCAGTTGCCAGTCTATAGTCTTATTATTCATCTAACAGAAGTGACTTAAAATGACCATATTCTGTAAAAATCTGGGATCCAGTCAATTATCTGGATCAAAACCAAAATCTAAACGACCGCTCCTTTGGCCATTTCCCACCTCTCCAATAAAATTTCATCAAAATCTGCCAGTAACCTTTCGAGTTATCCGGTCAACAAAAAATAAACTAACAAATGCAGCAAAAACCTAACCTGCTTGGGGACCTTTGGGCTTGGGGCCAAAGTTAAGATTTGGAAAGTCAGTTGCCTAATCCAGTGCAATAAGATACATCATTAGGCTACATGTGCTATAATTTCGTTGTACACTTGTACAAGTGACAATAAAAAGGATTTTGATTCTGTGTGCAGGATCCCTTGAACAGTGAAGCAATTGAAGTATGAACAGTATGAAGAGTAAAAGTAAAACTCAAAAACACACTGATTCAAATCAACAGCAATGAGGACCACAGAGATGTATTATGGTGTGCTATGTTGGTTTGCTGCTGGTTTGTGTGTGTTTGTGGGCACTGTAGTGGGAGTGCGGAAAATCGGAGAAGAACTCCCTGTCAAAAAGACAATGGCCAAAGGAAGAAATGGCTGCAAGTTGCAGTGTGAAAGCTGTAAAGAAGTCCCTTGAGTTGGTTCGAGAGAGAAGTAAAAGTTTTTTGAGAGTACAGTTTACAAGGAAGTAAGAATTTGCTACACATAAACATGATTTAACATGAGAAAAGGGAGATGATTTCTAAGCTATGACTGCTTTGCAATGTTCAATATGAAGCCATGATTGAAAAACCTCCCCTGGTGACATTATTAACTCATTAACTCATTAACACTGTAACTAAAGGGGCACTTTAGAAGAGCAAAGGGAAGGAGAGAGATGCTAATGTAATGAAAAGAAAGCAGACAGTCGTACAATTTTTCATTCGGTGTCACATTTTCAACAAAGAGTATGTGTTAGAGCTCAAAACTCAAATTCACTGATTAGTGACATAATGTGCCAGAAATTGATGATCACATCAGTGTATGTGTTATTCCTAATACGGCTTCATCTTTCACCTCTTTTCATCTGTATTACTTCCGTTTAGGCTCTAGCCCTCAGCAAAGTCTACCCGTCTGCTGACTAAGACATGCATTATCGATGAATCAGCAAAGGATCGCAAACAACAGATTATTGCTCATAAAACGCAGCCAGGCTTTAAACCCCACAAACACACACACACACACACACACACACACACACACAGGCACAGACACACAAGACACCTACCTACGCAGGAACTGTTTTTCATTCAATTATCAGCATGTCTGTGCAATCTAAAACAGCTTAGACAGCACAGGCAAAAAATGGGCTGTGAAATCTAGCCTCCATCCTTGGAGAAAGAAAAAGCAGCGGCAATACTTATAATACTGAGCTCAATTATACCACATCCGTCTGCCTCTGTTACAAATATTCAAATGGTAGATTAGTTTTGCACTTGACTGGTTTTGTTTGGCAGCTCAAGCCCGTCGCCTTGTCACTTTCTGACGACAGGGCCAGTGCTTCCCAAGGTTGGTCTGCTACCAGCTCTCTAAGTGTCAGTGCCCCGGTGATTCCTGCTCACTGACAAACTGGAGATACAGGAATGCATCATATGGATGGATGCAGTCATGGATGAAAAGAAGAATACAAGGGTGGGTAACAGAGTTTTAGTGTGCAATCTCAAAATGCGAACAAAAATAAAACACTGACAGATACTGACAGACTCAATATTGCGGGAATCAATACTTATTTTATATTGTAAATACGTGATAACCAAACAAGGATGATTCACTGTTCACTGACCTTTAATGACATGTGCTCAGAAATGTTTCTCAATAAGCAACAAAAGGACAACACATAAAATGGATCATAGCCACAGAGAGGGAATGGATGAGAACAGAAAGAGACAATAGAAGTGGGGAAGAGAATGACAATAAACTACATGGGCTAAAAACGTTGCAATTTCCATGCATATGAATACATACATCATTGCTGTGTGTGAGTGTCTCCGTCCCAGTGCAGCCAGGTTTAGCTGCAGCCCAATAAACAGGCTGGTGGCTGGTATTTGAGCACCTTGTCTCCATGCTGAGAATAGTCAGCCATGTGTCTGAGACAGCGACTCAAAGAAAGACTCAGACAAACCGGATTACCGCAGCTCACACAAAGCAACATTTAGCAGCTACAGGGACATGTAACACCGTTTCTGTTTATACACCTGAGCTTTACATGGAGACACACGCGGCCAATGACCACTGACCACACAAGACCAATCCCGAACTCTATATTGGAGACAGACAAATCTCTCCCCTATCTCCTATTTCACTCCCCAGGCATATATGTATCTCTCCCTTTGCACTTTCTTGCAGCACCCTGGACCCCACCCCCCTCCAGGGGACAGCGACGCTACCGGGTTGTCAGGCTGAATAACCCTCTGAGATGGGATGGATGACAACCTATAGTCCCCCTCGGGGATCAGTTGAGGCCGGAAAGATAGAAAAGAGAGCAGAAAGGAGGGACAAAGAAGGAGAGAAAGAGACAAGAGATTGCAGAGGTGAGAAGAGGTTATGGTCAGTGACGTGTTTTGACACCACAAAGTAAAACAGTGTGTGGGGAAAAAACAGAGGCAGAAAGTTCTCAACTACCATCTCCCACCTCAATTCCCTTTTCCTTAAAGTAATATATTTTCTGCCTTTATGGGGAGGTATGGAGCACATACTGTACAAGTGATATCGTTCACTTTAATGCTATCTCTACAACAGTAACCTGATAAGAAATTGGACATTGAAATTTTATAGCGCGAGTAGAGAAGAGTTTCTTTCTGCCGAGCTGTCTAAATGCATATTCTATACGTAGGTTCATGTAAAATAGAACTCAGTTAAACACACAGAGACAGACTGAGCAGAGAACATTAGTACGAAAAAAGAATATAAGACATCAGCTGAATCACATCAAAGAATTAATCATGGTTTTTGTAGTGAAATACGGTAAATTTGCAATGTGTAAATTAAAGGTCCGAAATTTTAAATTGTACGTGACATTAGTGATGCTGACCTGAGTCAGTCCAATTTACAGAATAACATTAGATCATCACATAATTGGAACACAATCTCATTCACAAATTTTACTGATTGAACAGAGAGCAAGTGGAGCAGAGACACCGTCCTGTGAGCATGTTACAATATACAGTGTGCATCAGTTTTATCTCTGTGTGTGTGCGTGTTATTTCCCTCCAGTCTCATTGCTAGCCAGTCTTTCTCCAGGGCCCATCTGTGTAACCATAGTGATTGAGCAGTCGCCATCGCTGTGTGTTAATCTACTCTTCCCTGTGGGATGTGTGTGTGTGTGTCTGTGTATGTGACTGTGGGTTTTCCATAGGCAAAAACACACAGGTTGGTGATGTGTTCATTTTAAGTACTCAGTAATTTCACTTAAACTGCAACCAGAGGATACTTACAGTACGTGTGTTGGTCTGTGCCAGCGTTGATGTTTGTCTTTGTTTGACGATCAATGTCACTTGTCAGTAGTGTGCAATGGAGGCTCATCTGCTGGGCATTGTGATGTGTAAGCAACTGCACACACACATAATCCACGTTTATTTTGGAATACCCAAGTGTGATCTTTTTTGTGTGCGTGTGAGGCTGTGAAATATCCATGCATCCATCCATCCATTCATCCATCATCTTCCAATCTGGGATGGGCAAAGTAGGGTATTCCAGACATCCCTCCCCCGAGCAACACTTTTCAAGCCCTCCTGAGGCATTCTTAGGTTAGATGGGATATACAGTATAATCTCTCCATCAAGTTCTGGGTCTACCATGGGGTGCCTTAGTTGGGCATGCCTGGAAGACCTCCAGAGGGAGATGTCCAGGAAGTATCCCAAACAGATGCCAAAACCATCCCAGTTGGCTCTTTTTGATGCAAAGGACCACTGGCTCTCTTCCAAGCTCCCCCAAGACATCTGAACTCCTCATCCTATCTCTAGGACTAAGCCAAGCCGCCCTCCTGAGGAAACTCATTTCAGCCACTTGTATCTGTGATCCCATTATTTCGGTCACTAACCAAAGCTTGTGGCCAAATATGTCAATGAGGGTTGGTGGAATTTACTGGCAAATTGAAAGCTTTGTATTCCAGCTCAGCTCCCTCAATTACCACAACTGTTCAGTACAATGCCCCCATTACATCTGTCCATCTCAGCTGTAATGTGGCCTGTCCATCTCACACTCATTTTCGTGTCACTTGCGAACAAGACCCCCAAATACGTTAACTCCTCCGCTAGGGGAAGCAACTCACCCCAACTCAGAGGGAGCAATCCACCCTTTTCAGCCAGAAATGGCCCCAGACTTGGAGATGCTGAGAATCAACTGTAAAATATTTATGACTACTTGTTTTTTTATGCCATATAATCTGAATATATGTATATCTATCTATCTATCTATCTATCTATCTATCTATCTATCTATCTATCTATCTATCTATCTATGTCTCCTCTGTACGTTCAGATTTAGGTAGTGTGTGAATCCAAATTTCTGTCCTCATTTTCAATAAGGCACCATTAACAGTCAAGTGTTGTTTAAGACAGATTCCCCTCTGAAGCATAATAATCTGACAAACAAATGTATGTGATCTGTAGAACTACATTAGACGACAACATTAAATTATGGAAAACAGAATGGGGACAGCACTCCACCTACTCACTTCAGCTCTCAGAGCCAGACTTATTCTAGTTTACTGCTTTATCTACTTTTGAACTGTGAATCAGAAAAGTTTGTCTCCCTGTCTTCAGAGCCTTTGACTATAAATAATCTAAGCAATGATGATATTTCAACAAGTAGCTCTTCATCTTCTTGATCTTTTTTTAATCCGCTGACAAACTCCAAGTTTTTGTCTCTCTCTTCTTGAACAGAATCTTCTTCACTTTTACACATTCATACACCAACACGCCCCACCCTAGAGGTCTAACTGGGATTGATGGACAGGTCTGCCAGTCTCATGGTACAGAGGAATCCAATTGGTATGCCAGTGATACCTAGGCTGTCAAATAAAATATATCCTGCCCAACTCGTTGTCATTTACATCCAAACACACATGCACACGTGTGCAAGTACATGTTGTGATGTATGTAGATGTATGTGCATAAAAGCTAGGTATAAAGCCCAATACTCATGAAAATGCAAGATGTCTTCTTATTACACACAGTATAAACAATAAAAAGTGTCTGCATGTGTTAATATTCCTGGATAAGTTTCTTTTACAAGGTGCAGGGCCAGCAAATAAGCCTGCATTTATTTCAGTCAAGACTAATAAGAGATTCAGAGGCTGAGATAGCTAGGGAGAAGTGCAGTGGGGTGAGAGAGTAATCAAGACCACGAAAAGAGAGTCAAAGATATAAAAAGAACAAAAAATAACATATTGTGTTTTTCATCCCTGTTTTGAAGGTCGACCTCAAGCTCTAGAGATGTTTGCTAAATGAGGCAATGTTGGACCGCAGGGATGAGACCTGTGTGCAGTAAGAAGCTGTGAGGTGGCCAGCAAACTGCCTGTCCTATGGGACACAAACAGGAAGACACAGGGGTTCAGAGGTATGTCGTGGCACGATTAGTGCACACAGAGAGGCTGCAAGTATTTAATTGTTATGTTTTTGTAACCCTTATTCTGTAGGCACATGTGGAGTCTTCTATTGGACTCTGGGTATTCTGGGTCTCCCCCAGTCATGGTGAAATATTAGCTGATCCAGCATAAATAGTATATAAAAAAAAAAGTTGGTCAGCACATTTAAGGTTCCCTGCTATCTCACCATCCTGCCGACTTGTTAGCAAGTTGTGCAGGAGAGCCAGACATTGGTGGTGTGGTACAGGATACTTCAAAAAGCTAGTCTTAACGCTTTTGGTGGGTGTCACAGACTCTTCATTGTCACTGAGCAGAACTCCTGTGAAGGCTGCAAAAATGATCCCTTCATTACTGCTGTCTCACCAGAAAAATCAATGCAGAACGCCTTTGTTTTTTTTTAGCATGATCACAGGTGCGGCACTTGAAAAGGTAGGCATGTAGTTCTGTGCTGTGTTCTGTGCACGCTTAAATTGCTTTAAGTGTCACCTTCATCAGTTCAGAAGAACACCACATACAGTGTGCAAACTCACTAATTGCTGAAGAGATAAAAGATTACAAGGCATCTAAGACAGAGCATTAAATACACTGACCACAGCTTTACGTAGGTTCGTCCTCATTGACATACTATGTCTATGCAAATTTCAATAGGTGAATGGGTGATTGTGATTGGAGGAGACCCATAGAGTCCAGTAGAGGGCAGAGATATAACTTTTTTACCCATCTGCTGAAAAGGGGAATCGTGAAAACATTTTACATACACCAACAGAACTATCATGACACACACAAAAACAGATTGACAATGAGTGACATAGTCATTTAAAAACACATACACACAAAGCAAAAATGTTCATGTTCAACATGAGCGCTGAGAAAAAGCAGCGAGCAGTCAGCCATATGATTCAGGGTTCTTGCAAAAAAGTGCACCCAAAGGAAATTGTCAGTAATTTCTCTTCCAGTTCCCAAATGTACTCCCATGACTCGATGTAATAGTTTTAATAAGGCTGTGCATTTATGAGTGTGAACAAATGAGAAAGGAATAGAGAAGTACAGACAGAAAGATAGGATGAATGTATACTCTGTGACTATACATGTATGTCTATGGACGTGTACTCTATGAGCAGATGGGCAAGATGGAGTGTTGGGTGGGAACATGTGACACAGAGAAGAGCATAAAAAAAAGGAATAAGCTTTGCATATTCCATGACGGATTTGCGCCAATACATTAGTGAGCCTATCCTGAGCTGAAAAGCAGAGCCTCTTTTTGAAAAGCTAAAGTGATTAAAAAAGAAAGAAAAGAAAAACAAAAACACAAATGCTCAAAGAACTCTTCCTTTTACCTTTGGTTTCCTTTATGGGTCACAAACCTGAACTATTCAAACAGTTGGTAGTTTTGGGACTTTGTGCCAAGGATGCAGGCTTATTGCTTGAAGATTCCTGGAGAGTTACTTCCAAAGAAATAATCCAGATGAATGCATTTACTAAAAGAGCGAGACACAGTGTCAGATTTTTAGGCGAACATGATGAAATGATCATACAAGCCAGCAGCCTCACTCATTTATTTGCCTCTTTTGCTTTTTAATTTGGTAAATGGAGGGAGGGATAAGGGAGAGGGATTACAACTCAATAACAGGCTGGCATTATGATTCCCTGTCCCCCATCCACACAGGGATTAGCTAAACGGGGATAACCCCACGTCAGCATTGTAGCCATCATATAGAGGGGCATTTAGGAGCAATGAATACCAATGAATGACTACAGAACATATTCAGCAAACTGGTGAATAAAAGCAATGCATCACAGTGACAGAGTATAATCCATCTGTCGGGTGACTGGAGCTAAGCTGGAACTCTGGTTTCAGGACAAGGACCAGGTTTTGGTTCTCAGACACAAATGAACATTGTGTCTGAGATTGAATAAGATTAACATTTTTTACTGCAACTGTAAACATCTTATATTATTGGTGACATGTGCACTGTTGTAAAATGTTGCATTAGTTAGAATAGAAATTCTTGGTGGATCCTCAATTATCCTTAGTAACTTACTGATAATAGGTCCAGGTATGGACAGAGACACTGCTCTTCCTTACAATGTCATCTGCCTATTGGTAAGGGGGGAGGGGCTCTTTAGCTGCTGGGTAACAAGTCCAAAAGTTTTTGTTTCATTTTCATTTTACTGTAAATCATATACACACTAACAACAAAATATTGAGAAACTGGTTGATTGTGATTGCTGTTCATTACTGTCACCCAGCCAGTAATTTACCAATTTAGCAGCATCACAAACATTACATTTCACAGATATTTGTTGTGATTGGTACGACAGATTGTGATAACTGAATGGATCATTTTGCACGTGATGAAAGAATGTTTAGAAGTTGCCACAGGCACATGGCTTGTTAATTGGCTTGCTGTGCCAAAACACGCTTGAATGAATGGCAAATTCAAATACCTTGTGAACAACAAACTAATTGGTCTGAGATTTAACATATTGTTTAAAAAAGGAATTCTCGCTTAAGAACTGAGCCATTGAGAAAAACTGAAACATTTCTGGGGTTGACTACCATGGTGAGAAGTACAGCTCACATGATGACAAAACAGCTTTATGTATTGGTGGCATTGGCCAATTAACTGACACAATGTTTAGTTTTGCCGAGGCCCTACCTAAGATAATGGATTTAGAAGTTAAAGACCCACTGGAACCAGCCACCATGGGGCAACTGAGATGCTTTGGCTACACGTATGGGGAGCGCTCATGTCATCCATCATTACATGCAGTCTACAGCAGTGAGACATAAATGTAATGTTCAGGGTGAGATGCTGCCTTTAGCTCAACCCTAGCTAGTCATCCCTCACTGCAATGCCAAACCTCAATGATTTATGGGCCATCTGAAGATAGTTGGGCAATCGAACGTACACAGTCGCTCACATGCAGCTGAGAGAAGGGCTCGATGTATAGGCGTGGATCATCCCTCACAGGGCCCATGATAGTAAAAAGAGAAAACAGAGGGAACTCACAGGTTGGAAAGGAGGGCAGGCAGGATGGGAGAAGTGACCAGAAGAAGAAGAAGAAGAATTGAGGTGGGGGAGTGGCAGTGAATTCTGAGAGGTGAAAAGAGAACGGAGCAGAGACACAGATGATACAGAGGGCTGCAGAGGAGAGAAACACAGAGGAGAGGAGTACAGAGAGAAGGGATGAAGACCAGCGAGGAAAGGTAGATGAACAGAGGGATAAGAGAAGGCCAGCACTATGATCTGACCACAGTGCATTGATATTCACCTTCAAGGGTGCAGAGGGGACCTCTCCCTCATTCATAATCCCCCCCTCTGCTGATCATTTCATTTGATCACTTTTCAGATTTCTATCTCTTCTCTGCGCAGCCTCTTCTGCATTACATGTCTGTAATGATGGACCCACAGACACACCACTGTTTTCTTTTTTTTCTCATCTGCTAAATAGACACTGCTCTAATAACTGGTTTGAAGTGCTCCATCTGTATACAGTGCTGCATGCATGTGCTAAAAAATTGTGGAAGGAAGAGTGATGTCTAACAGATTGCTGTAAATATTAATAATTTCATTGTTTTACATTTAACTGCTGCAAGTGAACCCTGATATTTCTAGTAAAATGTAATACAAACTGGATTTCCACATAACAAGAAGTTTACCGAAACAAATTTAAGGATTATTCAATGGTTTTTGATCATATATACCACTATTGACTTTTAGGAGTAAGTTTCTGAAATCACCACTACATAAAAACAAAAATTCCCACCGGCCCTATGTGGGCAGTCTTGTGTCTCCTTCAAGCTCGGGTCCTCTACCAGAGGCCTCGGAGCCAGAGGGTCCTGCACAGTATCTTAGCTGTTCCTAGGATCGCACTCTTCTGGACAGAGATCTCAAGTGTTATTTCCTGGGATTTGTTAGAGCCACTCTCCCAGCTTGGGGGTTACAGCCCCGAGTGCTCCTATCACCACTGGTATCACTGATGCCTTTACTCCCCACATCCTTTCCAGCTCCTCTTTCAGCCCTTGGTATTTCTCGAGCTTCTTGTGTTCCATCTTCCTGATGTTGCTATCACTTGGGATTGCGACATCTACCACTACCGCCTTCTTATCCTCCTTGTCGACCACCACGATATCCGATTGATTAGCCACCACCATTTTTTCGGTCTGGAACTGGAAGTCCCACAGGATCTTGGCTCCATCATTTTCAATCACCTTTGGAGGTGTTGCCCACTTTGATCCTGGAACCTCCAGCCCATACTCAGCACATATGTTCCTGTATACTATGCCGCCCACTAGGTTGTGACGCTCCAAGTATGCCTTACCTGCCTGCATCTCGCACCCTGCACTGCCCTGTCTCAGGGTCATCTTTGCACAGTCTGCACCTTGGATCTTGTCTGGTGTGGTGGACCCCGGCCTCTATCGATTCTGTATTCAAGGCCTGTTCTTGTGCTGCCATGATCAGTGCCTCTGTGCTGTCCCTGAGACCAGCCTTCTCCAGCCACTGATATGTTTTCTCGATTTATATATACATACTGTATATGTTATAGGTATATATATATGTATATGTTCCAGAACCCTCAGATGGTATATACTGTATATATATTAAATGTCAAATATGAAATATGTCATTCTCTCTATCTTTTCTTCTGTCAGCTACTTCTGGATTGTATGAAAGCTCTGTTCAGCCCCACAATGACACAGACAATTGAAGTTGTCATGGTTCCTGCCACAGTTGTCTTTCATCCTCCATTTCCCTTTTACAAAACACTTTCATCTGTGCTCCAGCTCACCTACACACACCTTCAGCTCCCCTGAAACATTTCTTGTAACAATAAAACTTTTTCATTCTTCTGCCCCTCTTTGTCTTTTGCCTCATCATGCAACTCAACAAACAATATATATAGTTTTAGTTCCCAATATCTTGTTTTTATTATGACACCACTTCTTGAACATGAAAGTTAATGTACTTCAAGGGTTTTTTTTTATTTCAGGAGAACAGTCAGCTGCAGCCCTCCTGTCTGTTCTATCACCCTGCCCAGCTGCTTATAGTCGCTCCATCAAATATGCTGCATGAAGAGGTTTACTGTCTGTTCTCCAGCCAACAAATACAACATTAACAACAAAGCTCCACAATAAACAAAGACCACTAACTACATTTTATGGCAGAAAGAGCATGGGCACCATACATTTTCTGCTAAATGCAGCAGGATTTCCTTTCCATGCTTTCTTGGCTGAGTTCTGATGGCTGTCACTTCCTGGCTTCACTGCCAAGCAGTAATAGCACATAATGAGAGGGCAACTATCCTAGTTCTAAACTTGCCTGGGCATTAGCCAGGGTGAGGCACCTTTCTTTCATGTGTGTGCGCATTAACCTGAAAAAGGGTTTAGGAACTAGAGCATAAAATTTCATGCTTCTTAGTTATACAGTCATATGGTACATGCACATTACAGTATACACACATACTGTATGTGCACATATGCTGTGTGCAGTCAGATCGAATCAAGGAGATTTAAATTAGAATAATTACATTTTAGGATTAACTGAATTTAACAAGAATCCCATTAACATGTTTATTTTTTACATGAAATTCTACATTATGAAGACCCTGGGGGTTTTCTACAGTAAGAAATTAATTTTCTAATGTAAGAAATGAAATAACATACAAGAGCAGACATCTTTTCTTTTCTCTTGGGAGAAAATTGAGATGCCGCACACACTTGGTGCAAACACTTGAGTCTTTCTGCTAGTGAAGTGACCAAACACATCAGACAAATGGTTGCAATTCCTTCTTTTCTGTTGAGAGCTTATTAGGATATTATTGCCTTCTTGTTTTCACTCTGACATTAGGTCATCCTGATGTCAAGGAAGGGTCCTTATGGTGAATTTTAATAATTATTAGTTATCCAATGCCATCAAAGGGATTCAACAAAGGACAGAGCCGTTCTCTCTGAGAATTTTGTAGAAGGCCTATGTGTACCCTTGGCGTGCTAAGATACAAGGTACTCTTGTTCAGAAAGTGGCGGTCATGAATGTAAGAAATGTTTTGCTGCTTTTGTGTTTCCTTGGCATGTTGGAGGGTCTTGCCTAGCCTCTGTATGGAGTGACTTTCATGGGCCCCTTCCTACCACGGAAGGGCCTGTCCCCTGAAGGACCCTAGACTTTCAGAAGCACCAACTGGTTCATTAATCAGTAACATTCATTAAAGCAGTATCTTTCCATGTATAAACCTTTTCAAACTTTTCAAAACAAAAGTTTCATTTTATTAGGTATTTGTCAAAAAGTCTCCAGTAAAATATTTAATATTTCCTTTCTTTCCAGGTTTTGTTTCTGCATTCAAGGTTATGCATGACGTAAAGACTAGCAAAGTAACGTTGCTTCAGTTAACCGATTTATTTCATCTTAGGCCCCTACACCTGTAATCTTTGACTCGTGTACTGACTTTAGTAATTTGTATACACTAAGCTATTGAATTTGGCACTTTAATTTGCTCTAATTTGGTTGAGTTTGGTTTAATCAACATATTATTTAAATGTTTGCTATGCTCTTGCCTCCCTTCTTGATGTAGGCCCCTGAGCTGGGTCCTGACAGTGTACCAAGACTCAGCCGCTGTGGAAAAATAAGATGTGTGAACAGTTTGGTGCTATATTACAGAATAAATAATGTAAAATAAAACATCTATCCCTACAACTTGAATAACACGTAGCTCGCTCCTCTCCTTGCACATACTGTATGCCAGTGGTCTTAGGTGCATGCTTCTGTTTTATGATACAGGGATTGATGGAGTTGAGGGCCAGTGGGTTGTACAATTGTGTGGGTGTAAAGCCAGCAGCCCTTCTGTCAACCTGTCAGAAAACTGAGGCATGCCGGCAGCTGTGTGTGCACTTGTAGCATTAACCATTGTATGTTTTTGTGTGTTTGACAGGGGGACAGCCAGGCCAGTCCAGTGCCAACAGCTCAGCATGAGCCAAGTTCCCTCTCAATGTG
>KV751316.1:7445727-7458293 GCA_001698575.1 Mola mola
ATGCAAGGCTACAACTAGGTGTGCGCTGGTTTGTTTGTGTTTACATGAGCCCTTTTTTGTGAAGACAAATCTATCACCCATGTACAGATGTACAGTCTCTGCCCTGAATTTATGAATCTTTATGCGGACCTCTGTGCGTGAGTGCACGCATGCATAACAGCGAGGAGCATTTTGGATCACAAAGAATTAACAGGCTCCTGTCATATGGCACAGTAAAAGAGAGGAGGAAAGCCCCAGGCACTACGACTGCTGCCTCGCAGGTAAATCAGAAGCCTTTTTTCCGTCCATCTCCCGTACACACACACGCTTTCTATCTAAAGCAGAGCCTGTAATTCCTCATGAGTAGTCTTGGTGTTTCATCTGGAAGGAAATTGGCAATCGGACTTGTAGTTTCAAGAAACTACAACAAGTCCAGCCATGACCTGGATGACTGAAAATCTTCACAGACATCCTCATGAGTATCTTTAATTCTTGTGTTTCCTAATTCCATTTCCAAATCTCATCAAACTTTACCTAACTTCATTTACACTGTGCTGAGTGGTATTATCTTTTAACTCCCATTTAATACCTCCCCTCACCTATTAATGCCTGTCATTTACCAATTTTCAATACATCACTCAACATATTCCGTCCCTCCACCATTGCTCCATTTTACTGCCCTGTCTTTCCTCTCATGGTTTTTGTTTCTCTATTCTCAAAGCTCGACCATTGTTTTCATTCTCCGTGCTAATCTGCAAGCCACAGACATTGCTGCACAGACACATCAGGGCACGAGCTCCCATATGCAGGTTCACACACAAATGTCCGGGCACATTTGCACCGCTTCATATGCACACAGAAACACATGCACACAAAGACTGCATCAGCCCAAGACATAAGGGCTTAAACAGCAGTTAATCCTCTAGCTAGCACAGTGTTTCTCTCTTCCAGAGGGCACTGGGCCCAGCGCCATTCATCCAGATCAGTGTGTATTCACCTCCCATTCAATCGCTTCCATATACACGAACACCCTAAGTGCGTGACAATCGCAGGTCTGAGAAGGTCAATGTGAAAGACAAAATGCATTACAGTAATAACAGGTTTTAAATGCAGGAAAATTAAATGTACCTCCAACAAGGGAGACAATCCAAACAGTGTTGTTGGGTTGAGAACAGAGTCGATGAGCCAGAGGCTCTAAACAGAAATACAGGCAACAGCAATGTGACACTATGGACCGTAATGCATGGAGATGAAAACTTTTTTTCAAGGCCTCTGACTCGGAGAGAAAGAGAAGAGGAAAACAGATAAACTGAATAGAGGAAGAGGAGCGAAGCAAATATGGGTCTTTTGAGTTCTGGCCAGGCAGACAGACTGGCTCAACATCAGAAACAGAGCACATGATAATAGGAAATCTGGGCGAATTCTCCTTTTTCCACAGAGGAGGCCCGCACAAATGAAAGTACTATCCATGTGCTTCCCCACCAGTTCTCCTTCTCCCGCTTTCCTTTTCTATCCTCTCCGCCTTGAACTCTGCAGGTATCTCCAGCATCACTCTCATGCTAGTGCCTCTGTCACACCATATGTTAACCTCTTTCTCTCTCTCTTTCATTTCCACTATCTCTCTTTGTTTCTCCCTCTCAGCATTCTTTCATTTGGCACTGTTTGGTGGAGAATGAGATGCTTCAATGAGTCCGTTCTCTGGTCCTCATTAGAGGGTGGACAATGATTGATGCAGGGAAGGAGGTGAGAGCATCCACGCTGGAAAGCTGCGTGCACACACGATTAAACGAGCATGGGTTTGACCACGCTTGCGTGCGTGCATGTTTTTAATACATGACTAGAAATGCCTGCTTCACTACATCTGATGGACCCACTTTGCCAAGATCTGATGGGAAGAACAGTTGGTAATGGTCAACTGGCAAATACATATGTGTGTGTGTGTGTGTGTGTGTGTGTGTGTGTGTGTGTGTGTGTGTGTGTGTGTGTGTGTGTGTGTATGTGTGTGTGTGTGTCTGTAAGTAAAAAGAATTGCCTGTGACAGTGAATTAGCTTTGTCTAGTGCCAAAAAGATTTTGGGTGGTTCCATTTGAAGAGAAGGTATGCAGGGCTGCATCATTGTGACATCTCACATTCTCATCACACACACAGCACACGTGCACATGTTTGATGAGCCAATCAGCATCAGGCCTTGCTTGGTGAAGAGATAATTACAAAGTGCTAATTGAATGTCATTTTTATTAACCCTGATGAGGGGCAGAAAGTTGAGGGAAAAATCCAAAGATCCCAGAACATGACAGTTTATGATGAAGGATAAAGGCTGCTGCTTATCTATCTGATAGTATTAGAAAAGCTGATCAGAAGATAAATGATTACAGCTAAACCGATACAGGATATGGGTAGAATTTTCTTTTTTTAATAAAAATATATCAGATAATATTATTTTCTAGCATTGTAAACAGAGAGTATGTTTGTCCTTGACCTTGAAAAAGTAGACAAAAAAGACAAAACAAATACAAAACAGATTAAAACATATCTTTTTTGGAGGGTCAAACTATGAAATAACTTTAGATTTAAAAAGAAAATTTTACTTTCAAATGTGGAAGTGACAGTAGGGTTACAGTAAAATTTGAATAATTGTATGCAGATTTTCAAACACATTAAATAAAACTGTATTTGGACTGAAAAATGATAAAGGCAGATATATTAATTTTAAAAATCCTCGTTTTTTTGCAGCCTTAAAGACATTTTGTCGGTACAAATGGAAACAGAAATGGCCCCATGAATCAGCAAATTTTCCTGCATTTGACCCTGAAATTTGAAAATTCTTTTATATACATTTTTTACCTGCTGGAGCATTTTATGTATCAGAGGAGGACCTAATAAACAAAACCTGCACTCAGAGGCAGCCAGACGGACGAATGGATGAAATACAATCGGAAAAGGAAAAGGAGAGCAAAGGGGCGAGAGAGGAGAGGTCAAAAACTGAGAGAGGGAATCATAGAGCGAAGTGGGGCTTACATCTAACATCAATCACGGAGATGAGAGGACAGAGGAGGCATGAAAAAGGAGAAAGACAGCGGGAGGGAAAGGCAAAGCGACAGGGAGTTGTTTGATGAGTTTATGTGAGTCAGGTCCTGGTTGGCCTGGAGTCAGGGATTAGCTGTTGTGCAAAAGGCCAAAAGGTCATTATTGATTGACACTTTCACGTCAGAGATGTAAGATCTTAGTTACGCATGCCCATGAGGTAGCACTCCTTGCCTCAAATCTTTAACTTTGATTCGTTTTCTAACTTTAAATGAGACATTTATAATAAGTAAATATACAACCCCCAAACTCTTAACTTGGTGCTAATGAAGGACCTCAATTCAGTATTATCACTGAAGAGACAGGCAGTTGTGTTTTATAAGTCTGCTGCATCAACATTCAATATATATACAGTATAGGATCGGAATCACAAAGACATGTTTTACCAGCCAACAGCTTGTCTCTGCGCTAAACAACACAAAATCCCACACTAAAATATGGTGTGTGTGTGTGTGTGTGTGTGTCTTTGTACAAAAAGTGCAGTAATGTGCAAATGAGCGTTCACTTGAAGGTTAAAACAGTGACTGAAACCCTTCAGCCGCTGCAATCAATCACTTGAACAGATCAATGGCATGCAGTTCAGCCCAGCCAGCACTGCAGAAAATGAAAGGTGTGGCAGGTGAAGATGTGTGTGTGTGTGTGTGTGTGTGTGTGTGTGTGTGTGTGTCTCCCAGTGTGCGTGTGTATTTTGCTGGTCTAGAGTGAGAAGCAGATAGAAAGTAAGTGGAAAGAAAAGACTATGTGAATTAGACTGCAGTGTGACATGACCCCCATATATATCAGGTGATGCGTTCTGCCTCTCCATCTCCAGAATGTTACATCAAATGGTTGTTTCACAGAGAAATGGCCATGATAATGATGCAGATCTTCATCTAATATGGTCTATTCATAAATAGCCACATGTGGAACATATTAGGAAAACCATGTCTATCCATTTCTCACTGTTTTGTAACATTCTGCTGCATCGTTGTTTCATCTTTTACAGTCTTTCTTGCTCTCTGGGAATCCCACCAAATACTCTACTATAATGCAGTTTAAGGGACTCTGGTGCTATTGGAAAGACACACTCTGGGGCCACCAGTGGAGCAGGGAAACAGGGGACATTTAAACCGTCATCAGATACCGAATAGAGTCGTTTCGCTTTGGACTCAATTTTAAGCCAGGTGCAAAGCAAAACAACAAAAAACTGGTTTCAAACAATGCAGTTATTATTTTCATTCCCAACATGCATGTTCTGTAGCACATACCCTTGTGCCAATCTGTGCTCCAATGGGCGTGATGCTTTTAAAATGAGGTGTGGTTAGCAGGCGTCCGAATAGTAGAGGAACCACAGGGACGTCAGTTTTGCTGACGAAGCGTTTCAAGTGATGTGTTGTCAAACCTTATTTTCCTTCTATTTGCCACAGGTTATTGCATGTTACAAGTTACTTTCACTACCTGTCCACAACCATGATCAAATCATATATCATCACCAAAATCGAGAAAATGATACGACGTGCTAAATCATCATTCCTGCAATATCGACACTGGCAGGAGTACTTTACACAGGTCAGACAGAACTTGGTGATCACGTTATGCCAGTTAGAAAATCTTCTACTATTGAGGGGATGCAGCTTTCCATCAAACATAGCAGGAACCTTTCTCTCTTGCCTTGCAACAAGCAAAGCAAAAGCCAAATTTGTTATCTGACACATAGTGCAGCCACTGCCACCTTGAAAGCCAGCCAGGCTTAAAAGATTGTTTAAGTGTTTCTCTCACAAATCTACTTCCTGGAAGGCTTGAGTGTGGCTGGCATGGCTTTTCGAATGCAGCAGTGGATGATGTAAATGTGGCTTGCGTTGCTGCCTGTTGTGGTAGTGAAGGCAGGAGCCCACAGGCATGGCGTGATGACTTTGACACTCCAAATTGGAATTGATTAAATTGAATACATTTGCATATTTTTTAACATCTTTTTTAATTTTTTTGTTTTTCTGTCAGGTACCTCTCCAATGTAGAAACTTCACCCACTGATCTTTTTCTGTATGGATGTATGATTTTTTTTTTTTTTTCTAAGTCCTACTTTAATGATCAGAGAAGTGACTGTCTCTGCAGCAAATATCATGGGATATTTAAGCAGCAAAACTGAGAGCTGTAGTTATAAACTTGACAGGATTGGACACAGAAATCAAATTTTAGCTTGAAATAAACATTTTTAGACAGGCCTGATAGAGCTTCCTTAGAATATAAACCATGTGCTGTTGGTGTGTTGGGGGATTTAAGTGACCAATTAAGTTAAGCTGATGTGCCCTGTGTGTAAACCGACACAACATCTGTCTTAATGGGGAGACGCAGTTATCACTTCTACAGATGACGAATGCTGCAAGTAATATTATTAATATATGACTCATTAAATACGTTTGATTCCCTCCATTTCTGCCCCATTTGCAATTAATCATAATAGTGATCCTTCATATGCACACATCACTATGATAAGCACGGGAGGAGAAACAGGGGCCCTCCTCTTCCTCAGTGAAATATCAGCTCAAATGCAGTTGAGTGAAGTTATTGAAGTGAGAGAGGAGACAGTGGAAGGGTCTACTGATTGAAGACCATATATCTGTACCTCTGTGAGGCGATCAATGCACTCTGCAGATCACCAGGCTTTTAAAAAGGATGGAACTGTGATTGTTTGCTTTGTTTTTAAGTTATCCCTTAAACAAACCTGTAGAAACAGATAAGGGAATAGATACAACTACTCTGAACCACATTATGCAGCATTTAATGGACACAGTAGCTGCTTAGGGAAAAGTGCCACTGTTCAAACATCAATGTGCCTACAGGGTTAGTGCCTCTGTTCCGTGCTTTGCACCGCTTAACCACCAAAACAGAATTTGACACGTCCTCAAGGCACTTCAGACTATTTGCCTTAGATCATTTAAATAAAGCCCTTCTTCTTCTTGACTCTGTCACTTTAAATTGACTGAATTTTTCTCATTCTGATATTTGTAATATAAGCAACCAGTGGGGGCTTTTATGCAAAAGCGGGAGCTCATTTTCATTTTCTTTCCTTTAGTCACTTTCTACAACTGAAACATTTTCATTGCACGGGGACCTTGTTAAACAGTATGATATGGTGACGACAGCATCTTATTGCAGCAGGAAGCTATTGTGCTTCAATTGTCTGGAGGCATCAAACTGACTGAAAATCGGTTCATTGCAAAACATTTTGAACAGTTATGAAAAACACAGTGGAATAAAGAATATAAATCAAGTGAATAAAGAATAAATAACATTAAGGTCAGGAGATGCATGTGAGGCAGTAAAAACAGGCTGGGGGTCTGGTTATGGACAGGCCTGCTGCAACTGCCAGGACTCATCCAGCACTGTAAATTACTAGATACACAGAAACACTCACATACACATTGTCAACATGAGGGTGTTTGTGCAGCCAGTCAGTCAGAGGAAGCCACTAACTACAAATGATCCCACAGGAGATTTGTGGCTGGGTCAGGGATGCCGTCACTGAGGTTAATTCGATGTCTGGATGATTAAATGATGAAACAATGTTTGTTTCCAGTGCAGACCGCCGGGTGTAATTTTTATGAAGAAAATGATTACAGAATGTGTTGCCAGGTTGGCACGTGGGAACAAATGTTGGGCTGAATGGATGCTGGTAGACTGAAAGAGCCCAGTGAAACCCATGTGTGTCCTGGTTCTGTGAAATTTCAAGCTCAGTTAAAGCAACAGCATTGGATATTTTTTTGTAAACAAAGGGACAAATGTTTGTGAAAGGCGTTTGCTTAAAAGAACAGTCACCCAAAGAAAAGTATAAAGTAGAGTGATGTCTGGATGTTGCAAAGCCACTTGGGAAGGTCTGAGTGGGTGATCGGTTGTACAAAACATCCAACTCCTCTCCTACACACTCAGTGCTGCTTTTAACCACAAACACAATCCTTCCCTTACTGCAACTGACAAGTTTCAGTTGCTTAGAAATGAAATGCATTGGACTTAAAGATGCAGGAAATGATATTGGATGGTGCTATCCGATGATTGTCCTCTCGACAAGGGCAAGATAAAATCCTTAGATAGGTCAAATGGGAGGCCAATGACAACCTTCGGTTTTTTTGTCATTTTAATATGAGTATGCTCTCCTTCCTTGTCCTAAAACCAAACCCACATAATTATCATAAAAATGTGTTAATACCATCACCGCTTTAGTTTTCACAGACATACTCAGTGCTCGGATTTCAAATGTAAGTCCACAATACTTACTAGTACATTTGATAAAAGAATGCCCCCAACCACAGTGAAATGAGTCAATATCAATATTAGCAGTGTAGATAGAATAAATTTGATTGTTTTTCCTCCTTTCCAAAGGGCTTCTTGGCCTGCCATCCTATCTGTGGAGGAAACGGCCAGTATCGATCTGGCTCTGACACATCACCGATGACTCACTGAAGGGGAAAAGAGAAAGGAAATGTTGGTGCTAGTGTTTGCATACATGAAGTGGGTCTTTGCAGTGATCCCCTCAATCTCATGATGTCATTCTGTGAGGAGTCAACAGGGACGATCCCTATAACTCTTTATCTTTCTACAGTCTCATGGGATGTGCCAGCTGATGTAGAATAAATATGTATTTATTTTATGCACTGCCTTAATTTTTTTCCTGCAATTTGCCTCTGTTTAAAAATACAAGTAATCTCTTGATTTTCTCTCGCCGTTTCCTCCGTGTTACTAATTGCCTCCTCCTCTTCACCCTTTCGCTCCCTCGATCACTGACTGTGGCAGGAAGGAAGTGAGGTCCAAGCTGGCCTCGCTTTGCGTTTGTTAGAGCAGTGGCACGGCAGAGAGTTGGACTCAAGCACATTAGATGAGTCACTATACCGGGAAAACGAAGGAGCAAAGGGAGAAAAAAAAAACAGAGATAAGAGAGGTAGAAAGGTTGACTCCAAAACAAAAAACCCCCACACTCACACAGTAAACTCAGTTAAACTTGTAACTGATCATTTTTAATGATTTCTTAGGTCTTTGATTTGCATTCAAAGCCACGGAGAGTAATAAACACAGATAATTGCTTTAGGCAATGCTGAGTAATGAGCGTTTCTTTTAGAATCTGTTACATACAGAGCATCTGGGAATAAAACGCTTTAAGTAAGACTGGAGAAACAGAGAGGAGGGAAATGGAAAAGAACGAATAGATTTAAGAAGCTTAAAGTGAGAAAAGAAAAAAAAAAAAAACAAATGTGATGAAAAAAGAAAAAAGGCCAGGAGATGAAATAAAGAGAGATTTTTATTACAGTTTTACAGGGGAAAGCTCTGTTTCAGAACAAATCAGTGGCAGCCTGTGCATACCAATATATTAATACTCCAGTCATTACTGCTATCGGCAGAATGGTAAATAGTGCCTTAATTGCACATCACAGATAACAGTACGAATCGTGTTTGTTTGGGTCTTTTTGTTTATTTATCCTTATTTGACTGTAAGGGCTGTAACTGGCTGCCACAGATAACAAGGCATCAGCATGTTTCATTTCCCTGCTTTCTGCTGGGCTTGAACATGTTTTATATAAAAACAGACAATAAAAAATTATTTTCAATAATGACTGTTAAAACACCATTTTGCCAGAACACATTGTGCAGGAATGATTAATTTATTGAAAACTAATTGGATCTGGCTAGTTTACTAATTGGTTTCTACTTGTACTTGCTGAAATGGAAGGATTGGCTTCTTTCATTTCTTTTTTACACAAATGTCGATAACAGAAAACATTCTTCTCTTCCTCTTTGACATCTAGTTGGAGAAAAAGGAGGGAATTCGAGTGGATTTTAGGTCACTGGTGAATTTTTGCCCCGCCAACATTTTTAAAGGCATGCTTAATCAATTTGTCAGCAGGACGGGTCTATAGTCAGTCCAGCTCGGTGAGGCTGTGCTTTGATTTAAGTACTAACATTGAACACTGACATGCTCTCAATGACATTGATAAGAATTCTATTTAGCAAGTCTATCACGTTCACAAGATTTATTAAGCATGAAAAATTTGGAAATTATGAGCAAACACTAAATTTAGTTGAAGCTGGTGGAAAAGCCTGTGAAAGAAAAAAAAAAAAAAAAGAATATGGAGAAGCATTGGAAGACTGCAAGGTTTATTCTCCAGCACAGGAAGTGTCAGGCGCACCCTAATTTTACAAAATGAATAAATTACTGATGATTTTTCTCTGAATGTCTAATATCAAGGACTGATGATTATCAAGAGAATTCCAAGAAAGAGATAATTTCAACATCCCCTAAAATGTGTAAAAAAAATGTACTTTGAATGCTAATGTATGTCTTAAGTTGTCAACGATTTTTCAGAAGAAAAGTTTAATTAGCTCATTAAAATGGCACCTAACCTGTCTGCCTCCCTGTGAATATGTAAATCTTTTGGATTTCACAAGCTCGGCTGCTGGACACAAGACATTTCCTATAGCAGCCATACTTTACTGCACACAAGTACTCAGTGATTAGCCACTGAAGGCTTGAAGGATTGGCTTCCAAACAACCATCAAGCGGGTAAGTTTGTTAATTACATTTTTGGTGAGATCAGAGAAATCATGTTACAGCGTCTGCTTCTATATCAGTCTACACAGTGAAACTCAAATATTCAACTGAGAGAAAAACACAGTTTTAACTGCAGGGGGGCTTTTAACATGAAATAAACATGACAAAATGGATATTTCATATTTCTCTCCGTTGTTTTTTGATCCCTTTTTCCTTTGTTTTTTTTCCCAGACTTGTTTTCTTTACTCTGACACTAGTTCTTACAAAAAGACTACAGCATCTGTGAATAAACAATGCATTTTTTGATCTATCTCGCCTAATGTTTCTTCCTTAGCTGAGGATGCAGGGTAATTTAACACATCCAAACCTTGTTTACACTACACACAAACTGGTGAACTCTCCTCGCTTGTGGGCTGAGCTGGTGAAAAAAGTCCGAATGTCATAAAATGTGGGAAACAATGAATCAGAATAAACGAGCGAAACTAACATAATGTATGTTTCCCTCTCACCAAACAATTTACCCAACCATCCTGTCTTGTTTTCAGTCATGAATATTACATGGCTTGTGATTGGCTGCCAGATCATTAAGCTGAAGAGAGCGAGCAGGCCATCTGGTGGTGGCGAGAGGGTAATCACGACTCATTACCAGTAAGCAGTTTTCGAGAAAGAACAATGAGTTTCTTACTGATTGTGTTCTGCTGCTGGTGCCCAGCTATGTTTTAATATGTGGGAGTACAGTAGAGTAGAGACAAGAAAGTCTCCAGCTTCCCAAATCATGAGTGCAGCAAAAGCCCCCTCCAGAAAACCAGATCTGTGGGGTGGCTCCGGTTCTCCAGCGTAGGAGACAGGCAAGAATGCTGGGTGAGGTATCTACCCAGCTGGAGAGAACTCATGACAGGCTGCGCACAAATGACGTTCTGGCCCTCTCTGCTGGAAACCCAACTCTCACATAGGTGTTGGGCTCAGGTGGGCAAGAGAAGAGGAAACTTGGCAGGCAAGACAGAAAACGGAGTGAAGGCAGAATCGTGGGCATCAGCGTGAGAGAAGGAATGACAGAGGAAATGGACGAAGTGGAGCTGATATGGTTAAGACAATGAAAAAACACAAGATTTTATTTTTCTGCTCCATAAGTCACCTCCTCACTGAAGGGGTTAAAAAAAATTTGCTTCCTCTCTCACTTCATTTTTCCACAATCTATAACAGGCCCATATGCATCTAGCGGGAACACATGTGAATAAGGAGAGCTGAGAGGTACTCAGTATGCGTCCTGCTTTTACATCATGCGTACACAAAAGGACATGTTCATTCACTATTTAAGGAAGGCAGGAAATAATGGGACCAAGCCCAGGAGCATTCTGACTTTTCACAACACTCCTCTACCAGGCTGCCAGCCTCCACATTATCATTATGTGTCTCTCTGTGTAGCTCACATTTTCCTGTGCTTAATTGACTCTCAACCAGGTCATTGTGTTTCTGATTTAGCCAAAATGGAAAAAGTGATCGCACACGTGCTCATTGCGAGGCTTGTTTGTTGACAAAGACTCAATACTAGAGACCCCCTTTGATGAAAACCATATCACTAAGTGGGAGACACAATAATCATCTCCTCTCCCGTGGTAATTTATCCCATGGGCATCTTTTGGGCTATTGAACGAGGACAGCTTAGCATAACTTGTAAAATGATCAGTTTATGAGCATTTACACAAAACCACTGGAGACATCAGTCTGTTAGTTAAATTACACGACCACACAGTGGAGTTGAGACATAAAATGCAGCTGATCATCTTACATATCTTGTATCGGTAGCTGGTAATTGAATTTGGTGGATTGATTACCAACTGGGAGCCACTGATAATCATTCAGCTACTCAATAAAGACATTCCAGTGTTTTAAAATCCTTACTACACAGGAGCGTGACAGTGACATTAAATCCCCCTCGAAGAGCGGAACCGTTAAGATGGCCTGATTTGAGAGTGTATCTTGCTGATTCCTGCAGAGCCTCGAGGCAGGCCACCTAATATACAAAGCTTCGGCACTCATCTGCATGGATCAATGGATAACTGGGCAAATATTATCACGCATCTCCCCTCAGCTGGCCCTACTGTCAAACTATCACCGGGCTTGAATGTATTGAAAAATTTAGTCCGCTCAGGAACTACGTTCAAATACAATGAACACCATGCTGGATAACCTTGACAACCTCATAAATCTGAAATGCTACAAGTCATAAAGAATTTACAAGAGAAATACCAGCGATTAAATATTTTCTTAGTTTGAAATGATTTTCTGTTTACAGGATCGGTTTGCATGTTCTCCCCGTGTCTGTGTTCATACTGTCTGGGTAGTCTGGCTTCCTTGCACAGTCCAAAGATATGCAGTTAGGTTAACTGGCTACTAGTGAGTGTGGATGTGATTAAGCATGATTGTTTGTCTCTTTATGTCAGCCATGTGATGAATTGGCGACCTGTCCAGGGTGTACCCTGCCTTCACCCACTGACAGCTTGGATTGGCTCTATCCCCCTACGATCCTGTATATCACTCACACAGGGACGGCCCTACCCAATGTGGCGCCTTAGGTGAGATTTTATATGGCGCCCCCCTCCATTGGCGATTTACATAGGCTTACAAAAGAAATCGAATAGCATTGTTTTTACCATTGTCTTTAATTTATAAGATAACATGTCATCCAATTTACATGCTTAACAAATTACAAATAAATACAAAAAAATCTGAAATACAATATAAATACCCTTACCACAAAAAAAAAATCCTGTAAATAAGTGAATAAATAATAATAATAGCAATAAATTATAAATACAACAATAACTCAACAAACACAATAACTTTATACATAAGCTAAATTTACACAATGCAATAACTATATACAAAAGCTATATAAAATACCTATATACAACTATATGCAAAACTATGTACAAAAAATGCATTTTACAGACCTCTAGTGGTGCTTTTTATTACTGCATCCACT
>KV751316.1:7472729-7517806 GCA_001698575.1 Mola mola
AGCAAAACTACCTGTACGCATAAATAAACTAATAGACTGTATATCAAAATTAACAACATATTTTATGTCCATAGGGATGGTGAGAAAACAGCTTAGAAATCTGTGGATGAAAATTGACCTTTTTACAAAAGCATAGAATGCTGCAAAACAGGCATGGGAGTAAATACTTAATTAATTAAGTTCATCTGTCCCTTTGATTTTTTTGAAGTTAATTAGTTCGGTTACAATGTTACTCTTATTCGTTATTTCATTTCAGCTTATTTTCATCTTTTAATTAACTTTTTATTCTGCCCTGTTCTGCTTTTGCATTTTGTCCAAATGCCTTTTCTGTATTTATGTAAAGCGCTTCTACGAGCAGCCGTTCTTGCTTCTCTCAACCTTTAAATCACCATGACAGGTGCCATGAATACATCCCTTCCGTCCATTGCTATGGCGACTGCTACTTCCTATTCTTGAAGAGTGACATAATTTGACTTCTCTTTAATACCCTCCCCCTTCACCAGGAGAACCCTCTACAGGTGAGTAGGGAGGATTGGGCCTCTGACTCCGAATGGTGTCACCAATGCAAGATGGCAGCTCTAGTATTACAGATATTTTGGCTTCATTTCTTTACAATAGAGGAGGTAGTGGCCATGGGTTGTCCATCTTTATTTATGTCAGTGCTGAAAACACACACACGTGCACGGACAGACACTGAATGCCGTGTGAATAATATTACTAATATTGCTACGTTATTCTGGGAAGACATAAGGCCCAATTTTACTGTCAGTGTGCCAGCATGACTGATGATACTCATAACAACACAGATGTCACATGGCCATCAATCAAACAATCAAGAGGGAAAAATAAAGGGACTAAATTGCACAAGGTAAGTCACCAGCCTCCCCTTCCATAAAGGAACTTGTGCAGTGAGTGTCTTAGTCTTTATTTGAGCACTTATGTCACGATTTATGGTTAACTGGTCTGTAATTGTAGTATTTCTTGGGAGTGTGAGAAATGACACCCGTTTGTATTTGACGTTTTGCTTCTGTGGAGAGCCACCACAGTTAAATTAATTCACCGTAAAACAAATTATGAATGCCTAAAACTGTATTTAACTGCCTTAAGACTGAGATATAAATAAGAAAAATCTGACAGCCGTAAAACATGACATGTAATATTCTGATGGACTCTCTTCATTAGGGCAGCTCATAGTGGATTATACCAATATCTACTGTGGGAGAGAATGTCACTTCAGAGACTGTGCTTGACAAGAGGACCTAAAAGGTTTTTTGTTCCTATCTTTATTGCAAATGCAGAAGGAACGCAGACGTATCGCATCATGTTAGAGGAGATGGGCTGCAGGATAGATCAAGAGAAGGGCCCGAGGTGAAACACGGTACATGCTTTCGCGTACTATTTGCTCATTCCAGCTGCGCAGCAGCCAGAGGGCAGAGGGCTCGTTGTGGGCAAACAGGCGGTGAACAGGAGCAGGCAATGTGTCTCAGAAAAAGTGAGCCAATGGAGGGGAAAGGATCAAAAGAAATAAGAAATCATGATAAACAATCATTTCTTCATCGCCCTGGATGGTGGCAGTGGATGGTGGGCGGATGGCTGGAGGAAAATGAGGGATGCGCCTCATCTTCTCCATTGATTCTCACCTCCTTGGGGTAATGGTCCTATGTTGTAGGCTCTGACCTCACACACAGAACAGCTTTAATTAAGACTCTGCTAGCCCACCAGTCACCTTCTACATGTAAAAAGAATCACTGAACATCAATCTCCCTGGAATGAAATGCACACCGAATATAAAATGAGAGAGTTTGCACAGCAATAAATCCGAGGTATTTACTTTGGACACTGGAGTATTAAAGATGTCCATAAGGGAAACCTGGTGAGTTGTTTGCTCCATGATTGTAATGGATGAAGTGGAGGCTATATTTCCTCTGTGCAAAACCCCTTTCTCTTTATCCTGCCTACTTACGAATTCTTTTCTGTTTTGGTCACATATCCTTCTCATTTCCTTTTGCTAATGACTTACAGGAAACATGCGTCATCACAGCTAATGTAGCTAATTTCAGAAGTCTGTTTTTTCTCTTCCTACTTCACTTATTTTGAACATCCAGCAGATATCTAATATCAACCATCAAACTATGTAGATGGTCATCACCGAATAGCATTATATCTATTGTCGGTTTGTTGCTCAGACAAATACAATTAGCTCAGATGTCTTTAGATAAATCTCACTGTCATGGACTTTTTTTTGCCACAGGTCCTCACCACTTTTATGATACATAAAACTGTCCTCACCAGAAT
This sequence comes from Mola mola, assembly GCA_001698575.1. Taxonomy (NCBI): domain Eukaryota; kingdom Metazoa; phylum Chordata; class Actinopteri; order Tetraodontiformes; family Molidae; genus Mola; species Mola mola. The sequence goes on from KV751316.1 coordinate 7,475,025, forward strand.
TTTCATATCTCTTACATTCAATTAAATCAAATATATTGTAGCCTAATCAGTTCCCATCAGCCCATCAGTTGTACTAAGGGTTAAGGTTGAGGATACAACTATTTTAGTATCGGTTGGATTATTTCCTGCTTGAATGTGCAGTGATGTCGATGTCAGTGGCACACTTTGCAGACTTCTACATCAAGGTCAACTGGTTATTTTAGTGATATCCTTAACACACATTTTGTAGCCTGTACAGTAGCAAAGTTAAGGTGGCTTGGAGTGGAGACTTATTTGACACTCCTTAAACTGTAAGTCTGTGAAACTGTTTGCTTCATGTTGCGCGCATGTGGTAGAAGGTGCAACTCTGCCCCTGCAGTTAAATATACTTGGCTTAAGTCCCCACCACTTTCCAAAGAAAACCTATGATCCTGCTCACTGTTGCTGTCTTTAAACAGAGTTGAATACTGCTGCATTTGTTTCGAACGAACGCCTTGTTATGGAGGTTAATCCACACTGCTCCTTCAAAACAATTATGCTGCATTCCATTTACCTCGGAAGTCGGAGCTGGGACTGACCTCACATCCAAGTTGACTGCATTTGAGTTATGAGATGGTAACAAGTTGGAAAAGCAGCTACAGTTGTTGCTGCCGGTGTTGGCTCATCTGACGTAACACACTATATGACAGTTTTTGTACAGGAAAACAACATAAGAAGATTGAAGTTGAGCAATATTGTGGGTATGATTTAATTACACAAAACAAGATTAACTTGCTTATATACACTATAATGTATAGCTTTAACTTGCGTTTTCACACAGACGCCATCTTTCTGAGTATGAGTTCTGACTTCAGTGGGCATTCCAAAATTTCAAGATCAAGAGGAACACGCCATTAGACTCAAGAGGTGGAGGCAGAGGTCACTGGTCATCTTATCAACAAGAGTGGAAATATTTCCATTTTCACTTTGTAGAAGCAACAATGGCTCAGGGTCTTTTCTCTTCAAACGGATGATCATGGTGGTGTATATGCTGACCTGTGCTTTTCAGGCCAGGTCACCTGTGCAAGCAATTACTTGTGAATCAATGAAATCTCACAGTCCCACTCCTCAAGCTAGCCTGTGACACTGACAAGTGGAGGCAGTATCAGAGGGAGTGCAGAGAGCCTCAAAATGCTGTCCTTTCGTTGTGAATAACGAGAAAATGAGAAACAAATCTGGCATGTGGAAAGTTTGTGACCTCTCAGGCTGGCAATCAAATGCCCTGCATTCCATCACTGCTATTGTTCTTATTGCTGGTTGGTTCCTTTAATGACAGCCTGTCTTTAGGTTAGAGGCAGGAAACGTCAAACCAATTAACAGACAGGAAGAACTGGAGGTCCCTGCTTTAGGAAGTCATTTTCTTTTTCCCCACCAGAACTGATGCGTATTTCTCTACGACATAAATTACAGTTTCACTGCAGTTCTCCTACCATTGAAATGGAGCTCACAGTGCAAAGCTGTGAGCTCCATTTTAACAGCAATAAATAAAGCCAAAGGGAAGAGAAGCTAATGTTGACACTGTAGTGTCATAATTCAAATTTTCTTTCTCTCTCTGTGCTTCAATAGATTCTCTTCCAGCACAATAAATTGATGGAAATGAGAGGCAATAAAAGGATGAGATGAAATCATTTTCAAAGGCGCTATATTTATTTGCCTCCCATCTTCCTCATTAAATGCTGCACTCTGTTGACGACAAGCAGCACATGGACACTCTGACATGCATGTGTGTACATGGGGAGAAGACATAAACCTGAGGCACTGTTTTTAAATGATCTTAAGTGCACGGTCTACGTATGGTCGACGTGCATTTAGACGACGTGTCCTTCTCCAGTTTGGAAGTTAAACAGCACCCAATCGGGGTGTAAGCTGAGGCAAAGATGCAAAACGGTTGTATTCAATCTCTTAAGTATTCATAGGTGTAAATAAAACCAATAATTGTCCTCTCTTGTTCCCTTTTAAAGCCAGGTGCATCTGCAAAGGGATGATGATGATGATGATGATGATGATGATGATGGTCGAGCTGATGGCCTGGTATGTGCTCTTTGGATGGTGGAACTCCTGTCTTCACACTCTCCAGATCCTTTGTTAACAGGTCAATTTGAGTGCATATGAATAAATAAAAACTATAGACTAAAAACTTTAAATTTAATATTAGGTGGTCCTCCAAATCCTTAATTATGTAACTGCCTATATCATACTAGCTAGATTAAACTATTGATAGAGTTCTTCAATTTTACACTTCACAAATTGCACATTGACAATTAATGTATGACTGTTAAAACCGTGCGAATTAGATAGAACATAAACCTGTTTGGATTACTAAAGTTTCAAAGTTTCCAGGGCTTTTTTTCTTTTTTTACTCCTGAGGAAGTATATCAGCCGATTTGTGTGTGAGCAACAAGTCGGATCATGGAGACGGCGACAGTGACGACGAACTGTAAATAGAACATTTTCTGTGCAAAGCATCATCAAATAAGCAAAAGTCTGTCAGCTGATTTTGTACAGTGGCGACACTGTGAGCAACACATCGAAGTGTAAAATACATACAAGTAAAACAGAAAATAAGGCTGGTCTAAACTGTTTTGCATTAATTCGTTTAGTTTGACAAATAAAGATAAGTTAGCAAAATGGATTAACTTTTTTATTCTACATCATTTAATTGAGACTGATTTCTCAAAGTTCCATAAGGCACCTTTGATCAAATTTTTCTAATTGGAATGAATACCTTTATCAAAAAACATTGCTTCATTTGACTTTCACTCCATCTGAAACAAAAATGTTGAATATTTGAATACTGCTCTACTTGTCTCTTTTATCCCCAATAGAATGTGCCCCACTGACAAAACACTCGGCCCCCCAAGTGAAACTGGTCTAGAACCATCACCATTGTTAAGGATGTATCATTTATGAGGATAATATTAATTAAATCTACCTGCAGTGAGCCTACAGAAGCAAAGATGATACCTAGCGCATGACATGAAAAGACTCATGCACATTTGCAATGTGTTTTCATTGATTATTTGAATCTTCTAACAGGTCCCCCCTGTCTTCTACTCCTCTAAAAGCTCACTCTCAGTCCAAGTTCAGTAAAATTGTTTGGAGTAAAGCACCAATTTTCATCCTGTTTCCTGTCCTGCCAAGCTGATAACTTATTTTGGCTGCTTAAGTGTCCCGTGACATCCCTCTGGAAATGTTTAAACTGAAATAGAAAGCGACCATTCTAAGCCTCTCAACTGGTGCATCAGTATGTAATGTCCCCTTTGAATAGCAGCAAAACACTGTACCACTGACTTCAGCCTGGGTTTCTGTTGGTCAAATGCACAATAGCTTTTTCTTGCCCCCAGACAGCATTTGTCCAACTGTGCACCTGACATCGATGTGGAAATGAGCACAAGTATACACAATTCTTAACGTGTGCTGCTTTGTGCCAATCCACAAAATAGAGACAAAAGGTTTACACACTCATATTTATGTTGATTGAAACAAATAGGGAATGAGGAAATGGACAGAAAACATCAAGTAAAAATCATTAATATATTGATATATGCATTGCCAATATTCATACAGGAAAAAGAAAGAAATCCAACGGGAATCCCTCCTCATTCCACCTGACACACACACACGCGCACACACACACACACACACACACACACACACACACACACGTGCCAGACAGGTGATTACATGGTGGTGGAGCATTGACATCTTGACTCATGGTGGGTGCTGCTGATAATCTTAAACAGCACAGGGCCCCTCTGACTCTGGCCTCACTGAAAATACATACAAACCTTTTCCTGCAGCCTTTAAATAGGCTCCCAAGGCCACCCAAGGTCTGGAGCTGTTTTGCCTGTTAGCTGAGTAGTGGTGTGTTCTGTTGTGGTGTGTTTTTGTTGATCTGTTTTTTATATGCTACCCCTGGAGGCCTACATAGACACAGACCTGCTGATGTTATGCCAGTTCGACATCGACGTCAATGGTCTCTCCACCGCCTCTGCATACTTTCGTGGACTCTGACAATCAGTTAGAGAGTGGATGCAAACTCTTTGTGTTTCTTTGCTTCCGTACATTCCTCTTACTTTGTATACAGATAGTTTTACATACATATTTGTTTTTTTCATAATAAGTTGCAGATTTGCAATATGATAACAATGGAACACAGACAGTGTGGTTGTGAAGATACAAAATCACTCTGCAAACTGTCAACCCTCACAGTTTCTGTTACACCATAGCCAGACCCTATCAGGAAAAATTCACTGTCAGAAGTGTTTGTGTTATTTGTATCACTGCTGAGTGATTTATAGGAAAGCCGTGGATATACCAGGGTCTCTGGGTCTGTCACAGCATAGCCTTAGTGCATGTGTGTGTAAGTGTGTGTGCAGGTACGAGGGTGGGTGTTTAAGCAGGAGGTTAAAATGACAGTAATATGTTACGGGAACATGCTGTTTTTTCCATTGACAACTGAACTAAAAAAGTGTAAAATTGTCTCATTATTAATCCTACTAAATATGTATCCTTACATCATCAGCTGTTAATCAAAAATGTCCAATCATACGGAAAACAGACTCTTTCTTATTTGGGGCAAAGTAATGAATCATTATAAAGTGTTATTTACAGTATATTCCATCACATGTCAGGATGAGTATCCAAAAAATGTGTTGCAGTCATCACAAAGTTAAAAACTAAACTGACATGGTCCCTGGGGAATAACTACCTGCTCAGATGAGCAACAGATGTCTCTTTTGTGCAACAAGACAAGCACAGTGCCCACCGGGCTCTGAAATGAGAAACCACTGTAAAGGAAGCGAGGGGGGGGATCAGGTTTGGAGGGGTGACAAATGTTTGCATAAATTTGCAGCTTGAATTTCATCAGCACTGTCTTCCATATTCCCAATTCTATTCCTGTTCACAGACCTCTGATCTCATCCCTGTGAGGACAAACACAAAAAAAGAAACTTTAAATGGATTCTTCTATTAGTTTCACAGTGCAGTTACTTACAACAACGGTTGCACTGACATTATGATATTTTCACTATGTGTAATAACCAATAATTTGTTTGGCTGTTAATCTGAATTGCAAATTCTATGATTTCTCATTTTTACATTTTCTATATTTTTAAGTGTCAGCACATTAGGAGGTGAGAATATACTCTGTGTGAGGAAATGACAAACACACATCTTGAATCTTGAAATAACACCAGACAATGTAATATATTGCAGACTTACTTTCACACTTCACTTTCAATCTGAGTCCCAGAGTCAGAGGGCAGTAGCACCTTTTTCATCTCGTTCATTAAAAGGAAAGGTGTGCTAGTTGATTCCATTCATACTCTCTCAACTTGTGTATGTGTATAATATGTGTATTTGATAGGCTTTCAGTCATAGAAGAACTACATGTCAGAATTATTTAGTGATTTGTACACAATGTCCATCATGGCAAATTTGAGTTTTATTGCTCATCAATAATTGTCATGTGCAATGCTGGCCAGTCTCAGTTTAACAGGGAGCATCTGCTGGAGGCTTTAATGAGATCATTGATCTCAGTGGATAGTATTTGGCTTGTTAAATCTTGTATGCGATATTATATGCATCTGTCAGCACCACAGAGCTCTTATCCTCACAAAGTCTCTTTTTTCCTCTCAATATGGAAGACATTGCCTCATGCTGCTGACCACCTCTTTCATTAGACACACCTGCCACCTAATTTAAGAGATTCTTTATTGCTGGCTCTTTTGCTCACAATGTCTTACAGTACATAAAGTATAGATCCTGAGGTGTCTGAGCAGCGATTAACATTTTGTTTCATGTGTGTAGTCTCATGCAAAGAGCGAATGACATATTTCTTTAGTCCTCGGTGAATGTTATTACATATTGACTGTATGTATGCAAAACGAACTGCCATGAATCAAACTGACAGCACCCACGCAGAGGTAGAAAGCACTTAAATGTGAGGGTAACCCTTCACGCACCCCTTAACCCAAATGTCCTCCCAGTTTGAGAATATTCGCCTGTCTCCATTGACAGTGTTGTTACTGCATGCAGCACACACTATTATTGTGGCTCTCAGCCAGAAAAGCAGCGCCCGTGTGCCGTTGTAGACAAAGGAGAGAGCTCAGGAGAGCCGTGGGGTTTTCGCTTGGCGAAAAGTTAAGATAAAATTACATTTTAATGGTTCTCTGGAGAAAGTGGGTCATTGCAGCAGTAAAGCTCATGAAATGTGTAACATTGTGGACAACAGAACAAAATGAGTAATTATTTCTTTGATACAATAATGAAGTACTCATAGTTACCAGTTACTACCGCCCAAAACAGAGATAGCTCTGTTTCAGTGGGCCTGAGGAAAACACAAGTTTCTATAGATCCTTTGCCCACTTTTGTCATGAAAAATACTCAGTTAAGTCAATACTCACTTAAATATGTTGAATAAGATATGTAGATGTTAATGTAATGTGTTTATATATAACAAAGATGTTAATAATGAATATTAACTAAAATATTAATAGTTAGATTTAATATTTAACGTTTAACCTAAACATAGTAACAGTGACATATTTACATCACCTTCAACATATTTTAGATGAAATTTTGTGTCAAATGTGAGCAAAATTGGCTGAATGGGATGGATAGTGAGCTAAATATATTGAAACATAACAGCAAGACAAATGTCACCAAACTTTTACATTTGGCACTCGACGAAAGATGCAAGTAACAATTTGGTTTCATTTATATACGTTCTTGTCAGTGACATTAAATTAATTTTAAATTATGCAAATACATATAGTCAACTTTTCATTCCATTCCAGAACGATGTCTCAGTGTATATAGAATGATTCCATAGAATAAGATCAAAACATTTTAGCAAATTTCAAAGTAAAATAATGTATATTGTAAAATTTAGTTGTATGATAATCTAGGCTAAAGATTTCTATATTTAAATGAGATTCTCCTAATGGTGTAAACATGTCATCAAGCTCTTAATATACACTTCACACGGAGAAAATAATTGAAATGAAAGAATGAAATTTGAATGACATTTGTCAACACAAACATAAAAACTAAAAGTGCCAGCTGTAGGAGTTCAGGCTGGACCGAGAGACCCTCTCAAGCTTCAAACTGCTGCAAAGCGGAAGCTGGCTGATGACAGCATACTGACAGTTTGGAAACAGTCTGACAGACAGTCAGAGTTGAAAAAAAAAGTTTTCACCCCCCCTTTGGGAGATGGGTTCAACCACAGTATGTCGCTCTCTATAAGCAAACCAGCTGGTCGTGTGCACACACCACAAGCTCTGATGGCCATTTGGTTAATTTTCAAAACAGTGTGAGAGGTGTTGTGCTGCTTTTTAAAGCCCCTCTGTCTCGAGTTAATCAGATAAAGTCACATCAATTCCCCTGGTGTCCTTTCAACCGAATCACCCGCAGCAGAGCTTTCCCTGTGTGATATGATTGAAAGCTCCAGAAGTGCTACTGAATGGACCCGCTTAAAACTGACATTTTAACATCCACAATGCAAAGACAGTTGGGTAAAGTATATCTGCTGAAGGAGACCAGGTGAGTAAAAGATCTTCAATAGCTATTAAAAGAAAACTCCAGTATTTTTAAGCAAAAGCCAACCTTGTCGAACCTTTAGGATCTAAAATTTCGTAAAATACATCTTTTTTTTTTTTTTAAATGCTCCAGAATGGAATTTGGTCCTTAGGAACATTTAGATCAAAATGTTAATGCAAATGTCCGGTAACATTGAGTAGAAAGTTACAGTGACACACTTTTGTGTTTGAGTCAGTAACTGTAATGATTCTGTATAGGCTGTTGACAGTAAACCCCGGAAAAAAGTTTTCAGATATTTTCAAAAGACAAACAAATTCCTGTCACTGATAAATGAATAGACCATCAACAAAAAGTGACACTGGATGTCATCAACTTTAGTATTGATTTCTCGTAGCTATCCATAATATTTAGCATGAAATTCATGAAATGTACAATTGTGTTCTCTGGTTTTACTTTTAGGCAGCTGGACAAAAATTCAAGGGGGTTCTGGAGTGGATGATGAAGCAGTAGGAGATAGGATTGTGGGTATGTTGGGAGATGACACTGATGAAGTGAGACAGCAGTCATGTGTTAAATCACAGGTTTGGTCTTCTCTGCTCTCTGCAGCCAGCATTGAGCAGCCTGAAAACAAGACCGACAGGTATGGACAGACAATTCCCTTCTTCTCCTCCACTAAAAGGATCCCCCTCCCTCATCCATCCCCCCTCAGGGAAACTATCTGACACATGGGATGGAGAATTGGAGAATTCCTTGTAAAAAGAAAAGAAAAATATGAGTCTCTTAATATATATCTCTCCTCCTGCACGGCTTTATCCTCCTGAATAACTGCCAAGCTCATTTCCTCGCTACAAAGCCACGTCTGATTTGAATAATCAAAATTTTTTTTTCTTCCCCCATTTCAGAAACAGAGAACTTATTCCCTCATTAATTTCCTTTTGTCAACACCATTCACACACCTGCCTCTCCCTGACTGGCGTGTGCGTGTGAGAGTGTGACATGTGAATGAGAATTGGAAAACTGACAAATAGTGTAGAGATGAGTGAGAGGGAGAGAGGGAGAAGGAACAAGTAGGACAAAGGCAGAAATAGGCCAAGTGCGCTAGATGCAGACAATTACTCCTTTAAGTTGTCGACAGTTGAGCGAAGGTCGGGAACATGATTGGACTTGTGTGTATCTGCAGTTTCTATTCTAAAAGAATAGATAAACATCATCAGGCACTTTTAAACCCACTCATACTGCACACACACGCACAAACACACACTCTTCCCACCATCTTATGTTACCATTATTGAACCATTAAGGCATTTTTATTAACCCCTTGCTTCTTAGTCCTTCATCATTTTAATGACCTGTAAGAGTGAATGGGCTTCATGGGCCACCAACAAGGGGAGGGGGGGGGGGCATTAATTAATTGATTACATGATCAATTATATGCATCTGTGGGCTGCTGTAATTACAGTCTGCCATATGTGCCTGGCTGATGTGACCAAATCCCTCACAGTGATGTCCTGTCAGCGCTGCACAAACCGCCATTTGTTTCCAAGAGAAAATGACTCGGTGTGTGTGTGTGTGTGTGTGAGTGTGAGAGCTGCTCGTGTGTCTCATTATTGTGTTTTCGTCACTAATTGTGTGAGAATATGCTTTTATCTCAACCGCATGCCAGACTGGTCTGAATTGCATTTGGGCATGATGCAAGGATGTGCTTTTGGTGTTTGTTTGTTTGCTTGTGTGTGGGCGTCGCCCTCCCCAGCAGGCCCGCGGGCTGATTAAGATTTAAAGGTCAGGTGTTCCCTCGCATTTCTCTGCCTCTCAAGGTAATTGCTCTGAAGCACAGTTCAGGGCACACAGAGAGACAGGAGGCAGGTACACCTTCACCACAGGGATCAGGCAGAGGGAGAGAGAGAGAGGGGGAGAACGAGGCAGCGGTGGAGGGAGATAAACTTGCTGCCTCTCTTGCTGCATTCCTAATAAAAGCCAAGGTAAAGGGAAAAATATATAAGTTTCAGTGAGAGATTATTGGAGTTTATTGCAGGCGAGCGTGCGGGGTGTATGTTTTCATTAATACTCAAGGTAGTAAAAAATTATTGAGTTTGGCACACACCCTTTACCTTGAGCTCAGAGCTACACAGAGCCTGACAGATTCAGGAACTACAATGCAGAGGGCTTGAGGCTGTCTGGATCAATACGACTGACAACAGGGGCAAGTCAGAGTACTGCAGTAAGGGCACACATAGTTCAGAGTGGATGTGAAAGGGGAGACACATACTTTAAGCCGTTTCAAACAAGTGTTGGCAAGTGCAACACCCTTCTAAGAAGGTTGCTTTTCCACAGTAGAGTCACGTCATTACCTCACTATATATGTGTCACATTATTATATACAGCAGGTCACTGATTTCCCAGGATTGCTAAAGCTCTCTACAAGTCCTGCTACTGACTTTAACTGTACAATCAGTTATTTGATCTAAAGGAAATTAATTGTGAATTATCTTAAATAACTGAATAATCTTTTCAGTCTTGTTCAAACACAAGAGTGTTTTTAACTATTGGTTGGAGTAAAGAAGAAATTTGAAGAAGCATTTTTCAGCAGTAGGAGGTTAATGAAGTATGAAAATAATCATCAGCTGCAGCTTTACAAAATTGTCATCCAAATACAACTGGTCCAACACATTTGAGCTGCTCATCGTGAATGCTATGAACTGCGTTTACTCTGACAACACACTGCACAAGCTGCGCTTGTTAAAATGATGGTCATATGATTTTACATGGCCCCAACAACATTATTTCCAGCCCATCAAGTTCTTTCAAGTAGAAGAGTAAAGTGTTGTTGCAACTCTGGGATCAGTCCTGGCTCAGAGCCTGCTTTTTGGCTGTAGGAAAGTGAAGAACTGGTTCCAGAACACAGGCACTGGCTCCAAACCAGCACGAGAAATGGCTTGGTTGGAAAGGCCTAATATAAAAAAGGAAAGGAGGGTGGGCTAAACTGCAAAAAATCTCACACCTTTAATAAAAGATATCATATATTCAAGAGGGGAAAAAGATGCCGAAACTCTAAGCATTTTTTTTTTTTGGTTGTTTAATAATTTCTTTCCTTCGGGCAGCAATGTACAGTATGTTGACACTGTGGGTGGTGTATGATGTTCTCTTAAATTCTTTTAAAGAGTTGCCTGTAATCTGCACTAATAATCCTCTTCCACGAATAGCGGCAGTAATAGTCACACTGCCGATTACAGTCTCATACAAAATGCATGTGGAGAAATCCTCTTATGGCCAAAACGTGCTGATCTAATTAGCTCAAGTCAAGTATGAAGTATCTGATATGAGGGATGAAGACTCAAATATGATCTCCCATTAGAAATGTGTGTGCCCCAGCGTGTGTGTGTGTGTGTGTGTGTGTGTGTGTGTGTGTGTTTAGCTCTGACAGTGTGTGATCTGAGTACCAGCATATACTTGTACATGCGTGTACACATGCAGTAGTATCATGATGAGAAGCTTAGCATCGCTGTCAGCAGGCACAAGCAAAGGAATCTAAGAACATCCCTGCATTCCCAGAGAGAAGAATATCTCCTCCTTTATCCCATTTCTTACACCATCCTTGATCCAATCGCCAGCCTTCTCCTGAGCTTCAAAGTGATGCTGGGAAGAAAGAGGAATCCGTAATTCGAATAGGGCTTCCTTTCTCTCTTTCTTTTTCCTTTACCCTTGTGTTTATCGTTTGTTGCCTACAGAGGGCTTTGGTTTGCCTGACATCACACACGCATGATAATAAAGGCAAAGGACAAGCTCACTGACACACACAAACACAAGGAGAAGAGTGTTCAACAAAGATGTGTTTATAACAGGCTTCTCCTCTTCTCTGCTTCCCTGTTCTTTTTGTGCAGAACTAACTGAATAACCTCAGACTTTTGCCTGAATTACATATCGAAGACACAAGCTACATCTTTAAAACACAATACATTCTGCATGTTTTTAAAGAAATGATTCCAAAGGAGGTTTGATGTTTTGGTTTTTCTAGAATGTTGAATGAAAACCTTGTTACCTCCCATATGCATGAGGATATAAAGGGGAGCGTATGATCAGGTGCGGCTCCCAATACAACTGGTTGCATGTCCGTTACAAATAAGAAAGATATATGCACACACGACAAGCTCCATGTATCATTTCAGATCTGACACTCCACAGACAAGTTGATACCCAGGATTGTTGAACCAAAGATGCACAGAATCCCCTTTTGAAAGTGTGTGTCACCTTGACATGATCCGCTGGGGTTTTTGAGGACAGAAATTGGGCCTGACGACTAGGTGGAACGTGACGCTCCCGATGGCACTCTGACAGCTTTCCAGCAGCTCCTGTCATCATCAGAGGCTCATGGTGCCCAGTTAACCCTGTTAATAAGTGTTATGGCTAACAAATGTGAAAAATTACACACAAAAAGACACACACACACACACCTCACAGCAGCCTCAGGACATCAACCTGTCAGTAACAGCTGTCAGTGATATAACCTGAATGGAGAGGGGAGCTTGTGTGTGACAGGAATCTATTGTCACGTGAACACACATGTGTGTCTGTGGATTAACTGTCATGAGGTGGCATGAAATGACAATTATTGACCGCCATTGCGGACCAGCAGGATGAATTTTAGTGCCCCGGTTTCATCACTGGGAAGGAGCAAAAACATGAACCTCCTGGGAAGCTCCTGCAGGAGCAGGACTGATGAACACGGGCTGCAATTCATCACTTTACTGTCTGTGCATTCGAGCTGGGTCCACAGCAGAGCAGACCAATAGACCATTAGCTCTGTAATTAGTCAAGACACGAGCACAGAGGAGTAGGCAACGTACAGAAACACTATCTCAGCTGCAAGCAGCCAGTAAGCTTTAATTAGCATTGTGACCAAAGGCAGAGAGGCTGAAAATCCTACAGCAAATTCCTCAGCCTCTGCCCCCACAGACTCAACAAGAGCGCCCAAGTTGAGCTGCATCTGCGTTTTCCAAAACAAATAAGTATGCGGACCTGTGGTTGATCAGGGTTTAAACCGACACACCTCAGCATTTACGTGCACAGAGGATGAGGACATGGCCGCTGATGATACAGCAAAACAAGGGTGAATATAGTTTGTAATGATGCGTACAAATGCACACTGGACTGTATGAAGTACAACATACGGGCTGTTCTTTTAAAAGTCTTGCATTGCGCATGTACTAAAGCAGTAAAGGTGAGGAATAATTGAAACACATGGATCTGTTTGGATTACACCGGTGTCTGTATATATGGGTGTGTAAACAATACATGCAGTTTGCAGCAGTTTGAAATGTTGGGCTTCGTATGGACATTTCCTGCAGACCCTCCCAGCACCGTAGAGGTAGAAAGTATCATTTGGACTTAATGAGAATTTTTGGAGTTGCAGGTTGTTATGTGTCATGTTGGTTGCCAATGTTCAACATTTTCAACATTTTTTCAACAATTTTCTTATCTATTATGAACTTGGCAAAGGCTGTGAAGGAAGAGGGAAAACTGTAGAGAAGGATGAGAGGAAAGGTAACTTATTGTTGAAGTTATGGAGCTCCTTTCTTATCATTTTTGGTTTAGTCCATCTTCTAAATGAAGTGAAATCAAATGATGCAAACTTGTGGTTGGATACAACATGATGAACCATTTCATTTACACACTTCAAAATCAAGCCAATCAAAATGTTGACCCTGATGTTAAGAGTAATCTACAATTCAAGCAACAGACTGAGCAATGGAAATAACGTGTTGTTTTTAAAAAGCACCACTGGCATGTACTGGAAGATGTGGAAGACAACTATCACTTCATTCCTTCACTATCAACCACGTGCTGTCTCTCATGAGCTTGGAACATGCAAGAAAAACAGATTTACAAAGTATTTGAGCAAGACACTAGAAAAAACAAATCCCACTAAATGTCTCCCCCCCTCAAAAAAAAAAGAGACAAGTGGCACAGCCTTGCCTGCCATCACCACTGCAGGTGCAATGATTCATGGGAGAATTCAGAAGAGAGAAGAAGAAAGCTGGCAGCCCATAAATCACCTGCAATAGTCGTGCCCAAAACCCAGTTTGCTATTTCACTGGGCGTTCCCCTGTCTATGAATACCTACAGTATACGCATTCGAAAGGGGTGTGGCACTGCATGTATTTGAGTGTGTGTGTGTGCAGAAAATAATGCTGTAAATCATTATTTAAATTTGTTCCACAGGATCTCTTCTGTCGATGTCAGTAAGGCTCAGCCTATTGATTTGTGACTGAGCAGTGAAGCATTTTCTCAAAACAGGAACTGACAGAGTGCTCCATCCTGCTTCTCTCTCTCTCTCTCTCTCTCTCTACCACTTACCCATCCTCTGCTTGTCTCTCATGCATCACAGCAAGTATGCACCATTAGATGGGAGTGTTATTAAAAGTAAGTTTGCACTTTTTCTTTCTGCAAAGCCTCCCCCTGTCTTCCTCCTCTACCTCTCTGCACTGCGGACCATCTCCCAGCAGAGAGCTGGTCTTTAAAGCAAGATATTTATCTGCATCCATGACATCACCACTGAACAGAAGGGATAGAGAGAGGGAGTGAGGGAATGAAAGAAGAAAAAAAAGAGATGTAGAGTCCAGACTGGCTCTCCTTGAGGAAAGTTTGAAGACAAAAATGGAAAAGGGCATGCTGTTGTTCAAAGGAATGTGCAGTATGCGCACCCCTTGGGTTTGCAGTATGGACATCTTTATTAACTAAAGTACGGGTGTCTCCACCCTAAACTAAAATGTCCTGTGCTGCCTGGCATGGGATGGAAAACATATTTAACCACCAATGCTTGTGGTTAAAAAGAGGAGCAGAGAATAGGGTGGATATATCTGAGCCTGAGCAGGCATCTGAAAAACACACAAGCCGAACACCTACTGTGGTAATGCTCAGCTGAAAGACAGCTTTCCTTCACTCCGCCTCTTCTGTTGGGTAAACTCCTCTTATCCCGTCACATTTCTCTTCTTCGTCTTTATGTATTCCAGTCCCTTCCTCCTCCCTATTCAAAGCCTTTTTTTGGTCCCATGGCAGTGTGTGAATAGAACAATGGTAAAGGGCCTCCACTGAGGGCTCTCTTAAAACACAAACAAATTATGAGTTCTATAATATTTGCTGAATACAGAATGGGTTTCTACATCTACTATTACCACTACATTAATCATTATCTGGCCTCCCGGTGCCGATCTTCTATCAGGTCCTACCGTGTACATATTTTCCCAATCCCCACCTCTCAAAAAAAAAAGTGTCCCCACTTGACCTGACATATTTTTCTGCATAACAACGTTGCTACATATAAATCCTCTAGCCTGGATCAAGTACACATACACAAAGCGGAGAGCCGCAGCAGAGAGCTTCAGTTAAATTCACAAATCCAATAATGCAGCACCTTCCCCTGGGGTATGTTTTCCTGTCTCAGAATATAACCGATGTGAAGTAATCAGGAAATAGTGTTCAATATCTCTGATTCACTGCTTTGTTCGCCAATGGTGCTCTCTCTCTTCATTCACTCTAAAGCTCACTCGGCCAGTGCTGCTGCTGGCTGTCTTCCTGTGGCTCTGGGGTTGAGCAGGGGAGTAGATGACAGCTTTAAGTATTGTTTTTACAAACAGCTACCTACAAGCTTTTAAATCACACTTTAATAATAATAAAATTGAGGTGCATACTGTTGAGAAACTATTGTGGGTAGAGGGGCAGCACTATTGAAACATGGATTGCAGCGTTTTGCTAACAGGAATTTCATACAATTGGTATTTTACAAGTGTCCAAATGGCCTCACAAAGCAGACTATCACTTCCCATGTACACAAATGTGAGACAAAAATGCTAATTAGATGAAAACAACCTGCATTCGGAGCACGGGCTGACACTCTCAACAAACACCTCCACAAAAAGGGCACATGCTTTTTATTACTGGGAAGCAATAGGAAAGTTTTGTTTCTCTGGAAGACAAAAAGAATGTCATCTCAAAAGTTCCCTTATAAGTCTCAGCTTTCAAAAACTTATTCTTTGTTGCTGTTTTGTTTACATTGTTGTTGTGTAATCACATGATCTACAGTATATAGCACACCTGTACCTTTACCACTAGTCAGCGCTGGAGGCACCAATCATCTGGTCGTGGACAAAATGGTGGATTTTGTTCTTTCTTTGTTTAGAAGTGACCCACTGTTATTTATTTTCTGGTTATGATTAAAAATTGTAGTCCTACATTGTTTGAACTGAACTGAATGCCAGAACGTTTGAATCCTTTGCAATACAAAATACAATTTCCGTTGTGGGTTTGTTTGGGTTTCTGTTTTGAGCTGTTCTGTTGCGTGAAGCCTATTATAATGGTGGTCTATGTGCAAGAATGAGATGGCGTAGATGAGTTGCGTTAAACCCTTATTACATTCACAGCGAGAGTACATGGAAAGTACAAGAGGATGTGGACTGGAGAGCATGTTATAAAAAAGACCCATGAAAAGATGGAGAGGAGAGAGTGGGCATGGAAGCGAGGTGTGAAATTAACAGATTCATACAAACTGCAGCAGTGTTGACCCCTTGTTTTCTACATACGCTTTCCTCTTTTCTTGCACATCCCGCCGTCTTCCAGCATGCAGTCAAAGGTATTGTTGTACTTTATTTCCTTACTGTACCAGTGTTTCCTCACACGCCATCTGCTCCTACAGCTTGCCTTTTTTACTACATCCATTCAAAACTTGATCCAAAAGATCTCATCAGCCTGAATGTTTATCTGCTTGCACTTTGCTGCCTTATCTGCTGACGTGTTGTCCATCTGTCCCAATCGACAAAGCACTGCCTCTCTGTTTGCTTTGGGCCATTATTTTATCACCTAGGGAAAGTTGGCTGAGTATTTATGTTCCTTGAAAGTATCAAAGATATTTATTCACACATTTCCAACCTGAAAGCAATGACAAAATCCAATCTTGGCCAGTTTGTCGTTTCCCCTGAAATGTTTTAATCTCTGGTAGGATCTCTTGTGCAGGAACGATTTGATGAATTGTTTTGTTTGATTTTTATGTTTTACTCACGTTCATTATGAAATATTGACATAAATAAAGATGGACGACGTGACACCACTCCCTCCAAAAGTACAAAAATTAAGCTAAAACACTCTGAATATGAGCGTCACCATCTTCTGCTCGTAACATCATTTTGAGCCAGAGTCTGCACAACAGCAATTGGGAATTGGAGCCGTGGTATTGATTTCCTACCAGAGCACAGCTGTCATCGGTGTGATAATGACAGAAACTATCTTTGGGAAAAATCTATTTAAGGAATACTTTCAGTTTTTGTTTGGCCCAAGTCATACCTAAAACAATGGTGGAGGTGGAGGGATTTAGGACCTGTACTGGAATCAGACTTCAGAGGGCGTTTGAGATGCTTTCGGTTCCCTTTTTTTCATCCGTCTTTCCATACAGTTTATGTGATGACATCTATAAGCAAGTGGCTGACACTATATTACAGGGGTGTCATGATTGCCATTCTGAAAGAAAACCTCATCTAAATAAACTTTCACTTACAATTATTGAAATCAAAATCAAATAACTTCCTTTATTGATTTGTTTAGTAATCAAAAAACACATTTGAGAAACTAAAATTTAAAGCAAAATGAAATTTCATCTTACTTTTGTTGGTGGTATTTGTTCCATGAACTCTCCATTCTTTATTTTACTTTATTCTTTATTTAATTCATTTTTCACTTCATTACCTACAAAAAGACATCAGGACAAATTATATCTGTTGTTGTAAAAAACTCCCAAAAGAATACTAAAGTAAAAGTTGTTGACACAGAAAAAAAACAATAATCTGTTGTTCTTTACAAAAATCTAAATGCTGAAGTTTTATAATGACACAAGGGCCAAAAAAATACTTACAAATGAAAATTGAATTGTTTAATGACATGCAAATAGAAAGTCAAATGAAAGCATACTGTTTAGAGCTTAACCTAAATGGGTGGGATAAGACAAAAGAATGCGGTGACGAGACTACTAATTAAAGAACGCTCCAATGCAACGTGTGGCTCACTGATATTGTTAATAGTTTTGGCAACAATGGAGGTCTACAAGTTCATTGCATTCTTTAATTAACTTTCTATTGGATTTCTGATGACAAGAACAATATTGGATATCATCAGGATTATCCTTTAATCCTGGATTCAAACAAGTTCAAACAAAGCAAAGCAAAGCAAACTGCTATCAGCATCATCCATAAATATTTTCGGAGCAAGGAGAGTCATTTAATATATTTGTTGAATCACATATTGCAGTTTGGTGAGAACAACTGAATCAACATAACTGAGGCTCAACTCTGCGGGGCCTTGCCTAAGCACCCCTTAGCTGAGGATTGTTGTGGAAGGGAGTGTTCAGCCCATGAGGAATTAAAATGGCTGCATGCCCACCTCTCTAGTCTTTACTATTCTGTCCATTTCGCAGAAGGCTTATGCTCATTTATCTGTTTATAAAACATTCCCTGCTCTGTCCAAAATTGTGCTGATTGTCCGGTTTCATGCGGCGCAACCCAGCAGCCATTTGTATGTTAAATCACGGGGCACAGACACTGCCACGTACTTGGCACACCTCTAATAGCCACCTCCAGTCTAGACGTGAGGGTTTATGTGGGCTAAATTAGAAAAAATAAGACATCTGCAGGGCACCATCCATTCAGTCTCCATTACCCCACAAATAGGCTTTCTCAGTCCCGCGCTAGTCATCATCATCAGTCAGTACCCAGCCTAAGCACCCATATAGACCCAGTGTTCTGTCGCTTAGCCAATTAAGTAGCCGTTATGAGTCCAGCAACACAGCTCTGATGGGACATATGACATACTCAGTCAAAATGAGCCTGGGCCTAATTGGTGGACATTAGGCATACTGAGAGTAGCTTGGACCAGATGGAACAGTTAAAAGCATGTAACAGTGGGAGTTTGTGGCAATAAGATTGTAAGGGGGTGTGATGGTAAGCATTTGGAACCAACTAAGCCAGCAGTATTGCTTCCCATTCAGCTGCACCCGCTTCTTTTATCTGTTTCCACCATGCTCTACCTTCGTCTTTCCGCATAGCTGCGCATCTACATGCGGTTAGATCTTGAACCATGAAGTGAGCCAGAATTGAGAGAGCGAACCAGCAACACCAAAGGGAGGAGCTGGGAAATCCAGAGCATGAGGGATTGAACAGGCTGCAACATTTCATCATCAAAACTCCAACAAGCAGCAATTCAGAAAAAAAAAAAAGAAAAGAAAAGAAAAAGCCCCGAACCGTGTCGATTTGTTTCGAAGGGTGAAAAGTCGGCGGTGAGATCAAACAGGCCTTTGATACTTGTGTCATGTAAAAAAGGGAACCATACTCTTGGGAAGATATGTTGGTGAACAAGCTCCTCTTATATTTATTCACTGTTTATCTTATGCTTTCTACCAATGTATACATACATCCCAGAGGAAGTGGTCCCAAAATACACTATACAAGCTTCTGTTCCTCATTGCAGATAGAGGGCAAAGCCCTTGTACTTTGGTTTTATCATGTCTTTCAGAAGAATTACAGCATCCCGTCTCTTCTACAAGGCTTCCCAGGCTGTCATAAACCCACCGAAATGACAAAGTGCGGTTTAACACAATGCCACATTCTCTGCCCGTCTCCTTCACTTTCTCTCCGTCTCAGTGCTGGATCAGTGGCCAGACAGATGTCTCATGCAGACAAAAGGCATCACCAGTCGATTTGTTGATGAAGAGGAATGGCTGCAGAGTTAATGTAACACTCTTGAGGGTGAGGCATTAAATTGGATGAAACTGAGGGATGGAGAAGCAAACGAGGCAAAGCACTGTGATGTATCAATTACTATTAAAATAATCATTACTGCGGCGATATGGATAGATCCCATTCAATGTTTATGCAAGGCTATCTTATACTTCTGTTTGCATTCTCTCCCCTTTTGTTAATAGAAAAACTATAGGCTTTTATTATCCTGCTGGCTCTCAAATCACCAGGGGATAAAAAATTGATCCTGCCTAGAAAGTTTTTGCATTGATGAATCAAATTAGTTGAAAAAATGTTATTTGCCAGACGATAGAGCTGTCCGACTTTTGGATTCATTCTGATTTGGTTCAGTGACTTACTGCATAAAGTCTGTGCTAACTTTGTTCCTGAGGGCCGACATTTAAGATATACACTTATTTTAGGTTGAGACTCCTGTATGAACACACGTTTACAGATGCAGTCCTCAACCATAAAGGTCAGGTATTAATAGAAAGTGTTAAGCGCTTCTATCAACTCTCAGTCACCTCTCTGCACTAAGGGTAGGATTGAAAACACTGCTATCTCACTGCTATGTGTGGGGCTCTTTCCTGACTTCACGAAGGATTTAATTGATTGCTGCTGTGCCGTCATCCAGGTTTCATTTCCTTTGGGGAGAGACGTGCATCCTAGCAACAATCCTACTGTCCCTACACACATATCTCAGACAGACTGTGGCTCAATGTAATACGCACACAGAGGCATATTCCAGTCTTTCAGCCAGATGAGTTTAGCAGGATGAGGAAACTCAGATCATCTTCATCTTCAATGATAAAACTAAAATGCTTTAGAATTCATTTGGAGGAAGACAATGTAAGAAAGTCTCAAATGTCTTGCAGAGAGAAGATGATTAGGACGGTATTTAAAGGCAGATGATTTATGGGCACGGCTGGGAGATGAAAGAAAAAAAATGGGAAGTATTGGTGATTACAATCAGCCACAAAGAGCCAAGTCATGGTTGAGTTTCCTGCACGACTTGAAAGACTTTATTGTGATGCAAGACAAGGAAGTGCTTGATTATAAGGGTGGACTGGCCATTGGTGGTACCAGGAGTTTTCCCAAGAGGACCATTGGGCGGATCATATACTTCTAGTAGACATGTTCCAGTTTCTGAAATATCTAAAAACACTGCACTCATCCCTATCTTGTAGCCAGTTAACTTTAGCCAACATGGGTCTTCTCCGGCCCCTATTACCATTGCTGTTATCAGTCAATAACTCCACATCAGAATCTAAGGAAACAGAGAAAAAGCAGACATAACCCCTGCTCAGGTCGTCTGTGCTTAAAACAATTATGGTTAACAAAACATGCAGCTCAAATATGGTGCTGAAAAGTTGAGGAAGAATAAAAGAAATTCCTGCAGGGATGTTCAGCAAAGTAACTCAAAATTACGTGATGCTGCATCTTCTACGCCACCAGCGAAGACATAAAGTTTTGCCTTTACTATTACCACAGGCATACAGTTATATGTCTTTGCATGCTCCCTGTGCCCTGGCAGAGCAACAGTACCATTGGTATAATGTTGACGATGATAAAGCTTACTTAGCTGGCCTCCTCCATCAAAAAAATACCATAGGTTAATGAGTACTGTTAGAACAGTTAGAACATACTGTATATTTCCCATTCGTCTTATATTAGCAAAGTAAGTGAGTGGGTTTCTGAAGTGATAAAAAGTAAACACAAGATTTAGAGTTTGTGTACTGCTTGTACAATTTATCTATTGTACTATATGTTTTTAATTTTTAAAATCTATTTTGTTTAAATATTTTGTGGTTTGCTGTACTTGCAGTAAATGCTCAAAGATGCAGCAATAATGCTTTATCAGGGACTGATTGGACTGACCGTTCCTGGGCCTTCTTGTCCCAGTTTGCCCCTGCTTGATGCTCTGAATTAGTTTGCGTTTGTAATGTTTGCAATGTCTGATTATACATTTACAGAGGAAGGGCATGCTACTAACAGAGCCTTCTGTGCGTTTGGACTGTGTGCACCAGATGGAAATAGAGTATGTCTCAGTGGATATCTCCATGTACTCTGTATGTGCAAGTGTGACAAGGAGAGTACACACACGTGCTGGATTTTTTGTCATGTAAGGCCTGATTGACATTGGATAACTAGTCTGTTTGTACTTGATGTGCCCACTATAAATCAATAAACATTTGTTTTCTCCAGGCAAACTCATTCTATACTGATGTGGGTTTGAGTCCTTTGTTCCAAACAGTAAACTTGACAATGCGAGTCCTCGTCTCCCAGACACAGCAGCGCTACACTAACAATGATCCACTGCTTGTCCAGGTGAACTGGACCAGTGGGAGACATTCAGGGTCTCCTCCCTCCTGCCTGCTCAGATCTGTTTTTGGAGGGCTTAATTGGAAGAGGGAGAGTGAGTTCCAAGTAAGGCAACGGTAACGTAGTGATCCTGGCTGTCGCCCTTCTCCACGACCTTTTCTCTATTATGCCACTTTGTTGTTTTCCCTCCCTTTTTCAGTGATGCACCGGTATGCCATTGTTTTGTCTTTGGAGTTTTTAGTTCAACACCCATGTCCATTTTTGTCCTTACTCACTGTATTCTTATGCACTAATAAAACGAATCACCTTGGTAAAGAAATTGTTTGATTGCCAAACAATGTGAATTATGACTAGCTACACTTGACCAAAATGTGCTCAAATGCCATTCAACATACTGCATTGAAGCGTGAGGCCATAAAGGATTAAAAGAAGCAAAAAGCAATACATCATGGAGCTCTTTATTAAGAACTAAGACTTCTCTGTATGTAATGGTGATGCATAATTGCCTGAGGCACAGAGCCAACAATATTACAGCTGGATATAGAATGTATTTGTGCCTGAGGTTTTTCAAAATTACCATATTATTTATATCCATCTTCTCCATGCAAATGGGAAAATTGAAATTATTCCTCCCCAAACACATAGTGCCTTCGACAACTGCCTCTCAGCAGCTGGGACGAAATAAATAAATGAATACGGGGATGTTCAAAATAGAAATTAATAAAAGAAAAATAAATACATTTAAAATAAGTAATTACCTGTCAATTATCTCTGGGTAGTAATTAAAGAGCATATGATTGACACTGATGTACCTGCGGAGCTTTATGAATTATTCTGATGTCAGCTCAGTCTGCAACTTTTGCTCTGCTTTGTGTTAAAGTATCTGATATGGATGGGTGATACGTTGCATTGGCTGTGAAACTGATGGGGATTTACTGATTTGCCTCATCAAATCAGGAATCTAGGAGATATTGAGTGAGTACATAGTGATTGGGTCCATTTTCTTCTTCTTCCCTTCCTTGCCTCCCACCAAGTTACATTGAGCAGATCAGTGTTAACTGTAACAGTTAGTTTTACTTTGTCTAAAGATAATTAAATCCGCCCAGCATCAACTCTAAACTCGTGTTCAAATGAAAAGCTTTAGTTATACAGGAGCCATTTTCTCTCTCAGGCTATATTCTGTCTTTAAACTGTGCTAAACCAAACATATTCTGACTTTATTTTCTATTCTTGCAAAAACTTAAAAAACCTTGAAGGAACAATTAGCTAAGCTATTTGATGAAAATGGAGCATAAAAGAGATTTCTGCTCAATTTAGAAAACCAACTTTATAGGTGGGAAATTAGACTGACCCTTTTCTATCATGCTGGTACATTTGTGATTGAGAGGTACATTTTCAAAGCTGTTAGGTCCCAAAGCTGCTTTATTGCCACCATTCCAGAAGATGTACAGCTGACCTACTCTCTTTCTCATATCATCGCTGCATAATTACGCCCACAGCTTGTTAAATATTGCCCCATGCAGTCATGGAACATGAGCTGAGTGGTCTGAGCAAACCTGGCTTCTATGACCCCGGATGGTACCAATCAGGCTGCAATGGAATAACTTGCTATCTGCACGATTTGGATACCCATGGCCTATGCCTTTACAACAAAGATAGATATCAAGATACTGCATTCCTATTAAAGCAGCAAGAATCTCATTCTGTACTTTTCACTTCAGTGGCCTTGAAAACAATAATGAACAGGCAAAGTACTAGTTATACATGCTATAACAAACAGAGAGAGTGAGTGAGAAGGATGGACGGAGTGTTTCCCCGTGCGGACGTCCATCAGGCTAAATGAGCAATGAGAGGTTCACCTTGATGTAATTTGGATATGATCCTAATGACTGAGACATGGCTGACACATGGATCAACTGCATTCACGCATGTGGACAAGCAAAGGCAGTACACACACACACATTTAAATACATGCCCAAGCACACAAGAACACATGCTTACAAAGGGGAAAAAATCCATGAGCATTGGCAGCTGTCACCTTCAATGAAAATATTTTATCTTCAGGTCTGAAGGAGTGTTCATCAGAGAGATGAACCAAGGACACGTATAGGTGAAACCTTCAGTAGCAGCCTTCATTTCCCCTCCACAACAAAGGAGGCGAGGGGAAGAAGAAAAGCCACAGAGAGAAGACCAACGGCCTTCTTCTTTTGCCTAATTACAGCCACAGTATCTCACGCATGAGAAAGCGCTTTAGAAGGTATTTACAGGCTTGCTCAGTGATTAATGGCTGCATATCAGGTGGCTGTAAGCAGCCTGGCGTGACCACCATGTCTGTCCCACTGTTCACATCTACGGATCCGTAAACATGGACTAAAACACATATGAATGTTTGGACGTGACGGTGGGAGTCAGGCAGAAGGGGCTGATCTACCTGTTCTTTAGCTAGTAGAATGGAAGAATCCCCACTCGATTCTGTTCAGCTGTGTTCCCCCTGGCTCCAGAGTCAGCTGGGGGGAGCCCCACCAGATGATTATTCATATCTGCACACCAATTCTTAGTACTACTACACATTGCTTAATAAGGTCGTAGCCATATTCATGTCTGCTACAGCCATGGCACTGATAAATCATGGTGTGAGTTAAATATTTTATCCTGCAGTGTGAAAAGTAGAGAATATGTATGGGCTATATTAGGTCTATATGTATTGATTGACTACATTAAAATGAAATAAAAAATTTTGATTAACCATCAGTCCTCATTTTATCAACAACAAAAAAAAGGTACGAGTCGTAGTTTCTTAATTGTGCCCCATTTTTCTGATTCATATGACTGTAAAAACTGTCTGTGTGTCCCCTGCATTGTGTGAATGCAGTTCGTCAGATTGACTCCAATCTTGACACGTGTGTTGCTTATGACCTGACGATGTGCATTTGGAGCATTTGGTGCAGTTTGGATGTGCAATGCTAATAAAAATCTTACCCATTTTAGGTTGACTGCATCTTCCTCTGCCTTTGCGTTTTTGTCTGCCCCACTCTATAACCCTAACTGTGGTCAATGATGGGACTGCATCTGTTACAGACTTCAGTCAAACACGTCCCCACCAGGCACTGCACTAGAGTGGACAAAACAAGGAATACCATATTCTAATGGAAGTTGTTAGCCATTCTTGAACCATGCAGTGCCATTCTCATCAGCTTCAGCTGTACTTTTAGTTCTCATTGGCAAATTCTCTGTTGAAATACAGGACCACGCTAGCTTCACCATAGATTGTAGATCCCCTTTCATGCTGGAAAAACCAACTCCACTCACACCTGCTTGTCTGGCTTTAGTCTTTAGTGGGAAAGGATGTTATGCCAGCATTCATTCCTGGATCAAATGACTCTGTAGCAGTCACATATATTTATCACCTCAAATTTTTATCTGCAGTGATGTTTAAAGGTCCTATCAACCCTTTCCCAGTGAAAAGGGATACACATTTAGGTTTTGGATGCTGGCATGAAATAGTTTTCCAACCATTTGTGTTCAACAATTTGTGGAAAATTATCCATTTGCTCTCACTGGCCTCCAAGCTGCTTTGTGGTCAATGGTTTTCAAATGTATAGTAAATGAGTGAGTATATATTCATACTTTAATTAGCATGTGTATGAATGTTGACAGTGATTAGTTGCTGGCGTGTATGGATGAATGCATGTTTGTGTAAGTACATGAATGTATCAAAATCCAGTGTGTGTTTTGCATCTTAAACTGTAAGCGTGCGTAAACACTGAACTCTCTCTGAGTCAATTATCTTTCTCCTTGCAGCAATAAGGATTAGAACTTTTCATTGTAGAAAAAAACCCAACCTCAATCCATTTGCTGGAAATATGACACTAAAAACGAAATTGGTTTTCCTCGGCTGAGGAGATAGAAAAATGTGAAAATAATTTCCTGCCCCTGGATGACACTTTTCAGTTTAGAGAAGCTTTTGAGTTTTTATTTTCCAAGGAATATCACTTTGTACAAAGGAGCAAGGAAATTAAAAGGAAAACTGTGGCTACAAGACCTGATTGTCAACAAGACTAACAGACTGAGGACACAGGGCCTTACAACAGGGCTGGTTAACATGAGACACTCATAGTAATGTTCTCTGACGGCTGAACACAGCTGCATTTTTAGCAGCAGATTTCACATCAGTGCACTTAACATGGCAGCTCTTAGGCTTCGACACCTCGACAGGCCAAAAGTGGTGACTACTTGAAATTCTCTATTTCATGTCTGTATTGTACAAAAACGAGACAAGTGAAATATGATTGGAGTCACAAATATCACTGAAATAGGAATTGACTACCTCCGCCCCCCTGCTGAGCGAGCAAATGGCTTTTGGGGGACTGAGTGCCTAGAAGTAACTGGAGCGTTTATATATGCACATCACAGACAAGACAGCACAAGGTTTGGACTTTGAAAGCATGGCTGCAAGAGATACTCTGTGTGTGTGTGTGTGTGTGTGTGTGTGTGTGTGTGTGTGTGTGTGTATATATGCATATACAAAAAAAAAAGCATGCCGTAAAAAGCATGCCAGTGTAAAAAGAAAAAAAAAAAATCAGGTGCGAGATTGAGGTTTTGATTTTAAAGCAATTGCGTATGTGTATGCATGCTCGCATCGACCATTTTCTCTCTAGAACCATTTGTCTGCATTGTGAAAACTTAACATGAATGACTGGAGCTGACATTCCCTCATTTATTGATCAAGCGGATTGCCTCAGTCATTCTCTCCTCAGCCATAATTGGCTACTCTTTATCATTCATCTCTCCTTTCTTCCTAACGAACAAACAAACTCGTTCTATTCAGTATCTGATTGATCTCCCCACTCTACCTCAACATTTATGTCTTGTTAATGCCCCTGAGTTGATGTGTTGTCAGCAGCGTGATAGAGGAGTGGAGGCCGATAAGGGCTGTGTTTTCCAGAGGTCGTGTGAAGACTGAGTACTCTGCTGAATGAAACCGTGCTTATATTAATGTGTGAAGTCAGAGAATTCTGCATTTCATCTATAACACCTCATGATACGAAATGTCAGTTAACTAAAAGACTTTTTAGAAAAATGTGCACAAACCTCATTTGTATACCATATCACAATTAATATAGCGCAGACACGTATCTGCAATGCTCCTAACTTCAAACTATGGCCCAACTCCAGAGTCAACTTTCCAAAATTCAGAGCTCTTGTAACCCTCACTGAGGCTTTCAAAACAAAGTTTACAAAAATTCTTACATTACTATACATTACACTATTAATCAATGGTAAAATTAATAGTAAAATCAATATTAATAGTAATATCAATAATAGTAATATTAATTACTATGAAGTAATTAAGATTAATTCAACCTTATACATCTAGTAAAATTCAGACCAGGGACCATATTACTTTGCAAATTAATGTTTTGAATGCAGGACTTTTACTCTACTACTTGAGTAGTTTGACAGTATGATATCGGAACTTTTACTTTTCACTGAATTCTTCCTCCACGATTGTCCCTGTTTTTGTTCAATGACACAAAAGCTCTTTAAGCTCTTTCAATAGTAAGAGCGAACCATTTCTGTCAAGAAGTCAAAAATGATCAAGATTCAGTATCAGGACCTTGTCGCTGGCAGATAATGTTTGATCTTCAGTGTGTGTGAGTCTGTATTTTACTACTTATTTCAGGCAAGACAGTACTGAAACAGCGTAGTTTGCCTAAATTTCACTAAATAAATATACAATCAAACGTTTCTGGTCTGACTGAAATAAGAGTGTGCTCTGAAGTAATTCACAGTAATTCAAAAATGCTGCAAACAAACAAGAAGTGAAAACAAAAAGGCAGAGCATCTGAACTCTCTTCGATTCTCCCTGATGGCAAAAAACATGGGCATGAAAGCAAACCGGCATTAGAAGTCTGTAAGTGGATAAACGACAGCACCATCGTCACGGAAGCAGTTAAATGGACATTGGACCTAATGTGGTAAACAGACACTAAAGTAAAACAGTTCCAACCTCTTTATGTTTGTTTGGACATCAAACATAATCCAGCCTGATTTATGCTCCATAGGGAGGGCGAGGTGGTGACTGTGTGTCTCCCTGTGTAATTATCTCATCTTGAATGGGGTGGGGGGGGGAGGTCCTTGGGGAATCATAACTTTGCTCCTTTGAGATGCAATTCTCTCTCTCTTTTTTACAACATTCAGCCATTCAGCTATGGGTCCCATCATATATTTTTTAGCTTCTAAATTGACAGCACTAAAAAGGAGCAGGGAAAATAGCCTGCACCAAACACACACAGCAATACTGCAATGCGACTAACAAGGCAGTGGAAGCAGTTAAAGCAAGTTTATGATGAATTCAGGCTACGATATCACTTCTGAGCTGGTACATGGATGAGAGGAGTGAAGTATGAGGGAGGAATTGACGAATTTAAACATAACAGGATGCACAGGTAACACCAGGAAGAAGGTAGATAAATTACCGGCTGAAAAAAAGTAAAGCAGAATTTGGAAAGGTACAGGAAATACGGACAGTAAACGATAGACAGAAGCAGTCTTTAAGTCTGGCAGCTGTCTAATAACGCTTAGCTGCTAATCGGGCTGTTTCTGGTCGCCGACACTAAACGGCCTGTTCAGTCGTCCTCACTCCCATAATCCTCTTATCTGAGTTGATTTCAGCACTGTGAAGTGAAAAGCCACTGCTCGCTGCAAAACTGTCCGAGGCAGAGCCGTGACGCTCGTATGTGTCTTCAGCTCAGCAAACAAAGCACAGAGGAGACAGGAAGAGGGGATGGTGATGTCGCAGGGGATTGGGCGGAGAGATGTGGACATGAGGTGGCCAAATAAAGGCACAAAAGCACCCTGAAGTATGATATGTAACACTGTGCAGCATGAGAGTTGCCTCTTACTGCAGTTAAAAACATTACAAGGACAGAAGAGAAACTCATAAATCTTTAGTTCTCCCTCCAAGGACTTCAGTGGAGGGCTGTGTGAAATCAATGCAGGGCTGCTGCAGGTCAAGGACTTGGTGCTTTGATTTGCCCCGGAAGTCATGTTGTATAAAACTGCGGGTCAGATTTGATCACACCAGCCTTTATGCAGTGTCTGACCTAGGCTGGCAGTGCACACAAGAGGAGATGTACAAGGAGGAATGTGCATCACAGATAAAAGTAAAAAAAAAATCAAAAAACGAAAACCACTTCCTCGTAATCAATAAAGCTGCATTTTCACTCTAATCCCTCCTTTCTACAAAGGACGTCGGCTGCCGCGCTTGAGGAGAAAAACAAAGTGTGTGTGTGTGTGTGTGTGTGTGTGTGTGTGTCCCACTGTGAGAGAGATGGCTGCCCATCTGATCAGCTCTCCAGAACGCTCCATGCTTTGTTAAAGCGAAAACACCCGCGTGGATCGAGACCTACAGCTTCCAGCAGGGGCCACCTACATAGTTGGAGCACACACGGGTGCAGAATGGGGTAAAACTGATTTGTTCAGGGCATAGCGCTTGAGAGGGTTCTCAGGAACATACCGGGGATTCTAGATTTTTATATGTTTCAGGGCAGTGAGTAAGCTGTATGCAGAAGTTTCCAGCAGCACCTGAGCTGCCACGCACACACACACACACACACACACACACACACGCACACACACACACACACATGGACACTCATTAAAGACCTGAGCTGTTTCTGTTCTCTGTACCTGCCTCCTGCCACTGCTGGCAAAAAGACTTGAAAATCGGTATAATTGCCTGATCTTGTAAATTTCATTCAGTTGTGCTGTAGATGCGCTATTTGAGTCTGAAACTCATCTGCTCAGCAAAGCGCTACATCAGAGAATTCATTTTATTCCACAGATTACGCCAATTATAAGTGACCTTGTTAGGTTGACAATAATGGAAACAGGTTTTGCTGGGCTACTCATTTCTACCAATGTGACCTGCAGGAAAAGTGGTGAAGCACAGAGAGGCGAGCATCTGCTTTTAAGATATGCTGGAATCCTCCTCCTCTAAAACTTGATCATGCAAGTTTTGTAATGAAATGTCTTGGTGTTTCGGCTGAAAGTAACTGGACTTCTTGTAGTTCCTTGAAGTTCACCCTAAGGACAAAACTCCATGACACAAACTTAACAATGCAGTGAGGAGTGCACAGATTTTTACATCGGGGACCAAACAACCTCTCCACAAACACGTGGCTCAACACCAGAGAGCCAGCTCCTCTGGCCAGCAGTCCACTTACACTTAAAGAGGAAGGGACCCTCCTCTGAGGATGAGAATGTGCATGTGTGGGACAGGGAGGATAGATGGTTTGAGAGAGCTGTAAAGGAGGCCATCTATGTCAAGCTGGAACAGCCATCACTTAACAGAGGAGGTGGCCTCAGACATCAACTGTCTGCCACATACAATACAGTTTTGAAATCCCTCACCAGGAAATTTAACCACAGTTCACACCTTGGCTCATGTGAAACCAGCGACTCACATGATGACTGGGGGGAGTGACAACCCAACTGATGGTGGGTGGATCTGTGACACAGATTAGGGGCGGGGCATAGTACCCTTTGCCCACTACCCTGAGCGGGTAGGATCCGCCACAAGGTTAAATACTGGGGACTCCCTACCAGATATTTAGAACTGAAGAAGCCTCTAAAATGAGAGGTGAAACGTCTTTAAAAAAACTACAAGAAGTCCAGTTGCTGTCAGCTGAAACACTAAGACTACCATGACCTGGATGACCGGGAATCTTCACAGACATTTTGTAATGAACCTGAAGATAAAAAAGCATTGGTGTTCATGGATGTGCTTTATGTTTTCATTGAATAAGTTAAAAAGTGAGCAATTTCTCTGCAAATGTTCAGAAAATATTTCAATATTTCAGTCCTAATATTTGAAAAAAACAATATTTGTCTGGTGAAAATGTCTCTGATGAGCCTAGTTTCATATCATTTTCCAGCTATCTTATAAATATGGTGTGACTCCACATCTGAGCAGTTCATAAACTGTGATAGCCAAAAGTAGACAGTATTCCTCTCTGGTCATGTTGCACACACTGGTATTGTAATCTTTCTTTGCCTCTCTCGCTCTCATTTAATTAGAATGCACACGTTTCACCCATCTAATACTGAATGATGGCCGTGCTTACATTAGAGGGCAGATAGTTCACAAGATACCATGTAATTAAGGCTGTGCTGAGATATCGGGCCTCAAAATGATGGCTTTCGCGCACTGAGAACTGTGATTTTCATATTTCAGCTGCAGGGCGGTGAGTTAAAGATGTTCCATCTGTGATGGATTGAGTTAAACTATGTGATCTGGCAGCTACTGGTGTCATTGAGACTATTCATTACAGATTCCATTTCTCACATTTTCTCTCCACCCTCTGCACTTCTTCCATAGCAAAACTGCGCAGAGGTGTCATGTTGGGCAGGGGAACATGCAGAATGTGCTGAGGTCTTCTTGTCCAATTTGTTTCCATATTACGTCAACAGCTACTTTTTATTCTATAAATCTTTTCGACTTGAGACGAAGGTCTGCAGTTCCATACACCGCGAATGATAAACTGCGGAGTCAGTCTTTCTCATCTTTATCTGCTTCATCCTCCGTCTGTGTTGATAGAGACAACTGCTACCTCATATAACGCAGTTTAAGTTAACTGAGTGCATTTAACCACAGATAAGTGCTGGGGGTGAGCACTGAGCGCACGTCAGCCTTTACAAAAGGAGCTCAAGATGAGCACAGACGGCCCTTTTGGGATGAGACATTTCAGTTCTTCCCGTGGCATGCCCATCTGTTTTCTATTAGGGATAAAGCGGAAGACAAAGCTGAAGCAGTTCAGACGGTAATTAAACATAAGAGTTGATCAAAGGGACGTGTGTTTGCCTGTGTCTAAGAGCTGTGGAGGGGGGCCCGGGACACAAACATGCACAAAACACATTAAAAAACGAGTGACAGGGATGACTCTGTAACAGGTAAACACTGGTACAGCAGATCCTCCACAAAGATTTCTCTCCGTGTAATTTGGTGTTCTCCGCTTCCCACTGTGGAGAGTCATGAGACAGGAAACAGAACCAAACAACCACGCTATGCACGCTCTCCTACAAGGTAATTAGCCCCACCAGTTCACCGATATGATTGTTGCTTATGGAATCCCCAGGCAGGGATAGGTTCAAACTGTTAAAGACACCAGCTTGTTGATCACTGCTGCAAAATCACATATTCTATTCCTTGACTGCAATAGAGAAAAAAACCCAACTGTTTATTTAGGAAAGTAGAGCTAGTTTTATTTTTTGTGACAACTACAATTTTTACAGAAATATTCAGTCATTTAAACATGTAAATTCCTTTATGGCTCAGAGCTCTGAAATGCAGTAATGCAGACAGACGTTCCATCATTACAGAGAGGGAACAGAGCGGTGGACAGAGAAAACTTCCTCAGGAAGTGTACTGGTGAATCTTACTGTATAACTGGGATGACACGTGCAGCATCGAGGCCAGAACGGTCGCACGCTTCAGTGATTTCTATTTAATGGCACGAGCTAACACCCGACGCACACATGCAGAACCTGATGAAAAGTGTGTCTGCAAAGCCTTGAAATGATCTCTCAGGCTGTATGTGTCTCTCATTTCTCAAGTCCTGGACTTACACAATAGACTGTAACTGTTAGTTTATTAGGATGAACGGTACAGCGTTTGGTGTTTTTGTCATTTTGTGTTTGCAATTCCATGTTGTAATTCATGAGTCAAAAGCTCTCAGGAAAAGTAGTTAAAGATGAAATCAATGTTGATTCGCTTTGCAAAATCAAAACCAAATTCATCAGCGAATCAACCTTCGTTGATGTGGCCGTAAATTAAGGTTGAAATGCCGGCTGTGGTGCTGGCATGGAGCCATTAGCATTTGACTGTTGAGGTTGAGGTGCAAAGGCATCTGTCAGTGTTGTCAGCTGGTTTGAGCAGAGACCTGTGGTGCTTCTCTAGGTGTCTTCGCATCGGGCTCATGTTAGTGAGTCAAAGGCAATGTTTTCTTACAGTATTCAGATTTTGTTCATGTGTGTCGCTCCGTTGCTGTTTATTATTTCAACCGAGTACCCCAAATGCAGTGGAGGCATATTTCACTTCAACGAGAAATATAGTCACGCTTTAATATCGATTAAGATCTCCTGGCACGAGATGTTGCCACACCCCTTCTAATTCTGCTAAATGTCAAACACTGGATCTGAAAATTTGGCCAAGATGATTCAATTAATGTATTTTTACTTTAACTTTCATTGCCAGAAAATCATTTTTCAGAATCAGAAGTACATCTAATATCAGACAATCAAGATTTCAGTTGTATTTGTATGGGAGACTTTAATTTTAACCAGTGGAATTTTTCATGATATCTTTCCTTTCACACAAACATGAGTCATGAGGAAACTGACGAAACATACATCTTCATTTAAATACCGTTAATTTCACTGGTTTATCTGTAATAATTTCTCTTCTACTAGTCACATCTTCACCGCTAAACTCTTCTAGTGCCCTGGACTGCAGTTAAATCCTGCTCAGAAAATGTGTGTCTGTTTGGTCATTTCTTATCTAATCACGACTGTTGACTGAAAAAATGGCAGCTGAAACCACTAGAACTGGACTGGGTTGAACAAGGATCTTTCTTGTGATGCATCATGCATGCTGAGGCTCTCCTTCCATTCAAAAAGGGATTCATAAGAGCGCTTGATTGAATTTGTAAAGGACTCTGAAACGCATGCAAATCAGGCACGGATATACAGTATATGTGTGTTACATATACAGTATGTTGTGATTGATGTGATAGCGCTGTGCCAGGGGGACTCTGGACATTTCCATATTCCAGCCTTTATGGCAGGGACACACCTGCCTGCCGGAGAATGGAAACCCTCCGATGAAATATTCATCCGCATTGTGCAACAAAACAGTCAGTGTGCAAAGAGTAAGAGGCAATAAATTAATAATGCAAATGAGTGCCTGAAAGGAACATACAGTACAGAGGTGACGTTTCCGGAAATGCGATTATTCAAAATAACTGTAAAACTTCTCCAAACTAGTAAGCTTCCCCTTGCTTCTACCTCCTGAACTCCCTGCCTCTGCCGGTCCCAGGCGAGATCTGTTTACTACAAAGCAGTTAAAGTGTTGCCGCCTAAATTGTGATGTGATTTCCTTTCTCAGCAAAAACGTCCGCGCTACCCAAAGGAATAGAGTCACTGAAGAGTTGTACGGTATTGAAGGAGTTCTTGGAGAGATTTCTCCGCTTCCCTTTCATTTGCCGCTCTCTCTCCCTCTCGTACGCCCCTTACTAGCGATTTGCTTCTCCTTCACTCTCTCTCTTTCTAGTTTTCTCAGAGTTCATGAACTCACAGAGCGGCTGATTTTGAGACACTGTGCGTGTACGCTGTATGTGAGGGGAAAAGTGTTTTCATATCAAAGCTGTGAATGTGCAGACCGGGCAGGACGTTTGCTCCCATTCACTGTACTGTGAAGGTGCACAAGCGTCTGTGCTTTAGGAAACATGTTCTATATTACTGAATACACAAACAAACGCAACCTGAATGAAAAATGAGCTGGTGAAAACTTATGCATCAGTGAATCCTTGAGACTTATATGGAAAGCTGTTGACTTTATTTTCTGCTCATTTTGGAGGTTGTAACTCTGTAATCCAGGGTGTTGCGCAGGTGGGGGGGATGGGATTTATTATGCAACTGAATGACCCTCGATCCTGCAGCTGCCAGCCAACATATCAGAACGTGTTGGCACAGAACGAGCTTAAAAGCAAAGAAAAGCTGCATGTTCCTGTCTCCAAAGATAACCACAAATTCTGGGCTTTGAAACAACAACAACAACAACAAAAAAGAGTATTTGTATAGAGAATTCACTTCGTGCTCCTGATTCTGGTCTCTATAGGCTGTAAGGAGTTCTGGGCACAAACGAGGCTCACCTAGAGGAATGTGATTGGGAGTCTTGCAGAGGTTTACAGTTCGAACTACACAACCAGCTGGTAACAAGGTCTCACACACCATTAGAGCTGCAGTGATTCATCAATTAGTCAGTTGATATACATCAGTCGACAGCTATTTTGATAATTGAAAAATTCAAGCAAATTTATTAAACATTTGTAGGTTCCACCTTCTTAAATGTCAGGATTTGCTGCTTATCTATGTTAGTTCTGGAGGAAATGATTGTGAAAATAATCAGCAGATAAATTGATGATAAAAATAAGCATTAGTTGATATTTTAAACACAATCCTTCACCAGGAGAACCCTGCGGCAGGGCTTCATTTGGTCATGAAAACACATAAAGTTTCATGGGAAATGGCCAACAGAAGGCTAATGATTCCATGGTCGAATGTAAAAATGAACATCTGGGTATCAGAGTATTTCGTAAGAGACTGGACTGGACTGGCAGGTGTGTGATCGTCCATTGTACCAAGGGACATGCCTTTTTTGTTTATGTTGTATTGCCTAAAATTCCGTCTGTAGTTTCCCCTCATGCCTTGTCCTGGGCTCTTATTGAACATAATTGTTGGCAACTGGGTGTAGATATTTAGCCTGCTAGAAATCTCGTTTGAGGCAGCGACCTGTCAGCTAGCCTCCTGGGTCACATATAGAGACAGTGACTGCTAATCAGTGCCGATTGGAAGGTTTAGTCGGGGAGCCCCATAATTTGTCGGTCAGCGAAGAATTGAACTGGAAGTCATGAAGTGCAGACTCGGCTTTGAGTGGTTCCATTACACTCGGGAAACGATGTTGGAGGTATAAAATTTCACGGAAAAACGAACAAATTCAACGTTTCTAGCAGTGACAGTCATTGAAACAACATCAAAACACCAAGGCCTTACATCCAAACCAACCATCCTAATACAAATCCACTCAGCCTCTCTGCTCCACCATAATAAGTCCATTAACAGCAGAAAGTCTTCATACAGTCTTCACTAAAGGTAGTAGCACTGAGGAAAATTGGCCCCGGGCAGATCTTGCTAAAGTCTTCCATTTCATTCATTTTCAGACATCTCTTACTCCTGC
The DNA here is from genome assembly GCA_001698575.1 of Mola mola. Lineage (NCBI taxonomy): Eukaryota > Metazoa > Chordata > Actinopteri > Tetraodontiformes > Molidae > Mola > Mola mola. The sequence goes on from KV751316.1 coordinate 7,510,695, forward strand.
CACTCTCCTGAATGTGTTCTTTGTGAGCACGCATTAAGAAACAGCCCTTGCTCCCCTTCTGTTTTGTGACGCCCTGTAACATCAGCAGAGCTCCGGGATGAGCTCTGTGTGATGGGAGGCCGTGGCAGAGGTGACAGGGACGGCGCCGCTGATACCAGTTTACGGGGCTAATGAGGCATGAAGGAGCTCCACGCTACTCAAGATTTTCCCTCAGCCATCACGTCGTCTCTGCGTCTCCTTTAAAGACGTTTTATTTATTTATCCACTTGTTCATTTTTAATCATAACCCTATCCTATGTACTGCATCCTCACCTGCCTGGATCTTTTAGGCACCATTCCTGCGCAGCCCATCGTTCCCTTATGTGTTCACAAAATTGGATATGCATGTTACGCAAACCCTCTGCAAAGGTGGAGAAGAAGTTGCAAAGGAGGAGGCCAAGACTTTGTGTTGCGCGAGGGGTCACGTGTTTACTTCATGATAACGCGTTATCTCCATTCGCCCTCAGAGTGCCTGTGTGATGATAACACTCTCCAATGTTTCAGTGTTCCTTTCATTGGTTGATTTCACTCTTTATCTATTCCATAATCATTCCCTACGCACGGACATCATTACCAAGACGGATTTTCTGAGCATGTGAGTGAGGGAGAAAGAGAGAGAGAGAGAGAGTGTGTAGGGCAAAGAAGAAACCTCTTCTCCATCTTTTCATTAATCACAAATCAGTATATTCCTCTCTGGAGAGCGTACCCCTCAGTGGCTACGCTCTCCTCTTTCTCGCCTCTTTATATTTCCCTTCTATTCAATACATTTTCTCCCGCTTTCCTTCTTCCTCATGGGATTTCTTCGCTGTCTAAATGCCAAACCAATAAAGCATAGAGCAAAATTCCTCTCCCCACCTCTCTGCCTCACAACCAGACTGCATGTTCAGTGTTTTAATAAAAATCCCTGCTTAGATGGTCACGCCTGAGAGGGCACACGCACACTCAACATTAAATGCACTGTGCGTGACATATTTCCGGAATCCGCTTGGTGTAACTGACTGCTCCATGCCTCAGCAGCCGCTGGATCTCCCAGGGCCGAATAAGCAGCAGGATTGTTCGAGATGAATAACAAAACGGCAGACTGCGAGACTTCGGACCGGGAGAGGGAGACTGTTGTTACTTTGACAAGAACAGGAATGATGCAGCAACATACAATCACAGAGAGAAACACATTACGAGAGAAGCTGTGAATTAAAGTGGGTTATTCTAAGCCAGGGGACTAATGCTCCATTTCTTGTTGTCCTCAGCCCAAGACAAATGTGTCCTTTCATGAGCACGTGCTTATATATGACCTTGACACACACCATAAACTGCATTCCATCATGTGCCACAGTGCGATATACATGTGCATGAAAGAGGACTGAGTGGTACAGTGGATCTGAGATGTCGCTCTCAGATTCTCCGTGAACAAGAAGATGCACGCATGCGAAAACAGCAGCACCAACCTCACCAACCTGTCATTGTTTTAAACTGCCGCAGGAAAAGCCCGCCAATAATGGAGGAGTGGAATCTGGTAAATGAGGCTGGATTTGCATCGAGCTGCAGGCTGTTTTTTTGTACCCAGTGTCACACACAGACGCACAAACACACACTCACATACTGTGTGTGCAAACTCTTGTCACATACATTTTCTTTTGTCTCTGTATTTGCTGTGTTTGTGTGTGTGAGGATGTGAGTGTGAACATTCACATTCACTGGCAATACAGAGCAAGCATTATTTTCACCAAAAAAACCCCAAAAAACAACAACAACAAAAAACTTTTAATGTAAGTTTGATATGATTAATTGCACATTGTGTTCAAAAATAATTTGCGGACACATATTAGCAACAGCTTTTACATAGCATAGCTTTGTGCCAAAAAAATAAAATAAAAAAATTTAAAAAATGATTTAAAGATATCAATATTTATAGCTTTTACATTCCCTTTTAAATTTTCCACATGTTGCAATATTTGATAAGAATGATGCATAGAAGTCACATTACAAGGTCACTTTAAAAGACAAGATGATATATTATTAATGATTCAGTGAACTTTACATTTAAAGGGTGTCTGGCGATTAACTTTATCTTAAAAAATAGTCAATTTTTACAGTACAATTTTAGGATAAACTGATGAATAGTTAAATAAAACTAAAGAACTCATGATTTGATAAAACTTTCGGGTTTGATGGTCCTTGTCTATCCTCTTCAACCATTTAACCAGTATGCGTATCTTAAGGATGAAGCCCTACTTTACTGTCTGAGTGTGGAGAGACTTAAAGTGCTTATAAGCTTTCATCAGTGAACTGTACTGTGTCCATCAGCTGAACGACCCACTTATAGCACTTCTGTAATCTCACATGGGTGCTACATGAATTTAGAATTTAAAATTGCGCTGCACACAGTTAATTTGCCTTTGATTACCTTTGCAAAGCCCAAATCAAAAGAATCCAGAGCTTGGATGGTTCGTAATTGTGCCAAACTGCTGCTCTTCATATGACCATGGTCCCACATCAGACATTAGCGATCAATTATGACTGTGTTTCTGGGCGTGTGGAGATCAATGGGATAACATGGTGCTGGTGCTGGTTGCAGAATGAAAGAGAGAAAGGTGCTGGAGAAAAACAGGAAAGAAACTAAGAACACCAATCTAAAAGACAGGCAAAGAATGAAACTTTCTGGATTTGGCTGCCTTTATGTTTAATGCATATACTAATGTTAATAGTGACCATAAGGGCATCATTACACTTGTCAAGGGTGGCACTTCCTTCATTGTCAAACACTGTAAAGTGTTTTATCTCTTAAAAAAAAGTGCTATGTAATTGCTGCTCATTCACTAACTTACTATTATTAACTGTCAAAATCTAACTGAACAGAGCAGCTGCAGCACATGAAAAAAAGTCTTATATGCATTTTTCATAAGAAATAAAATGAACGGAATAGACTGAGTTCTGTGTTTTCAGTAATTTGTTTACGATAGGCAGATTTCATTATTATCTTCTGTCTTCATGTTATGGCAACTCTGGCAATTGAAGGAAAGAAAAAAGGGAAATTTATATATAGAAGGTGGGCTGGAGAAAACCTAGTGGCTTGTTCACAAGTCTGATGTAATCCTGAAACACTTTAATATTTCATTGAAGTGTCATGAAATTAAAGGGCTCGAGGAGAGGAGGCAGAGGATGAAAGATGCAGAGAGACCGGAGGATGGGTGAGGGGAACACAAAACAGCAAATCACCTCTTGTTTTAATTACAAATATGTTGATAAAGGGTTCATGAAAAAGAAGCCTTTGACTTGCCCTCTACACAACAACATCAAGAGGCCTGTTCTACAATTTGCACATGGCTTTTTTGAGTCTGCATGCGTCGTGCTTTTAAAACGCAGTATTTTTCTAATGTGCAGATTTCGTGAGGAGGAAAGCCCACAAGAAAGGAACTGGATCCATTGTGACCCAGGCTAGAAAACTCCCTGCTTCTTGACCAGTTGGTCCCAACACAGCAGAACAGTGTCCCCCTGTGGATTCTATCGGATACTACAAGCACAACATGACGTCAATCTGTAGCAATAGCTGCTAACATTTGCGAGCAGCTGTCCTAAAAACATATAGATAGGCAGAATCCCGAGCAAAGTTATATAGTACTCGGGACTGAAGCAGTGTTGACTTTCAACTGACTTTTCCAGGCACTTCCTGTATTAGACATCATGCTGCAGGGTTTCACTAATTACGACTCAGTGTGCAACTCCACCCCTGTCCTCTCCATCACGGCACACGCATGTACAATGGACATAATATGTACTGCACACTTCAGAAGCATACATGACATGACATGTCCCAGGTGTGAAAGGGCCCGTGTTCAACTTCACATGCCGCTGGCAGGTGATTAGCAGAGAGTCGGGCCCTGCTGCCCCCCTTAGACATTACTGCAGATAGCTCCATCTCCCCAATACATAATTATAGAAGTCATATGAATGTCCTTCACATGTCTGGAGGGGGGTTTAGGCATGTACAAAGAAACCTGGAGCTGGGGTACGCAGACAGAAAAATAAATTGTTTGGCTGAAGTCACAAGAGGATTCATCTCTGTGGCGTCTAGAGCTCGAGTCGGACTCGCTCCATACAAGGTGGTTACGGATCTCTAATGATTCTGTCAATCAATACTTGCTTGCGTCGCAGTAGATTTCTCACATCCTGCCGAGGCTGTCACTCTGTCGCAGCGTGTCCACACCTGTGCTGCCAGCGTACAGTACATCATATCTAGGCCAGAGATTACGACAAAAGGGATTGTGTCATTTAAACCAGCGGCCACCAGACCCAGCATCTCGCCGGATGAGAAGCGGAGAGAATGCATCAGCGGGTAGGCTTCCTCTTCAATCAATTTGATCCCCACGAATGAGGTGCAGTGATTGAAACTGCCTCCACGAAGGTTTCAATAAACCCTAAACCAAATCAAGGGAATCCTTAATCACCTGACCTAGGCGCTTTTTTTTGTTGCATTGTGCCTGGTATTACAGTAACAGGATTGTACATGCATTGGCTCCAGTTACACCCATCCTCCAGTGACAGAGAGACTAGTGGGGGTTAGAATTAATTTCCAAAGCCTTATGTTGCATTTGCATAATTACCATAAATCATCACAGGAATGTTCTGCTTTGCAGTGAAAGAGAGGTGGAAAAAGGCACTGCTTGGAAGGGTGATATTGTGCAGCAGAACCCTGACTAGAGAGCAGAATTGGCAATAAGTAAGCTCTTGAAACAATGTAAACAGTGAAGCATGTTTTATATTCCAGGACACTGAAGGTTTATACACAGCCTGTTCAGAAGGATCCACTGTGTATTAATAAATTTGTCATGTCTAAAAATGAGACTTTGTCTTGTTGTGCCAGTGAAAACTGCTGTACAGTAAGAGCAGAGATCTGTCACTGATTTACTTAGATGTTTACTACCAATACGGATGTAGTGATGCACTGTGAGCCAGTTGAAAATGGATGGAATTACATGAATTTCCAAGCTGGTTGAGAGCTTAAATGAGTCGCAATACATGTTTTAAACAGTAGATGGTGCCGATGCTGTACTGTAACTTCGCTTTAGACTGTCCCAAACGGTGGGGCGGAGTTAAAGAGCAGAAACAGGGAGGGGAGGGGGAGCAGAGCTGCTTCCAAAGGAGTCTCATGCTTTATGTCCTGAAGTTACAAACCTCAGCTTTAATACGAATTTATTTTCTCATTTACCGAGACATGGAAATGGGCATTGTTTGGGACTTTAAAGTTTATAATCTTCCAACCTCACAAGTGAAAAGGAATTCCTTAATTTGATTTATTATCACATCATACTCTGTAATAGTTTGTTTTTTTTAAAACAGTGCAGATTCGGTGTACGAAAATGATAAGAAAATAAAGCAATTGGTCTTTGTGTTTTTAACTTTTGCTTTTCTTTTCTTAAAAATGTAACTAAAAGAACTGATAAGAGTACCGTTAAAGTACCGTATTGGATAGGGACTATTGGTAAAGTAAAGTAGTAGCACCGTTAAAATCTTAATGATACCCATTGCGACTCAGCAGTAATAAAGAATAGAAATCATCATAAATTGGCGTTGAATCACTTGCCTGTAGATTGGTGAGCAGCCTGTGTCTACCTATCTGTGACTGTGCAGTATGTAGAATGGGAGCTTGGCTGTAATACGATGAGGCCCTAGTGCAATAAAAATTCACCATTCACCTGGTTAATATTAAGTGTGACCTGTTGTGCTTTCTTCCATCTGAAAGGTTGTCTTGTGCAGTTAATAGAGTCAAAGACTGTGAGGATTAAAATTACGCACGCCCATTTTCTACCCTGCGCTGGATTAGATGAAAGTGAAAGTCAGGGGTTAAATGCTTTGACACAGGCTACAGCCTGTGCAAATGTGTTATAGTCTGATGGTTTGTCTGATGATGAATTTGAGTCAGCCACAGCGATCCGAGGAGGCAGTGTGAGAACGACAAAGATGTTAAACTGGGGACCTGAATAGGTGCTGCACAGCTGCTGAATGTCTCGTATCTTCTGCAAAGTCACAACTGCTTCATGTGTTGCACACAAAAAGCACAGAAGCTTTGAAATATTGCCCAAACTTAAAATTACCTTTCTTCTATTTTTAATCTCTCTTCTCCCTGGCTTCTAAAGCTCTTGCTGCACTTGCATGACCTGATAAAGCCAAGCAAACAGTAGGTGGGTGCAGCAAGCGATAGAGAGGCCAGCCGAGACCGAAAGGAAGACAGAGAGACATAAAGACGGAGGAGACAAGAAAAAGACACATTAAATATGAAAAGAAAAAGGCAAAAATAAATAATGACATGGCAGAAAAGGGGAGGGAGGAGTGAAGCATTACGAGAGCACTGATGGAGAGGGCAGAGCCGGAAGAGCAAGACAACTGGCAAACTGAGTCTCATAGTCTCTTAGCAGGCCAGATGGACTAATTTGCCCCTGCGCTTCCCTTTACAGGCCAACATACACACACAGAGGTGAACAGACATGTATTACCACTGTTGAATATTCACAGACTACAATGGGGCCTCACTGTATATTAAATTTTACAAAAATAAACATTTGTTTAAATTTGCACATGTTCAAATGACTACAGTTCCATTAACTCTTGTGATCTTGTGGTTGTGATATGCTACAAACAGTCCAATCACTCCCCTCTGAGGAAGAAAAGAATAACACTGTGATGCAGCAGCACCGTCTAGTGTCGAATATTGGCTACTACATGACAGATCTGCGTTGAGCACCAAGGCAATGGACAGCTCCCTCACCCCAAAAAGGCAGACCGCCAAAAGCACTGAGAGTAAAATGGAGTTTTATTTTGATATTTTATGAATTAAAAGGTTTGAGTTTTCTCTGGATATTTGCCTTTGTCCTCATTTCTCAAGTCATTTAGTGGTAGTCCACCTAGAAAAAACATTTGTCCAGGCCCCAAACAGTATTGATTGATGTCTGGTTATAAAAAGAATCTATCATCCTGACAGTCTGAAATTGAGCCTGTGCTATCGATGTATGTGTGTGTATGTGTCTGTGTGTGTGTGTGTGTGTGTCTGTGTGTGTGTGTGTCTGTGTGTGTGTGTG
>KV751316.1:7521988-7534415 GCA_001698575.1 Mola mola
TCATTTACAGACATTTTAAAAACACATATTCCTCCGCATCGTGCAATTAATTTGCACCAAACCAAAGTAAGGCTCAAAATATGCATTTGGTCCCTTCCAAGAACTTCTTCTTCTACTCTCCACTCCGTCTCAGTGGGAAACCCCATCCCGTAACAGGCGAGGGAATCCCAAATAAGTGCGGGCACATAAACCACAGGTTTGCATAATTTTGTGACAGAGTCAACACAAAATCTATAGTCATTTTGGGCTTTGGCAGTGCCGAGCAGGCTTGCATTGATTGGTTTGATTGTGTGTGTGTGTGTGTGTGTAAACATGTGTGCTGGGGAATTTATGTCAGGCAGAGTAGGCGGAGCACTGAGAGAAGCAGGCAGGGAGGAGGAGAGCCATTCTAATGGAGAAGAGACCTTGAACCCAGACTGTACACTATACAACAGCAGAGGAAATAGAGCTACTGACAGCCAAACATGGACCAGCAGCAGTATTGTTAACCCCTTCTTTCCTCCTCCTAGCTGCCTCCTATCCCCCAATCTCCAAAGATCCAAGGAGAATAAAATACTTGCAACACCTGGCAATAAGAAGAGAGAGTCAAAGGGGATTTAAAAAAAAAAAGAAAAAAAAAAAGGATGATGTGATCACACTGTGAGAAATTTTGAGCACCAATGGTTCGGAAGATTTTCCACTTAATCTGAGGGGACGGGTGCAATAACAGGACAGGTGCAGGGTTATAGAGGACACGTAGAGACACAGTTCCACCCAGATCCTGCGCATAGGGCTGGAGTTCATCGAAAGTAGAGCAGTCAAGGTTTGTTTGTGGATCCTAATGCTGCACCCAGAGCAGAGGAGACGTTACTGTAGCACAATCCCCTGGCAGTCGAACTTTTACTGTATATGAGCCAATTTTTGTTGATGATGACTGACTGCATTATACATTTTATATACTATTCTCATCACTGCTGATTAAAAATCACTTACTTCCACTTTTGATGATTCAGATTTTCTAGATTTTCTATATGATTCACTGAATGTGGAACAGCTCCTTTAATTGTACTTCATGTGCCCTCACTTATGATATCATATCAGGGTTTTTATACTGCTGATTGCTTTTATATCGTTTCTATATAATATTATGGTTTTTACTGCCTTGTAGTTGTTTTTATCTTTCTTACCTTGTTAATATAATGTTTTAAAACCTGGCTGCACATCACATCCGTTTTTTATAATGGGTCCATCAAGTAGGAAGAAAACTGTCTTTTACACAGCAGGGTCAACTTGTTACGATCATCAGACTTGTGAAGGAAGGAATAATAGAAAGTAAAAAGTATTATGCTGTGTTATGGTGGAGAGACAACACAGGAGACAGAGACAGGAGGGGGTCTGAGCGAAAGGTTACGTCATGCAGCTGCGGGGGAAAGAGAAAAATAGGGCACTTTATGGACAGGCAGAAGTCATGTGGTTGACAGTCGGCGAGGGAATTAAAGACAAAGAAAATATGAAAGAAGGGTCTTTGCTGACCGTAAGAAGAAAGAATATGAAGGTGAGCGAACAAGCCTCTGGGCTCTGGAGAAATTAAACTGGACCAATGCCAGCCTGCCACCTATACAGAAACAGAGAAGGGAAAAATGCCTGGCTGCCTGGGAAATGGCCTCCATTGCAGCTGTACACAGTAAATCTGTCCCCCGCACCCTCAGCTGATCCAGATACATATCCCAGAACTCACACATGATTTAAATAGCTCTCCTGCTCCTCTAAATGCCCCCTTAACTCCGGTCAGGGGATGGAGTGACAGACAAAGAGAGGAGACACACATCTAAAGAGGCTATAAAAGCAGGACATTATAATCTATTTCCTTCTATTGCTGCACTACCTTTTCTACTCTATTCCTCTTTAAGTCGCTACCCCCACCCCCCATTTTTGCATGCAATTTAATATTGGTCTACTTCTTTATTCTCCACTCTTCTTGTTTGTCTCTAAGTCCCTCCACAGTTTTCCTCTTTCCTCTTTCCACTTCCAGATGTGAAGTCCTGGCAACGGAACGGTTATGGACAAGCATTCAGTGAGTGTTTTCATTTTAACTGTAACTAGATAAATCATTTACATACACAGTGCAGGCCAACTACATGAAACAGTATGTGTAGTCATGTATCCTTATTAAATAAAAAGAAAGGTTCTCGGTTCAATTCCCGGGTGACAGCCTTTCTTTGTGGAGTTTGCAAGTTCTCCCTGTGTGCCTGCGTGGGTTCTCTCCTGGTACTCCGGCTTCCTCCCACAGACCAATCCCATGCAAGGGGGGTTAGATTATTTGCTCTCATTTGCCTGTGAGTGTGGATGGTTGTTCGTCTCTATATGTCAGCCCCCCTGCAATGAGCTGGCGACTCGTCCAGGGTGTACACCGCCGTCACCCGATGACGCTGTGATAGGCTCCATGAATTCCATTATATATTGGATAAGACCAGCATCAGGATCTGGATCCAAAAGATTCTTTCAGATTGGCCACTGATGTTTCCAATACTTTTACTTTATATAACATTGTCAGTAGTAAAAACCATGGTATCACCCAGTGAAGTTTAAGCAAATGGAAGGGCAAGTGAATGATAAAGAATAAAATGGAAATGATAAAGTACAGTGCAAATGGCTCAAATTCGACATATACAACAAAAAAGTGTCATATACCATAAAGCAAACAAAAACAGCAAGCTAAATAAACAATTTTCCCTATGAACAGTACATTGGTAAATTCTTGGCATTGTGAAAATGAACCAGTTATCCAGTAACAGTTTTAACCTTGAGGCCCAGACTTCATTCAGTCACATTTTAGACAAAAATCTGTCATGACCTGGTTATCCTCAGATGTTTTAAATGCCATCATGCCATCTGGCATATTACATAGACCCCCCTCTCAAACACAAGGTTTTACACACTCTCACAAACACACACACACACAACCCAGAGGGCTGGTAGGCAGCCTATTAGAGTCCAGCCTCCCTGGGGTCCTTTGGCCCAGCCAGCCAGCCAGCCAGCCAGCAGCATCTCTGCCATCACACTCACATTGTCATTGCTCTCCTCTGCCACGGGGGCACATAAACTGTCAACACGCTGTCTGCTCTGTGTGTTTGTATGTGGGAGCTATAGCGACCAAGACCAGGTGCTGTTATCTGTAGCTATTCCTGGGAAGACACTGTGTCACCCGCCACCTGCATGTGTGGCTGTGCTTGTGTTTGTGCGTGCAGTTTGCCAGTGTCCTTTGGGATTCAGTGTCCACACCCAAGCGATGCTGTCCCTGAGTGACTGTGCAATCAGAGCAGGGTCTCTCTCGCACATGCAGAATCCTCTTTTCTGCTCCAGGGGTTAGGTTAATGACTGACGGTGTCAGAGACGGAGGGGACTGCTGTTGCATACTGAGAAAGAGGAAATAGAGCAGGGGAAAAAAAAAACCTAAAGACAATTGCACAAGCTGTTTAATACATATAAAAACAGTAAAGCCTGCACGAGCTTGATGGAAGTGGTGGCACGTGGTGAGGATCCCTTACAGAGTTGTTTTTCTGTCACTTTCAGCCGAATGAGAGGGAGTGAGCTAAATGCAGGTGCGGGCAATGACAGCTGTTGGAAATGAGAAGGGTGCCAGAGCAAGCACACACATACACACTCAGAGGTCCCTGGTTTACCAGGCAAAGAATGAGCATCTGTGTGGGGTCAGGTCAGGGCAGAAACTGGTCCACATGGAGAGATATCATTTGTTTGTATGTTAATTTTGTGAATGAATAATATCATAAAAGTAAAATTCTGTCAATCATGTTTGTCAGTCTGAGGACATAAAATGTGGTCAACTCGTGCCAAAACAACATTTACAATTTATTTGTAGCCTAAAATCATGTTATAGGAACATACTGTTTGTTGCCAATATGAAAAGTTAAGTGAATTCATTTAATTTGCAATGCTTTGGATGTCACATACTGACATTATGATATAACTGAGAGTCGGAACCAAATGTGTTCCCCAGCATCAGATATTAGAAATCAGGAGGGAACAACATACTGTTTCAGAGGATGTTTTGATTGTCAATGTGAAGGCATTCGTCCCCCGTGGTAGTGTGGATTAACACGTCCTCCCTCCCTTCCTTTATGCTTGAAGCATTTTCCCTGTGTAGTTAACCAATGCTGGCTCCCCTGGTGGACCATAATCAGAGCTGTAAAGCCGACTGTTAACATGCCAGAACAAACATGCAGCTCCTTTTACAACAACACTCAAAACAATCTACAGTATCTGCCATGGCAGCAGAGCAGAACGCCACTATACTCACCACATCTCTGCAAAGATCTGAAGGTAAATGTATGGAACTCTAAAGTCTCTTTTATTGGGCGTTACGGTCAAGCGGCGAGATCAGAATTGTTGTTTAATAACACTGTAAAAGCAGTTGTGGCAAGAGTAGTAAAAGACATGCAGGTTAAGGAATAAGAGGTTACTGGGGACGATTTATTTTAGGTGATATGATCTTGTTCACATGTTTATTTCACATCTAACAAGCTTTGTTAAAAGGGTTGTTGGTGTGCAGCTTTGTTAGTACCATTCTGGGAAATTATCGTTCAGAGCTGTCAGTGGAGTTTAGTCGGAATAAGAATTTCAAGTTCGCCTAAAAGTAAAAAAGACACATAAAAAAACACAATTTGGCCTTAAAAGAGTAATCCAGTGACTTAGTATTGTACTAAAATTACATTAACTTACAATATACATAAAAGAGCAGACAAACTGATAGATTACAGGCCAGTGTAGTTGGTCATTGGTTTGTTAGTTAGTTTGTTTATGCAAAAAATATTGGCTGGATTTGAACCAGAAAAATAGTAGTTTGAATCATTGAAAATATGTGTGAGTATTTTTTTTTCTGAAATAAAAATAGTTTTCAGTAAGTAATAATAATAAGAGTAGCAGCCTGTGGTTATAAATGCTCACTCCGAACACTTTTCTTACACAAGATGGGTTCTAATCACACTGGCTCGAAGAGATACGGAATCTGTAGTAGAGTTTCAAATGTGACACTGATGCTCATTATATTACTGTGACTCCAGAAACACCCAACTGAAACTTTATTTATGTAGCACCTTTCATACAAGACATGAAGCTCAAAGTGCCTCACAACAAAGAGATTAAATCGCCAAATGCCTCATATAAAATTGACATATTAAAAACCTTGAGAACAACAAAACATCTAAAATTCATTTAAGATAAAACAACTAGGTAATAAATTGAAGGCTTTAAAGTTTTTTTTAAGAAAAAAACAAATGAAAAGAATTGCAGCAGTGCAGAAGTTTCAGACCACTATCTGGAAGGTGACAAAGGTAACAAAAAAATTCTTTAATCTTTGTGGTCACAATAAAGATGTGCACAAGTTCACAAACACAAAGCGCTTGCCAATTAAAAAAAAAACCCAACTAAAACTAAACAAACACACACAAAGGCTTTAGTTGTGAGTCGAAGCTGAGACTGTCCATTAGCAGCGGTCCTTTGCTGTTTTCGGCTTAATCAAGTAGAAAGGCAGAAGAAAAGCCAAAAAGCCAGTGGACCTGATTATTGAAAGAGAGGGAGAGAGAGAGAGAGAGAGAGAGAGAGAGAGGAATATGGATGAATACAAAGGAGAGAATGTGCTGAGATGAGGGTTAGAGAGAGAAGGAAGGCATAATTAGAGGTGATAGAATAAAAATGCAAGGGCAGCGGACTATAGAGCATGGAGATTGTGCTTGATTTTTAATTGATCCTTGTGAAGCTGCTGTGTGGAGAGTGCTAACCCAGTCTTAATTCCTCCAACCTCTATACTAAATGGTCGTGCTTGCCTCCGCTGAAAGCTATCGCTCCGTGGTCTCCTGGACGTAAGTCTTTTGAAGATTCTTTCGGACTGTGACTGCGACTTAACTCCGCGGAAAGCCCGGCTCAGCGGGAAATGATTAAAGTCACGGTCCAGTTAGCTGCTGCTCACCCTCAGCCCTGTGGGCCTCGGATGGAACCACCCACCTGTGCTGGGCCTCTTAGGAAGTCTAAATGCACAGCCACACACAGCAGCAGCAGTGGAATCAGCCACCTGTGCAGGGCCAAAGCGGTGGTAGGCTCTAGCTAAGGCTTTGCTACGCTCTGAAAAGCAGCAGCACGAATGGCACGGCAGGCTGCCAAGGCAGGCAGGCAGTGTGGGTGTTCATTAAAACACCCAGCACCATTTAAGGGGAAACAGGGCCATAAAAGCAATTAATCTGCCTATAAACAAGCCATTTGGCCTGTCTAACACACCCACAAGCGCACAGGCATGACAGTGGGAGTGGGGAGGAGGGGAGCTGTGCCTTTCCTTCCTCTCAGCTCTCTTTCTCATTATCTGATTCAGTTCCTCTGAATTTCTCCGATAAATCCAAAGATCTTATGGCCTTTCAGATCTAAAGTCTATCTAAATCCTGCACTGCTAAATTGTAGAGAGGGCTTCGAATGGTTAAAAAAAAGATCAGCCGATCGTGAAAGATCAGCCGACCAACCTGGACGGTGATGTCATCACACAGGTCCCTTACTTTCCTGTGATTGCTGCCCTTTAAGATGGCTGTGCATCAATTATGGAGGAGCATTCTGATGAGGATGGGATTACAGATTAAGAATGATCAGAAAACATACACAGACACACTGAAAAATACCCAGCAAACAATCAGAAACCAAATAATGTGAAGTTAATTTGTGATTATAGAAAGACCATTTCGATGCACAAGCAATGTTATTTGCTAAAAATGCAAAATCAATAACCTGTGTCAACATATATCAGTATATATTTCACAAATCCTGTATATATCTGTCTCTCATAGCAGCTGTTATCTCACAGGAAAGTGAAACACAAATTTCCCACAGCTGAGTCTAAGAATTGAGTTCTTTTTCAGCACTGTTGCTGGTGTTTATTATTGATGAACCACTCCTCCCTACTTTTTTTCATTTGTGTAAAAATACCAGGCCCACGATATGCAGTGATGGCAGCTGTGTGTGTGTACAAACTCTTTTGTGCATTTATTGCCAGAGGCAGAACAGATGATGAGAAATCATGAGTTGCATGCCTTCATCCTATTGAGTAATAATGAGAGGGATGTGGTTGCCTGAGCTAAAAATAGCAGGCAGCAAGTAGCTTTAATAGCAGGATTGTTTCTCTCCGCGTCAGCCCCACAGCTACACAGTAACTGGGTTTTTCTCTCCAGGAGAAGTTGTAACCGTGCTGGCATGTGATGATGTGAGCACATACAGCATGTACACACAGATTCAGAACATGCTACAGCTGCTACACACACAGACAAGGAGGGGAAGTAACAGAGGATATTTGCAAACTAGAGAGGGAACCACACCAACACACTGAAATAGCTGGATTAGAAAGAAAAAAAAAAAAATCCTCCACAAAAGGTCAACTCTCCAGTTCGGGCATGAAATCAAAGCTCCAATGACATCCCGTTTTCTTCCACATCCACTCCTTAGCTTCTTTCTTTAGACATTTACACACTTTTATGACACTGTCCTTCTCCCTGTTATTTCAGAAAACTGTGATATTGTTGTCTGTTTTTGTAACTCTTGACCATTTGTATAGTGTTTTCTACAGGAGATCTTGAGACTTTAGTGGGAGACCCTGGGAACATCAATCCATCCATTTTCTCCAGCTTATCCTGTTAGGGCTCGCGGGGGGGCTGGAGCCTATCTCAGCATCTACAGGTGAAGGCGAGGACACCCTGGACGTGTCGCCAGTTCATCGCAGGGCTGACCTATAGAGGCAAACAACCATCCACACTCACATTCACACCTACGGACAGTGCTAACTACTGCACCACTGTGCGCCCCCCTGGGAACATGTGGTGTGTATTTTTAACATTGAATGAATCCATCATTTTGATGCACTTTGTGAACAAATGAAGAAGCTACAGGATCATGGCTCCCATAAACACAAATAAATTGAAGAAAATATAAAATGGCAGAACATATGAAAATAAATCGATGAGCTTTGGCTCAGCTGCCTGGTTGTACAGCTGTACAGTTGATTTGGCTACTTTATAATGTAAAAACAAACATATATTCAAGAGTTAAAATATTCTGTATTAGTCCGCAGTTTAAATTAAACGACGACTGAGGGACGAAAGTCATCCCTCCCACATTGACTGGTCACTGCTGGAAAGCACAAAGCCATCAGTATGTGTAGACAAATGCATGTGGTCCGTTAATCTTTCCAAGTGGCAGTTTATAAAAACTGTCCCTGCTGTGTTTATTCAATGAAACAGTTGTATTTCACTGTCACATCTGTTGGCATTAAGAGTGCCCACAGATCTACTGGCCACCTTAACAAGACAGAAGCAACGTGAGCTCGAGCATCACTTTAACATGAGTTTTCCTAACAAAAGTTCACTCAATTCACTCGCATGTCCTTTCAGTTTTCAGGGCCAGAAGAATAGTTCCGCCTTGTCACCTCAATGAGGATGTAAACCCTGACACCTGCAGGCAGCCATAGTCTCGATAATTAATTCTGTCCTTCACGGTCAATGAACACATAATGCACATTAGTAAACAGGCTGTAATGTACAAACAGGCAATCCAATACCTTTACTTGGGATTCTCACACTCAATGAGGGACTGAATAATATTAAATGGGGCGCAATGCCTAGGTTCATTTTCCTGCCTCCCCGTCTCTTTCATAGAGTGGCCATCAGCAACAGTCAATCTGGTGCGAAATGAAAACATTCTGAATATTTCTCCGGGAGGTCAGCAAGAGTTGTGCACTCTCTGAGCCTCATTTCACCTGCCGTTTTTATGACTCCACGCTGAGCTATTACACTAGTTGTCTTTCCTCCGGATCACAGAGGTAGGATGAAGTTGAAATTAGTTCCAGGAATATGTGTGTGCTTGTGCAGGCCGGCACGGGCGGGTACATAACACCAGCATGCAGGGACGCAGGTTCAATTAGTTTCCAGCTGTAAGTCATGTTGATCACACCTGTCTCTCCAGTGTGACTTGTGTGGGAATTAAAGGAGCTCTGCCATGAAAGCATCAACTGGAGGTCATAAACACACAGAGGAGGCAAGCCAGGTCTATCCTGCCTACATGATGTCTCTTAGGAACAGATGCAACAAATAAATCAGAACCCCCTGCCACAACCTCCCCTCAAGCAGGTACAATGCTTTAATATAACCTCAAACATGCTTGTGTAAACATGAATGTGAGATTTGAATGAAAAAATGTATAAATACCCCGATGCAGAGGCAGCGAACACCACAGCATCTTTTCAAGGATGTGTGTGTTTGTGTGTGTGTGTGCAGTATTCACCAAACTGCAACCACCTGAGACTCTGAGTGACAGGTACATGAGTAACTGTCACTAGTACACAGCTAATGAATATTCACGCTGTTATTCTCACTGCATTATTCACACCAGCATGGGCTCTCTCTCTCTCGTACACACACACACAAACACACAACATTCGCCCTGTGCAGGCAGATGTGTGCATCCAAAAGCTTGTATTCTACCTCGCTGAAACTGACACGTTCGGATACACAGGCAAACAAAAAAAAAAGAAAGAGACTCAGTCAGGTGAATTTTCGGTTCTTTGAGCGGTCGTCAACATGTGAGCTGAAAATTGGGAGAGGAATGGGGTGACTTTGACTTCAAACACACTCTCACACACACACAAACAGTAAACTCTGCAGTAACTACAGACGTTCTTCTTCAGAGTTAGTCAGATGTCATTCAATTCATCTCCGTCAATGTGCTTGTGTCTCCAAGTCTGATGCTTCTGTCTGGATGTAGGAGAAAATGTCAAGGTAAATCATCCTTTCAGATTGTGTGTGTGTGTGTGAGTTTGTCATGTGTTGTAGTGTGAGGCTCTGGGGAACAGCAGAAAAGGCAGCGACTTCCTCCCACCACTGAATAAAACATCCCATTTACAGCAAACAGCCACATACCATAAATCATCGTTCCACTACCACTTGGCCACCAAGAGAGAGAGAGAGAGAGAAGGGAGGAGTGAATGTGCATGAAAAAGGAGAAGCAGATGGTGACAAAGCAGGCTGGTAAAACGAAGATTTGACAGAGGTGTTTGAAGAGAGGGTAAAAGGAATGACATGCAGAGGAACAAATCTGAGGACAATTGGTCTCAACAAAGTTGGAGTTTATGCCAGAAAAGGTCTCCAATACTGCATATAGCAAAAACACGACTACCCACGCAAACACATATATACGAAATAAAATGGGACATCTAGTGGCATTAATCCTTCCAGAATGCACTTTATTCTGTGTGCTAAAACCCAAAGGCTTGAAATGAAGTGATGAAATTAAAATCAAATTTGTTCAGAGTTGTAATGCTTGAACTGGATGCTTAAAGGACTATTGCGGATAATGCACTTTTTCACTCATTTTTGGGGAGGTTCTAAAAGAAAATCCCGTATTTGCATACAAACTACAAAGTGTGAAGCAGTCAGAGAGGCTAATTTAGATTGGCACTCACATTGCTAAAGCCACCACATATACAGCACATCTCCTGTTACCAATATTCCTTACAGTCATTTTGGCCATATTGTAAATACTCCTAAAAGTAAATACAAACTGCTTTGAAACCCTCAGTGTCGGCTAACAGAGCAGTGAGTGTGTATCATGCTCCCCTCTTATGAATCTTACTTCACTTTCTGGGGAAGAATTATCTCATTACCTCAAGAAATCACCCTTTTATTTTGGCTCCAAAGAACAAAAAAAACAAAAACCTTTTATCATTAGAAATAGCTTTGTTATCTCAAAATGATGAATTAATAATAACTAGAACTTGTGATCTTGAGATAACAGCATTAAAAGTGCACATGTGGTCGTTCTCGGCTTCCTTATCATGCTTAATAATGACCATAATCTGCCGGGTTTATTGGGGCGTGGAGGCAGTGGTCAGTCAGTCGGGTCAACAGCAGGAGTATCAGGCTAAAGGAATGGCCACTTTCCTTCAGGTTTTTCTTGTAAACAAGCCTTGTTTGCTCTGTGATATAATAAATTCAAACAAAAACTGTTCAATTCATTATTTTGTTAAGATTGAAGTGATATTATTACAAACCCATTCAGTTTACCCAATACCAATGAATGTTGGCGACGTGCACATCCGTCCTGTTATTTATGCCCATAATTGAGTCCATGTGTGAGTTTGTTCGGGTAAAGGTCAACTTTAATCGATCTTTTCTTTACAGGCCGAGATGAAATGAACATGAGAGCAGACTGAGGTGGGAGGGGAGGAAGCAGCGGTCAAACAGGGTAAGTGCTGCCATTTCCGCTCAGCTTCTGTTTATTTGTTCATGGACTGATTTTAATAGAACAAGGTAGAGAGATAATTGTATCAAAGTACCAATCATTTCTGCATTGGGGGGGACAAAATTTTGTTCCCACAATAGGCTGCGTGTCAGGAGAGCGTATCTGACTACAAGCGGCTATCAGGCCACGTCAACCCTCCTCCTGGCTGAATAAAAGAGGGCTGTAAGTGTTAAACAGCTTGCTTCCGTTGATTTCACCATCTCTATGTGTACCTGCCAGTGTAAACGCAGAGGTTCAGAGTGGTTCCTGTGCTTGCATGTGCCTGCATCTCCCGTGTGATTCCACAGCTGCGGTTGTCCAACCTCTTTTAATTTCTTGTCCGATATTTACAACTACACATGATGCTGCGTTCAGCACGTGAATCAGTACGTCACGATAGAACATGTGACATCACCAAACACACACACACACACACACACACACACACTCACACAGACACAACAAAAAACTAGACTTGAACGTCAGCAAATTAAAAATGCTTTTCTTTCTTTCTGTCTTGCTCTTAAACACGAAAACTAAAAAAAGGCTTTAAAAATCTGTTTTAAAACCAGAATTTTGACTAAACAATGGTCTTAAAAGCTTTTGAGGCTGTGCCTCGTTAATGGTTTTTTTTTATTAAGAATGAGTTAAATGACTGTGTGTACCATGAAAGAAACAAACCTGAGATTGTAACCTGTAATTAGCAGTCATTAAATAGACTGGGATGATTCTACAAAGTGACATGTTTGCTAACATGTTTGCTAACATGTTTGCCATGCAATTTTGGAAGGGACTAATAATTCCTGTGCTACCTGCATAATCCACAGGGAAACATTTCTGCACTTGGAGATTCTGCCAAAATCTCCTCCCATCCTCCTATTTGGTTTGACCAATCAAATTGGACATATTTACACTTCTAGATATCCAAGGTATGTCTTTTAATCCACCTAAAACACAGTAAGTAACTGTGGGAAATGGGCTTTACGTCGTTTGAATGTCTGTTGAAAAACATTTCAGTATAATGTGTGAGCATCAGTTGGCCTAGAGCAAGTGAAACACTGCAAGCTGGCGCTCTAGATTGTGTTTTATTCACCATAACTGCTTTAATGAACGCTCTCTCACAGCC
>KV751316.1:7544296-7564490 GCA_001698575.1 Mola mola
AATAGGTGCTAAAATAAAAAAATAAACAGTCTGTTGCTGCAGGCTGTATAGACTCATAATTAAACAATTGTCAGACAGAGGCGAAACATGTGGGCAAACTACTGTAAACACTGAACAATGAAGCAAATGAAGCACACATTTTGGAAGTAAGTTATTACAGACATAGTGTAAAAAAGACATTCACACACAATTGTGCTGGAAATGCCATTCAGTGCAGCTTTGGAGTGCAGTCCAACTCTAAAGGAAGAGAGTTAACCAAATTTGTCTCATTTGGTCACCACCAGAGATAAAGTAGTCAAAAACTGTTTCCCAGGTAACCACAGGACAAGGATGGAGGAGAGTTGCGTAGAGAGGAGGAGGGGAAACAAGACAGATAAAAAGAAAAAGCTGTATTCAAAAGGAGGAGATGATGGAAAATACAAAGGAAAGCTGACATGGTTTAAGTTAATTCTACAAGGCGAGCTTCAGAGAAAGTCGCCTCGTGTCCCCACAAAGCTGTACACTCACATATTCAACAGAACAATTCACAAAAAGCTGCTGATGAAAACCATGATCCTGTCTGAGGTCTTCAGGTGTTCAGCTCTTGTCCTTTCATACTCTAATTAATGCTATCTCTCACTGTCTCCCTGCGTCTCACACTAAAGGAAGAGAGGGAGTAAAGGCAAAGTACTCTTTGCTTTGTGCTATTTTATTCCTTTTCTTTGCACTGCCTGAAAGAGATCTTTCACAACTCAAAAAATCATCCTTTAGAGCAATTCAGCAAAGAAACTAGTTTTGTGTGTGCGTGCCGTGTGTGTTGGCTGATGGACACGCAGGTGAGACAGCAGCAGAGGGAATGTGTTCAGGATCCGTGTAATACAATTTGCACCACTTAAAAGTGCAACCTAAAGTCAACTGTTTTACAAAGGGTGATAGACAGTATGCAATGAGAGGACATGAAACTTACCACAATGTCTAAAATGCCAAAGACAAAATTCAATAATGATGATTGAAAGTTTCCTTCAATTTTTTTTGTAAATGTGAGATTTAATAGAAAGCCCAAACACAAATATATAACATAATGAACAAACCTGTGATTGATGTCATTCTTTTGGCTTCACTGGAAAATGTCCTACTTCATGGTTGATGGTCATTATGAATTATTTGTTGGCGTGAAACAGAAAATAAACCAAATGACAACACAAAAATGTCATAATGAGGATGACCATGCGATGTGGCTATCCCTTAAAGCACTTAAATTTCTTTTAAGTTCATTAAAATCACATCTAAGTTTAAATTAGAGGTTGTGCCAAACTCCAATTTAAAGACGGAATTTATTATCTTGACAACAGCTCTTAAATACAAAAGGGTGTGGTCTCATCTTTCGCGAAGGAGCCAACAAATCATAGGTTGCAACTCCTGATTGTGTAAAGTACACTGTACCAGTATGGTGCAGCCTTCCATGGTACCTTTAAGATGGGAGCAGGGGGCACGGTAACACCAGGAGCGTGTTTGGCTCTTTAATATTTTAAAAAAACATTGACATAAAACTCCAATTAGACACACACATAAAATGTCCCATATGCTTCAATGAAACCACTGTCTCTAAACTAGATTGATGCGAAATGGAAAGGTGAGCATATTTCAAAAGAGGAAGGAGCACCATGAAACAGAATGTATCAAACTTTGCCCCCCAGCAATTCTTGGCTTCTTGTAATTTGAAGGCAACATTAATGTCATATTAATGAGCAACAGTACACACACACACACACATACACACACGTGTGTGTAGACAGACCTAGAGAGAGAGAAGCAGAGTGAGAGAGACCGTGGAATTAAATCATGACATCAAATTTATGTCCCAGCCATAGCTCCTTTAATAAGAGTAAGGTAAGCAATAAGAAATGCTGGAGGGCATACAGCCTATGTCAGCACATACACACACACAAACACACACACACGTGCATCTGACCTTGTCAGTGTGACCTGCTTTACATATCCGCCTATTTAACCTGCCTTTAAATCACCCACCTTTCCTGCGGCTGCCATATTTACACCTTCCGTGCGAGTGAATGTATGCGCACATACTGACACTCGGCTTTGACTGAGTATCTAACAAGCTAGGGGTTATCCTTAAAAGGCAACAGCTGCTAATGGTGTGTGTGTGGCTTATTGTGAATGAGTGTGAAAGAAGAGAGATAAGAAATCAAGAGGAAAGAAAATGTGTTGGCGGGGCAAGTGAGAAAATTGGGCAGATCTAATTAAATTTCCCAGAGACATGATCTGCCTGCAGAATACTCACTGATAAACCCAAACTGACTCTATCTCTTTGTAAACAAAGCCAAGACCATATCGCCACTCATTCTCCATTTTAAATCATTTCTGTATTCACTAGTGGCTGCACACGAGGACCAGAGTGAGCTTCAGAATATATTTTGTGTCCCATAACACTGCTGCCCCTGCAATTCACCCGCGAACCTGAAATTGTGTGTTTAAATGACAGGAATACAAAAGGTGCTAGTGGCGTGGGGGATTGGAGCAAGCAGCTGAGGCTCAGGGGCAGGCTGCAATATCTCACTGCTGGGTCAAGGTGGAAGGATGGAGGAGGTGAGGGGGGGGCGGGGGTGAAGATAAAAGTCCGCTGATAAAAGCAACAAGCAGAGACCAATGGAATCTTAATCAATCCACAACCCCTCGGATAAAAGGCTGGGGCCTGTGTTGTGTTGGCCTGTGCATATAAATGGTGGCTAGGCGGCTTTCACCATCTGCTGTTAGGACAGCAGCCCTGTGGATGACGTTTTAGAAGATTAATTGTGCGGACACATGATGGACAAACTGTGACACACTGCTAACGAGTAACGCTGCATCGGGAGAATCTCCCCGGTATTAAACACACTACATTCGTGATGCCTAATTCGCGCTGAAGGATGCCATCCATCCATCCTTGTTTATCTGCAGTTTGAGCTTTTGTGGCAGTGGGCTAGGCACATTATTTCAAACATTCCTCATCACAGCAACCTTTTCCAGTTCCTTCCTAGGGATCCCAAGTTGTTCGCCAGAAGGGAGTTTCCCAGTTTCCCAGAAGGCATCCTACTCCTGGCTCCCTCCAGATGTCTGTCAGGCGAAGCCCAGCCATCCAACAGGAAACTTTTTTTTCCGGCTTGTATCTGCAATCTCATCCTTTTGGTCACTACCCCAACCATGACACTTGATGAGGGTTAGAATATAAATCGAGATCTTTGCCTTCCGGCTGAGCCCACCCTTCACCACAGCAGCCTGGTACGAGGCCGGCATTACTGCTGACGCCGCACCAATTCGCCACTCATCTCGTGCTCCATTTTAACGTCGCTCCTGATCAAGACGATGCAAGTTGCCCTCGGGCAGAGGCAAGTAATTTACCATTTTCTGACAGAGAACCACGGTCTTAGACATGGTGGCGCTGACTCTTATTTCTGAATTCAGCAGTACATAAAATCAAGGTCACGACCCAAGTTTTGCTGATATATGTATCTATTTTCTTTTAAATTGCCTTACTCTGGTGCGAGTTAAGATCATATTTTATTCTCTTTCTCTCTTAGCCTGTATTTTGAAAGGGAGATATTACAGCCTGTTTTTTATTTGTTTGCTTTTAAATGTAAAAGTGCATTCTTGACAGAGAAACAGGGGGGCTGGAGCCTATCTCAGCATCTTCGGGCAAAGGTGGGGTCACCCTGGACAAGTTGCCGGTTCATCGCAGGGCTGACATATAGAGACAAACAACCATCCACACTCACATTCACACCTACGGGCAATTTAGAGTGACCAATTAACCCAACCCCCAAGTTTGCATATTTTTGGACTGTGGGAGGAAGCCGGAGCACCCGGAGAGAACCCATGCAGGCACAGGGAGAACATGCAAACTCCACACAGAAACGCCCTGACCCGGAATCGAACCAAGGACCTACTTTTTGTAAGGCGACAGTGCATCACTGTGCCGCCCACCCTGAAGCCAATGCAGAAGAAAATCTTCATCATTAATATAACAAAAGGCTTTTTAAAGTTCGTTTTACTGACCTCTAAACTTAATTATGCTTTATCCAGACAACATCTTTTTTTGGCAGTGAGCTGTCTCTTTTTTTTTTTCTTTTTTCCCTTCTATCTTTTACTGCTAAATTGTGTGTAAAAGTGATTATTTGTATCTTGCTTGAGACAGTTTCATGCTTCATGGCACATTGGTTCCTAACAATCAATTGCAAAAACAATTTGTTTTGTTCCTGCTCGTGACCATAGAAGTGCCAGGTCACAATAAAAAATATTTGGCATTCAAATGTGTTTGTGGGTTTTCTCACAGTGCACTTAGTTTTTGTTAGAGATGGTCATTTGGAAGAATGGAAATATAGTTAATAAGGAGGAATCTTTATACAGTAAATGATCCACCTAATGATTATTAGGTGGACAATGAATTTATCATATGGCATATATACAAACACTTTTAATATCTGACCTCGCAAAGAGTTCTTCTTTATTTGCACAGGTGAGATTTGTGTCTTGTTTTTCAAGCTGACTGTTTGAAGCCACATTTAAATTCTGAAAATGGCCACTGATGCTGTCCTGATGACATTTTAGCCGCTTTGTAGACTTCATCATTTATGGTAGAGCTGCCAAATTAGGCTCATCTGCGCACACACATGGTACAAGTACATGGACAAAAAGCAATTTTCCAGTATGGATGCATACTCCATATCCATGGACATATCGTAAATGTCAGTCAGTAACCCTCTGTCCCAGTGGAGAGGTCGAACAGAAATTTGCAGAGGAACAAAGAAGAATAGGGGGTCTGACCTCTGGCCAGCTGCCCCTCTGGATGCCACAAAAACAGACAGCATGACCAAGGAAGTAAGAGAGATGGCTGAGAGACTGATAAGTTATTTCTCCTTGACATTCAGGGCAGATGGGTTGTCTGACATGTGAATAGGTTGACCAGGACAGGGGGGAGTCCACTATGAGAGATGTTTTGTGGATTCCAGGTAGACCTTTGAGTGTGTGTGTGTGTGTGTGTGTGTGTGTGTGTGTGTGTGTGTGTGTCCACAGGAGCATTCAAGATTACAGATCAATCTCAGCTGAATTTCACAGGAAATCAAGTCAAGCGGTAAGACAATTCTCTCACGTGTTCGCGCTGTGTGTGCAGTGCATGCATGTGCTAAAGCAGATTAAGGTGGAGGCTCTCCTATCAAATATCAAAGTGGAAATATAAATACATGTTTGTGAGTGTGTATGTGAGACTGAGAGTGAGAGATAATGATTCGCACCAACAACCAGCTCTGTCGTCTTCCCTCTACCTTCCTCTCTGTCTCTCTGTGAATCAGCTGCCTCTTACTCAGCTCTGTCAGAGTCTGATCAGGGAACATTAAACCAGTGAGAAATGGAAAGCAGTTTCTCGTTAAAGGTTGCATAAGGGTGCAAGGACGTCTGGTCCGCCAACTCAGACCTCAGTAAGACAGAGCCAGACAGAGCTGCACAAACAGATGCAGACAAAAGTCAACAGACAGAAACCGTGAGAGTTGGAACCACTCTGCCAATCTACTCTCACAATCTCTCTTAGTTTCTATTCCATCTTCCTCTGTGAAATATTAGCTAGTAGCTGGTGTTTCTCACAGAGCAGAAGAGAGGGCCCCTCTTTCAGCTCAACAGTACAAATGTGGGATGTCTCTGATTGAGCTTGTACAATCTGTCAGATATGATCAATCTGATCCCAGAGTAGAGGCACTGCTTGATCCAACAAGCATATAGTAACTGAGCTAAGATAAGACGAGTCTCATCACTCAGCATGTGTCTCATTGACTATAGCAGGGCAGGGAAGAAGTGCAAGTCTAAACCAGCATACATTACAATAGCAGAGACTGTGCAGTGGAACAGCACAAAATTTGATTTATTGTGAATAAATGTCACTAAAATGCTTCTGGAATTGTGTGCATGATGTTCTGCTTAACTGAAATAAATTTAATCAGGAGTACACAAGGAAGGGTGCACAATGTCACTGGTCATTGTTTCTGTCCAAAAGCTAACAAAAATCCATCTTCTTTACCCACTTTCTTATTTTTTTTTAATCCTTCCCTGAAGTCAAAGAGTCAGAGAGATGGATGACAGGCTGTATATGGTGGACTAAGTCACCTCACCCATGGGTTTCTGAAGAACTGTGGGTACACTTCCCTTTCCTCCAGCTGTCAAATGAGGATAAATTGCAGTTGAAAAGCAATGGGTCTTACTTCTCTGTTAAGGGACTATACAGGCCTCTGTCCTCCAGAGCTTGCCGACATCTGTCTGCCAGTTAGTTAACAAGGTCACTCATTAATCCCAAACATCGACATCTGTCCCTCCTCTCCTCTCTTTTAGTGCAATCCTACACCAAACAAGCTATATTATTTCTTCGATATTTGCATGAAAATGATCCAGAAAGCAACAACACCAGACAACACCTCGACCTCGAGGTCATGTTAAAGCCTCAAGCTAACTGAACTGAAGTATAGCAGGCTATCACTGCCATGCCCTTAATTGTACCTAACTTTATAATTTAAAATAATCAAGCATGTTAAAAAATGCAGCCGCTGCACATCTGTCCCGCCCGAAGGAATTAGCTGAAGAGACCAAAGCATGTTTTGTAACTAGTTGTAAACTTGTTCTTTTCTGCTGTAAATGCAGGTATTTTAACGCAGTGAGCCTCAAGTGGGCATTTAAAGAACTGCATGTTTTTTTGTTTTTTCGGCAATTTCACGTTGCCTGTTGTCATGCTTTTCCTTGATTTGGAAACAATGACAGACTAGACAGTAAAGGGTGAATGTAAAGTGAAATCACTGGCACTGACATTAAAACCCACAAGTTTCCACATTTTTAAAATATGTTTGTTTCAGCACCTCGGGCCCCAGTGGGAACTCCCTGCTTAACCTCATCCAAGGGCAAACTACATTCCGAGAAACCCAATCATTGATTGCCATCATCAGGTTTTAGTTTTTAGTTAGATACGCTACGTCAAGGGTACCAAACATACGGCCCGTGTGCCGGAATCGCACACAGTGTGACTTAATGAGAGGAACAACTATATTTGAATTTCACTGTTGTATCTTAGGTCTTTCTTATAGTTTTGGTGCCTTTGTAGATCCCCTGTGATCTGAGAATTTTTCAGAAGAGAGGCTTTGGAGTTGTTTTGAAGATTGACTGCTCATTAATTGTAAAACATTTCAGCGTGTGTCTTTACTTACAGTATACTAAAAGAAAAGGAATAATTTGCTCGTGTTTGTATTCATCGATTATTAGGCTACATCTTATTTGGTCTGGCACTCCTGAGGTGAAGCTGAGCTGCATGTGGCCCTCAGACAAAATCCAAACCAGGGCACGCCAGCATGACAAAAACATCAGTCTTGGCAGCTGAGAATATGGTTCACTGGGTTTCTGAAGGCTGGATATGACAGCTTTTTAGGGTAAACCTCAGTCAAGGTAAACATGCCAGTAAACACAGTTCTCTTTTAGCCTTAATATCATTTACTGAAACAAGTTTGAAAATGCCTCTCTGTATCAGTTTGTGTCTGATAAAAACGTGTAATTTCCATTCATAGAGACATGTTGAAGGTTTCCTGTTGACTTCAGACATTTAACCCATATCCAGTGCATGTTCAGGCACTCCATAAGGGCTTCGGTGTTCTGCCATGGTGGTTCCTGTTTATTCTACATCCAGAGATCTCAGGTGTTCTATTCCCACTGTAAAGTCTGACATCAGAGTTGTGAGTGAATTTGTGTGAATGTGTGCTTAGTTACTAGCTGCAGTGTGCTACAGACTTACCAGCAGGAAAGCATCGGATTTGGAGGGTGTTACTTGCACACACAAGGCGTTGCATGCATCTCACGCCAGCAGAGAGCCTCCTCGCACTTGTGGACACATTTGCGCAAACATGCATAAAAAAACAAACGCACACCGACATGCTCAAGCTTTAGCTGATCCTGAGGCATAAAGAGCCAACTTGCCAGAACAGAAAAAGGAGAGAAAAACTTAATTTAGAAAGCAAACAAGCCGTTCACAGCTTCCTCATCTATAATGCAGAGGAGAAAGCCCCACTGCTTCAGCAGCAGCAGCAGCAGCAGCAGCAGCAGCAGCATATGCTAATATCATCTGCACACATACCTGTAAATGTGCAAGTGTGTAGCATGAATCTATTCATGCATGTGTTTGTGCATCTGAAAAATCCTCCCAGAGTATATACTGGTAAAGGTTCTCATGTGAGTCTGTGTATTTCTCATGTTTATTCGGGATGCATGAAATAAAAAAAACCTCAATACCACTTCCTCCTCACACACAGATAGACTACGACAGAGGGGGCTTTGGAGGCAGTATAGAGAATCTGATGTAATGCAGCTTCAAACACTCGGAAGGATCAGAAGGAACAGCACACACTGTGACAAAAGGTACAAATCCACTTTCCAACTTGGGAAATGAGCTCCGGGAGAAGAATGAAAGAAGGTAAAGATGTGATACAGAGGGGAAGAAAGAACACAGGAACTAAAACTTGGCAAACACAACAAAACTTAAATATCGTTGCAATGTAATGCACACCAAACACGAAGTGCCAGTTTTTTTCCCCTCCCAAAACAATGTCTATTATTGCGGAAATGGTTTTGTCAGGGCTAGAATGAAATTAACCGATCCCAGTTTCTACAGTTCTCACCAGAACAAGTAGCCGCACCAGTCGACTATCTCCTTGGAGAGACGTCTGGGAGATAAGCAGCTAAATATAACCATTAGAAGCCCTCAGCACATGCTACTACAGACAGTAGCCCTGCTGTCACTGATACAGCTAAGCTCCTTCCAACAGGCTGCTGAACTATTATCCTTTCGCTCAGCTGTGTTTGCTGAAATGGCAAATTTACATACATTCCATTATATGTACTTCATCCTTTGATGCACATGGTCCACGTCAGTTCAGACTCATAATGGCTTATGTGCAGTGACTGACAGAGAAATCAGTATCAACATGGTGGGCTACATTACTTCCATTATGACTGCACCTGCAAAGGATGTTGAAACATAGATGCTTCACACACATTCAGCCAAGCAGTACAGAACATCTATACAATCAGCATAGATTGTGTAAAAATAATCAGTTCATCCTTCAATCAAAATGAAATGTTTGGATCAATTCTTGTTAACTGTGTCAAGGTGTTCCTCAGACAGGCAGACATAAAATAATGCCTCTGCTCCGGTGATAGCCATGTCCAGGTAAGGAGATCTATGGGTAAGCAGGAAACACAGCAGCAGTATAATAATACAGGAACAACAGGATTATCAATTCTTGTTTATATAAGAATTGTAAAGACGAAAGGTTGTCAAACTGGTGTTACTAACACCTATACCAATACTCAGGTGACTCAGTCAGCAGTTCATCCGCTCTAAAGCCACATTTCATTCCATTTAATAATTTATTGCCTTATACAGTATGTTCTAAATGTGACTGTCTCAGTGATGGCTGAGTTAAACACAACTGCTTCTTGACTTTCTCATTTTTCCTATCTTAGAGTAATGTACATTTAAGGAGCTGTATAGTGGCCCTGATGAGGGTAATTTAGTGCAACACAGTAAAGATTTCTGTGTCTGCAATGATGCTTCAGTGTTCGTGTTTAATGCTCAATTGTTCTTTATGTAATTGGTCAAGTTTTGTCAGAACTGTCACTTAACTGCTTTTAAGGTTTCTGACTAGATGAAGTCTGTGTCCACATGTGGATCCTGCAATAATATTACATATTCTCCTGCAGAACTTCCTCTGCAGGTCTTTCAGCACGGCCCAGCAAACTCTCATGGTGCTCTTGAAATCCACATGAAAAGGATGCAGGTGTGAAGAGAAAAAGGAAAATTGAGGAAATAAAAGCATAAAAGTATCAAACTAAAGGTAAACAGAATATTATACAGTTGGAAAGTGGTCTATAAAACTCCGTCCTAAAGCTCATCATGCAATGTTTTACAAATCTTTAATCATCCTGCCAAGCCTGAGGTTGCTCTAGGTTACCATTCTTTAGGCGTCATTTTGTAAATGCAGATGTCACCTTTGTGAAATAATAACATCCGCTTTTTGTGCTGCACTTGCTAATTTTAGCTAAGTCGAGGAAGGGAACCAGAAAAAGAAGCGAGGCTAAAAGAAAATGGATATTTTTATGCCTGCCTGGCACAGCAAGGAGAGAGTATTTCAGGGTGACACACAAACCAATTAACAATCAACACAGTGAGTGTGAAATCGGAGGAGAGTAAAAAAGATACAGAAGATGAGGGGTAACTATAACTGAGCGTATAAACCCTGTATTTCCTCCTCTGTCATTAATATATTTGAATAGACTATTTAAACTTGCGCATCCATTTTTTTTAGCTGCACCAATTGAAAACATTTCATTCACTTTTTCATAGAGAAATTATTAGGACTCAACTACATAAATGTTATACTCTCTGTTGTACTGACTAAAAATAAAAACTCCAGCAGAGGAGAATTTTTTATAGCCATCTGGGGTTAGTAATGAGTTGCTGTGCAGTTGCAACTCTCCTACAGTACTTAAAAAGGGTAACACACTCTCGTTGCTGCCTCATTTTTCCATTCCATCAAAAATGAGAACGGAAATTAGTAATTTTTCTTCCTGAAAGCCCCATTATACAGTTTTAAAGATTCATAACCCCATGCTTCATCAAAGCCCTTTATCTCATCATCCCCCTGCCAAACTTGTGACTCCATCTTTGTCTTGCGCACATTCTGTCCACAAATTTACCCCAACATTAAAACCACCTGCCTGATATTGGTCCCTCTCAAGCATAAAACAACTCAAATGAGTGGTATGAGTCAAAATAACCTCATCGATGCCAGGACCTCAGTGACCGTTGACGTTCACTTCATTTGTCGGGGGTTTTAATGTTATGGCTGATTGTTGTATATTGTATTGATGTTTACACATCTTGTGATGAGCATTTTCACTTTTTTTTTTTCACCCTGAAGTGCAGAACTCTCACTGGCTGTGAGAATAACACTGCTGACCTACTCATGATGCCATAAAATGTAACATACTTCTATTTGCTTGTAGAGCTGCAAAAATGAATCTAATAATTGATTAGTCAATTGAAGGAAAATCAATCAACAGCTATTTTGAAAATCAAATAATTGTTACAGACTTGTTTTTTAGCAAATGATTAAACATTAGTTCCTTCATATAATGTCAGAAATGACATTATATGAAGAGTCTTTGGGTTTTTGAACCTGCTGTTGTTCTGTTGTTTTTAGTAAAGGCGCAATTTGAAGACGCTACTTTTGGCTCCAACAACATAGGATGAGTATTTTTCACTATTTTTGACAATTTTTAAAAAGTAAATGATTTATTGCTTAATCGTGAAAATAATCACACTAGTCAATGATTAAAATAATCATTAGTTGAAACTCTTTTTGCTTGAAGCTAACTCTGATACTTCTGTTGCTCTCCCCATATGCTCCAGAAAATCGGTCTTTGTTAAACTGCATCGCTATCAGTCGTCCGCATTACCATCGTTCCTTCACTTTATGAGCTCAAATTTCAACCATGAACAACTAAAATATGCCTACAACAGAAATTAAGCAAATACTGAGACATTAAAATTCATGTTCTGGCACATTTGATTAATTTGAGGCCTGCTCCATAGATAAGCAATTAAATATATAATAACCATGGTAAATTTTGCATTAATGAGCATGAAAGCACACAGCAACAGAATTAGCTCCTAATAATGAAAGTAATCTCAAAGTTTTTATCATAATATATTGTAGTACACATTATGCAAGTAATATATGAAGAGTATAATTGTCTTCATATCTATAAAGAGGAGACGAAGAAGAAAACACAGCCTCTGAGGCGCATTTAACCCTCTAAAACCTGCACGTCTTTTTGTCGTCAACAAGACACAGAAGAATTCTGTTGTTTTATTCGGTGGAATCATCTGCTAGTGTTCCCATGTTCTCCTCCTTTCCCTGCCTGGTATTTTGGGTTTAACACTAATCCTGCACCGTCATTCACCGGTCACTGGTTGCTCTGTGGCAGGAAATAGCATCTGCTAAATGTCTGCAGGAAGACGAACAATGAAGATTGATGCATGATATCATTCAATGATAAATTCAATGGTTTATTGTAAACAGAATTATAAACCTCTCTCCCCTCACAGACACACTCACAGTCATAGGCATGCGCGCACGCTCACACACAGTGTATTTATTGTAATTAAAAAGTAGCCTTTAATAATGGAAAAATTAAAAAAATAAAAATTTCACATGAAAAAGATCATCTGCATGTGTTAAGGTCAGACAATTAGCATTTTATTAATACAGCTGTGAGAAGGGGCCCATTCACTTGAGCCTTTTAGGTGCCCAGCCATTTCTGTGGGCGGGTCAAGGTGAGGATTGGCACATGGATTAATTTAAACAACTCCAGCTAAGCGTTGGTGCAGTTTGTCAAACCTGAGTGCTCCTCAAGACAGGACATACTTTCAGCTTCGCCTGCAATAAGTACTGGATTATACAGTTTCAATGCAAAATGTGGTATTCTTTACACGCAAATATTAGAATAAATTCCACACCAAATTCAGTGTTTTAAGAAGATGACATATAAAAGAACTCCCAAAAAGTTTTGCATTACTTGCAAAGACAGTCAGGAGAGTCATTTAAAGAAAGAGCTGCTGAGGTGAGGCAGGGAGCAAAGAAACTTAAAAATAAGACAGGAGAGATGAAGAAACTAGAGGAAGACTTTGAGGAGTCTCAAAAATATCACTTCAAGAAGTAAGGCTCAGGAGAAGGCTTGGGGTAGATGTAGAAAGAAAACGAAAGAAATAATAGGTATTTTACAGCTTTTGCAAAATGTAGGAAAACACATGGCCTCAGACCAAAATATTTATTTTCCCAAACATTTAACAAAAAATTAGAGCCTGATAGCAATACAGATATTAGGGAATACAAACGTTCTGATATCTAAAATCGGCCGATAGAGGCAAGTTTTTATAAAATAAAATAATAATCCCTTGAATGAGGCACTCAAACGTTTGAAACTAATATGTAACAGAGGCAGAATAGTTTACTGATTATCAATTAACTTTTATTGTCTTAAATAGCACTGAAAACAGTAACCCTCACTAAAAAGTTACTAATTTCAAATCACCCTAAGCATATGTTTTTGCATTATCTTCCTTAAAGCCAAATTTCGGCTGTCTATATCGGCCAACATAGACAACAGATATGACAATACCGGTACATTTGTGATCGGGCAATACCAACCGAAAATATCAGCCAACCAATATATTGGTTGGGCTTCACTAAAAATGAATAACTCCGCAGACAAAGAAAGGTGAATGTTGCTGTGTAGGCTTTAATACTATACATGTTTAAAAAGCCACCAATGCAGCACAGAAAAGCATGGATTACAGATCTAAAGAACGTAAATTAGGTAATACAACAATAAAGTCAAATAATATAGGACTTGCCACAGCGCCAATCATTTTCTGAGTCACTGTTTGGTCATTACATACTGAGCTGCTCAATGAAGGGCAGTAAGACTGACACTCACCTTTTTGGCTGAATTCTTGCAATATACTATAGATTTGATTGACAGGCCGCAGAGCTGCAGGACGTCGTTCGCTTCAACACGGACATCCTTTGAAAGTTCACTGTTACCATGGCAATGAGAGAAGATTACAGGTACACGGTGGGCTGATATGTTAACTGCCATTGGGGCAACTAGACAGGTGCTCTGGGTGCATGCGATCATACACGTGAGTGCACACGCTCACATGCCTGTAAAGTACCTTTATAGTGGATTCATATTCTTTCACAGTGGCTTCAAAAATTCAGAAATCTATTACAGACAAAAGGCACAACTTCAAAGCAAAGGCTGTTAACTGAGAAGATTCCCCAACACAGTGAAGCACACGCACATCTGACAACAGTTTTACACATGGACTGCCTGGTGTTCATTTCATAGCATGTCATGTCAAGTGGATCTCTCCCCACCTGACGTGCTGTGTTCCTGTCTTTGGGCTGCAGAAAAGAATGGATTCTCTTTGTGTGCTTCAAACTAGAGGACAAAACCTCCTCACTTCATCCCTGACTCCCAGATCAAAAAGACATGAGAAGGGGCAGACAGAGATCAACTGTGCCTGCGAGAAATCCACCCACAGGACACCTCGAGAGCCTCCACCAGCATACTTAACACACTCATCCAATATCAATGAATACACACTGACAACACAGCTGAGTGGTTAAAGGTTAGCTTCGCAGAAACCAGCCTACATCTCACGAGGTCTGTTCTTAATAAGAGGTCTTTGACTCAGAAACATCGACTGAGAATCGGCCGAGCCCTGCAACTGCAAAGCTGACCGAACAGCTGTAACTTGTGTTCTGCTATCTAAATTTAGCATTGCAGGAATTGAGAAATGCATGCCTTTGCAACTGCTTTGACTAATTTTGGATTTATTCAGAAACTGTTTGGCTGTTTATTATTATTATTATTATTTTATTTTATTATTATTATTTTTGTGACAGCGACTACAAAACGTAAAAACATGACATGCAATAAAAGTAACAGCCCAGTGAGGTGCTCATTATGAAGCACAGACATGCCAGATGTCTGGGTTTCTTGTGCAGGAAATCCATTAGCTACGAATTCTTATTTAGTCCCTTTCGAGACCTTAGGCGTATTTCAGGAATAGATGAGCATTCAGATGCACATACACATGAAAAGATAGGTAGATAAACAGAGGACAACCATATTGCCAAATGCCTCCTTAAATGGCTAGAAACATTTCGAAAATAGCCCCTTTTATCAGTGTCCTGATTAAACTGTTGATACACAGTTTGAGCAGTGACGATAAGCTTGCGTTTCCATTCGGCCACGAACTAATGAGACAATCAGTAGCTAGCTGACACAGCCGGAATCTTTATGGTATCAAGGAGGACCCACTGATGATCAGAGATGAGGGGAAGTCATTGACTCGTTCAACACAGCCTCTTCACAGTCACTGCGGAATTAAAAGAGGACAGATTGGTAAAAACAACAACCTTAAAATGATCTCTGTACCTGACCGGCACCACAGCACAGGTGTATCTGAAAATCGAATTTTGTAGAATGGCTCATTGTCTTTCGCTCTCAGTTTATAGACCCCAGTGAAAAAATATCGTGCACATTTTATTGCTAAATTAATTACCTGGTGCACTTTGAGGGTGAGATTGGGCCAGATCATAAATAATATGAACATAAATAAGAACAAGAAGACCACTGAGTATTAGCTCTGCTTCCTGGTAATTAGTAGTTATACCAGCCTGTTCTCATCTCTTCCCAGCTTTGTCACTTATTATTTTGTCAAGGTCCCTTGCCCCTGATTTGGATGAAGAAGACTCTCTTTGGCATTGCCAGCCAAAGTGGACAACACAATAAGCCTTCTCTTTTGCACCACTGGCCAATACGCAAAGGGTCACATCCACTCCTGATGGCAAAGGTTACTTTGGCAAGGCTTAGACACAAAAACATGGTTACGGTTTAGGAAACAATGTGATGGCTGGTTTCAAATGGGATGTGATCTCTGGTTTTCTGGGTGAAAGTCATGTGTATGACTGGCTGCTCAACCACTTTTGCACACTGAAATGTATCTCTCTGTGTTCATCTTGTCTGAAACTGATGGATATGACTTTACATATCACTGTGCATCTGTCCTTCACGCCAAAGGGTTTACTTTCTGTGCCTGGATGTGCTATAAGAGGCTATGACAAAACTATGATACCTGACAAGGTGGGAAAATGGCTTCTGCTATATACAATGTAGCCGTACAGTAAGTCTATAGTTATACTCAAGCCATTGCTTTCCTTCTTACATTGTAACCCAACCTGATGCACCGGGGGACTAGAATACCATTGTTATTATATTATGTGCCCTACCTTATGGTCTGGTCCCCTCAGAGTTTGCCGCGCTTTCAATTCCTGCATGCAAATATGAATCCAAGTTTGCATGCAGCACATCTATGATTTCTAAGCTGCCATTTATGAACTGCTGTTCATCTGCTAATCAAAGTTGTTATCACTGACTCTCAGGTTGCTAAGAGGAGGAGGCAGGTGTTGTAATGAACATATAGAAACTTCACTTGGACTGCATGTGTGAGACCGCGAGATCTTTAATGTTCTTATCGGTATACTTTCAGTTGATTATGAAAATGTGGTGGGACAACTTAGACCGTTGCTGTCACAGTGTAGGTAATTAATGGGAAAAACTGCCCACACTGCAGCTTCCTCTTACATATGGAGGCTTTTGATTTTACTCTACAGCACAGATTCCCCTCTCCTCTCAAAGGACTGCTGCTTCTCTCGCTCTCCACTTCTCCCCCGGCCCCTCCTCCCCAAAGTGTAAAGTACACAGTGGGAAAGATGTAGGAGAGGATTAAAGCACCTCTGTTCTGGTTAACGAACAGAAATGGTAGATTGCAGATGAAAACAAGAGTCAGGGATGGGGACATGATAGCATGAGGGAGAGAAGAGGTGTAGGGGGTAGAAATATGTGATATTCCATAGCTTTCCTCTCTGAGCAGTTCAGAAGGCGGTCAACTCTGAACTCTTCTCCTCCTTTCTGTTGCCCCCTCATCGCTTTACACTACTCCTCTGTCCTCCAGGCATTTCATTATGGAAAACTGAGCCCTACTGCCTATTAGATGGGCTAAAGAGGGGAAGAGGCCCTAAGAGGAATGGTGCAAGTGTGCTGTTAGATGAGGAGGGGACTGTAGAACAGAGAGCAGAGGAGCAAACCGAAGTTTGCAGAGAGAAGAATGCAGTAATAGAACATCTGAGCACACTGCCTTGAGGAGGCAAACTGTTAGGAGATGCTTCCAGTGCATTGATTTTTCAGTGTTTGTTTGTATACATGTACCACATGTGCCATGACGTGTGGATCAGCGCATGTTCCCTAAATGGTGTGTTTTCTACATAAACAACCAATTAAAGGCTCAGGCAGAGTTTGCAATGAGCTAGAGCATCTAATCAAATCCCCATACACCACTCTGTAAATGATCGCCCTCATTGAGATGCCGCACACCGCCTGTTTTAAATCAAACCACCAATTAAGTGTTGCAAGATCTTGTGCTCATGAAAACAGCAGAAAATGTACAGCATTTACTGCCGTTTCTGCCATTGAGATGACTAAAATGAGCCACAACACCAAGTCCTTTCCATGCACTTCCTCTTGATCAAGATCTATCTTTCCCTCTTGCTTTTTTTCACTTGTCAGCTCTTCTCCATTTGTGTAACAGCTTTATTGATTCTTGAGGGCTCGTACGATGCTCTTAATGTGCCACTGAAGACCACTGCCGTGTTTATATTTGTGAGCTGGAGCATTAAAGTGCACGTACTGTATGTGTGTGTGTCCATCTTGGCAGCTCCGCAGATGTAAAGCATCAGCATTACTCTTTGGTCAAGTTAGGACAAGAGAGACACTTTGACAGACGTACCTGCACCTGCATGCACACCTGATCTCAGAACCTCGCAAAGCTCAAGGTCGTTATTATCCTTATAATCACTCCACAATCCACCACATTTTCCCCCCTGAATGTTCTCTCAGCTCCTCCTCTCTCCTACTCAATGTCGTCTCCTATGATATCTAAGATAGGACTTTCTATAGGTAAAAGATTGTGTGTATACTGGGTATATGCCACAGGCTGAAAAATCAAATAACACTTAGGTGCTTTCACAGATAATAAAGGTACAAATCACGCTAAAATCAAAAACACATATTTTTCCTCTTACCTCTATTCTTTTTTATTCCTCTGGATTGTTTTTGTGTTAGTTGCTTAGACCTGGACAGACTTGCTATTAAAGCTAGCAAACAGGAGAGCCATTAATATTTAAAGTCCACTCCAGTCACAATTAATTAACAGATTAATAATTCATTTTCAGCTTAATGTTTGCTAAACCAAGGCGTCAGGATGTTTGTAAAGTGATCCGGCTGCCTCAGATTAGTCCCAAGTAGGATGCTTGTCTGATTTAAGTACAATTACAAGGGGACAGGTGACAAACGGTGAAATGTTATATTCAACCACCAGACGCTCCAACACAGATTCACCGTCATATTTTAATTTTCTTACTTTGTAATACAACATTAGGTTACCCAATAATAATAAGACCTGATGCAACATGTGATACAATTAATTCCTGAGACAACATCTGCATGATTTACAAGATGCTTAAACCCAGTTTGTTATTTTTTTTTGGATTCATGTTGTTGACCTTAAGGGCAAGTACAGTGATGAGGCAAAAACCCGATAATATAGGCTCGGAAATATTTTTTATTTCATGTTTTTATTTTGTTTTAGAGGCTGAGAAATTATGTGAACGTTGAAAATATCTGTGAAGTTTTTCTGAAAAACCTCAGGATTTAAGAGGCTGTATTGCAACAATGCTTTAGTTTTAAAAGTGCTTTTTTTTAGAGGGCGCCTCCGTTTTTAATGGGTTACGCTTATGCAGTTGATTTAAACAGAGTTCCTGGCTGCTATTTGGAAACATTCAACGAATGCGTGTTTAAAACTGTTGTGTTTTACCTTGGCTATGTGTCAGTCTGTGCCTGTATGTGTAAAAAATTCCCTTGGAGTTTACATTTTGCACGAGCAATCATATTTTCTTCAGTGATGGGTACAAATTTGCGAGCCACTGTCTTTCAGGAAGCCAGCTCAGCCTGGACCTGTATTGACAGTAAATAAGCAAATAGGCAAATGTCATGGCTATTAAATGAGTTAATCCCAATCAACGTCAACTCCGGGGCAGAGGTATATAAATTCATTCCAAATGAGATGCCAACTGACACCAACAAAGCAGGTAATCTGTTAGGATCTGTCTGCAGAAACGGGGGGAACTGGGCTGTGTTTGCAGACTGCGATTGTGCGTATGTGCATCAAAAGGCACTGGGAGGGAAAGTGAGGGATGACACAGAGTGAAGGTTGGAAAAAGGATTAAGGGAGGGAGGGGGTGTGTGAAAGTGGTGGAACCACAAATGAAGCCATCACTTTGCTTTGTGAGATCCCTGGTGGTGAGAGATGAGAGAATGGTCTCCGACACAGGTAGCAGAAATGCTTACACAAACACTTTCCCTCCGCCTTGGCCAAGAAAAAGAAAAAAAAAAAGTGCAAACATGACATAGAGATAAGAGCATATCGACTTCCACAAACACTGTTAGCAAACAAATGCTGCCATAGACAACCTTGCATTAGCACTGCCAAGGCACTGATGATGTAATGTGTTTATTGTAATCTATTTTTCTCTCTCTGTTCTTTCTTTTCCTCTCTCTTCATCTGACAGTCCTCTTCTCTTAACTATCCATCACTGAAATCATTTCATTAGCGATGTGGCCGCCCAGTAGCGGTATTGGTTTTCTTTCTAATGACAAGCGCAGCACTGAGGCGTTTCATTTCCATTCCTCTCTCAGCTTCAACTTTGATCACAGGTTGGTGTCTCTGAATCAAACTCACCAAAGCCTCCCAGAGGCTCCTAGTCAAGCTGTGAATCACGGGGATTCTCTAGGCAACAAAGTCAGCATGTACTGACGCTCACGTGCACATGCACCCTTAGGCATGTTGCATTCATGTTACGCTACAAAACCAAAAAAATCATAGTTTCAAAGCTAAATATGCAGCATGCCATGAGCTGCTGAATGATTATCTACATTTATGCCAGCTTGGAAGATCCTCATTTATTACACTTCATGTAACGAGGCTCTCTGCTGTGTCCGACACCTCATCTGTATTCAAACTGCTGCCACTCAGTTATTATGCATCTTTTTTCAAACTCATCCAGACAAGTGGACACGCAGAATACCAAGTTTAGCTGGGAGGGGAGCTTGAAACATGGCTTGCTCCACTTAGTAGCTGCCCTTAGAGCTTCGCCTTCGACAGGTGACGCCCGCATTAGCTGTAATAACGAGAGGTAGATAG
Source organism: Mola mola (assembly GCA_001698575.1). Classification (NCBI taxonomy): domain Eukaryota; kingdom Metazoa; phylum Chordata; class Actinopteri; order Tetraodontiformes; family Molidae; genus Mola; species Mola mola. The sequence goes on from KV751316.1 coordinate 7,564,245, forward strand.
AAAATTAGATGAGAGGACTGATATCATATCTGAGGGGGATTTTATATCATTATTGATCATAACTTGCTGTGGTTTTCAGATGCCTGATGCTTTATAACCCTTTATAACCCTTCCAAACCTTCACTTAACAGCTCACCCCAGGTCAGCTAGCACAAAGCTGCAGTGTGTTCAGAAGACAGGCTGATTGATTTACTATCAGGCAGGACCAAAGCTGGATATATAGGGCCTGGTCCCCGCATGCTAAAT
>KV751316.1:7564501-7581818 GCA_001698575.1 Mola mola
AAAACTGCAAGATGCAACCTGACGTGGATATAAAGTCAAAGAGCTGAATTGCGGGAGGGGTCAGCGCGGATCGAGAATGTTTTTCTGTGTAAGAACAGACGAGGGAGTAAAACCTGAGCGTGTGCTGCAGTGCCTTATATACTTTCTGACTCTGTGTGTGTGTGTGTGTGTGTGTGTGTGTGTGTGTGTGTGTGTGTATCAATATCAGATTTTTATGAAATATGCATGAAGCATATCTGAACCCCAACGCCCCGACCAGCACCATCAACACCACCGCTTCCCTACAGGCCAGCAGCAAGGTCCTTCAAGCCCACACAAACTCAGATGAGCACCGACACACACACACACACACACGCAAACACTCATTTACGCACAAACGCACACAGATATAATGTGCCACCCTGGCCTCCAACTAATGAATGCGTGTCCTTCAGAGGCCACAACAAACACGGAGAGTGATACACTGTGGAAGAGGACAGGCGAAGAAAGCAGGAGAAAAGGCAACGCCAGAAAAAACCCCAAAACAATCAGTGAGTGGTCTTATGGGCAGAGGTGGAGGGAAGTGATGTAAGGGAGTGGAGGAGGTAAAGGAACTGCGGTAAGTGTACAGCTCTTATCCAGTAGTATTTGGCAGACTTTCTGCAGCACTGCTGCACACATAGGTCTAGCAGGTGTGCTGGATGTAGCTGTAGGTAGATATTTTGTTTGTGATAGAGGGGCTAGAGCAAGATGAGAGGTCAGGCACCATACACTACCTGTGGGAACCGGGAATACAGTGTACCTGAACCTAGCATCAACATTAGCAGAAGTATACAGCAGTGCACAACATGCAGAGCAACACAACAGCAAATATTACCATTTTTAAAATAATCTGTATGTGGATGAGCGGCCGTTCTTGCCCGTTCTTAACCGTTCTTAACCCTAACCCCTTTGCAATACTTAAGGATGAATAAAAATATGTTAAAAAAAAAGTAAAACTTATGTAATGAAAATGTTACTAGCAACATGAACTGAAAGTATCAATAGTACCAAGTGGAATGTTTGCAGTGAGTGAAACTAAATTGGAAATCAATTATGTAAAATTTTAGTTTGCATAATGTTGTGGGGTAAAAGTACTATAATTACCTCTGCCAAAGTTGGAGGTAATGTTTTCAGTTGCGTTCGTTTTTTGTTTTTTTTTTGTTAGCAGAAATTCACATAGAGAGATCTAACTGGTGCCATTTCCATCACACAGCCAGAACCAGATGGTTCTACAGTTCTTGTGTCAACCATCAGTGCTCACAAAAAGAAAATTTGACCATGAAAGATAAGCATTTACTGATGGGGACCATATGTTGTAGGAAGTTTAGCTGCATTGGTGGAGGTTTGCACTATCTGAGGGCTTTTTGAAGCTGCTGAAATTAAGTGAAGGTGGTTGAAAAGAGAAATGGAAATACTAAAGTAAATAAGTCCATTTAATACATGAAAAGTCTTTGTTAAAAGAAGGATGGGATCCACAAAACATCGATCTACGAACAACTGAGGGACTGGAGAGGTGGTAGATGTAATATCTATAACGATATTTTATCCAGTAACGTTGGGTAAGGGAGAAGGGGGTTTGTCTTTGTCATCCAGTTATTAAAGTGTTGTTTTAATTAGGAAGATGTTTGCTGCTGTGCTAATGAACAATAAACTCTTTCAAGCAGAACAAACAACCGAAAAGCAAAGAACACACACAAACCCACACCAGGACCCCAGCCCATCTGTTCGTAAGGGAATCTTTCTCTCCTCCATCACTGCTTAAATAGTGGCAGGGGTGTTGGATGTGTGTGCATTCAACACACACAGAGTAGTGAGTATGCAGACACCACATCATATTTTTTTGTACCGAGACTCTGCAAAGAGCGTGGGCAGGTGAATACTATACTGCAAGAGCCAACGCAGACCGAGGAGCCAGCAGAGCAGACTCGTGCATGCGTGTCCTCGTTTGATCTTCAGAACTCGAGTGGATCTTTTCACATCTCCACATTCATCTCTTATCTCTGCCTCCCGCCCCACAACTCTTTTGTTCACTGTTTATCTGCTGTTGGTGCAGTGGTTTTTTTTTTTTTCTCTCTGTCTTTGTTTTTTGTTTGAAAGCCATGCCCTGTGAGCACTGTTTAATTCTCCACTCTGTGCTCCCTAGGGAGAAGAAAGTGGTGGGAGGACAAGGGCAGAGGCACTTCATTAATCAATCAACCAGCTTTGGAAATTTACCTAATTAACGGCTAATCACAGGTCTGGGCACGGTGCCAGCTGGCATTCCATCCACCTACACCAAGACCGACCCCCGCGGTCCGCCAGATGACACTCGGGGTAAACAACCCTCCCTCACACGCTCCTTTGCTCTCTTTGTTATTAATCTACCCACTGATGCATCCTCAGGCCCCTTTCATCCTTTGCAGCGACAACAGATCGCAGTTGATAAGTGCGACGTCTGACCGCCTGCCTCGTTCTCTTACCGGAGAAATGTTGCTGGTCATCACGGGGTCCTGAAGGCTCTCACAAAGCGCCGTCTCATCTCCATGATTACAGGGAGTGTTACTGTCTTGTCTCTGCCAGTTTGCTCTGCGGGACGTGCTGGCACGCCAGGCCCGCTGGATCCTGGGAACATGCAATATATCGATGTCACCGAGCAGCGACTGCCTGTTGGAGCTACTTCAAGGCTTGGATGGGCATGAAATGCATTATCAATATCATTAGAAGTGTTGAAAAACAGATAATGGTTAGTTCTTTAAATGAAAGGATGAGAAAAATTATTTTTTATATATAAGACATAAAAAGTGAAGTAAACTTATTCAGTAGAAGCCAAGAATCTTATGTCAGTTTATTGTTCACGTCAACCTCAATCTTAAACAATTATTTAAAAAAAAAATAAAGTTTAAAGTTAGAAGTTTAATACATGCAGTTGCATAATTTAGGTAAGAGACATTTATATTCCTAATTTTTGTGCACTCTTTTGTGTTTGCTCCCGGTGTTTCCTCAGAGAAAATTACTCCACTATGGAGTTTGGTCGCTCGGGCTGGTTAGATCAACAAGGCTATGCAAAGCAACAGCGCAAGGTGAACATTGGAACACTGGAAATCTATTTCACCTCTTACAGTACAGAATGTTCTCGCAAGTGTCTGGTAACGTTGTAGTAGTATCTTTACAGTTTTTGATTCATAAACACATGCACGTTTCACTATGGGTATCTAACTCATGTAACTAGACACTTGCAACAGCATTTTGAGCATTGTTAGTGGTCGATAAAAGCAATTTATTTTCAGTATTTGGACCTGACTTGTACCACTGCATTGTATAGCCTGTTGAGCTGGAGGGAATCCAATCCAGTTACGCGAGTAATTTTCAAGAAAAGCTATTTCAAAGCCTAAAAGACCAAAAAATAGGGCGTAGGTTGAAAAATATTGGAGTTATCCTTGAAACTCTTGAGCTAAGAAAACAAATATTTTCTCATTTAAAGGGATTCACATTAACACCAGTGTTTTGAGACAGGAGGCTAATACAAAAAGGAAACATTTTAATTTATAAATGTTAAATAAAAAACAATTTTATCTCACATCATGGACATAATCAGTGTATTTAACACAAATCGTGACCTTTTTTTCCTAAACCTAACCAAGTGGGCTTTTTATGACTAACTTTAACCTACCAGCAACTTAACGCAACATAGGTCACATGATAAAAGTCATGTGAAGTTTAAAGTGCCTGAACAGCAATCTGTGCTGCGGCTGATAGAATGGGACAAACATGTTTTGTATTGCAGAACAGATTATTGGTCTCATTTCTGTTATAAAAACATAGAGTGATAAGTGAAACAACTATTGAACTATTTCTTCTTTCTGTGACTTTCCCACATTGGTTGTTCTCAAATATCTTTTTCTCCAGTATTTGTTTTCCTTTAAATCTCGCTGAGACACTTTTCTGACCGCTCCCCAAGTAAGTCTGCTCCTCACTCACTTTCCACTTTCTTTCATTGCCGCAGCCCCAACCCAAACGGCAGAGGTCTGGGAGGGAGTGTAAGATCAATTACCCAATGGAGAGACGCATTCACCTCCAGCGGAGCAGAGAGGCAGCTGCCAAGTGGAACAAACTGAATCAAGCCATATCTCCCAGCTCTAAAACCAACCCCTCCTTTCTTCCTCCATCTCTATTTTCCCCCTTTTTATTCCTTTTTGCCTCCTATCTCTGAACCTCCTCTTACACCCTTGATTCTCTCTGTTCCACTGCCATTTTATCTCACCTTTCTACACCCCAATCATGTCCACGGAGAAACACTGGCTTTCACTTCTCAATCCTTGACTTTCATGAAAGTGAAAGCCTGAAGTTAGAGTTGTCCTTCCCTGTGGACCCCTGTTATAGTGAAATGGTGTGAGGCAATAGTCAATGAGGGCTCGTGTAGTCAAAAGTGCACTTTGACCCCAACATCCAAAAACATAATCAGGGAAGATTGAATTACAGCCACACAGAAACGGATCCGTCCCGAACAATAAACGTTATGCACTTCTTAGGTCATAGGTAATGTGAGCAACACTCAATTGGAAAATGATTAAAAATCATCAAAAGGCAGGAAACAACTGATTTTTTTTTTTTTTTTCTTGGGTGGTGGGGGGGGGCAATCAAACAGATACGCAAAAAAGTCGCAGGTGATACTCACACAATAGCCTTGATTTCCAGATGCTGTTGTAGCTCACGGCGACGAGGACTATTGTCGTCCTCCTCCTCACTCCTACAGGTATGGCCTCTGTCATAATGGCACAAAGAGAAATAATCAGAAACATGAACTCACAAACAACACACAATAAAGGGTATAAAAGTAGAGCGACAATGTGATTGATGCTGGTTTCCATCTCACACAGTTCTAATTTTTGCATCCACCCATTTATGTGATCGTCATTGTTCATGTGACACCGAAAGTTGGCATATTATTTTTCAGAAACCTAATTAGTTTCATTGGATCAACCTAACCAAGTTATCTAAGATAAAATAACAACAGTAAATGGTAAATTCAAAAGAATTAAAACTGTGTATCAACAGTGTCACAGTGGCTACAAACCCCATTTTTTCTGGATGTGAGGCCTCTGTCTCATCCATCTGTTTTGGACTTTTTTGTGTGTTTTACTTCTGAAGACAAACTTCTACAAAACTCAAATGGTCTTACGAAACAGACAGGCACATTGTGAGAACAAATATAAGGAACATGCACTTGAAGACCAGGCTTAAACACTAATGAAGATTGCCAAAACTGCACTTTTGCATTCTGCAAAATCATGCCATGTTTTTAGGAAGTGTCAATTTTAAGCAAAGCTCAGCAGACAAGCGTGCCTGTGATGCTTCTGAGGTCTCTACAGAACAGTGTGAAGTGTCTGCTGGAATCACCAACATTGTGGAATAGAGGAATCCTTGTTATGGCTGAATAATAGAATTGCATTACGATCCTCAATGTACAGTGTCATGAAATGTTAAGATCTTTCTCTGTCTCTAGGGACAATACTGCATCATCTCTTACCTATCCGCCTTGGGAACTGCTTGCCCTCCGCTGTGGTTGCAGTGGCGATGATACTGCTTCACTTCCTCCTGCACAGTAAAAAGCATCCATATGTTGACAAGTTTTTAAAATTCTACGCCAACGGTGTGACATCAGAGGCACTGTGCTTGGATATTACACATTAAAACATCTGAAGCATTGGCAGCATGTTTATTGCCACCCACATGTGCTGTCTGTCTGTCTGGTGCAGCTGCATAACTACACTAAACTGAAAAACTCTTCCCTCTTTATAAAGATTTTCTTCTTCTCTGGGCCTTTTTATGACAGATATAAAAAATAATCACAATTATTCATATAATAGGATGGGAAACCAAATGCTAAATGCAAAATAATGTGTGTGCCCTGCAGGTACCAACCAGGTGGCCAGTGGGTGGCTGCAAGCCAGCGGCCCCCGGACGTGTGCAGCTCTGGAACAGCTGCCATAACACTGATTGGGACTGGACAGATGGATGTGCTACTAAAGCAGCAAAATTACGTCTCTCCGTCTCTTGTACTCTCTCATCCGTTAGCCAGTTAGGGCGCAAGGTCTAACTTATGCTTTTGTCTATTTTGTCTACATTGTGGATGCATTTAGCTCCCATATCTGTGCCACAGAGGATCAAATGACTCCCAAATGTATGACGAGAAAAGTGATTGTCATAGTGACGAGCCCACAGAGAACTCACCCGATATCAGCCATTCTTTTCAGCTCGAAACTCTGATTCAGTGCCTTTTAGCCCATTGTCTTACTTTTATGGCCTTAAAGCTTTAATGTTTTAGATGCAGTCAGCAGCTGTTTTCAAGGAAAAGGTGCTAATAAACCCACTTTATGTTCCCTGCCCATCACTGAACAGCAGACAGATAAAATCAGTGACCATCTGGTGAAGTGAAGCATTAAGCTCTAAGGAGTGAGATATTTCCTCAAGATGTTGCAAAGGCTGAAAACCAGATTGAAAATTGGACTTGCTGGTTCCTCGCATCTTCAGAGGGCCAGAATCAAAGATTGTACATGAATGCAAACGTTGCCTGGTGTGTGTTGGATCTGTAACAAGCAACTTCATGATAACAGGTTTGCCATACACGAGCAACTGCATAAACTGCTTCAACCAGGCTATAAAGAAGCAAATGAAGGTTAAGCATAAAATGTGTGAAATAGATGAGACTTTAAACATGGTCACAGTGCCATGCTGACATCACAACATACTAAATCATTTAAATTAGACATAACAAGTATTGTCTCAGCATCCGGGCAGAATATACTACAGCACAACAAGTCATCGCACCAGTTGTTTATAAATGTGTTTGTCTAAAATTCACGTGTCTTCAAATACCAGTGGTGGTCAGACACAGATGCTTTGGAGCGAGGACCAACAAAGTGTTCCATTAGCTGTTCAGCTTGTCAAGTAACAGACCTGTAATGGTGTAAAGCTGTAAAAAGGTGCTGTGCTGTATCAGCTGCAGACTCAATCCAGAACATTAAGGTATATTGCCTCGTTACATTACTGGATCAACACTGCGACCATTAACACAGCATTGTAGTATCAGAGTGATATTTAAAACTGATGCAACTACCCTTGATTTAAACAAGCAGGCCTTCAATCATGATTTGTGACCATACAATATTTTATTGTATCCAGCAGTTGAATTTATGAAATTAAAAACATTTGTCTATCTGGAAGCTTTGATGAGAAAGAAAAAGAAGGTGCAATTTGAAGAAATTTAATGAGGTAATGAGCTTTTTCACAGTAAACACGGGTGCTCCCAACGATAATAATTAAGGTTCTGTTCCATTCAATGAAGATCTATTGTACAAACTGTGCAATTGTTCTGCAGAAACCATGTGAGGGACATACTGCAGGGCTGCATACGAGCCTTAATACATGTGGACGGGCTCTTTCGGGTAATCTTGGTTGCTAACAAGCTAAAACAATTTAACGACACTAAGCAACGACATTAGGCTTTTTACACTCAAAATTTCCCTTGGTGATGACCCGATGATCCCCCTGACTTAAAGAGCAAAGTTTAACTCCCAAATGACCAACAAACAGACTGAAAAACATGCTGAAGCCAAAGGTCCTTTAATGGCCCATTTGCCATATTGACAAGAAATTACAGGTAAAATTAAAAACATTTAAAAAAAAGTTTATTTTTAGTCTGGTGGAGCTTATTCAATGAGCAGCACCTTGACTCTAGTTAACTGGCATTAGCACATTGCTAACAGGGTAAACACAGGTGTTTACCCTGTTATTTCTTGCCAAAATGGTTGCTTTGATAAAGGTAAGGTTTCAGTAGTTGCCCCCACCCCCAACCTAAAGTGAAAGAACAGAAAACTATGCCTTTGTGTGTTGGTCAGCTGCTGTTATTGCTAACTTATTTTTTGTTTACAGCTGCTATCGTTTGGGTGTTTACAGCCAAATGCAATGTTGGGTCCTCTGGACCAGATAAAATACATTAAAGTTATATATGACAGCAATACAGTTACCAGGAGACCAACGCGGCTGCAGATGATGAGGGGAGAAAAGCATTTGGGCTGTTTTGCACAAAGTACATGACAATCTAATAAATCAATTCCTGGCTACATGATTGCATGGACAAAGGGATATTAACAGAACTAAGCTTGGCCTGCTGGGTCTGTAAACAGCTTCATCCCATTACTTTATATATCAAAATAAGGACAATCAATAGACTGAAATGCTGGAAAAGACAAGGAGCAAACACAGTGTCACTAAAAAATGAGAAGGAAGGAAAAAAGAGAGGAAGGAGAGGGAGAACAGCAGCTCACAGCACAAAGTCTGCTGCCCTTTAATTTATGAGTTATTAAAATCATAACTTCTCAGAGTCCTAGTTCTATCAAAGAGATCGATGGCAGGCAGAGCCGAGTGTCTATGCTAACACACGCACACAGAAAGACAAAAGCTTGTTTCCTCAAGAAGGTGAGAGACAGTAAGCTCTCTGTGCCCTTCAGACAGGTGTGGTCTCTCAGTGAGATGAGCTCACGCACACAAGCACATGGCCACACCTGAGCACACAAATACGACTGCGCGCACACCGACACACACACATGTAAAAACACAGGCATCAATCTGATCACAGAGGATTTGATTGCAGCACGGTGATGCGGCGAAACATCTGCATCAAACTATTGGCTGTTGAGCTGCAGCCCAGGGAACTGTCCAATCAGGAGGAGAGCTGTACCAGCGCAGACGCTCGTTAATCGCAACATTGGAAATCAATTTACATGCAAAGTGTGTGCAGAGAGTAATATGGAAGTCAACATTTACTGAGTAAAGAAAAACTGACAGATGTCTTATGGTTGATCTCATGTGATTACATGATTTCAGCTGCTGTTTTCTCTTCTCTGAGGCAAATCAGGTATTTCTACTGGGGGAAATAGATGCATTCATGTGAATTTGTCTTTAAATGCACTTAGGTATATCGATGGAGAACTGCAGAAAGCAGTTTTCATACCGGTACGCATACCAGGCTGTAGCAGAAGGTATAAATGTACCATAAGGCACAGATTTAAAAAAGCGACATCACAGAGGCTTGAATTGTGTACACATAAAGATGTGAAGTTAATTTAATAACTATAAGCAGTTCAGCAAACACTGGCAGACCCATTTCTTCTAAAACCATGCACAGGTTTCATAGGTATGATTCAAAATAAATAGCATCCCTAGAGGAACCATTTAAATGCATAAACACTGAGGGTTGAAACGGTGATTGTTTCCAACCATTTTTTACACCCATTTTTTACGTTCGTGGTTTCATCCGAAAGCCAGTAACTTAACTGTTCAAGTCACAGTGATTTAAATAAATGCGAAGCCTCAAACCCTGATTTGAGAAGCTGGAGCGGTAACACTTTAAAATAAGGGTACATTAATTAACATTTGTTATGGCAGTAATAGGCACTTACTAACAGTTAACTAATGCGCCAACTTATCATTTACTAACGGTCTTCATGTTCACTAAGATATTAAATTCATACATAATTCAGTAGTGTAAAACCGTACTATAAAGTGTAATTTTAACATATTTTCAACTTTACCAGGGCCACACAGAGCATTAATAAATGGCTAATTCATGTTAAATGCTTTATTAGGGTCAGGTGGCCATCTATGTCAAAATACCTCTCATTGCATTATTTACTGTAACTGGCATTACTGTGTCAACTTATGTTAATAGTATGGTTAGAAGCTTTTGAATAAGTACCTTGACATGAGGGCTGTTAGTAATTTATTACAGGACACATTGATTAAAAGTCAGTAAATGTTTTTTTACTGTATTAACTAATGTTAATTAATGTACCTTTATTTTAAAGTGCTAACTGCTGGAGGAAGCCAATGATTGACATTACTACTTGATAAATGAGAATTACTCCACTACAATAATTGCCCACAGATTAATTTGGTGCTGAATTTAGCTGATAATCACATCTCAAATGCAAACAGAATGCATGAAGCAAGAATGTGGCTGATGGTACTACAAAGATGTTGGACACACGGTTATCTAGGATGCACAATGAGAGAAGAGAGAGGCTATAAATGTGATGGAAAACAAGGTCATATGTTTGTATATTGGGAGAGAAGAAGAAGAAGAAGAGAAAGACATCCCAACGAGTGGAGATGGGCTAGGATGTGATGAGCAAAGAAGGAGGAGTTGTAAGAGTAAACAAACAAGCATACAGTCTATCAAAAGGCCAAGGGAGCTCTTGGGACGATCTCCCTCTGATACTATTAACCAAAGGGGTGTCGCTCTGGCTAACACAGGGTGAGGGAGAAAGTCAGAACACACACACGCATCACGCTATCAAACACTAAGCAAGCTCATTTAGACCAAAACAGCCTGTCGAAACACGGTAATGGGACACGATGGAAATGACTACAAAACTGGCTGGCAGGAGTGTGTGTGCGTGTATTGTTATGTTTGTGTGGACAACTTTTTGCCGTAAACCAAAGTGGTGAGACCATTTTGACAACTTGTCATCACAACTTTAATGGTTTGAGGGTTAGGACTTAGTTCTAGGGGTTTGAGGGCAAAGCATTATGTCAATGAGTGTCCAGAGACAGAGGTAGCAGAGGTTCGAGCGAATCGGCGCAAACGACACTCAGTACAGAGCCGACCCTTCTCGGGGGGTGATAATGCACTTCTGAAATATGACACCCATGCCTGGCACTGACCTGCCACTCTGTGCATAGCTCTATATAACAGCACGGCGGTGTCTGTGTTTAACACCTACGTTTATCCTATGGGATCTGAAGGATGCTACATTACAAAATTCCTGCATTTCTTCTGCATGTTCACTCATTGACGGAAAAGGGACTTCACACTTGATACTGATTGATTTCATCTCACTCAGGCTGCAAGTGCTGTGTCAACAAAGTCACCTGTGCTGTGTATTTCATGCTTAACCCCATTAAATGCGACCCTGCCCAACCCCTCTGTTTAAATAAGCTCTGTGCCAAATGGTTAACAGCACAGGACTGTGGCCGTAAAAATCCAGCTCTCACATTGATTATGGGGTAATAGCCGGACAGATTAATGTGTTTCTCGGTGGGGTTCACGCCTCGACAATGAATCTGAATCACTCACAGACACAGCGAGCGAGCCAGCCTCCACATCAAATAACCTGCATTTTCCATCCTCACTCATATTTCACATGGCAATTACTGACTCGCCCTTCAACAAGCTTCTCCGCGCCCTCCTCGTGCCGACCTCTCTCTGGCACGGCATCTCTCCGAGTTAGGCACGAGCAATTCGGAAATGTCACTTTTTGGAATGCAATAATGAAATTCTGCTGTCAGGTGGTGCGATGGAAACAGATTGGAACAAAACTGGAGTCAAAACGGGAAAGTTTAGGGGAGCAGTCAGTAAATAAGTGTATATGCGTGTGTGCGTATTCATTCCAGAGTGAGTCAAAAACTGTGATGGAACCAGGCTTTCATAGCTCATGCGTTCAATACCCCCAGGTACCAATAGTGTGCAACACTGCATCACTGGCATTAAATATTCAGAAGCGCAAGCAGGTGAATTCGTGCAGCTTCGCTTGACCCAAGCACGCACAGAAAATGTGTCTGTTGGAGGTGATTCTATCAAAACTGATTTACATGATGAAGTCAAGAACTGCTCTCCTGGAACCAAGTGTTTAAACACTGAAAAGTATCAATCACGCCTGCAGAGTTGTGGTCAAACTGGAGGAGATATCAGCTCTCACTATTAGCTGCTGTTAATGAAGTCACTTGGTACAATATGCAGTATTAATGAGACAAAAATCTTAAAGTGGCCTCAAGTCAACATGGAAAAGCAACTTTCCCAAACCGACCATGTTGAATTCAGACAACTGTGCCATTTTGAACAGGTGAGCCAGTGAAGCACAACCGTTGTTGTCTGAGGTTGTTTCCCACAGTGCAGAAAAGGCATTTCATTGATTTCCCCTGTCCATGGTTCTAATACCGCTGATGTCGCAGAGACTCATGCTCGTCTTTAAATGTGGTTTTCCCTTTCTTTTCTCCCTGAGAGGCCCTAACGTGCTCATGAGGCGGATCACTGTCCACATGTTCCTCTCGCCAGCACATAATGTACCAATCATCCATTAGCAACACTTTCAGAGTCTGGTAGACAAGTGAACGCAGTAACGACGCATGAACCTGTCTCACCTGGCTACTGATGCACAGAGCAAGGTGTTTCCTCCCCCGAGCCACGGGCAGACCCCCGCTGCGCAGCCGCGCCTCCTCTCCCAGGTGGTGCATGTTTCTGGGAAAGACACGCTCAAGTTAGGATACACGCACACGCACGCGCACGCGCGCACACACAAAAAACTCCCAGAACGCCACAGCAGTCATGCGGGATGTGCGGGGGAGCAGCCTGTACCTGAGCTTCTGTTCGTCTGGAGAAATGCTGCTCGGGATCAGTCGATGGATGTGGCACTGACCTGTGCGCGCCGTTCCTCAGCGTGACGAGCCTTCCCTCCCGGTGGTCACACACAGATGAAGTGAGCTCTTGGAGTCGGGAGAGAGAGGGAGAGGGGGGGAGAGAGAGAGAGAGAGGGAGGGAGGGAGGGAGAGAGAGAGAGGGAGAGAGAGAGAGAGAGCAGACTGGGGGATATTCTCGCAGCCAATGGGACGCTGAGCGCGCGTGCGGTTTAGTCGTTCATTTATTTATTTTTAACAGTGTCCATCGCGCGTGCTGGCTGTGTCATCCGACTTGGCAACCGGCTGTGATCACACCGATAATGACTGTGCACACAGTTCTCTGCGGGAAGGGCTGATCGCAGAGTTTACCACTGAAGCTCAGTCTGTCACCCCAGGCTGCTAAAGTGCCCCACCACAGTGCCAGTTCCTACATCCCTAAAACAGTGGTTCCCAAACTTTATGTGCAACCACATTCAATTTTTGACACATTTCCCAAAACTTGGTCACAAAAAATGGCTTTGGAGACTTTAAAAAGCTGAACATTTTGCCCTGCAAAACCCATACTTCAAATCTCCACATCATTTCAGTGACCGGTGTGGATTTGCCTCATGTTGCGGATCTCCTCCAACTGGGGTTGCAGCTGCCGCTCTTGAATTCATTTTCAGTGTCCAGTTTGATCCTTATTTAGTCGTGACTTAAGCCACCTTATTCATTCAGCCTTCTAGCGTTGCCGCGCCCCCCTCTGCAAGAGCTCTTAGCCCCCTCCTCGGGTGTGCACCCCGCACTTTGGGAACTGCTGCAGCACTACATAACAAAGATGCTTCATTGTGGAGCTCTTAATGCAAAGCCCCGTGTGTATGGGCTTCCTCTCCATCACAGTGCTCGGACCAGGCCTGCCTGTGCGACGACTGAGAGCTTTCCTGTGATCGGTTTTCTCCTCTACTCTGGGGCTCTCTGTCAAAGTCTCTGTGGCCAGCTGAGGATGAGGAAAACAAGTGTGTGGAGGCAGGCAGCACCGGCAGGCCTGGTGTGTAGAGAAAGAACATGTTCCAATCTCTCACAACTCAGAGGGCAGCAGGAACATTATACCTGGACCAAACATCTCCAAGCTGTTTTTAATAGATCATTTTATTGATTTTAAATAGACTTGGAAACATTCAGGTCACATAAGTCACTGTTTTGTGAGACTTTTTGCACATGAAGCCTTGTAACAACTTATTACAACCTACAGGTGTCAAAAACAGTAAGGAACTATCTCATAGTGCAAACAATGAACCCATAAAGGTGGTTATTAAAAACTATATCTTTGGCCAAGGATAGTTCATGTGCAGTGGATTGAATCTCTAAAAACAGCATCAAAGCATGAGCTCAATGGATTTCCAAGTGCGGAGAACAGCAGAGAATAAAAATAACCTCTCTGTTGATTTAAGTCAGAACACAGACAGCAGAAGTGCTACATTCCTTTGTCCCAAAGAAGGCACACTTTGTAAGCGTCCTTCCTTTTTTTTTTTTTAAAGTGCATACTTGTGTGGAGCCTCCAGAATAACGGTGCAGATGGAGCAGAGAGCTGAACGAAGGGCTTCATTTCAGAACACTCCTGCGGGCAAGCGATGACAGATGGGTGGAGCAGTTGTGTGGCAGCTGAGAGCAGAGAGGAGAAGACAGCTTTAGTGAAGACCATGTTTAATTATAGTGCAATAAAATCAACCTCTATGGACTTCTTTGAAAAATGTTTGCCAGTGTCCCGATTAGTGGACGGAGGAACTAATGGACTGATTTCTAAATTGCGTCTGGTGTAAATCTTGTGTGTGTGTGTGTGTGTGTGTGTGTGTAGAATTGCGTCTGGTGTAAATCTTGTGTGTGTGTGTGTGTACCTGCGCGCCCAGGCTGAAGAAGTATCGGTTGCGTAAGCCAAAGGCAGACATGGGTGTTAGTTTAACGAAATCACTCTCCGTCGGCTTACTGGGTCGTCTTTTAATCCTGCAGGAATAGTGTTGCCATCTTTTACATCTCTACTGCAAACACTTACATGAGTAAAAACTTGTTTACCGACTAGGACTAATCACTCCGAGCTGAGAACATGAATGTTCATGTGTGTACAGACGTGTCGAAATGGTGTAAGAACAACAAACCTCAAATGCTTTTGAAAATGTTTAATTGGATGTTGTTGCAGGATGAATCAGGTGTCAAATTTTGAATTAACACGTGAAGTGACTTTTCTTCCAAGCACGTCGATTTCGACTTTACATTGTCAATCTTACTTTTGTTAACCCCTCATAGTAGTTCCTCAGTTAAAGGAACGGTTCACCCAAAAATTTAAATTCAGACAACCCCCATGCCAAAGGAAAGTCAGGAAAAGATTCCTAATCAGCAAAACATTCCTGGAGCTTTGCATCAAGCGGTGTTTTAAAAAGGGTGAAAACAACATCTTTTCAAAACAATCTGGGATCTCAGGCCCATTTTATCCCCAGGTTTCCACAGGTTCAGTCTGAGGACAAATCCTAAAAAAAACCCCGCCTGATATTAATCAGAATGGGTTTAAGGATGACATATTTGATACACATATTCATATAACATGTAACAGCTCAGTGTCATTCCCGGGTCATCAAATACTAATGCTATGGGTTCCCCGGGTTCGTTAGATAACGGCCCTGTGTATTGGTGGCCAGCCCAAGCTGACCAGGAAGTAAGGCTCAACATCTTACAAATTACTCTTTTAAGATAAGCCTGCACTGCTGTCAAAATACCAAGTGCAGATGAGTGAAAGCATGTGTTTATACATCTGTTGGGCTTGTGTCCATAACAAGTAATTCAACCAGAAGGAAGCCAGTGTTTCATATGTGAAACAGTTCTGTCACATTGTAGTGACGCACCATGTGTACGTCTGCATCACTGCAGCAAAGTCAGAAGCTCACGGTCAGAAAAGGTTAAATTTTCAAGGCCTGTCAAGTTACTTTTAACAATCTGGAATGTTATTTGCCCAACTGAGGTAGTTTTTCAGCCACAGTCTGCAACCCTAACACCAACTGGGAGACCAGCTCCATGAGCGGACAAGCGGGAGAGTAAGAGTGCATAGATATTTCCTCTCACCGTTCAAGTGAAGCAAGCAACATTTTGGGGTAGTGCTTTACCTCAAGCCTTTAAAACATAACTGTGAACTGATTCGTTAAATGCGCACATTATCAAAAAGTTAAAGCTGTGGACATCATTACTTGGTTAAAGAAATTCAAGCTGTTTTTTTGTTTTATCATTGTAGTAATGCATCATTTGATGTTTCAACAGAAAATACATTTTTCCCCTAATCCTGGTAAGACCAGACAGAGGAATTAAGAAATCAAACAATTGACCAATAAAGATTCCAACAACAAAGTGCTACGTTCTTTTGGAGATTTCCCAACTAAGAAAGGTCGGTGATGCATGTAATTAAAACTGACTATGAAATTGGTTTGTCTAAGAGTCCTGTAGGAAAGATTTTGGTTTGCAATTATTGTAAATGCTGAGTGCACAGATGAGCTGTGTCTGCAACAAGTACAAAATTTTGCTAAAAACAAGTAAAAAAAACAACAACAACAACAAAAAAATCATCAATAAAAAGTTACCACTATAAACATATAAAAACTGAATTAATATAGTAATCCTATATTTTAAATCCCATTAGCAGGTTATAAATCATCTTTTTGCCAGTTTGGGCACGTTTCCACAGGACATGAGTCTCATCTTCTGCTTAACATTTAAAATATCATTGGAAGTATCTTAACTTTGCCCTGTAACTGTGTGCCAAAGTGTGACACACAGGCAGGCTGCAGTGAGAGTGAGGAGGAGGAGGAAGAGGTGAAGTCAGCGAGACTGTCAGTGTCCTGATACGGATGTGATGTGCGATTAGTGCAGGGTTGGTTATGTAATAGCCAGGTCCAGACAGTCAGTTGTGGGTGGGAAGAGCCACAGAAGACAGCACTGGGAGGAGTCAGCGGCGCAATCCAGCTCTGGGGCGGCCAGTGCAGCCTGCTGTCTCTGAAGCCCAGGACTACATGTGTTCCCTTATCACCATCATCATCATCATCTGGAAAATACAGTTACAGCACGGACCACAAAGCATTAGTCTGTGTTCTCACACAATATAAGCTAAACATAACATTGATCATGTTATGTTTACATATAAATAAATCTTTCACAATTTAGATAAATGAATGGGGGCAGTGAGTGATAGATGGAAGCAGATGTCATGTTAATGCTCATTGTAACCACTGTCCTGCCATGTAGGAATTAAAGCCTGAACAAATGTTCCCATTTGACTTCAAAACAGTTTCCACCATCCAGTTGCAGTGAATTTACTGTTCTCGTTAAAACTGCATCTGTCACAATGATGGCAGCTGTGCTCTTGTTGTGCCAACTAGTAAAGCTCATTAAAACAGAAAGATGGTTGCATTTGCAAGCCTTTAGCGAAGCACAGTCAAATGCGACATAACTTTGCTGCACCTCTATTTTGGATAGGTTCAAATATAAAACGAAAATAAATATCTAACTGGGGTCATGAGCAGCAACCACACCAGCCAATATACTTAACGATAACATCACCTGTCACCTGACCCTTCTAAAACACTAACCGAGACTACTTGTGACGTGAGGAGACACAATAACATGATTCTGCGAGTCATGTGGTAGGAGTTCAGAATACGGGATCAAAGAACAAATCCATAAACTGAAGACTCACTTAATGAGAAAAGTGTCAACACTGAATGTTACTCTCACACCAAAAAACACACTAAGTGTGATAAATCATTTATTTTCTATCTCAGTGGACACTCAGAAAACATACTAGCTGGAGTGTTTGGATTTAATTGACTGCAGTAGGTTCAGTGGT
>KV751316.1:7591549-7612529 GCA_001698575.1 Mola mola
CAAAGCAGAGGAAAAACACTCCCACCACTACAAACACCTTTGCTTTGGTCCTGTGTCTGGCAGCATGAGATTTGCTCTTTGAGGCCTTGTATGACTCATAAACCTTTTTGCTGATGAACGTGTAGCAAACAACCATCAAGACCAACGTTCCCCAGAAAACCACCTGCAGGCACACATGAGCAAAGCGTTAAGCATGGAAGTTGTCACAACAAGACGCGGTCAGTAAGAGATAAGTTCTGTTGTCGGAATATTTGAAAATAAGATATGTTCTAAAAGCCGACCACATGATGTGCTACATTTTGTTGGTTTAAATGTCATAACTCCTTCCTGAGATAGCAACTGTCAGACAAACCACCAATAAAACCACATTCTGTGCTTCTGCACTTCTGCACTTTAGTTGAAAACAAACACTAGATGTAGGGGGGCTGGTATGATTTTGACAATTGATATCTCAAACCATACTTAAACTTGTACGTATAACAAGAGAGTTAATCTTCTGTTTTAACGTTGGGAAAGGAAAATAAAGTATACTTCTGTAAATGTCATACTATTTCTTGCTACTCAGGTTTCCATTTTTTGGAAGTTGTTCTTCAGAATTAGGGCTATTAAAGAAATATGTGACAGTGTGGGTCGTGTTAGTGTATCTGTGTGGGTGGTGTATTATTAAAAATTAAAGATAAATGATTAATGATCTAAAGAAGATCATTGAGACGGCATTCAAAGAAGTTCTTACAACTAAGGAACTCTTAAATTCTTAATTCTTATATTAATAATTAAGAACGCTCATATTCTTTAATGCACTGTGATAAACACCTGACAGAAGTAGATGAATCCTCCGTGCCAGCGTATGCCAGCCGGGCTCTTCATGGAGGTGCACTTCAGCCTGCCTGCAGAGAACTTCGGTGGTTGATCGCTCAGGATAACATTGGGTAACGCTAAAGATAACATTACCACCCAGACGAGTGTGCTCAGCAGCTGACCGACGCGGACCCGCTCCCGGGTGGACTTCCCAAAAGGCCTGACTATCTTCAGGCAACGGCCCAGGCTGATGAGGCCCAGAAAGATAATGCTGATGTACATGGTGATGTAGAAGAGAACGGCCGAGTACCGGCAGTAGACGACGCGCAGTCGCCAGGAGCCCAGGCCTGCGTCACTTAGGACTTTCACTGGGATGGTCAGGGTCATCAGCAAGTCCGCCACAACCTGTTTATGAAACGTTTTTTTTTAAATTTTGTATACTGCAAAGACAATATTTGTAGAGCAGAGGTCCTTATTATCTTACCACATTTTTCAGAAAGACCACAAATGTTGAATTGCTGGGGATGCTGAAGAAGTTCCATGCAGCCAGGGAATTCAGGATCAGAGAGACTACAAAGAGCAGGCTGTACAGACAGGGGAAAACCACCGCTGTCACACTGGTATCCCGGACACACTTGATGGAAGCGTTTGACAAGCTGTTGTTCATCTTCTGATCGTTGATAGACTTCTGGATGATCAGGGAGAGAAGAGAAGTAAGCTGCAAGGGAGACTGATGCTAAAGAAATTAGCCATATAATGAGAAATTATGAGGAAATGCTGTAATATTTTGTTTCCAGAACATCTATACACAAAGATCATAACATTCTATCAGCTGTTAAGAGGGGCTTCAAAAATGTATCAGCACAACTGGAGGTGACCGCCTCTGTAGCTCCATTATTATAGTTACTGTTTAATTCCTCCATCCAGAGCTGGTTCCAAGACTTTAATTCATTCCCAGGTTGTGAAATATAGAGTTTTTCCCTAACATTCTGGGTTGTTAGATGGCCTGAGTTACTAACACGAAGTAACAAAATTAGACTCACGGCTTGCATCTTGTCATCTTACACATTGCTAAAGTCTGATATCTTATAAAGATTATTTTCTGCAGCTCTTGACCCTGACTTGGCTCTAACCATAAGCATGTCATTGAGACTAGGGCGTCATTTAGTAGAACTATTTGCTCTTACAGTTCAAAACAGCAAGTCCATTTCAGATTGCACACGTAATATAAAGCGATGAAGGTGTCTAATAAGTAAAACCTCCAATAGTATAATAGAAGTAATAATAGTGCAATGTGAAATACTCTATAATATTGTAAAAGCGAAGCAGTTGTTTAACTTATGAGTGTTAGTATCCAGACTGCCTTTAAATTTTCACTGAACTTGAAAAGACTAGTTAAGTTAACTTTGAATCAAGTTAATCAAGTGGCCTATAATCAGGCAAATGTACTTACAGAACTTCTGTGCATATTATACTTTAGTATATCCTTTGTTTATTTTACATTCATATCAAAGCTGTATTTTATTTACGAAGACATCAGTCTGGTTTCTCCCTCTTTCTCTCTGACATTATTTTGTATATTTGCCTGATATATTTTTTCCACATAAAAATACATTTCACAGCTACTCTACTATCCGTTTTATTAACCATCAAATGTTAACTAGTTCTCTTACAGCTATTGTTACACAAGTTCCATCTTTGTAGCAAACTTAAAGCGTATTTCAGTAGAGAAGGTGAACTTTAAAAGCCAATAGTTAAGTCTCACCTTTTTAATGTGTCCTTCTGTGGGTAAAGTGAGGAATAACGAAAGGGGTGAAATATATAATATGTCAGAAAGAAGGAAGTGAAATTGCCAACTGTCTTTTTTCTCCTTTTTGACCAAAGGAAGGAAAGGAAGCAAAAGTAGCCCCCCCCTAAATTTAAAAACCTTACAGTTAAGCCTACTTTTAGTTAGGCTCTTTCAGCAATCATTAATCCTGTTCCAAAGAGGTTCCAGCCTTGCTGCCTCTTTCTGTGTGTGCGTGTGTGTGTTTGATGGGTGCACTTACAATTTGTGGTCTCTGGAGCTACTGTGTGGCAATCTTGTCACAGTCCCAGTCAGTTTGCCAGTTTTCCTCCAGGTGAAAGACTCTTTCCTTCTCTGCTTCCTGCTCTAATTGTACCGAGAGGCTTGTTCTGCTCCGTGCCAGTCCTGCCTCGTCCGCTACTTGCTACTTGACTAACGCCGATGATGTGAGGCTCATTTCTCCACACACATCACACCTGCTCCTCCCTCCATCCTGCAGCCCATTTACACCACCGCTGACTGTCCGTAAGCGGAAGACCAGCTGACAGAAGCTGTGGCTTTAGTTAGAGAGTACCGCTGCCTTCTCTGTGTCATTTCCCATAAGCATTACCGCAACTTCGGAGAAAATATTTCTTTAGTACTGTTCTTCTCTCTCCTAGGTAATTTCATACTTTCTCCTTGTACCACTGCAAGCCACATGCACAGCTGTTTTCAAATAAAAGTGGGTTCCACCCACACAGAGACCTGTGTTTTCAAGTTTTAAACTTAAAATCTTTTCCACACTGTTGGGGTTCACAAAAATTAATGTCTAGATTATGTGTTTACTTTGGGCTTGATTACTACATTATCTAGCTTAAAAGCACAAATTTCACACATGAGCACATTCTTGATAGGGGAAACATCAGATAGACGTACTTAGTAGGTTGACTTTATGATCTTCCTCAATGTGGACCACAGATTTACACACTGTAAAAACAAAGTTGTTGCTTTAACTTAAAAATGTAAGTGTCCAGGTTGCCTTAAAATCCTGAGCTTTAAAAAACATGTTGTGGTAAATACACATTATAAAAAACCTACCTCAGTCTCGTCTCTTTTTTTAAGTGCATGCCATAAAGTGATGACAATGGCTGATGACATTATGATATCGTCTGTCTCAGCTATGGTTTTTTCATCATCAGAAATGCCGTTGATATAGCAAAAAATGACCAATCAGGTATCGTTGAGTACACAGGTCTTTAGACCAATGCGATACCTTGTCATTTATTGTAGTTTTACTAAAATAAAGCAACTTTATTCAGTCTGGGAACTTGTGTCTTCTAGAGCACTTAAGCAGTGCTGTCCTGTCAGCTACTATTTAGGGCAAGAAGAACAAGTGGTTTCCAGTAGTGTGAGGCTAGCCAGAGTCCATGAAATGTCAGTCATTTGGCCGTTTTGTGACTGCATTTTAAAGTCCTGTGACAGCCAATGATTGAACCCATTTTGAAGTCTTATTTTTTGTTCGTAAACTAACATATTTCAAATAATTGGATGAAATTTTCTATGAATGCACTTCTTCAAACCCACCCATCCCAGACACATGCAGCTGGAGCTTACCTGCGCTGTCATCTTCCAACTTTTAAGCTAGTCTACTATACGCTGCTGCGTGGCAAATTCTAACACTGGAATAATTCACCCATACATGTATGAACCAGACATAGATTCCCAGGAAGAAGAGGAGGGGCTACTTGTACAAGTTAATGGATCATAATGGTAAGTTTTGTTTTAACAACATTAAGTCAAAACCCCTTCAGGAATCATCAGGATTGGTTCCTTGGGTAACATGGAAGATACAGGCTGTCAGAATCCGTTTTTTAGATACATGTAGTCGGTGGATTGTGGAATGAAAGCAGAAATGATGATGTGCGTCATAAACACCATATGGACATGTTAACAAAGAAAAACAACAACAACAAAAAAAACGAGTTAACAATTTTTCTTTTATTTATTCATTATTTTTTAAAGGAATTATTTATTCTTAGGTTTATTTGGGTTCATTGTCACACATAGTCTCTATGTATTGGTTCATGTTCACGAAGGGATAGAATTCATATTACATCTACTACATATCACACGTGGGTAGTAGTATGCGGTATACATCCATCCTTTTTCCTGTACACTACTTAGAATTACCCTGACAAGACACCAAGCAGTGCAGCACAACAAAGTTTATACATGAAATAATAGTCTACAGGTCTAGGAAAACATCAGCGTCACATTTTCATGACCGTGACCAGTCAGTATCTGCACTGCGGTGAATCGCCCTTCGTTTTCCCCGCTGCTCTGAAAAAAATGGACAGATTTTGGATCATAGACATGAGCTTTTCCTTGAACTCCCGACACAGAAAGTTGTAGAGAAGTGGATTCAAGCAGATGCTTGTGTTTGCAACCCAGAGGCTGATTTCTTTGGCAAACCTGCCTGCGAAGTAAGAGCAATCGGAACTGTAAGTGGAGCTGACCTGCTGGAAGGTGTACGGTATCCGGACAATGTGGTATGGTCCAAAAGACAGGAAAAACACAATGACAACAAGGAAAACTCGGAGTTTGACCTTATGCTTTCCCTTGTTGTTACTGCTGCCAGAGTTCCTAAAAGACTGGATAACCTTGTTTGTGATGCAAATGTAGCAAACCACAATGACTACACTGATGAGCCAGAAGTAAACATTCAGATAAATCACTGTCCTTTCATGAAATTCTAGTCCGGCCGCTCCTTTCAGGGTCATACAACTGGTGAATTCTGTCATATTTACCACTGGTTGGTTACTTAAAATGATGTTTGGTAAAGCTGTGCCACCAAACAGGATAACCCAGGCCAAGCCTGAGAGCAGTTTGCTAAAGGTCAGATTCTGAGCGAGCAACATGCTGCGGGGCATCATAATCTTGAAGAAACGGTCTAGACTTATGAAGCCCAACAAAGTGATGCTTGTGTATTGCGTGCTGTAAAAAATGGGACTGGTATAACACGAAACTATCAGTACTTCCTTTGAGCGATTTCTCAGTTCACTTGCAGCATCGATTGGGGAGATCAACGTCATGATGATGTCGGCGGCAACTAGGTTTTTCAGGTACACCATGAAGGTGGATGTGGACTTGAGGTGCATGGAGACCCAGGCCGCCACGCCATTCAGCAACAACGCCACAGGGAACATCAAGAAGGAGAGAACTGCGACAATATCCTGATTGGGATTGAAGCCGTCACAGTCCAAATCATTGGGAGATGTTTGGTTGGATGTCATTGCTGAACCTGAGGGAAATGAGAGTTTAAAATATGTCTTACGGTGCTCAATTCAGCTCAGAGTTCAGAAAGCTGTTTTTAATCTTCATTTTAAATAATGTACTTGTGTAAGCGATGTGTATGCAAATTCATTTGGATGCGTAATAATTCTCATAGTGTGTCAGAGAGTTCATAAAAGTTGTCTGGATTGACTTTTTGGACTTTCACAACATGTGACATGAAGCCTTGAGTTAGTTCTCCAGTATGTGAGCTGATTAATGTCAAAAAGATGATCCATACCACTGTCCACTGTCTATTGTGTATCAAGCAAAGCAATAAGAGCATTTTACTACCTTTATTCAGTAATATACTACTTCATGTGCAGTATCTCTTTTTCAATATTCTAAAATATTTCTGTGCACTCCAAAGGACCTTTGTAAGTATAATAAGAATAAGAATCATTTCAGAAGTCATGTTTGTTTTCTCGAAGGGATTATCAAGCAAACTGGTGTTATTTTGATTTTTTATGATTATTTGTCTGTTTTTTAGAAACCCTTTTGTAACCCAAGCCCAAACAAAAGTACATACCTCATTTTTGATGTTTGAATTCAAATTCATAATTAAATAAGGTCAGTTTCTAGTTTTCCTTGTCCCGATAGGAAGAACTAATTCAACAGGTAACTGTTTCCATGGGAAAGGAACTGTTGTACTGTACTGTAGTAGTAGTCATAGTACTACTTTCCAAACGCAGATCAAAGCCGATTTAGCAGTACTAATTATTAGCATTGACTTTGCATGGTTTCAGTGTCTTAAAAATGTGATAACAGATTAGCATTTATTTCACTTTTTTACAGTATTAGATGTAGAAAATGTGCTATGCTTTTCTGTATCATAGTCATTCTATATTAGATGCGTCACTCTAGATCTACAACAGCAACACTATCAAAGAATTTTGACAATAACTTACATGTGATGACTTGCCTTAGACGCAAAGCTGTAAGATTGACCCGTTTGACAATGCTCTGGCATAATAGGTGTTCAAGAAAGACTTGATTTTCCTAGCAAACAAATCATCTTTTCAGCTGTGTTAAGAATGGCACATTATCAGAATATATGCAAAAATAGGACACTTAATGGTCCTCGGCCAGAAAAAAGCAAACTTAGCCTATGGTGTAAACATCACTTAGAGCAGAGAAGAGCTGACGGGTCCACAGAAGGTGCTGCTTCCTTTTATCTGCACAAATCTCTGACATCACCATCTGTCACCTTTTAGATGAAGATGATCAAAATTAAGCATTTATAAAAACCTTTTTCAGCTCCCCTGCATGTTTCATGCTATCTCCTGTAAGATATTAGCATAGCAAATGTTCCTCCTCTTGATGTGCGCTTTGCTCTGAGCATCATTTGGAAGGCTAAATACACATCATTTGTTTCCCCATTTGCCATTTATGTGTTGCTTGCTGCTCGTAGACGAAAATAAGTTTTCTTTTGAAGATTACTGTAGAAGGAAGTGAGAAATCATTTTTATGAAGCTAAGCAGAAGCATTTTATCTCTGGGTTCCCATCATTTGTCTTTCATTTCTACATTACAATGTACATTTACAGTCTTTTTAAAATTGATAGGTTTCTTAATTGTTTGCTTGCTTGCTTGGTTGCAACAGGAAGTGAAGAGCTGATTTTGAGACTACAGGGACATTTTCTCAACAAGCGGTGGCCTATTAACAGCCAACCAACCCGTGAGACAAAGTAGGTGAAGGAAGTTGTACTGTTTTGGGGTTTGGTTTGGGTAGGTTGGCTTCTGTCCCAATACTGAAAAATCCCTCAAAAAAATTGCCTGTCCCAAAATTGAATCATGGCATTGGGTCAGAAAAATCTGTGGACAACTTTTTCAGTTATCCTGTTCACATACAGTACAGATAAACAAAAAGAACCCCCGATAACTCTCTTTGGCTCGGGCAATGAATCAAATAGAAATCTCTCTCAATTTAGCAGTGAGTTGTAGTGACAAATGACGTGGATGCACTTTCTCGGTTTCACTTATTTCCCTGCTTGGCAGAGGACGACATAGTAGCTCACTTCTTTGAGCGTAACTACAAACATAAAACCATTCTAATCAGGAGCAACAGGTGAAAGAAGTAGAAGTAATGTGTATTGCTGCAGGCGATCAAGTGGCTGTTAAACGTTATGGATATAGATTTTCTGTTTAAATTTGAAGGAAATAAATTAATATGGAGCCTGATTAATGATGTTTTGCTTGGAAGTTATTAAATTTAGACAAATGTTTTATAGGAATTGTTGTGAAAAAAATTATGGTCCCATTTTTGGGGGATTTGTGGGATTTGCTTTTAATTAAATGATAAATCAGTGTTCTTCCAATAAAACTGACATCATATTCATCCTGTTTCTACCTTGTTTCTCCTTTGAGGACTTTAACCGTCAACAGAAGCTAATCCTAGTTCAGTCACTAGAGGGCAGTATAAGGCCCTAATACACAGACTGATCCATCGAGCTTTCATGCAGCTGCAAATACTCAGCAGCTACGCACATTTGAGTGTAGCCATTAGTGTTAAGGCTTTATATCATCACACACACAACCACACAGACACATTAAACAACAAACAAGAGGGATGCCTGATTCTTCTTGCTCCAATAGTTTCTTAAGGACCGCTTCATTTCAGGGTGATGCAGCAAAACACCATCGGTGTGCAGATGAGCCAGAGGAGACTGCACAGACAGAGCCACATACTAGTCAAGATTCGGACCAACTGGAGTTTGCACCTGACTGCTTTTGATTTCATAACTACGATTCAACGCATTTAATGATCAGATTCGACTGTGCATCAGCAAGACTTAACATGCTTGAGAACATTTTTAAGATCCAGTTTTAGAGCTGAGGGGAAAAAATTGTGGCTGCAGTCAAGGACTCATTAAGAAAAATAGACCACTTTCCAGCTTTGCCAGCTTGGACTTGTTTTGCATTTGTCTTTGGTTGAGAAGACATTTGATGCCGTGATTTAGTTTTAACGCCTCACCACAACATTTGAATGCACCCTGGATGAGTAACCTGACACAGAATTTATGCAATTTTAGGTGCAATGCATTTGTGTTCAGAATGACACATCCCAGTGTCGCCAATCTGATAATACTGGGTTTTAAGTGTAAAATGAAAACACATTATTCTTCTTTTCGCTGGGGATCCCTTGCAAACTCATCGAGGACCCTTCAGCTATGATTTGGGAAAAAAAACTGCACCACACTGAATAATTCATGATTCAGAATCATTTTTTGGGTATTGAGTTACAGTCATAGTAGATCTCAACTGCTTTAAAGCTTTTTTTTCTTCTTTGTTTCACATTTAGTCTGATCACAAGAGTTGTACCTGGATTCACCTCAGCAATATATTCAGGCTTGAATCTAATAGTGAGAGAAATGCCGTACCAAGGCTGTCGTTTTCAATGTCTACATGAATATTAAAGTCACCTACAATAATGACTTTATCTGTTTTGAGGACCAAAGCTGAGAGAAACTCTGAAAATTCAGATGAAAATTCAGTGTAGGGTCCAGCTGCTCGATACACTATAACAAACATAATTGGAGTTTTCATGGTTGGATCGGAAATGCTAAGAATGAGATTTTCAAATGAACTAAATTTTTGTTTGGGCTTAGGGTTTATTAATAGGGCAGAATTGAAAATGGCTGCAACTCCACCACCTCTGCCAGTGTCTCTGGGAATGTGTGTGTTAATGTGACTGGGAGGAGTGGATTCATTCAGAATCCAGATCAGAACCGGATCTATCCCAAAACTGAAACATTTATTCCTTGATGTATGATCAATATCCTTTCAGTAATTTCTGAGTTACGTTTGAAAAGTGACGCAGAATCCCCAAAATTTAGAATTTAATCCAAAATCCAGATGCACTTCCAGATTGTCACCAAAAGTTATTCACTTTCAAACAACTGATGGCCTGTTCTGCCCACGAGGCAATTCCCAGAGTACAGCTCCAAAAGTTATTCACTTTCAAACAACTCTCAAAAATGAATTATCAAAGCGTGATGGCCTGTTCTGCCCACGAGGCAATTCCCAGAGTACAGCTGCAGCTGCAGTGAGAGAGATGGGGACTCGCCAAAACTAACAACGATAATGGTGAGTCTGAATGAACCTGTTTTATTTCTACCGATGTCGGTATGACTAATTCTTCCTAAAGTGACACTGTCGTCACTCTCAGATATGATGAAACTCAGCATTTTTTCTTTGTTGGAGCATGCTCTTCGGTCAAACAACAAAACAAAATATATCCCAATTTTATTCCATTATTTGATTTTATATGATTTTATAGCATTCAAATATATATGGCTGTAACAGTAGGCAATGATAGCATAATAACACAATTTAGACACAACATTTTTGGCACATTTACCTGCTATTTGGTTTGATTGTCCTGAAAAAAAAGAAAAAAAATCTATTAAAACTTGAGGTTTACTATGCAGGTTGCCTTTTTCAGGGGAATTATGTGGATTTCCTTGAGATGTTGAAGAGAAACTTCATGTTTGTTTTTTTAACTAAAATGGAGAACAGAAAGATATGGCACTGTCAGTTCCCAAAGATTTACACAAGCAGATACAATAAAAACACTTTTTAGTGTCCTTTACAACTACAACTTGGCCAGACCACGGTCCAGGTCAATGTGTTTAATACAGAAAAATACAGAAAATACATCATCACGTCTGCTGTAATTACATAGTACATAAGTCAGAACATTCTCTATCATCAAGTCGTTTTATGTTCAGGCAGAAGATTCTGACCCGCTGCCACTGAGCCAGCCACAAGTACCCGGTTTGAGCTGCAGGGTCTTGAACAAAGTGGTCCTGAAGGATTTGCACAGGAAGAAGTAGATGAGAGGGTCCAGGAGAGAGTTCAAGGATGAGAGGAAGAGTGTGCTCTCCTTCAGCTGAAAGAAAAAGAGTTTTAATCTACAGTCAAAGAGGACCCCGCGGGTCTGGCTCATGGTGTACGGCACACGGGCAAAGTGAAACGGCACAAAGCACACTAAGAACACTGCCAGAACCAGGAACACATTTCCACTCATTTGTCTTTTGGCCTGGTCAGGTTTTCGGGTTGTTGCCCCAAATGTGCTCCCACCGGCACTGCGGGAAATGGTGCGGGTGTAGGACCTGTAGAGCTCCTTGGTGATCAGAGTGTAGCACACGATCACAGTCACCA
Organism: Mola mola; assembly: GCA_001698575.1. Classification (NCBI taxonomy): domain Eukaryota; kingdom Metazoa; phylum Chordata; class Actinopteri; order Tetraodontiformes; family Molidae; genus Mola; species Mola mola. The sequence continues at coordinate 7,602,605 of KV751316.1, forward strand.
GGTTGGCCCAGAAAATAACTTGACACACATGGTTCACCACCTCATGCCAGTACATCCCGGCCTCAGTCTTCAGGTCGCTGCACTTGAAGTACGGAGAAGTCAGGGTTTTACGCGTGAGGATCACGTTGGGGAGACAGAGAGCCAGCAGAAACGTCCAAATCGCTCCTGAAAGGAGTTTACGACGGGCCAGCCGGGCTGCGTTTGTCCCCCTGAAAGGCATGAGGGTCTTTCTGCAGCGATCGATGCTGATGAGGCCAAAGAAGAGGATGCTGATGTACATGGTGAGGTAGAAGAGCACCGAGGTGACGCGGCACACGAACACACGGAGCCCGGTGGATGCCAGGTTGGAGTCTGATAACACCTGCACAAATACAGCGTTCAACCTTTTATTACAGTTATTATTTATTTATGTTGTTTATTAATGTTGTATCTAATAGATTTATGAATGGTTATTAGATAGTTTAGTAATTTTAATTCAATTCAATTTTAAGTCACTAATTAAATCCCTCTCTCTCAGTACACTTACCTAACAAACATTACCAATGTTATCCCTTTATCAAATATTTATTTACATTTTCTTCTAACTTCTGACTTGATGGATTGTTGCAAAAAAAATCTTGGCCAGTTTATTATATACGGTAAATATTACTGCAGGTGACCTTATATTGTTGCTGGATTATTAGGAAAATAGAAATTTTTGACCCTCAGATATGTATGTGTGCAACTTCTAAACCAAAGAGTGCTTGATATTTAAAACTCTTTACTGTATGCCATTCATTATTGATGAATTAAATATAAATCATGAGCATAGGATATATGACCAAAATATAAAAAACAATATGACTGGCCAATAAGGAAGCAGCTAAGAAAGAGTTTAATAACCATTAATAAACCCTTTATACACCCTGCCGTACAAACCAAATCCAACCAAACCTTGAAAGGGAACGTGAAGGTCATGATGATGTCCGCGACCACAATATTCTTCAGGTATATAATAAAGTGAGACTTGGAGGGGATGCGAAAAAACACCCATGCAGCCACACCGTTGAGGCACAGCCCAAGCAGGAGGAGGACCGAGTAGAGGACAGGGAAGACCACAGTCTTCAGCACGTTGTCGCGGGAGCAGGTGCTGTTGGCCTGGCTGTGATTGCCAGTTACCAGTGGAAAAGTTGCATTTCTCTCCATGAGGGTCGTCTGAAACATACAGAGAAACTTCTTAATATGTCCACAAAATTACTTAAAAAACGTCCTGATACTTTTAGAGGTTTTTTAAATGGAACAAAAAATGAATGATATATCATCAAATGTAATTACAGCCTTGCAAATTTGCTGAAATTTTCTGGACTTGATTGCTTTGTGTTTCACATGTCATAGAACTGAGAAGATAGAACAATATGGTATTCAAACAGCATTTATAACTTTCAATCACAGAATCTTGAGTCAGAGTGAAAGTGGGGGAAATGGGAACTATTTATGCAAGGCCCTCATGTGTGGAGGGTTCTCAAAGGTACTGACATGAATAGCCATGGATTTGACTGGAAATAGATATACTGTACAAGGACCAGCATTTTGTGCTACAATCTTGAGTATCTGTGTGTTTTTAACAAATATGCTTAAACTGCCTTTAGTGGAATCTGCAGCACAGCTAAATTTGATGTCAATTTCAACATTGATAATTAAAAGCATTTACGTTTCTTTTTTAACTGACCTGATAATATTTCGAACGTCAGCAGAGTCCCGTCAAGGTTCCAGTTCAGTTCTTACAGAGCTTTATGTTCCCTCTCTCTGTTCTCTCTCCTGTTTTCTGTCCAAATGTGATCTGACACTGACAACCTATCTGATCTGCGCAGTTTGAATGTTTCCAACAAATGTGTGTATCTGTCTATGAGTAGATTCTAGATGCAAAAGCCACAGGAATGCTTTCTTTTTTTCTCTTTCCTGTCATGAACATAGGCTACAGACTGCACTTCCGTTTGTTATTTAAGAGGGAGGACAAAGGTCAGTTCAGTATATTTAGCAGCTCCAGTGCTGATCAGGACATTTTATTTGCAGATAAAGACAAAGTTAATGACAAGCTAAATGTATTTTAGACAGTAAACAGCAAAAGGCAGAATCTTGTTAAAAAAAACCAAACAAATATTTGTCCTCTCAAATATGAAAGCATCTAAAGTGCTTCCTCTTCTGCACTTTCCACTAATATTGCTAACCGTTCGTGTAATCTGCACTTCTTCTGCAAAATTCGGACGTACACACCACCACAAATTCACTCCTGCCCTCTCTACACTTACAGAAATGGACTACAGTGACACAGTGTACATAAACACTTCTTATTTACTGGATAATTGCACAATCAATATCTCGGATGTGGCTACGGGATATTTGTAATTACATTAACTCTGTGTGTTCTCTGTGTAAGTGTGCTCTGGGTTAAAAAAAAAAAAAAAAAAGCAAAGTTTCATATCGGAAGTTCCATTTTTCTTACTGTGAGTGTGATAGTGTTGTTACCTCACGTCTATTATTGCATTATTGCACATCTTTACGCCACACATAAGTTTATATTTTATTTTGTCAAATTAGTAGCTGAAAAAATGAAAAGTTGACTCCCAACTTAATATGTTTCAATTCACCTCATTACTAAAATGTACAGCAATGGACTGGCAAAATTGGTACACCTTATACTTAGATATGACAATACAGAAATGAATGAATATGAAAATGATTTAATGTTTTCGAATAAACATATTTAGAATATATATATATGACCTTGGTAATTAGTGCTGATAATAATTGCAGTGGTACCTGGTACACAGTAGCATGGATGGCTGCGTTTCCTAATATCCCATGAGCCCATGACCTACTTCCCTGCAGTCTATTGAATGCGATGGAGCATCGCTTCCTGCACCTGGTCCCAGACGGTCAGAGTCAGCAGCATTCACTTCCTAAATAAATGCCCCTTTCTGTTGCTGTTTTGTTTGTCACACATATAGCATAGGCCTAAATTTGTATTGTGTAAAATGCTGTGCATGAGGTCACTTACCCGACCATCCCTATTTACATGCACACACATTTCCCACAGCTGCAATCTTTGCACATCTGGGTTAGATCAGGACCGAATCAAGCTGACATTCTCAGGGAGAACTTTGTACTATCCACTTTAACGCTTCTCTGTCTGCATGTCTTCCTGGTCAGCTCCCTGTTTTTCAACTTTGCTTCCCTTATTTTGTTTCTATTCCTGGTTGAAAGCTTTGGGTTTCATCTCAGGTCTCTTAAGGTCATTGTTTTGGAATTGGAGCCAATAACCTCGCTAGTCAAATTCTATCTCACTGTTTTCACCTCTTCCTCATGCCAGCAGGCAGCGGTTTTCAACTAAAAGTCCCTAAATGCTCAGTGCTCAGCTTTGAGTATCAGAATGATGTGGTAAACGTCCACTTTTTTAGACACTGTACTTCCTTTCTTAAGTTTCTGTTCCTTAGGCTTCCCCTCAGGTTGGGTAAATGATGATCAAACTTGTAATTTTTTTCTATGTATTATCACTAAGTATGTTTTATCACTATAGGTGAAACGTGAGGCTGGAGGCATTGTGTTTTTAAGGATTTTCCATTCCAGTTTTGTGAGCAGAAAATGATTTTTTTTCAAATTTGCCTAAAACCTCCGCTTGGATGGAAGGATGAACTGTTTTGATTTTTGTGGTCCGTGACTAAAGGTATGAAAGTGTGTGAAAGTTGTGTAAGAGGCTGTTAGAATTTGAAGCTTCTTTACAGAATTATCAATATCTGAAGCATCATCTACCACAGGCTCTTTGGTTTTACTTATATGGAGCTTCAAGTGACTGTTATTGCACCACATGATGATGTGATGATAAAGATGATGCTCTCTTTCAGTCCTTACATACATTATATGAGTCTGGACGGACATGTATTGCAACTTATTATGTGGGTGAAGGCATACAACCTTACAACAAGGTGATAATTCTAATTTAATTATTAAATTATATCTGCTTTGTTTCTGCCACTGAGTAATCCTGCCCCCACGAATGATGTTTTAAAATTTACATGAATCGTTTGCGTTAAGTCATAATCAAATAACGTGTGAATGCGCACACACGCAGACAGAAGCAAAGCTGCACTATATTCACCCGTGCAGTAATCCTCGCCAGACAGACAGGAAGAAGGAAAGGAAAAACAAAGAAGGTAACACAAGACTTGACTGACTCTTCATTTAATTCCCTGTGAGCATGGCAACTCTCCCTCTTACACACACACATGCACGGTTTCCCTTCTCTGCGGGTGCAAGCTTTCCTCACCTCACATGTCACCCCTTGACCTTTAAGTCACCACTCATCACTTTCACTCCTTACCAATCCTAAGCCTGTGCTGGTAATAGAGCTGGAGAGCACGAAAACGTGCACCAGGGCTATTATTAATACTCTATCAGTGCTGCCACAGCAAAAGTAGCCTGTCTGTATGCAGCCTTTGGTTCCTCTATCACAACAGGTGAGGTGTGGGAAAACCTAATGTAAAGAAACCCTGGTGTTTGAGGGCAGATACTGCAAGCTAACAACAGATGCAGTGCCGTAACAGCTATGTTCTGAAGAGCCTGGCTGATTCCAGTCCACAAGGAGGTGGAACTGCGATCCCCGACCCTTACAAACAGTTGGCAGTTCATCACCTTGTCATCGTGACAGGTAGAAAAACCTAAGACAGGAACTTGTCCCCACATGGAGAGAAGCACTCAGGGAGGTCTTTGCGTGTGGTTTGTTTGTGGCTGTCTTTGTCTTTATTTATGGATGTTTTTGTGTATACATTTCTTTTGGCAGACTTTGGAATTAGCCTCTGCTGGCATTGCAGAAATGTGTGGCCACACTCTGTTTACCCAGTGTCAGGTTTCTTTAGCCACCGCTGTAGCTGCTGGTGCGCCGCTCAGCGCAGGTTCCAGCGGATCTGCATCCCATATGTTTATCCACAAAGACAGATCTACAGCAGCTCACACAGAGAAGACAGAGATGAATACGACTAAAGAAGACTGTGAGGTGCAGAATTTCAAGCTTTTATGGGAGCTGAAACCACATCTGCTGTCACATGCCAGGAGGCTATGAATTATCATTCCATACAGATCACTAAAATAGCTTACCACGGCATATTTGTCCTACTAAAGCTGCTGGTTTGAATGTTTTACGGCCTGTGAGATCTTTACATTTGGAAAACTGCTGACTGGTGTAAATCCTTCATTTCTCATGAGTCTCCTGTGTTCAGTATAGGTTTGTTGACTGTCTGCATCAAAACTTCACATGTCTTCACACACACAACTGTCAATGAGCCCAACTGGCTTTTGTGCTTTCGGTTGTACTGGTGAATGATATATTTGATTCCATCCTGTTACTTTTCCTAGCAACTCCTTTTGTTTGGGTATCCAACAAATCATTGTTTGTCTCCTGGGTCTTGCATATACATCAGATCAGTGAATGACTGTCTAAATCCTACTAAACATACACCACTTTTTTTGTAAAATGCACCCATTTCAAGACCCTCTTTTTATATCTTAAGCACATTGTCGAATTAAATGTTGCAATAAACTATTATACATTGAAACAATATATAAACCGGTGCATAATGCAACTCTTTAAAATCTAAAACTATGACCGAATTTTGGCTCACTCACACTTTTTTCACCACTTTTTCCACCCTGGCAGGCAGCTGTTTTCAGCTAAAAGAGCACTGATAATGGCAATATATGCTACCTGCTCAGCCTCTGAATATCAGTGAACCTAATGATCTTTCAGGCATACACAATTAAATACTGTATATAGTTTTGATGATACACATATGAAATTGCGTAAGAAATCCAACATAAAAGGATATTTTGGGGAAACATTTGAACCAAGTGGCACAGAGGTTAGCACCGTTGTCCCTGTGTCTGCGTGGGTTCCGTTGGGCTCTTTGTCTCCAGATGTCGGCCCTGTGATGAACTGGAAACCTCTCCAGGATGTATCCCCCACTTGGAATAAGCTCAAACTCCCCCGTGACCCTGTGTAGGATAAGTGGTGATAGATAACAGATGGATGGGCAACGTCTCAACACCGCGTACAACTATTATGATGGCAGTGTAAATCCTCACCTACTCAAGCTTCAGAAAAGAGAAAGACTATTTGGCAAAAAGAGGGACAACAGCACCCTTTGAGCAACTGGCCAGTCACGAATAACATGTATTTTAGACAGGGTATCTATATGTGCTCAGCAGAGTATTGCGTGCACACACAAGGCCGCAGAAGGGCCCAGGGATAGGGTGGCGTGGTGGCATCAGCTGCTAGCAAAGAGCTAGCAAGTGAAGAAGAAAACAGAAGAAACGTCATGTACCAGGATAGGACACAAGGGGCTACTATTATAGCAAATGGACTGACACATTTTCTGCTTGTGGTCTAAAACCAAATACCAAAAATCCCCTACAAAGAATGTTTTAAGGCCTAGCGAACATCGGAAACAAAATGTTTCATTTAAATCAAACTCATTTCAACAGCTTGCTTTTCTGCTTTGGATATAAAGCAAAATGTCATACAATGTTATGATAGAAGACTACTTTAGGGAACATCTAGACAACCTATTTACACTTGAAGGAGCAAAAATGACTTTAGTAGCAATCAGTCTGCTCCGAGCTATAATGAGACTCTGTTTTTCCTCGCAGACTGGCTGCGGCAGGTGGTCGAAATGATGTCATGTAAAACGATTTCACCTCACTTTGTGTAAAACTAAACCCGAGAGCCAGTTTACAAGATTTAGCAGAGCGCCACAATTTATGTCTGTCTATTTTAGGCTGTTCAACACTGAAAGGCATTAAAAAAAAGTCTCACTAACTTAGAAGTACTGAATAAATCTGATATGGCGAGGAGAACTAGTGATGTGATCTAGCGGTTGCCCGTAGGATAATTTTGACTTTGGTTAATGCTGTGTGCATATATTGTTACTACTAGCATTGTAGCATGAAAGTTAATGAAATTGATGATCAGAGATGTTAGTTAATGTCATTTGTAGAAAATACTGTACATTTTTCCAAGGAAAAGCCACATGCATAAATGTATTGGTATGTACAGTACATCTATGAAGGCTGATATAAAGAGCTCTGCAAAGCGGAGTCTTTTTTTTTAATATATATAGGTACTTAGTGTTTCCTCAGCGGTGTTACAGCTCCACAAGTTTACACCTAAATTACACATGGCCTTTAAAGCAAAGTGGATAATTAAACCTTATTTCCAGAAGCAGAGATGAAATGTTGACCATAGAAGTGTCTGACTTAAGGAATGTTCTTTGCTAACACATGACTCAGGCTGTGTTATAACAGAAACAATGAAATGTCAAAAAAACAAGTCAATCAGGAGAAATTTAGATCACATTCCTGTTACCAGGAGCCCACAGTTGCCTATGAAACTGTTTTCATCGTCTCAGTTAAGTTCTACAGGGCTTGATTAAGTTTAGAAACTTAAGCCTGTCAAAGCCAACTTCGGGGTTATTACAAACACAAAAGTTCCAGAGTTACATCACAACTGTTGTACTACTCCCGTGTCTGGTATCCCGATAACTTTTAAGACCCGAGAAGTTTGTTTACACCTAACTTCCTCTTGCCACCCTGCCTTCACTATTAATTCATCACTGAAAAGGTCCCTGGAAAATCTAGACCTGTCAGACAAAAAATATCAGCCTCACTTTTAAAGTTAAACAGCGCCACATTGTTGATGCAGCCTAATTGGGTGAGCTGACTTCTTTAAAAGTGTTCTCCCCCTTTGGGACACAATAATCTAGAAGTTCTTTGATGTTTCGTGTGACTGGAGTGGAGAAAGTTAGGTGATTAGCAATGGGCTCCCTTAGTCCACCTGGCTACTCACTGGGGACCAAAGGACAACATCTGTACAAAATCACATCAGAGAACCCCCACTGATGTGCTTCCTTTGCCCTCTGGATAGAGAAATGGGACGTGGTCTCATTAAAAAGTGTATTCCATGGTTCATAATAAACAAAAAATCTTTTATTATTTTATTTATTAGGCACCCCTTGCTTTTAATGGTTGCAGTTGCAGTTGCAGTTATTGAAAGCTTTGGACTCACCGAAGTATGCTAATATATGACGGCACTTTAACCTTTCTATCTGGCTACTATAGTTGGTTTTAAATGCTTATGGGCTTACCCTGAACACTTGAAGACTATATTTACAGTCCCACTGCAAATCATCTTCTGTTTTAAGAGCTGTTGACCTGAATGCTTTCCTTTGCTTTCCCTCACCTATGGACAACATAGAGTGTATGTATCCATACAGTGAAACCAACAAATGATCAAACACAGTTCTGAGAAGAAATGAGAAACCTGGAACCACCCTCACAGCATGGCAGATCATACCTGGCAGATAAGTGCGAAGATGAATCTGTCTTACTTGTGGCTACAAGGTGGATGTGCGGATTCTACACTGCCAGTGTGAAAGTCAAGCATCAGCAAAGGAGAAGCTAAAGATGAAGCTGATCTGCTGCATGAGCAAGTGTGTGTGTGTGTGTGTGTAATGGAAAGACCCACTTCAATATTTTAAAAAGCCTGCTTGAAGTCAGCTCCCAGCAACCCTATCCGTAGAGACTCTCTTTCCATGTTGGGGGTGGTAGCATTCAAGTTTAAGTATGTAATTCATACCAAACACCAAAATATGTCTCACCCTCACTGGTTTCCCTCCTACTTTAGACTTTTCCTTCCTTTTCTTTTTTACACTCACCTCTAAGTTTCTTCCTTTTTTAATACGATAATTATTGCCTATGTAAATGCTTGTTTCAAAGAGTTTTTGAGTCTTGTGTTTTCATAGTAGGAAAAAGACAATTTGTAAATAAAATTTACAATAATTTCTGCCTGGTGATATACATGATAGTGCACTTCCCGTACACTCCCTGTTCATAGAACGGAGCCTTGTTAGTGTTGCACCTGTGCTTCTTCTTGCTATATGAGGCCAAAGAAACAAGAATTAAAGTTTCTTTTGAATGTTGAGTTAAAGATAGCATGGACTAAAAAAAATAATCATCAATAAATTTATCAATCAATAAATTATGTGGCTGATACTGGGAATGTGAAACAGCTGCATATTCACACATCCAGCAGGATTCATGATGAGACAAGCTTTTTTATATAGCTGACCGGTTGAATGGCTGGCTCCCATTACTTAGTGTGAGTGGATTGAAACATATGAGACACAATCCCTTTTTGAATGTACTTTATAAAGGTCATAGTATAGAAGCTAAGCTGAGGTAGTTTACCTTGGTGCTCTACTACTGCGTGGCAGCTTAAACAAGGTACTAAAATGTAGAGGCATATATTCCAGGATATATACCCTGTGTGGACTGCAAGATAATCTTCCTAACAACAAATCGTTCAATTCTATGCAGGTTGAATGTATTTAAGTCATCAAGGTAGGCATTTTTATGCCTCAGCTAATGTAAGAACAAGTTGGTTTATTCATCTCGTCAAATGGCAGTTGTACTACAACTTTTCAAATGGTCATGTCCACTTATGACCAGATACATGGTTCAGAGGTACAATATATTGAACTTGGTGAAGGTGAAATTTACAGAAACAAAAAACACACACTAGCTCTTTCATTAGCTTTATAAAAAAAAAAACAATATTTAAATGCATTTGACCATAAAAGGCAGTGAAAGAAAAATACCACCTTTTTTTAAACATGAAGCCCAAACCAGAACTGAACAAATAAACTCTAGTTGTAAATGATGAGCTGTTTTTCATGTTCTGGAGCCATACATACACAGAAGTGTTTTTTTTTTTTTTTTTTTACTTAATTGGTTTAATTTGTGTGTGATTGTCGCCAAGATCACATATGTAAGCACTTTTCTCTCAATTCATCAAGCAAGTAGCTTGCATTCCAGAGTTTATGCAAAACATTTCACTCTT
>KV751316.1:7613530-7643751 GCA_001698575.1 Mola mola
TGGTAATCTCATTTATTACTACAGATATTACCTATAGCGATTAAACAAATATACTGTATATATTTGGCTTTACTCTACAATTCTGTCTTTATCCCTTGCCTCTGAGTTTAATTTGAAGGTGGGCAGTAAAATCAGCTCACAATCACAAACAAGAAGCAAAGGTTCCCCTGTGGGTCTTGCTCACTGGTGAGCTGGCTGAAGAACTATTTTCACAGCTGGAGATTTAAAAATGTGTGTCTGGAAGATTTCTGCTTCAGCTATGGTCACACCCTCCTGTAGGGTGAGCTACAGTTGTATAATCCTAATGACCTTCACTACAACAGCATTATAATAGCTGTCCTTTATTTTCAGACAATTCTCTGCCCCTTCAACAGTGAAATATGTTTGATGGTTTTAAAAATGTATTTGAAAGATTTTGATACTGTATATCACATTGTAATATGAAAAAATAAAAAAAATTAAAGCACAGAATTTACTTAAAAATTATTTCTCACATATTTCAGTAGATACTACGAATATACATATAGTGTATTTTTTACAGATTAGCATAATGTATAACATTATTGTAAATTCTTGTGTACAACACAATAGACTCGTACTGTTTTTATATTTTTCAACCAATAAGCTGCACTGTAAATAAATGAATATGTATTCTACTACCTGCAAAACAAAAAATATATAAGAGATCAAGATGTAATTAGGTATTGTCTATGCAGGAAAGCATCCAGTGTTAAACAAGCTAAGCCTCATAATATTTTATGAATAAACCTGTATATTTAAACTATGAAACTCTATGAATTGTTTTTGAAAGAAATTTGAATATACTCTATGCCTGAATATACTCCATGCCTCTTTTTCAATAGTTGTTAAAAGGCAAAGCAACATACGACAGCAACAACTTCTGGCAAATGTCTAAAGAGAATTAAAACCCTCTTGGGAATTTTTTTTCTCTCATTAAATCTGTTACACCAATGTTTCTCCCTGTTCACATAAGTCTTTGCTGTGTTGTAATAGTATTCCAATGAACTGTCAGCAATGCCTGGTCAAAGAAAGTCATTTTCAGTTGACTTCAGGCCCTGGCTCTTTTGCTCCCTTGTGAACCACCCCAAATGAGAACCACCTATGAATTTCCAGACCCCCGAGTTCCAAAGTTACAGAAACAACTTTCTAGCTCCAGCCTTGGTTGTTGAGCTTTGAGAAAACTTTTTTTTTTCCCCATTAAAATGTCTCTTTCTTTTGTTCTGCTTATTCTTTAATCAATATTTGCCAGACTTTTCATAATATTCCACAAGCTGTGGTCTTTACACATCCACATGTGAGAAAATAAGCACTGACCTCACAGATATGTGACTGTGTCTATTAATGTTTGCGTTTGCATTTGCCACTTTCCTCCATCATTCTTGTCTTTTTCTCACAGTACACGTACATATGTGACCTTTGAGTCTGTACCCAGCTGGTTCTTGGCCACGCACTTATATGTACCTGTGTCAGAGGTTGAGGGTCTCTGAATTATAAGTGTGCCCTGTGGGTGGAGTAGTTCACTACCTATTGGCTGGCCAAGTTCTGCTGCTGAGAGAACTGAATGATCTGGCAACTGCCAGATGATCTCTGGCTTTGGGATCCCAGTAGCAACACATGTGAGCTGGATAGGTGTCCCTTTCAATGCCTTAATATTGGGTGGAGGCCCAGTTGTGATCCGTGGAGGGTAGGCAATGATAACAACAGGGACAGTGAGTACAGCTTCACCAGCATCATTTCGAGCCCTGCAAATGTAGTTCCCACGATCGCGTGGAGTAGTATCCTGAATAACAAGAGTACCATTGTCTAGTAACTGGTAGCGCCCACCAACACGAGGCCGGGAATATGTGTGGCCACCAGGAATGGTCCAGTAGATTCTGGGTTTGGGACTCCCGTCAGATAGACAGTGAAGAAAGAGTGGGTCTCCAGATACACTGCGTATGATCCCCCTAGGTCTTGTTAGGATGTAAGGCTTCTTCCCAAACTCCAAAATGATTATCTTCTCTATGTACCCCATGGAATTCCTGGCACCACAGCGGTACTTCCCAGCATCCTCTTTGCGAGGGCTGTAGATGACTAAAGACCCATCGTTGCCTACGCGGTGTTGAGAGCCACGGTTGGTTTCACCAGTAAAACGTGTTCCACTAGGCAAAGTCCAAATGATTTCCGGCAGTGGGTGTCCATCAGCAGAACAGTTCAGAACTACAGTTTTCCCAATCTGAGACATGATGCGTTCATTGAAAGGGTTTTTAAACATTGGTCTTCGGAGCCTACTGGTGACCTCTAGTTGAACCACCATTACTGCCTCTCCTCCATCATTGCTCGCCACGCAAATGAACTCTGCTGTATCAGTTGGCCGCACGTTTCGAATCTCTAATGTCCCATTATGGTGTACATTTATTCTGCTGCCAAAGTATGGTGCTTTCAGAAAGATGTTATCAGGCATAATCCAAGTGACACTAGGAGTGGGATTTCCCTCAGCTTTACAGTCTATTAATTTGCGAGAGAATTTAGCAACTACATCTTTTATTACAGTCTTGCTCTGTTGGTAGCCGTTGATCACAGGTGGATTCCCATAAATATTAAGCTTATAGACCCTTTTACTTTCTCCAGCAGGGTTGCGAGCCATACAAACATATTCCCCAGCATCGACAATTTTCACATCCTTTATATCCAGAGAACCGTTTACATGCATTAGATAGCGTTCATTAGATGCTGCAATTACATCATTGGAGGGCAGTATCCACAGGATCTTGGGTTTCGGTTCCCCAACTGCTTCACAATCAAATCGAATGCTCACTCCCGGCTTCACTCTGGCATAGTTCTGGCTCGACGGGTGTATCTTAGGGGCAGTAGTCACCACTCTGATATGTATAATCATCTCATCCTTGCCCACCTGGTTCTCTGCATAGCAGGTGTAGTCCCCTTCCTCTGACATACCAACCTTGAGAAACATGACACTGCAATGTAAATCACATGAAAAGTTTTTTTATGTTTCATGGCTTAAGATGACTTGTTATTGCATACCTGGTTTAGGTAGAGAGTTCCATTATCAAAAAGTGTATAACGCTGTGCTTGTCCTCCTCCATTGCTGCCATCAGACTGAAGAACACTGCTGACCAATGTACCATCTGGTAGACCCCAGGAGATCTCTGGCTTCGGTGCTCCTGAGGCTTTACAGTCCACGTTCAGGTCATTTCCGTAGGCTACCGTCTTCTTTTCGTAGAGTTTAGGATTTATCTTGGCTGGCTTCATTGACACACTGACCTTCATGAGTTGAAGAGCATCACCAATTTTGCTTCGTGCCACACAGAGATAGTCTCCAGCATCTTTATCACTCACAGTGCTAACAATAAGTGTACCATTATCCAGGACCTGAATTCTGCTCCCGATTCTGGAAAAACACATGGCAGCATATTAGGGACGTGTAAAACATAATAAATACAAATAAGCATTTTTTACTTAAGTGCAGAATGTGGATACAAGACCGTAGACAGAAATATATCTACAGAGGAGTTTGTATATTTATATCTATTGGTTTGCGTATTACCTTGAAAAATAATGGCCAAATGGCATGGAAGAAACTGACTGTTTTCATAATGCATGTAACGAACATTACTTTGAGAAACACAGTAAAATGCACAATTTTAATCATTATGTCAAAACCGTGTCTCTTCTCTTTCACACATCCTCGTAATGTCCATAACAGCAGTAAATTATTTTTATACTAAAGTCACACAAGTCATTTATATATACACCGTAAGAAAGATAATTCTATTAAGGCACTCTTTTGCTTCTCTCTGCTGATCAAAATACATTTATTTTTCCAACTTAAGTTATGAAGAAATTTGACTTATTTGATGAGAAAGGACATATGCAATGGTTATTGTGTTGGTACTGATGTCTTTGTAGCTTCAAAATAAATATGACTTGGGTAATAAATATGCGTGTCACTGCAGCACAACAGCACAAACCTATTGTTCACAAATATATCATGTCAAATTGTCACATAAAATGTCTTTGAGGGTTTTTTTTAACTTTAATTTTGCTTGATCAGCATGGAAATCTAGTGAAATGGAATAGAAAGAACTTAACTTACAAGCTTATGATGTTGTTATTATGCTAATGTATTACTATCTTAATGGTGCACTTCTTCACTAATTGTTGGGTTTAGCAAAAAATGAAATACATTCCTCTGGGAATGACAAAGTTCTGCATTGCAAATTCTGCACAGCCTTTAAACTAATCTAAATCTATTTTGTCTATTCTATTCAAAATGTTACCAAAGTCTAGGTTAGCCTCTACTGATAAGTTTGCTGTATGCTACCATCTACAGTATTTTTCTGTGCCAACAATCAAGGTAGTAATACCTGTGCCACTGGTCCACCACAGCTCTAGAGGGCAGCCTCCACATGATCCTGGGTTTAGGGTCTCCTGTAGCTGAACAGTTTAGTCTCAGCTGGTCCCCGAAGGACAACTCTGTCATGCTTTCCGACGTCTCCACTATTTGAGGAGCGGACTCTTGTGTCTCTACTGTCACAATCACCACCCTTCTTTCCGAGCCAGTCGAGCTGGTAGCAATACATTCATATTTCCCACCGTCTGTTTGAGTTACATCCTTAATGTGAAGGGTTCCATTCTCATACACTAATGTCCTTGTTTTACTGGAAGGTCTGTTTGATTGTAGCAATGACCCATCATTGAGAACCCAGTGAATAGTAGGCTGGGGGCTGCCTTGAGCAGTGCAGGGTAGCCACAAGTCTTGGCTAACACCTTCTTTCACCTGCTGTAGTTTCTCTTCCATAATGCCTGGGGGAGCTGCAACCACCTGCAGTCGGACTGTGGCTGTATCAACTCCTGCTGGATTACTGGCTATACATTTATAGTGTCCTCTGTCATAAACAGACACATGGTCAATGACCAAAGTCCCCTCAGCAGTTACTGACACTCTACCCTTCTCTGTGTTTTGAACCCTGACCCAGGTTCGGTTGGCCAGGATCCAGGATATTGTGGGCATGGGTCTACCCTCTGCTTTGCATTCCATTTTCACAGAATTTCCAGAAAGAGACTTTACCTCACGCACTTTTGGCTCCAGAATGCGTGAGGGGTAGGAGACAACAGACAGGGTGACAAGAAGCTTATCTGATCCATGATTGTTTTCAGCTAAACAGAGGTATTGACCGTGGTCTTTTATGTTGGCATTGTGGATTGACAGCGTTCCATTACTAAACACTTCAAACCTTCCCCTATTCCCGTTTATGGTAATAATGTTTCCTGTAGGAAAGAGAAAGAGAAGTTTTTACGAGAAACATTAAATACATCAAGTAGTTACTTTTGCTTTCATCTTAAAACCCACTTCTTCCTCTATTAAGATTTACTTTATTACCATTATTAGTATTTATTTTTGATGCTTTCTGACTGTTTTATGTTGTTACCATTTTATCAAAAAGCCATGAAAACACACACAATAAGTATTATAAGTTCATAATAACACAATGTCATGACAAAATGTAGTGTTTTGTCAGCATTTTGTCACTGACTTCTCACTTAATCCTTTCTGTGCTTTATGCTTGTGAAAATAGGAATGGTATTTTCATGTGACATTTTCTAAAGCTTTTTCCAAATGATTTCCAATTTTTTGTGTACCTGTGCTTAGGAGGCGCTTCCAGTTTATAGTTGGCTGAGGGTTTCCAATAGCCTTACATGGCAGGAAAGCATCTGAGTGGGATAAAACATTGAAGCTGGCTGCATTGCCCCCAATCATCTTAGGCTTCCCTGGCATGATTGTTGTTGTGGGTTCCAAGTCAGCAATACTGGAACTTGTAGCTCCATTTCCAGTAACGTGATCATAAACACTGGAGTAGGCAATGTTTCTTTCTATGTCACTGTATGGAGTAACAGTGTTGACGTATTCCTCCTGCACTGTAAAGATGGTCATTGTGTCAAAAATACTGCCTTTAGCTGCACTGCTCTGCACAGTAGGTCTGATTCTCCTTACTGGTGGTCTGCGACCATTGTTACTCCATGTTGGTGGTCTAATTTTGTTAATGCTGCCAACTCTGGTCCAAACCTTAATGTAAGTCCCTTTAGTGGTAGTTGGCAATACTGGGGTGGTGGGAGTTAATGTGGTTGAGGAGCTAAAAGGTGTCTTGGTTGTAGTATAGACTGGCAAATAGTTAGATGTGCTCCAGTAAAATTCCTCCAATAAGTCCTTCTCCTCCTTTAATGTTTGATCAATGGATTCAGCTACTAGTGTTGTGCTCTCTTTCCTAGATGATGTGTAAAAGGGAAGACTTGAAATTATCTGTTGAGGTAGTTTTGTGGTCTCCAAGGTTGTTACCTTTTTAGAAGAAACTTTAGTTTTTCTACTAGGGTGTAATTCAATGATTGCAGGTCTATTAAAGGGTCTCCTGCCCCTAAAGGGCCTTCTCCTCTGCCCTTGTCCTCCTCTTGTCCAACCAGGCCTCTGTCTGATTACAAACCTATTATCATGTAGTCTCCCAGACCCAGAGAAAATGGTTTCATCAGTATTTTCAGCTAAAGGTGATTTGACATTTGGTGGGGAAGGTAGGGTCTGTAATACTGGTGGTGTTTCAGAAGTGGTAGAGGGCCTGGAATAATATGCTGAACTTGTAGCAGTGAGATGGTGAACAAAAGGTCCAAATGTTGTGAACTCCATATCTGAAGAGGACAAACCTTCATAATCCTCATCAGAAGAGCCTTTTTTGTTCTTTGAATAGTTATTTGTTAGTCTAAATGGGGACAGATTCTCTGTTTCAGAGAGTGAGTTTGATGGGGTGGTGGTAAGCATAGTAGTAGGGAATGAGGTTGGGGCTGCTGTTTTGGTTTCAGCTGTAGTTTTAGGAGTAACTTTTCGGCTGATGAAAGGCCTCTTTAGTCTGCCAAGTATCTTTTCCTTTTCATTGCTCCCAAACAGCCTGTTCCATGGAATTTTTCCACGAATAACCTTAGAAGCAGTCGTAGTTGTGAGGGCTCTGGTGAAAATTAATAGTTCTTTTTGTGTGTTAGAAAATGGATAAATTGTAGGGTTAAACTCATTAGACGTTATATAGCCACAGGAAACTTCTGATCTTGACTGTACTCGTATTAAGGGGGCATCTGAAGTAGTGTAATAACTTGTAGGAAAAGCTGTAGATTTTTGTATAGAGATGGGTCTGGAGGATGCTGTTGGTTTGAGCACTTGCACATCAGTCATGGATGGCTTCCTTTTGTCTTCATCGCAGTCACAGTCTGAGGAAAGAGGTGAAAAAAAAACCCAGAAAATACAAATACACAAAATATCAGCTTAAAAGTAAACACTGAAAAATTAAGCAAAAACTTCACAATGACTCTCTTTGCTTACAAAACAACGTTCCTTACCTGTTGTCAGTTCAATGTTATATGGCACTGGAGCATTCTCTTTTGTCTTAATTGAGGGCTGTTTAAGTTTATTGAAGAAAGACTGTATGTCAGTAATCCTGCTTGGTTTAATGATCCTCCTGCGACCTTGGAAGGTCCTTCTGCGTCCCTTTCCTCTGCTCTTCTTGTGTGGTATGACATGGATCTGCTGCTCGGAGATGATTGTGGATCCTGCTGGCAGGTGTGGAGATTTGATTGTTTGGTTAGTGTGGAAGGTTATCCCATCTTGTTGCCTCTCTGTGGTGGTGATGGTTGTGAATGTCATCTGGCTTTCTGAGTCTGTAGATGTATTAATGAGTAGATCCACTGGGCCCGAGCTATCGTTCATTGGAGCGACATTTGTGTCTGTGGTAAGTGAAGGGGCTGCCCAAGTAGATGTCTCTGGCTCTGCAGGTTGCTCTCCTGAGAACTGGAGCTGAGTTTCTTGTGACGAGTTTGGTTTGATAGTTCCTTCCAGGGCATAAAATTCAGAGGTCTCACCAAAATTAGAAAGATCTGTCTCGTGTGAAATTACATCATATGGTTTAACTGTGCTTTTTTGACTTTCACCCCCCCCTGCTGGACTCTTTGTAAACTTGGGCTTATCGTTTTGTTTAGTTATTATAGCAGTCTGCTTGCTGTTCTCTTGCCCATATAGCATACTTTTCTGTGGATAATCTGTCGTTGGTTTAACTATCAATGGAGTAACAATGAGATGATCTTCATTAAGATCCTCACCAGAGCCAATTTCATTTTCACCATAAAGACCAGTGTTTGAGACCAAAAGTTGTATTTGCTCATTTTTGGCACTGGCCTTTAATCGTGATCCATACTTAGCCTTTTTCATAAATTTAGCCAATTTCTGTGGGTCCACTTTCCTTGAAGTTTTATCGAAGACCCTACTACTCCAGCGATGCCTGTTGATAAACTGATCCCTTCTTTTCTGTCCCCGTTTCCTGTCAGCACCTCCTCTACCGTGTGACCCAAGTCTGGAGTAAGACAGATCTACTGGGATTGTCCTGGATTCCTCAATAGTTCTGTCAGTGGGACTGGAAGAAGGTATCTCACTGAGGGCAACTGTGTTTTCAGTCAAACTAGGGTCAATCTTGTCCCCTATCCCTGATCCCTCACTGTCTAAAATTGCTACTGTCTCAGACTTACCTACACTCAATGTCAACTGAGACACAAGCAAATCAACTCCCAGGAGATTAGCAACCAAGCACCGATAAAATCCCCTGTCCCTTGCTGTGAGACTCTGGATCAGCAAGGTTCCATTTTCATACACCTTCCTGTTTCCATGGGACTTGTGTAGTACTGATTGATCAGGGAGTATCCACTGGACTGAAGCCTCAGGACTCCCTGAGGAGCTGCAGTCCAAAACCAGATTTTCACCCAGCGGCCTTGACAGTTGGACACCGTTGACGTCAGCTTCTTCCACATTAGGGGATATAACTGTCACTCGAAAGATAAGAATATCTGCATCTAGGTAGTTTGTGGCAATGCACCGGTACACGCCTGTGTCAGAGGAATCTGCACCTTGTACGGTGAGCTTCCCTTCAGCGGAGATTATGATCTTACTGTCCTCACTGGAGTAAGGAGCACGGACCTTAGTTCCACCTGGTAAAATCCACTCCAGCAAAGGCTTTGGTTCACCCTGGATTTCACAGTTCAACTGTACAACACCACCTATATTAGAATAAAAAAAGGGATTAATGTAAAATGTTTGAAATACTAAGTTGCTTTTTGCTATGTAATATGCATCAACTAATTTAAGCATATGCACTGATGTGAATCTCATAGCAGTTATCATCTAGTTTATTGAGGATACATTTCTAACCCTCACCTGTAATTACAATGTGTTCAGTCTTGGTTTGATTATGTCGCTTGATCATAGTCCAGGAATAGCGGTCCCTCGTAGGTGACTTGTTTTCCACACGCAGGTTGACCACAGACTGGTACTTAATGTGAAGTGTAGAGAAAGTGGTAGCAGCGCGGTCAAGCTGAAAACTCACCTCTCCTTGCATCAGCCATGCAGGAGAGGCTTTAATCTCAGCCTCAGTGTTTGTGTGAATCTCGTCCTCTACCTCTTTTGTTTTAATCTGACTATACCTGTATATCATTTCTGGACTTCTTGCTAGCATCAAGCCTCTCTCCAGTCTCATGGGAGAGTCACTGTAGATGGCAAGGATCTGCCACAACTGCTGTATATGTTCATAGTCGACATTACACACCAAATATGTAGTTATATCAGCAGTTAGTAAGGTGACATTTTTTCCCCCCTCCTCCTCCAAGATTTGTGTCAGATTCTCAAAAGCAGAGGGTCTCTGGACACTGCAGGATAAACTTGCATCATTATGGAACTGGTTGGTCAGGTTCATTTGTAGGGTCCCTAAGGGTGCAATGAAGTCCTTGGGTGAAACTGGAGTAAAGTCCCCCTCATCCACACTGATGTTTTTCTGTTTTAGGTGTGGTTGGATCCAGGGTTTGGAACAAGTGAAGGCATCCCTGGGGAGACGGGATAGACTTCTGTTGTGGAAAATGACAGGATTCCGACAAACAGGACAAATCAGGCCACTTGGATATCTCCTGTCTTGCTTGCATTTCGGCACACCTGGAAACATATAAATGAATTGGTTTATCATTTAGTTGATCGTAAGAAAAGAACATTGGACATTTGGTCCAACCAAATCAAAGTGATTAGGGAAATTTGCGAACCAGAAAACATCATCATCATTATACCGAACTATAATTCATCAGTTGACTTTTAAATTAAGTAAATCATAAAGTTCATCAGTGTCTTGTTTTCTGTAGCCCTCGGTATGAGACAATATGAGCTCTTTCTCTGGTGATGTCTGTGTAAAGATTTATGTGGTCCCCTTGGATAAGCCGTTGCTTTGGATAAAATCTCATGCCATAAAAGCTTGTAGGAGGCTTTGAACAGGGGTAGGCTTATCAAAGTTTGGATAAAGCTTTTTTTCATTAATAAAAGGGAAATACAGTATTTAAAGAAATATGTGTATTTCATCATTAAGAAGGAATGGACTCTCTTCCTTTGCAAATATGTTACAGGATTACATTTCCCAACAAGCACACACTCCTCACCTGTGTTCCTCTGTGTCCACACTGAGAACCATCTCATACGGCAATCGCATGTCCAGGGGTTTCCATGTAGAAAGAGGCTCTCTAAATGGCTGCAGCCTGAGAAAATATTTTCTGGGAGGGTGGTGAGCAGATTGTTTGACAGGTGGATGTTCCTCACTGAGGACACCTTGAACACCTGGTTGTGTCTCAGTGTGATGAATGTGTCTGGGTGAAGCTGCTGGAGATGATTACCCTCCAGATGGACCAACTGCAGGTTGGTCAGGCCATAGAAAGCCTCTGGGTTGATGAACTCTATGAGGTTGTGGTCCATGTGGAGTCTCAGCAGACTGCCCAGGCCTTTGAATGTCTCTTTGTTGATTTTCTTTACTCTATTAAAGGACATCTTCAGGACCTGTGAGATTGTATATATATATTATGCATATTGAAGTTGAATAAAATGCAATCCACTATGGAAGTACCACAACAGACCTTTTGCATGGAAGCCAGATTGACATGAAACTGAATGAATTATTATAATTAGTAAATTCCTATTCCATTTAGTGTAGCAGAGCTTAGCCAGTAAGCCAACATTCACAAAAACAGCATTTTGCCTGTATTTGACCAGAATGGAACAGAACAGTCACTAGTATCATTGCCAACACCCTTGTATTTCTTGCTAGCATTGTTGCTAGAGAAAAGGTCTATGATGTTTTCTTTGTGAAGCTTGTAGTATTTCATTTTTTTTGTCAGGGTCCGCTAGTGTAAAGTGTCTGTTAGGGTTAGTCAGTGTTTCCCCTCTTGTTTTGAAATCCCTACGTGTCTATTCCCCACTTCCTATCTAGTCTTGTCCCCCAGGTGTGTCTGATTACTCCCTCTCTCTAATGTGTCCCACCTGTGTCCAATTGTCTACCTCTCCCTCGTGTATTTAACCCCTGTGTTCCCTTCCTCCTGTGCCAGATTGTCTTGTCTTCCTAGTGAGCGTTCCAGTGTATTTTCCTTGTAAGTCTCCTTGTGTCCAATCTGTTTCTGTGTTCCGATTACCGAGTTTGCCTCATCTGTACCTTCGTGTAATTTGAATTCCTGGTTGACCTTTATTATTAAAATGACTACTGATTTAGGAAGTTCCCTGTGTATCTCTGCATTATTGGATCCCCCAGACCTGGTACCTGATATTTTTTGGACAATTTGAATTTCAATTTAATTTCTTTAACACCACCTGCCAGAACAACATCAGACCCAATTTTTTTTTTTAACATATCCTAAATACTATAAATTTTTAACTCATTAGTAGGGCTGGGCAATATGACAAAGCAGGACAAGAGAAAACGTCTATCAATAGATATTTCCCTGTAGCTTTCTATGACATTTGGCTCCTGCTTCACATTCGCATCTGGAATATTAACAAACATACACGGAGGAGCGAGACACTACAATATACCACAATCCGAATAGTGTTAATCTTATTAATGAAAACTATGACGAAAAGTGATTGTCAACAACTTTTTTTACTTGACGAACACAAGACTGAGGAGCTAAAACTAGATCAATGATGTAAAAAACGATGACAAATGTACATTAAGTTTTTGTTAAGACGAGTCAAAAGTGTTAGTGGTGGAGGAACAGACGATACTCTCCCTGTCTACTCGGTCTTTCAGAATGTGAGCGATGAGTGCAGACCAAATATCAGTGTTCTGTGTCTCTGTGGTAACAGAGTAGATGTGCTTCAGGAATAACCCCTTCACTTTAAGCAGCAGTAGTGAAACAGCAGACATCACCTTGGCCTGGAGAAGCCGGAGCCATCATTTACTTACAACTTAGCTTGTTACTAAACATTTTAAAACACTGCTAGACAGCCCAGACTAGCCACTAACTGATACTTCGCCACTTCATTCAACAGTGTTGACGCTTGCTCACTCTTGCTCTATCACACACATTATACGTATCACCAAGACAAGATAAAAACAAACTATATTTTATATCGCCCAGCTCGACTCATTTGGAAATAATCATTTGCATTTGGGAGCCTCTGTGCCTTCTCACAAGGACAACACATAGTTTCAAAATTTCTACAGCCAACCAAAGTACAGATTGGGAAAAAGGGAGAAGGACAGAAAGGGGGAAGAAATGAGAGATGAATTCAGAATGTGCACATTGTCTCTATCAGCTCTTGCCTGTGGGCCTAAAAAAATTCTAGGGGAAACACTGATACTTTTGTTTATATGCTGTCCATTCTGTTGTTGAACTGTTCCTGTTACTAAATCAAAAGACAGCGAAATTGAAAAGCTGTGGAAAACAATAACAACACTTCTTTTAATATGTCAAAGCAAATTTTTGATATTTGTTGATATCTGAACAAAGACATCATGGCAGGATGTTTGTACACCAATATTACAAGTCCGGTCTGCAGTCTGAGACTGACAAACACATGATTTTACCTGTAAGGACCTGAGGTCTTGGAAGGTTCTGTCTTCAATTGTATGAATCATGTTGCTGTGCAGCATCAAAATCTCCAATTTCTCAAGTCCTGGGAGATCAGTTTCTCTCAGGGTAGTTAAACTGTTCCATCTAGAGCAAAAAAAAAAAAAGTAAAACAAAAAAGAATTAAGTTCATTAGCTGCAATGTACCATATATTTGAATATGGAAGTTAATGAACAGTAAAACTAATCTCATTTAAGTGCTTTCAGCATTTCCAGTGATCACTTGCACTACTACTCTTTTAAGAAACATCTTTGAATATGTATTATTTTTCCTTTCCTATAGGATAAGAAGTGAAAACACTTGTTTAGCTCACTGGTGTACATTGCCGTTATTATTGATAAATTGTAAGTTGTGCTAGGTTTAACTCATTCCAGAAAAAAAAAAAAAAGAATTAAAAAAGAGTTTTTTTTTGTGATTAAAGATGATATTATTCAATAATACGAAAATGATAAACAACTGTCAATAAGCTGATGTCCTACCTCACCACCACTACTTTTTACATGCATGCCAACACAGTGACCATCACTGACAGTGATTTCGTGTTGTTTAAAGAAATGAAGATATTTTTGTTAAAAGCCCTGCACTGCGCTCCCGCACAGGTGTTTTGAGTTAAACTACATAATCAGACCTATAATTTTTTTAAACAGAAATGGGGGCAGGATGGTATGCTAATTACACCACAAGGTCACCACAGTTGTTAATCCACAAGTAAAAATGAGGTCCAACTTCTCCATTTGTAATAGGCAAACTATGCCTCTGAGCCAGCAAAAGAGTACGGTCAGGAAGATGAACTGCAGCTGTTAGTATAAATTAAGACTATTTTAATCTTACCAAAGTCTGTCAAAATATCTGCAGTATAAATTTTCATTCTGGTCTGACCACACATTAAAGAGGACACATCTAACACAGCTGTGAGCTGAATTTTTGTTAGCTGATGTATGATGGAATAATGTTTTGAGTTATTTTTTGTTATCTGAGGCTGCTAGGCAGTAAGCAAATAGCACAGCTCCTTTACAGCCCTTAAGGTATAAAGAAATTCAATATGTTTACCTTTAAAGCGGGATGTCATATCTGTACACACATTAATGGCAAACGTGACACCCCTGTTTCAGATTTCAGAGAGGCTGATAGCACAGAAGCTAGCTAATGGCTACAGTAAGCTGATTTTGGAGGCCATTTTGTTTCATCAGTTTTAAGAAGCTGGAAATCCACATCTAAGGAGCTACAGTATGTCAACTGGTAAATGGCATGTTTGCACTATGGCTAAAAATTATTAGTTAAATACTTAATTAATACCTATCAGGCATTGCTGACATTAGTTGTGTTTCAGAATTAACTTTTTAAATTCCTAAATTAGTCTGGGGTAATGTGTTGCTAACTTAGTCTCCAAAGGTCACAAATTTAAGTAATGTTAGCATAGGTGTAATGAACTGTAATAGCTTAACATTATTAAATTAAAGTTGACTTTCATTACAAATTTATTTCAACGTTGACCAGTTCATGCTGACTTTACATATTTTATGGGCACTTATGGTATAATGTTATCTTAAAAAGTGAACATGCAGTAGCTAACAATAGGCTCTTTGTGAAATGAATCCTGCTTATACAATCTGTGGTTTCACAAAATAAACTGGTTCCTCTCTCAGAGGTGATTCAGCTCTCTAAGAAAAAAAGCGCCAGAGCTCACCCCAGGTTAATTCTTTCCGCAGCTGGCTGGATGGAGTCAGGTACTGCAGTCAGGTATCTGAAGGTACAGTGGACTTCGGTGGGGACATTGCAGGCGCACGGTTTGGGGCAGCCACCGCTCGTCGGAGGCACCGCAGCCAAGAACAACAGAGCCTTCAGCAGCCACTTCCGCAGGTATGAAGCGCCGCGGGCGCACACACTCATGCTGCACGGGGACGAGGCTTCGGCTGCACAGACGAGAGGGACACGACTTTGTCCTACACCATTAACCCACCTGGAAATGGAAGCACACACCTTAAATCAAACAGGAATAACAGGAAAAAAAATAAAATAAAAAAGTTGCATTAGCAGATATAGCAATATTTTTAGGGCTCGAAATTTGCATCACTGCACGCACACGATGGATGGCAGATGTAAATAACGGTAAATGGTTGATGAGATAGTTTTATCAAAGGTTGATGTAAATAAAGTTACACTGAAGCAATTGAAGTTTCTCTCACCGCATCTCAGCAGCCGCAGAGAAGCTGCAGGGGCGAACAGAGCACGATGAAAGAGTAAAGCCACCACACGCAGTTTCAGCAGCTCCACACTTTGATTCCTCTCAAGCCCAGTGTGTCTGAGGCGCAGAGGGACGGGAGTCATAATCTTTGTGAGCGCCTGCTTCTGACTTTGGGTCCTCCGCCCCCTCTGATCTGCTGTAAAGTAGTCCTGCAGTCCTGGAAGGTCCAGGTAAAGTGTCTGCAGGAAAACCACACTTCTGTTAAAGCCAGTTCTTTGGACTGGATTGTTGAATCCTCCCTGTCCACGTGGGTAATTTATACACTAAATGGATCAGATATGCTACAGTGCATGTCTGTATGAAGATACGCTGTTTTGAAATATTGTCATATAGCACCTCCGAAAATTAGTTTAAACTTACAATTATATCTATGACTAGATACGCACAATAATCTCCCATCTCAAAGCTGCCACAAACCACAGCTGCAACAATTATTATTATTATGTATTTGATTTATGTAGGATTTTATTCCAGTCTTTTTGTAAATCGCAATCAGAGCGAAATAAGTTTGCTTGCAGATTTTTCATTGATGAAGACCCATAGTAGTTAGGAAAAACTTGATCCAATATACTCTTGTAAAGATTGAGTGAAGAGCTTAACTGTGTCTTGTGGATGTGAAAATTGTTGTAACAAGCGGCTGAGTGCATTGGGGAGAAGGGTTTGTGTGCTAGAGAAGCATGATTTGTTTCTTTGTTGTTCTGCAAACCACAAAGTGGATTTTGGTCCATTGTTTTTCTTTCCATGGAAACCATTTCCCTTCGGCTTTAACTTGCGACAGATGATTAAGTACATCGGCAGCTGTTGGATTTTCAAAACTGTTATATGTAAAATGTTCTGAGTTTAAAACTAGGATTCCTGGTGGTTTGTAAATGACTTTGATTCTGCAGCAAGTTGTTTGACTTGAGGATATCCCTCATGTTTGCATACATAGCTTATCCCCTCACTGACTGGCTGACAGAGGGAAACAATAAACTTATAGAGCTTTTCTTCTCTTTACTCTCAGTGTGGGCTAAAAGATGTGTGGAGGAATGGCCTGGCTCTAAAAAGTCACAGCTAGTCGGTACGCCCTGAGGAATCTGTAGACACGTACAGCACTGGCCTTGGTTTCTCACACTGCATAGTTATGACTGGGGGCGCAGCACTATGGGAGGCGAATGACAGGAATAGTGTGGTTGGAAAAAATATCGCGTTACATGAGAGACTTATTCAATATCTCTGGCATGCTTTTCCTAATGTTTGGAATTCCAATAGCTCAGCATCTTTTATGTTTGTCTGTTTCCTGTGTTACGGTAATATCGTTCACATTTCTTAATATTTTTCATTATTTATAACTGTCAATAGAAACATAGTTTTCCTGTACGTATATCAGTTAGCACATGGTTTAAAGAGGGGGAATGAGCGTGGAGCTACTGTAGGGGGAGCCGAATGAAGCCTGGTTACTGAAAAGCACCAAGATAGCAAACTAATCTTAGTTAAAATATTGCAGTAATCACATCATTGACTGTGTGATGAATAGATTCATACAGAAAATGATGCATTCGTATGAGTTTAATCATCAATTGCATTTGTGAACAACAGCAATCATCAACAGTGTATGTTTCTCCAGCCTAAATAACACTCACCACTCACCAGACTCTGGTTTTCTCTGTGACTTTCTAGTGTCTTATCTTTCCCCATCTGCTCTCTTTACTTTTCCTCACCATTCAGCAATTAAATTAGCAAATTCTCAGTGAAAATTATGTTAGTTTCACTATTTAGATTTAAAGATCGCTGTCTACCATTACATTTAGAGAAGGAACTGGCCAGCAGGATCAGTCCTCCCTGTTAGTATTAAGTTTCTCTGACGTGCTTTTTCTGCATAAAATGCAAAATTAAATTAACAAATGTAAGATTTTCTGATATGTTTATTGTTCAAATGACAAGTGAGGATCCATGTCCATGAGCAAACAGTAGTTGCAGTATGTTGTTGGGAATAGTTGTTCCATGTCAGGTATCAAGTCTTTTGAGTATGTTTAGATTTTTTTCTCTTTGACTTCCCTCACTTGCACATTTGATTAATTTACACTGCTGGTTTCTTAGACATGTAAGTATAGTTATAGTCAAATATGATACTGTATTAAATATTATTTTTTTTTAGTTGTAGCCATGTGTCACAAATCATCAAAGTGCAAACCCTAAATTGACTGAAGGATGAAGTTCAATGGTGATAGAATCATTCTTGACACACACCCAAAAAGTCTTAATTTGTTTATGTTATTTAGGTCTGTTTCCTGGAATTCTGTTCTGTAATTTTGCTCTTACTCATAGTGATTTAAATTTCATAGCTTTTCAATAGTACTGACAATAGTACTGAAATTGAGACCAGTTCTCTTGACAGGCCCTAATCAATTTAACATTAGACACATATGTTAACAGCTGTCTGTCATGAGTCTGATGTGACCTTTGGCTGTTCAGAGTCATGACATGGCATGGTGAGAGCAGCTCAAAATACTACTGGCTCCCTCACTCTCATGTTGTGTATTTTTTTGTTTTGTATTTTTTTTTAAATTTTGTTTTTTTCTTTTTATGCTGATGAACCACGTGCCAAAATTGACCACGTAGTTGGAATTTAACTTCTGGAACAGTTTAGGTCCAGTGCCATGGCACCGTGACAGCAGCAATACACTTTTTTACAAAGAAAGCATATTTTTTTTAGTCATGCTCAATTTAGAAATATATACATACATCCCATAAGCATTCCTTACCTGTAAAATTAATCAGATTACAAATACATCTGCATTACAGATACAAAATGTATTAAAAATGAAATAATTTCACAGCAACTGACTTGTTACATATCTCTAACTCTACCTGTTTTGCACTACTTGTAATTTGCCAGTGAGGTGTTCCTTGGAGATCTCCCACAGCATCGCTAACCCCTGGACAGTTACGTCCTTTGGCCCTCTTTCTGTTGGATGCTGACCTTTTATCAAAGGACTTAAGCCTCTGCTCTCGGCTGGATTTGGGCACTATGACAGGAACAATGTGTGGTGATTTTTGTGGACAAATTTTTCTCTTTGGTGTGAGTAGCTTCATTGAATGCCTCACTTGTTCATTTGAAACAATTTCCATACAGTTCCATGACTATATCAAATTGAGATATGTTCCATTTGCTCCAAACAGCAAAATTGTGTTAAACCACAATGACTTTTATTAATGTGTGGCTCCATGCTACACAGTGTTTACGGACATTATGTCCAAAAGTGGTAGATTGAAAGTTGTGTCTCAGTTCTCACATCATGAGTTACTTACTGCATTTTTTAAAGTGTGTTTGAAAATTACATATAAAACAGAGACCCTAATAGGCAGTTAAAGGTACAGTATTACAACAAGTCACATTTACAGTAATATCGCTAATTAGTTTTTCTGGTCTAGTGTCTGCCAAATCCTCCGTCAATGGCAATTTTCCAGTCCTGTGTCTTGTAATGACATGAGCTTCAATTTTGTTTACTTTTGAAAGAAAGGTTATGCTTTTAGTAAACTGCATTCCAGTTTCCCTCAGTGTTCACCACTCTGCATACCAAGATTTCAAATGTGCTTGTGAATGACTGTGGTGTGAAATTTGACATCTACTGACAGAAATTGTCGGTAACAGTAAACAGATTCTTATTCCTTCCTTTGTTTGTGAGAGAGAATATATGGTACTATATACAGTATATAAGTGTATATACTGTATGGGTTCTCTAAATGCAATGTACTTTCTCTTTCTTTATTTTGAATGTCTTTCAGTCTCCTGTAGGCCAGAAAAGCTCAAATGACTTTGGATTGATGGTGTCAGACATGTTTCACACTTTAGGAAGGAGCTATTTAAAATTCATTTTGTAAGAAAAAGCTCTAATCTCCAAACCTCAGTCTCACCAGAATTTTTCTCCATTCATTAATTTCTGATTTAAACAATGATATTGATCAGACATTATTTTAAATACAACACACACGTTTTTGATTATCTATATTTATTTATTTACCTTTATATTCACTGTAGGACTCTTGTAATTTCTGTATGGAATCTTGATTTTGTGGAAGTGGGCAATGCACTACAGGATGTGATGCAATGTATAGAAACACCTTCCATTTATTATTAAGTCATTGGAGGGATGATTTTTAAATATGAGGAGGATGTCTGTATTAGCAAGTAAATGAAGGAGATACTTAGTAGGCTGTAATGTGTTTATGATGAATCTCTGTTGTCCAGGTCTGAGATCAGCAGGATGCTTTCATTGTGATGACTGTGTTTGGCTGAAGGCAAATGAGTGTTTTAGTTTTCAAAACTATTAAAGAACAAAACCAGATGGTTGGATTTTGGCCGTAGGAACATGGGCTACACAAGGAAATAAGTTAGAATGGAATGGCGTGATAATGACAGAGCAATTTATTTACACTCTTTTCCTGAACATTGGTCTTGGCAAAACCATGCTTGGCTCTGGTTGAACTTGATCACTGATACTAGTCGTCAATGGGTTTTTGTCCAGAATTCGGCACTTTATGGGTAAATTAAGTTAGTTCTTTAAGTTCTTTAGAAGAGTGCTCTACTGAACTTTACTGAACTTTATCACGTTTGTCATACACTTTACCCCTGACACTGGAAGCAGCAGTCTGTGTCCTAATTAGTGTGTGTGTGCATGTGCATGAGTGTGTGAATGTGTCTTTATCTGTGCAGGCATGTGTTATACTGTTTTTACAGAACTGGAAAATGCTGTTTAGATCTGCAATTGATGTGAAAGAAGTGTGTTTATGAGACTGAAATCTCATAAACTGTGAGACATATTTGTAATATGCCTAACTTGCTAAACAACTTCTTTGTTGCTGCTGGCCATCTTTACTAATACAACTTCAGAATGACAACATGAGTTTTCAACCCATGATGGTGTTTTTCTCTGTTTGCATTAAATTAGAGGCCATGCTGTAGTGTTTCAGGAATTCTTCTTGCTGTGGTAACAACACAGAGAGATGAAAACAATACTTTTTATTTCTGGTATGCATTACTCAACTCTCAGTTTGCCTTTTAAGTAGTAATTCCTATCTTAGTTATTCAAACCTGTAAATATGAGAAACAAAACCATTGTACTGTCATGTAACTGCTTTAAGTTTTTTTATTCCATTCACAATAGAAAGATGAGCTGAAAATTAACCATATTATTATTTATTACTGCCTGCATTTTAATGTTGAGGCAATATTACGCAACTCTAAAATATAGTCAATTTTGTTGAGAAACTAGAACAAATTTAAGACCAACAGCTCTCTGAAAAAACAAATCTTACATTTGAAAAATGACCTCAGTATGGGAATCCCTTCAAGGTCAGTGAGCATGATAAAACCTTGGCTTAAGAGCATCTCTACATCTGATTCACCTCAACTTGCTTAATATAGACAACGTGACTTTATTAGTGAATATATAAGCAGAGACTTTCAGAGAGTAAAATGAAAACCAGCAGAGTGAGTATTAGTACAGTATTTGCAAAACCAAATACAATCCCATTTCCCTAAAAGCTGGGACATTGTTTAAAATGTAAATACAAACAGAATGTGATGATTTCCAGCTAACAACATAAAATATTGAAACACAGAAACGTCATTATTTCTTGAAAATTAGATGTTCAATTTGACTTTGATGCCATCAACACATTTAAAAAAGTTGGTACAATGACAACAAAAGACAGGAAATTTTGTAAAATGCTAAAAAAAATTAAAGAGAGGAGCAGAGCTGTCAACTGATCACCACCTGGTGGTGAGTTGGATTGGGTGGCGGGGGAGGAAGCCGGACAGACCAGGCAGGCCCAAGCGAATAGTGATGCTGGGCACGTCTGGCTGAGGACCCTGTGAAAATGGTCTTCAACTCCCACCTCCGGAGGAGCTTCAACCACTTCCCAGAGGTAGTGGCGAGCATGGAATCTGAGTGGGCCGTGTTCCGCGCTGCCATTGTCGAGGCAGCTGCTTGAAGCTGTGGTAGCAAGGTCGCTGGTGCTAGTCGTGGCGGTAACCCCATGACCCGCTGGTGGACACCAGAGGTGAAAGGGGCTGTCAAGCTGAAGATGGAGACTTACAGGTCATGGCTGGCCTGTGGGACTCCCGAGGCAGCAGACAGCTACTGGCAGGCCAAGCGATCTGCGGCTCGGATGGTCACTGAGACAAAAACCCGGGTGTGGGATGAGTTTGGTGAGGCCATGGAACAAGACTTGCAGTCGACGCCGAAGAAATTCTGGCAAACTGTTCAGGAGGGGAAAGCGGAACCCCGTCCACACGGTCTTCAGCGTGGGAGGGGAGTTGCTGACCTCAACTGAGTCTATAGTTCGGCGGTGGAAGGAATACTTCGAAGATCTCCTCAATCCTACCAATACGCATTCCGAGGAGGAGGCAGAGCCGGAGGACTTTGGACTGGGCTCTCTCATCACTGGGGTCGAGGTCGCTGGGGCTGTCAAACAACTCTGCAGCGGAAGCGCCCCAGGCGTTGGATGATATCCGTCCCAAGCTCCTGAAGGCTCCGGATGTTGTAGGGCTGTCATGGTAGACACGCCTCTGCATCATTGCGTGGACATCGGGGACTGTGCCTTTGGAGTGGCAGACAGGTGTGGTTGTCCCCCTTTTCAAGAAGGGGGACCAGAGGGTGTGTTCCAACTACCGGGGAATCACACTCCTCAGCCTCCCTGGGAAGGTCTACTCCAGGGTGCTGGAGAGGAGAGTGCGGCTGCTAGTTGAACCTCGGATTCAAGAGGGGCAATGTGGTTTTCGTCCTGGCCGTGGAACACTGGACCAGCTCTATACTCTCGCGAGGGTACTGGAGGGGGCATGGGAGTTTGCCCCACCAGTCCACATGTGTTTTGTGGATCTGGAGAAGGCTTATGACCGTGTCCCTCAAGGTGTCCTGTGGGGGGTGTTCCGGGAGTATGGGGTAGATGGCCTTTTGTTATGGGCTATTCAATCTCTGTATTGTCGGCGTCAGAGCTTGGTTCGCATTGCCGGCAGTAAGTCAGACCCGTTCCCAGTCAGGGTTGGTCTCCGCCAAGGCTGTCCTTTGTCACCGGTTCTGTTCATAATTTTTATGGACAGAATTTCTAGGTGCAGCCAAGCGGCGGAGGGAGTCGGGTTCGGTGGCCTCCAGATTCCGTCTCTGCTATTTTACAGCACCTATAAATCTGAGGCCATGGTTCTCAGTCGGAAAAAGATTGGATTGCCTACTCCAGGTCGGGGGAGAGTCGCTTCCCCAAGTGGAGGAGTTTAAGTATCTCGGTGTCTTGTTCACGAGTGAGGAGAAAATGGAGTGGGAGATTGACAGACGGATTGCAGCAGCGTCGGCAGTGATGAGGACGCTGAAGCGGTCTGTTGTGGTGAAGAGAGAGCTGAGCCAGAAGGCAAAGCAAAAGGTAAAGGTCAATCTACATCCCAACTCTCACCTATGGTCATGAGCTCTGGGTAGTGACCGAAAGAATGAAATCGCGAATACAAGAGGCCGAAATGAGTTTCCTTCGCAGGGTGGCTGGGCTCAGCTTTAGAGATAGGGTGAGGAGCTCGGACATCCGGGAGGAGCTCAGAGTAGAGCCGCTGCTCCTCCGCGTTGAGAGGAGCCAGTTGAGGTGGTTCGGGCATCTGGTCAGGATGCCTCCTGGACGTCTCCCTGGGGAGGTGTTTCGGGCATGCCCATCCGGGAGGAGACCCCGGGGCAGACCAAGGACACGCTGGAGAGATTACATCTCTCGGCTGGCTTGGGAACGTCTTGGTGTCCCCCCGGAGGAGTTGGTGGAAGTGGCTGGGGAGAGGAGCGTCTGGATCTCTCTGCTCAGGCTGTTGCCCCCGTGACCCGGACCCGGATAAGCGGCAGAAAACGAGACGAGGCTAAAAGAAAATACTCAGTGCAAATATCCCCCACTTATCTAGATTAATAGCAGATAAGTAATAGGATTGGGATTAAAAAGAGCATCATTGAATGGCTGATGTGGGGACAAGTGAAAGGCAAACAATTTTATTATGTTCATCATAGTAAAACTAAATAACTCAGGGATTTTATTCGCTAGAGTCCATAATATTGTTAACAGATTCAAAGAATCTGAAGAATCTCTGGAAACAAAAGACAAAGCTGAGAACCAATATGGGATGGCTGTGATCTTATGGCCCTGGAGCAGCGCCACATGAAAAACAGACATTACTCTACTGGTCGTCACTACATGGGCTTGGGAACAAGTCCTGAAACAATTGTCTAAAAACAGCTGGTTGCTACATTCACAGTTGAAACTCTTCCATGCAAAGAGGAAACCATATAGAAATCAGATCCAGAAACACTACTGCCTTCATTTAAGATAGAATGAGGCAAAGTCCAATGGTCTGAAATTTTTCTTTCTTTCTTTCTTTCTTTCTTTCTTTCACAAAATCACTGTGTTCTTTAAGTTAAAACAAGAGACGGGCTATCTTGTTTTCTTGTGAGGCTTGTTATCAAATATGGGGTTTCAATGTTTTGCAAATCATCATTTTTGTTGACACAGTGTCCCAACCTTTTGGTTATGGGTTTATGGGATTATTTTATTATTTATAATGGTGCTATTGGACACCTGCTTTTCTTCTTTCTTCGAAACACATTACACCTCTTGTGTGTTTTGTACATGTTCACCCGCAATTCCTAATAAACAAGGCATTTATACCTAATGTGTGTATTTATGATTTAACATATGCACCCAGTTAAGCTTTCAACTGCCTTGCAACCATGGCTTTGTGTGCCTTTTTGGTGCTTTTCCTTTAGATTCAGCTCTCAAATAATGGTCCATTTTAACATGCTTAAGCTATACCGCACCAAGGGAGTGCTAGGACAAAACCAGAAATGTTGACATAGTAAATGTATTCCCCCCTCTATTCACACAGCCAGTTTTCATATTGCGAGTCAGTTTTTCTAAACAAATGCAGGTTATTTTTGTTGCAAGTAGGACAAAACAGATCAGCAATTTTTTTCACATTTTCAAGTCGACATTTGCTTTTCCATTGTTTTACATGAGATTTTTCATGAAATAAACAAAAAGTCCTGCAATGTTAACACCATCCCATTATTCATTTTGATATTATTTTTTAAGACTTTTAAAACAGGCCTGTTACACAGTATTTGTGACTATGGCATATGTGTGGCCATTTATTGATGTTAAGTTAAATGAACAAGCATGTTAATGCATGTGAGTGTGCTCCTGACCTCATTCTGGTATATGTAAACCTGCCAGCAAAGTGTCATTTTAGAGACTTGTAAACCCATGTGTTTACTGCTTTGTTTATCCCTCTGATTGCAGTAATTTGGCTATCATGCTTACCCAACAATGCACTGGATATTTTCTGCATCGCACACCCTGCTCTCTGCAATGGAATGATAGTTTCCAGTAGTCTGGTGCTCCACATTGCTTCACATAGTTGAGTACAACACATTAATGTTGTGTGCTGGTTTGATGCTTGCTTTTTGCACACTGACAAAAGACATAAACTGAAACTAGTTGCAAGTATAATGAAATATGTCTGGTGTTTAAATCTAAAGGTTGGCTGTAAAAGTATGTTGTCAAGTGAGCAGTTTTTTGATGCTCAGAAGCAACAAGCTTATAGCTTGTTTAGCTATAAAAAAAGCCAGTGATTCCAGAAGCTACAGCAACAGGCCTCACTGACTAAACATGAAGAAAACATGAAAACAGATGTTTAATGCTCCAAAACATGAATTGGGTGACCAATGAACTTGAAAATGAAAGCATCCTTTGTAACCTTTTTATACTAATTTAATTCCTTGCCTATCTGTCCTCTGTACGATGAACAAAATATACTTTTAATGACATTTTTTTTGTCGCCTCCGCAAAACAATGAATCGATTCCAGGAAAGAACTATTTTTGCAGTGCATATGCAAACATGATGTGTTTAAAATGATTCAGTGCAGGTAGAGTGACATAAGGCTTAAACAATGGTATTTTGATATTGGTATATTTTTACTAATGACTGGCCTGTAAAGTTTCAATAGAAAACATGAAGTTGTAAATTCAGATTTTATAAAAAAACAGCCACATAATTCTCTCATTTGGAAAATAGTTGCCTACATTCTGCATGTATTCCTTCCACTATTTGTCAGGCCAATTAAGTCACTTTACTTACCTCTCACTTAGTTGTTTGTCTGCCTTTGGATATTTCCCTGATTACCAGCTGATTCCACGGCTTGTTCCTTGCTTGAACGTGTACAACTTACTTAAATAATGTACCTGTTCTCTTTCCAGTGTCACAACTTAGATTCAAGCCCCTTTTTTAGACAAAAAATGTTGTAGAGATAGACTATCATTAAACAATTCCATGATTGCATAATTACTGTTATAGTAATATTAGTAGCTTTATATTAATTATAAACTTGTTAATAACTATGGGTAATAACTAAGTATTCTGTGCAGTTTATCTTTACTCTATAATGTGTAAGTATCCATACAAGAAATCTCTAGGCTCTGGGTAGCTGAAGTACAATTTTTTATTCAAGTATATAAAAAATTTTCTTTAACTAATTATACCCGTTTCCAATTTAAGCAGTGAGTAGTATATACATAAATGCTTTGTCTTAGAGTACAACGAACTGTATCAAAGCTCTGTGTGGGGCTTAAAAGTGCATTGTGTTTAATTCCCAAAATAGAGTCCTAAAAATATTTGACTCAAGTATTTTCAAGTGACAGTTTCTTTGTGACCTCAGTGCTGTCCAGGTTTTCTGTGACAGGAACACATCTGAGTGCTTTATCAGTCTGAGGAACAACCATCAAGAAAAACCCTAAATTTGAAAACCATCAGAACTCTCAAGCAGAAGGAGATGAGTCAGCCAGGTATCCTATTTGACCGTATTTTTAACTGGACATTACAGAGGTAACTAATTTTCAGTTGATGGGTGTGCAAGTTTAAGTCAGTAAGTTACACATAAGACAACATGAACAGCAAAGGCATGCTTCCGTGTTTCCACCCTTAAACCTCCACTTTATTGTCATCAGTTTTTGGGCTGTTTCAGGAAACTGACCGTTTTAACCCGCACTTAACATACTGTTGGACATGTGTAGTAGATTAAAGAGAGAAACAGAATTTTCTTTTAACTTAACTTCAAAATTACCAACCAAGGAGTGACTACATAATCAATAGTTACATAAGTAGATGTATCTGATGCGATTGGTCTCAGCCATCTGGTATCGTAACTCTGATTTTTCCATTTTGTCAAGTCAGACAGAGAATAAAAAACATGGGAGATCAGATACTGAGTAAAATAATAAAGTACAACATTTAAAGGTGAAGCCGAGGTGCCAAGGGGAGAAAATTTACGCTCTGCTGTTAAGTCATTGAGTCATTTGTAACTCAGATGTAATTTATAGTGTTTAGGGTTGATTTAAACATGTTTGACCTTTCACCTTTAGGTGTCAGCATGTTTCACGCTATGCAAGCTACAGATATGGAAGTCCTGGAGATTTGTTTAAATGTGGAGACACCAATACAGTTCACAATGACAAAAAGTGAAATATTGTGATTTTATTGATCAGGAAAAAAATTTCAACTTCTCTTTGCTAGTTTGTCCTCTATCTCAACTGAAGGTACCATTATCATGAACATCAATCCGTGTTGACGTTCCAAAATACACACTGTAAAACACTGTAACCTCATCCTTGTGATCCTCAAATTGAAATTCTGAAATAAGATTGTTTTAAAGCTATTGATGTAATATATTTGATCAATTTTCTTACTGAATATGTCTTTTCTGTACATATTATATGAAAATATAATCATTTAAAATGTGAAATACACTTTATATCGGCAAGATAGGTCAAATATGCATGTACGCATCGTGTTGGCGGTGTCTGACCTGATAATCACTGTAGTTATGCTTTGTGGATGCGCTGAGGTTTTGTGCCAGTTTTTTTTTTTAGGTCATAGCACCATCTGCTGGAGACTAAAGAAGCAGGCAAAAAAGTAGCAGCGACACACAACCAATGTTTTTTTTCTGTTTCCCACGGAGAGGCATTGTTATTGTCCACTGAGGAAACAAAACAAAACAAAAAACATAATATAATCAGTTTTAAGTTATTTCTAATATTAAGGAATTCAATTACATATAATTTTCAAACTTATATTTGAGTTTGTGTACTTGCAGACAGAGGTCTAATGTTAATTGTACCTCTACCAGATCATTGATTCTATTCAAACTCTGCAGACCCCAAAGACTATTTAAATGGTGCATGCTGGGAGGATGCAGAATGGGAAAAGGAGGAACCAACAAATTTTGGTTTGGATCCTCATAAATAAGCAAATCGGAGAATTTTAATTTAAAGCGATGATTGTTGACTGTCAACTTGTCAACTTGACTTTATGGACAACAGTAATGGTCAACTGCTTTGTTGCAGACTAAAATAAATCTAATGACTTTGATGAGCTTCTTTACTAGCACCAACATGAGGGTGAAGTTTGTGGACTTGGAATTAATCGATGAATTGGCATGTAACTTGGCAAAGATATTAATGGTCAGTGTGAGCATGTTAGTGTTGTAATTTAAGCATTTAAAGGGCTGCTTAGCGTAATTATAAAGCTGCCAGCAGGGCTTTAGATTCATGTATCAGTTTGTGTACGTTGATTTAAATATCACCAAGCTATTGATTGTTCCTAAAAGTTTAAGCTTTGGTCCTTTTTTTTTATATTTAAAAATTTTTAGAGAGAAAAAAAAAATATAGGAAATTTACTGAATGTAAACTGTCTTGTCCGTCTAGCGAAATGCATTTGCCTTCTGGTATTCCTGTGTCTGGTGATAAGAGAAGAAATTCACGTGGAATGGGGTGAGAGGCCAACATTCCTTACGACAGAAGTATTGCATAGACCACTACAGATAAAGAGCTTATCCACTGCTGTTTACTACACCCAGTCCCATGATCATGAGGCACAGGGTGGAAATAATAAACCTCCAGATTCTTAACACTACTTTTTTTACTGGTCAGATTGGGAAAATCAGATGAAAAAATGGGATTAAAACTAAAGTTAAACATTTTGTATATCATTCTTATTTTCACAGTAATAATTCTACATTCACTGTTTTAACCAAAAAATTAAATGTTTATTGGTGATATATAGTAATTTATGAACATTTGTTATGTCAAATGGAGGTTTGTGTTGGGATTTGTTAGAACTTCAAGAGAAGGCTGCCAATATTCTGTGTGCTCCATTTCTTATTTTTGTGAGTAAATGGCACGAAAAGATTAAAACCAGAGGTATGATTGATGGTCTCTTCTGTAATTTTTTAAAAAAGTGGTCACCGATACTTAGTTTTGTATGAAAAATATTTGTATTTTTCTAAGATAACTGAGCCCTGTAGTCTGTAGTAACTTTGTAGGAACAGAAAAAAACAAGATCTGTTGAAATGTTGAGTCAGCCAGAGGTGAAAACCAGGGATCAGTCCAAAAAGGCAAAGAAAATCCACAGGCAGAAATCCAAAATCCACTAAACAGGGGAGATCCAGAAAACAAAACAGTTCACACAAACGAAATAAAACACCAGAGACACGACATGCTACACAAAGTAGTAGAAAACAAACCACCGCAACATACTGGCAAAGAAATAAGGGATTCCACGTACATAAAAATGGAAAAGTAGACACAGGGCCAACTAATTATGGCATTGATAGGAAAAGAGCGAAATTGTAAAACAATACGAAGAACACATGAGGAACAAACTGGAAACATGGCCATAGGAATTATTTTTTGGGTTGTCCATTCATCAGGTCCCACTCAGGTACACTATATTTGAAGAACATTTGGTTTATTTTCCATAGTTGGAACATAGATCTATTTAGACTGAAGGATGAATTGATTAGAAATTTGTGACTGCTTGTCAGGTTATTGTGACCTTACTAGTTGATGTAAGAGTCATCACAATCCATGCTTGGTCTGCTATACATCACCACATTACTGGTTCCTCTGTCATTAAACTGGCCTCCACCAGTCTCAGAGACTGTCTCAGTGGTAGTCTAATACTAAGTTATGATATTATAATGGTGCAAAGAGAAACTGCTGTGTGTTTATTTAATTGCTTACTCTGATCAGCCTTTATAGAGACGCCCAAATTAAATTCTGAGTCGACACATGTAGAATGAAGTTACTCCATCAGAATGGTGAAAGCTGGAAGTCCTTAAATGTGAGAGCATGGTCAGAAAGAAAGATCAGCTAGAAAGGACTTGTGGGACATGAAGGTAAGCATAATCACCTTCCTGGTTAAAGCAACCTATGATGTCCTTTCTTCACATTAAAACCTCAAACAATGGCAATGGAGATCCATCCTGCGTGCAATGCTCAACTGCAGCCACCATCAGACATATCTTCACTGGTTGTAAAGTGACTCTCTTCCAAGGCAGGTACACATGGAGGCCCATGTACTAGAATGTCTTGTAGCATCAGTTGGCATCAAGAGAATTTATACTAATGCCTTGCTCCCAAAAACATAGAGCGCAGTCCCAAGGGCACAATTTGTCTAAGAAGGGGACAGAGAGGTTCTCTTCTACTCCTCCACATAGCTGGTCAGCTGTAGTTAGCCCTGGACAGTTAAAGGCTAGCAGATGAAGGTCAGTGGCTTACAGTCTTATAGTTAGTTCCAAAGTATACTCTGTGGCATTACAGTACCTTGGGACCATGGGAGGATGCTCCATCTATTCTTTTCTGCTTATCCTGTTATGGATCGCGGTGGGGGGCTGGAGCCTATCCCAGGATCATTGGGCGATGCTTTTGATAAATGAAATGGAAGTTGGCTGCAAGGTCTTTGTTGCAACATACCATCAGGTTGAACTGGCAACAACACCAGATGAGGCAACAACTAGGCCCAGGACAGGTCAACATAGTAAATGTCTTTGATTACTTGAATATTATGTATTTGTGTCGCCAAGACCCAAGAAAGTAAACGTAGTGCTGGTCTTTGCAGTCCGTAGTCTCTGTGCTCTGCAATCCCTCTTCTGTGCCGGTGTCTCTTT
>KV751316.1:7643769-7664424 GCA_001698575.1 Mola mola
GTTGCCCCTCCAGCTCTTTGTCAAAGACCGCCTTGCTGCGAAGCAGGTGTGCATGGGGGGGAGACTCTACCTATACCCAGCATTTCCATTCTGCCTCACGTAGAGTCAGAACTGTGAGCAAGAGCACCTGGTATGTGTTAAAGTGGAAAGTACCTTTTGAAATCTGCAATACAGACATATCAGTGCATTATCAACACGTGCAACATGTTCATGTTAGTAGTAACTATGTGTGTCTGATGCATGTATATGGATCATAAACACATATCACTATTTAACAGGCTTCTTCTTACTATTATACCAGGATTTTTGCTGCTTAACTAGTCCTGCACCATTTGTCGCATGGACACAAAGGTCACATCGCTGCGTGTGTCATCGGGAATGGTGTGCTATGAGTTCTATACATTAATGCGCAAATGGTTTCAGAGAAAATTGTAAAAAACTGTGCAATACTTAATTTATTATTTAACAATAATGGGAAATCAACTCTAGAAGAGCTGAAGCCCACTCAACTTTGGAGCCAGGCCACACCATTACATTAACATAGAAAAAGTGATTTTAAAGTTTCAACGGGTCACAAGATCGTTCTGAAAGGGCTTTCTTATCTTTAAAACCATTTTCCCAAAAACGCTTTTGAAATTCTGGGTCGATCATGTGAGTCAGTCACATAAAAGGATATTTTTCTAGTCATATATTTCGTCATTACAGTTTTCATAAAGGAAATGTTGAAATCTCATCTCGTCACATGAGCCATGTGTATCGTCACGCCCCTTCTTTTTTGGAAGAAAAAGAACAATTAGCTCATCTTTCAGCCATGTACATAATAGAAGTACTGGGCCACAAGGGAAAAAATATATGATAGGGTGCTGCAGGGATAAACAAGTGCCTGTTATTCACTTGTACTTTCTGA
This sequence comes from Mola mola, assembly GCA_001698575.1. Lineage (NCBI taxonomy): Eukaryota > Metazoa > Chordata > Actinopteri > Tetraodontiformes > Molidae > Mola > Mola mola. The sequence goes on from KV751316.1 coordinate 7,644,677, forward strand.
ATACAGCTGTTGACACCACCCTAATATAATATAATATATTCCAAGTTTTAGTTTTGAAACTGTGCTTCAACTTAGAAACATTTGGTCAGTCTAGTTTGTGATAAGGTCTGTTTCATGGGATGGAGAATTAGTATTAATTTAATAAACTGATTCATCACATTGTGTGAGAGCCAGTTATAAAACACTTCATATTAATTATTTTCCCTCTAAACTTGGAACAGAATTTCTTCGGCACCGACTGGAAGTCTTGTTCCATGGCCTCACCAAACTCTTCCCACACCCAGGTTTTTGTCTCAGTGACCACCCTTGCCGCAGATCGTTTGGCCTGCCAGTAGCTGTCTGCTGCCTCGGGAGTCCCACAAACCAGCCATGCCTTGTAAGTCTCCATCTTCAGCTTGACGGCCCCTTTCACCTCTGGTGTCCACCAGCGGGTCATGGGGTTACCGCCACGACTAGCACCAGCGACCTTGCTACCACAGCTTCGAGCAGCCGCTTCGACAATGGCAGCGCGGAACATGGCCCACTCAGATTCCATGCTCGCCACTATCTCCGGGATGTGGTTGAAGCTCCTCCGGAGGTGGGAGTTGAAGACCACAGGGTCCTCAGCCAGATGTTCCCAGCAGACCCTCACTATTCGCTTGGGCTTGCCTGGTCTGTCCGACTTCCTCCCCCGCCACCTGATCCAACTCACCACCAGGTGGTGATCAGTTGACAGCTCTGCTCCTCTCTTTACCCGAGTGTCCAGCACATACGGTCGCAGATCAGATGATATGACTACAAAGTCAATCATTGACTGTCGACCTAGGGTGTCCTGGTGCCAAGTGCACTTATGGACACTCTTATGGCTGAACATGGTGTTAGTTAGTGTGGTGTGGTATGGTGTTAAGAGTGTCCGGCTGCTAGTTGAACCTCGGATTCAAGAGGAGCAATGTGGTTTTCGTCCTGGCCGTGGAACACAGGACCAGCTCTATACCCTCGCGAGGGTACTGGAGGGGGCATGGGAGTTTGCCCAACCAGTCAACATGGGTTTTGTGGATCTGGAGAAGGCTTATGACCGTGTCCCTCAAAGTGTCCTGTGGGGGGTACTCTGGGAGTATGGGGTAGATGGCCTTTTGTTACGGGCCATTTGATTTCTGTATTGTCGGAGCCAGAGCTTGGTTTGCATTCCATGTAGTAAGTCAGACCCGTTTTCAGTCAGTGTTGGTCTCCGCCAAGGCTGCCCTTTGTCACCGGTTCTGTTCATAATTTTTATCGACAGGATTTGACAGTTTTTTATGAATCTGCTATTTCCAGATGACGTGGTCCTGTTGGCCTCATCGAACAGTGACCTCCAGCTCTCACTGGGACAGTTTGCAGCCGAGTGTGAAGCGGCGGGGATGAGGATCAGCACCTCTAAATCAGAGGCCATGCTTCTCAGCCGGAAAAGGTTGGATTTCCCACTTGGGCTCAGGGGAGAGTCGCTTCCCCAAGTGGAGGAGTTCAAGTATCTCGGGGTCTTGTTCACGCTGAAGTGGTCTGTTGTGGTGAAGAGAGGGCTGAGCCAGAAGGCAAAGCTTTCAATTTACAGGTCAATCTACGTCCCAACTCTCACCTATGGTCATGAGCTCTTGGTAGTGAACGAAAGAATGAGATCACGAATACAAGCGGCCGAAATGAGTTTCCTTCCCAAGGTGGCTGGGCTCAGCCTTAGCGATAGGGCGAGGAGCTCGGACATCCGGGAGAGGCTCAGAGGAGAGCTGCTGCTCCTCCGCATTGAGAGGAGCCAGTTGAGGTGGTTCGGGCATCTGGTCAGGATGCCTCCTGGACGTCTCCCTGGGGAGGTGTTTCGGGCATGCCCATCCGGGAAGAGACCCTGGGGCAGAACAAGGAAACGCTGGAGAGATTATATCTCTCGGCTGTCTTGGGAACGTCATGGTGTCCCCCCGGAGGAGTTGGTAGAAGTGGCCGGGGAGAGGAACGTCTGGATCTCCCTGCTCAAACTGTTGCCCCCGCGACCCGGACCCGGATAAGCGGCAGAAAACGAAACGAAACGAAACTTGGAACAAACATTCATCCCTATCTGGATTTGGATCAATTTTCAGACATAGATATCAAAATCTATCAAAATCATCTATTAACAACTGTTTAATTATTGGACGAGATCCAGATTCGATCTAGATCCTGAATCTGGATCGGGCTCACATTCAAACACGGACTAATGAACAGATTTCAGTGTAACTTGTTTTGTTAGCAGGACTTGTCCCAATAAATAAATGTTACAGTTTTTGGAAAGATCTCAAGTTGATCTGGATCCTAATCCTGGGTCAAGAAATATTTCAAACATGGAAGTACTTACTTTTTCTAGGAAGTGTGCACTCTTACTGAATGCTTCTTCTAGGTATATCTCCATTCATTTTGTAGCTTTTTGTTTATGCAGTTGTACGAGGAATTCCCTATATTAATGCAGAGAAAATTATTATGTTAGAAAAAACAAAATAATGAAAAACAAAATATGTTCACATGGAGTTGGACAAATGACAGTCGTAGACCAACAGCACGACGCACCCTGCCAGGCTCATAATTACAAATATATAGGCTTTGGCTCGGTTTCTGGCCTACAATTTGAAATGAAATCCAGCTGGATACCTTGTTTAGATACTTCAGATTAATTTAGATAAATACTATAATATTTTTATCTGTGAAGATGAGAAGATCCCATGGGAAAGTAACATTTTCTATTCTGTCTACCTTTTATATTTTGCCAAAATGCTTAAAAAGTTTATCTTGGAAATTCCTCACTTGAGGTTTACGATTCCACTACATTTCTTCTTCAGCACACATCATGTGTTTTGTGTTACTTCTTGGTAGAGTAAGTTTCGATCTCTTAGTAGTATGAACATGAATATATTTTATGTATTACTCTGAATATAGTGTATTTTCTCACTCAATCGTGCCAGCAATGAGTTGTCAGTAAAGAGAAAAGTGGAAACATGCATCAGAGTTGGTGTGAGGAATTTGGAGTTTACCTTCAGAAAATGCCAGTAAACTGGCATTTATTTAGTCATGGTGAATATTTAGTGATTTCCTATTCAATTTCATGCCTGCCTGACTGCCTTGTTGCCAGACCCTTAGAATAACAAGTCCGTGTCAGTCTGTGAGTTGTAAAAACAACTGTTGGCAGATGTTACGGTGAAGATAAGAGAGGCCAGGATTGCTTTGCAGCTTTGCAGCCATGTTGTGGCTGTAAGCTGAGGTGATTGAATGGACCAGTTACAAAACTTTTGGTAAGCGTGACTTGTTTCAGACCAAAATATTTAAATTTAGAGCCCAGGTGTAAAAGTACCAAATTTGCCCCAGAAATATGTGGAAGTTAAACTCTTAATTACAGCCATGGCCTCTGTGACTATATCATTTAAGTGTTTAAGCATGTATTGGTTAGTTTTAAACAAGATACACACTAATTCATATGTATCAAGACAAGTAGAGGAGCTGTCATCCCTCTTTCCCACCTGAATGAAGCCAATGTTTAACTGCAAACAGTGGCCTTCAAACACGTGTACATTTGGAGAAAGATAGTAATTTTCTTAAAATATTTGCAAGCAACTCAAGTAGTCTATATCTCAAATAAATGTGCAAATGAAAAGAGATAGCTTGCATATTTTGGGATCCCGAAGAAAAAGTATATTAAATGTCTCACATCAATAGGAGAAAGTTAACAGTGAACCCAGTTCTATTTCCAACTATAGAGTATATCCAATAAAATAGAATAAAATCTTCTATATCTCAGCCTAAACCAGCCTTGTGTCTTCAGATTGCTTTGTCATGCAGCCCGTCCACCACAGCAGGGGATCTGCAAATTAAAATGTTTGCTCATTACAGGCAGTGGAGGCCTGGATTGGAGTCATTAATTATTAGAATTTGATGTGCCTCTGTGAATGTGTTCAACTTGAAAATGTGCACAGGAATAAAACGTGACCTGTTAATATGCACACACACACACACACACACACACACACACACACACACACACACACACGCTCACATGCAAGCATGTGCACAGGCTTCAGTAGGCAAGTACACACCCCTTTACGCATGAACGCACATCCACACGCATTCATACTTAAGCACTCAAACTTCTTGTCCAAGTTTTCATACAAGTTCACATCTGCTTGAGCCACCCACACACACAACAGGGTGTTAGGCGCCCACGTTGCACAGCATTACACAGCATATATCTACATAGATGAAGACAACATCCCTACCCACTCTCCCTCTGACACCTCCTCTCCACTAACAAGATGCGAGGAGTGAGGAAAGCTCCATGAAAAATTTACTAACCAACTGAGGTGGTCTCCCTCAGAGGCTGAGTGGAGGCAAGCGGCTGGTAGGCAAACAGGAGGGACGGAATTCCAGCGAGAAACACAGAGTGTCTGAAGTATGATTTTGTATTCAGAGATGAGCTTTGCTATTCTACCACTCAGCAATGATCAGTCTCAGAGAGGCTTTCTCTGAGCCTTTGCCACGCCCTGGATCCTGCAGACTGTGTTGCAACTGAATTTGATGGCTGATGGAAAGAGACACTTGCCAGCCCCTGAACTCAGGCCAATTACAAATTCCAAACAGACTGAGAGAAAGTGAAAATTTCATTACACAGAAGTCACTGCAGTCACGGGGAGGCATGATGTGTATGTTTGTGAGCATGAGGCTGTAGATTAATCCAAGTGTTATACAACAGACATGTTTTCTTTAGGGATTTTAATCCCTCTGTTCTTTATGAGCAGCCTTATTCTTGCATTTATTCTGTTGGGAAAGCTTGGAGTAAAATAATCAAACTACACCAATGTGAACAAGGATGTAAGGAACCATCGTGCTAAAAAGCTTTTCTTTTTAAAAAAAAAAAAAAAATGTCACGTTTCCGTGAGTGCATCTGGATTGAAGATGCAGTCATGAAGCTGTCATGAAACTAAAACAGCCTTCATCACTGTATACCGTAATGAGCAATAGAGGAGTCCTGAACTCACACCTTCTATGCCAAATTCTTGTAGCACTAAATCAGTTCCTCTATAGCGGCTCAATGTGTTGACAGTCAGTCCTGCCAAGAAACTGGACCTGTCATCTGTCTCTGTTACCAATAATATAACTAGCTTAGGCTGCTTTGCAAATATATCTGTTAAGCTTCTGTACAGTGTAGTTGTAATACTGCGCCTGTTATGGGTCACCTCGGGTTGCAGTGGTTACGGAACGACGTGGAGACGCAGAGATCTCGTGAGCGCACGGCTGACACTTGCCCCAGCTGTAAGTGTTTTGGGTAGTTTTCACTTCGGAAAATCCCTATAAACCTTAAAAGCCCCACCTTTAAAATAAGTTGCTGGGAAAAAAAAAAAAATATTGTGAACCGTATAGTTTTGTGTGCATCAGTTGCATCTCAGCCACTTTGGTCGCGCGCACAAGGAGGCACCTGAGGAATTTGCGGTTCTCCGGCTCCACGTAACAGGCATGCACGAGCAGTGCGAGCAGCAAGGAAAAGCTCCGAACATGCCCGCGGATAACCGCCAAATGATACCGCACATTTACTGTCACATTTAACTGCTCTGGATCCAAAATTACTTCTGCGCTTGCGCTTTTCTGCTGATCGAAGCCACTTTGTTCCCAAGTGCACTTTGATATCCTGTTTGTGTTTGCAACCTGCAGTTAGTTGCCGGGAACGGACGCCGGAAAAATGAGGTTGCGAAGCATCTTTTTGTTCGTCGCGCTCTGCTCTTTTACCGCTTATTACATTTATGAGCCCATTCCGGAGGAGATTGAAGAGAGATGGAAACTCATGCTGACCAACTCATTTTTCCGAAGCCTCAGCCACCTGGTAAGTTAAAGCATTGCATTCTTGCAGGCTGTTACGCTGTTTTAGGGCTGCTGGCACTGATAATTAATTTGGGAATAAATTCCTGGAGAATCAGATATAACAATTGACAATTAAATAGATGATGTAGCCACATACTAAATGACAAATATGCAAACATGTCCTGCTTTTATCTGTTCTCTCGGAGTAGGTAAGTGGCAGGTCAAATATTTATTCGATTTTGCTGATGTGGATATACATGCTGGTTACAGCAGATTATGTCAGATACTAATCCATGTGTTGTATAGTCCCGCTCACCTGTTCTAATAATAGACCCTATTGAGTCAACTAGACTTGTTAGTGGTCATTACATGCCTGTGGTTACTGCAGCCCATTGTGGTGTGACTCTTTCAAGTTTCAAAACAGGGAACTTAGATAATGTAAACAGGGTTGTAAGAGCTTTGTGAAAATCAGTGTTATTTTGCCACTAGTAAAAGATAAACACACTTTTTTCATGTAACCACTAGAAACGTTCTGGGTAGTGTTTGAATAGTAGTTTGAGTTGATTGCTGTACCAATTTTAGATTGCTAGTACAAGAAAAAAAACAAAAAACTGGAAGCGTAAGTTGCACGATTGTTATTTGTGCTATTCTGAATATAACATTTTTTTCTGATGGAAAAAGAATGATGAAGTAAAAGAGTTCTGTGTGTAATTAGATAACATAATTTCACCACAAAATCAAACCTTTTTTGTGAGCCAGAACTGCTGTCGTAACGTAACCAAATTTAAATCTTGTGGCCATGCTGTTAACTGATTGGATATCACATAGTAATAATAGAGCAATTTTAGTCAGCTGTTAGTCTTAAAGTAGATATTGACAGATTGGTATTTTTTTAAACCATTCATTATATTTGCAAGCTGAATTGTAGATTTATTTCATATTATTAGGCTTTTTCTGGCTGACTTTTTCTAAAATTTACTTTTACTAGGTTTATCGACACAAAGCTGGTAGGAAGCACTAGTGGTTTTCTTTCTCTTTGTGCAAATGCCTGATAGCACACAGGGATTGTGTACATGTCTTTATTGGCTTGTTTTGATCACAGTAAAAGAGCATCAGCTGATAAGCCTCATTCCTGCAATGCCTAACGCAACAGAAATAAGTATGAGTCATGCTTTAACAACTTATCATTTAGTTATGACTTCCGTAACTGAAGGGGGGTATTTCCATTTTTAAAACAGTTATTTTCACATGACTACAGCATCCCTCTGTCTCACTCTGTATTATGTATGTTTCGTCTCTTAACCCTTTTGTTTTAAATATTATGAGCTTTATTCAAGGTAGGATAAACTGCCTCACAATAGCTTTGCGGTAAACAAATGGCTCAGGCTCAATAATTAATAACTTTATAATGCATTTTACTCTGTAACCCATTCTGTATTTCTCTTTCCAGGCAGACTTTAGTGAATTATTGGGGCTGAAGGACTACATGGGGGTAATGTACTTCATCACTCTGGCTGAAAATGTCGTGCCTGTGTCTGACGAGCATGTCAAGGTGACAGAGGAGAAATTTGATGGAGTGGAGGTGGTGCTGTACCAGCCAAAACAGCACCACGGTGACACAGAGCTCAGGAGAGCTGTCATATACCTGCATGGTGGAGGATGGTGTCTGGGAAGTTCTCGTAAGTTCATAAGTTGCCTGTCTTTTCCTTTGTCTCGAATAATTATGATTTTATTTTACTTATTAGACTAAATTTATATTTATCCGATTATAGCTGATGTTCATGGCAAGTGTGATTTCCCCTAAACAATTACACTTCACATCATTGTCATGCGTTAGTGTAATTTTAAGATGACACCCATGCAACAATAGCAACAGATATGTCATTTACTCTTGACGCCATTGGACAAAAATCAAACAATAACCTTTAAGAATATTGTAATTCAAGTGGTCTGAAAAAGATTGGATTTATGAACTTTTTTAGGCTCTGGATTAAGACTACTAAAATCTACCCATGATGGTACTTTTGGCCAATCAAGTTGTTCTTATTGGCTGTTCTACTGAGGTTGATGCGGGTGCACGTCCCCAAGGGCATGTTCAACAAGGTGGACTTCCTGGCAGGAAAAATTGCTCTTCCAGCATTATCAACAGCAGCATATAAGGCAAAGAGTAAAAAACAAGGAAAACCGACATGTCAAAACAACTGTTCATGAAGCGTTCTCAAGGGCTCTGTGACCATTTAAAGGGTAGGCCGGAGCTATGGAGCAGAAACACGGAGGGAAGGAAGAGCAGAGTTGCTACTTTTGCTTTTCATGCTTGATTCCTAGATCTTTCAAACCTCAGCTTTCATAATGACGTAAAGTAAATCTCAATATGATAACTGCAGTCCTGATGCAATATGAAAATAGCTGGGTCAACATCATGAGAGGGCCCAGGTAATCAAAGTAATATGTAAAAATCCTTTCTTCATAATGAAATAATGGATTTATGCTGGTAGATTTATGTGGTGAAAGCAGTTGCTATTATGATTATGTCCTATTTTTTTTTTTTTTTTGTTTTCGTAAATACTCTTATGTCGATATTCACAGAAAAATACAACACTTAGAACAAACTAATCAAACTGCTGGCTGAAGTGAAGCATCATACTCAATTTAAAAAAAAAAAAAAAAGCCATAATCACTGTAAATAGATACATGAATGAAGTGCTTTTTGAGATGAGTGACCTTTTTTTTCATGTCATTATGCAAGACAAAACTGTATTTGCATGCCTGGACCTTAGACAGTGCAATTCAATTTAACATCTTATGCCTCCTTGTAGCAGGATCATAAATAATGAACAAAGTATCAAACAAAAGCCACTAAGCTTTCGAAAATAATACATCGTATGCCTGTGCAATAGGAACCTCAGAGGGTGGTTACCCTCGCTAATCCAAAACATTAACACATGACATGCAGTTTAACACATGTCATGCTGCTTCTGCAATCTGTTGATGGGCTGTAACAATCACTGTGACATGGATCTTTCAAGGAAGTACAGTAATAGTAGATGGCAGGTTCATCCTTGTTATGCACTATTACTTCCATGGAAGGTAAAGTGTAATGTCAGGAATAGATGGATGATCTGTTCTGATCTGTCTCTTTATTTTGTCTATGCAGGGATGAGTCCATATGATCTCCTGGCCAGAAAAATGGTCACTGAACTACATGCAGTTGTTCTTTCTGTAGAGTAAGTATTTCACATTTTATAATAGTACAGTTATATATATGCAGCCATGATAATTTACTACAGAAACTGCTGGCTAAAGCATGTGAGAAGCGTAGGAACAGGCACATTATACATATAAACATCTGGCTCCCAATTCCCTGCTTTGTTTGCATAATTGATATTCAAGTAATACTGTCCCCCATTCTTTCTCTGTCTCTCATGCAATTTTCTCTTGTCATAAGTGCCTGTCCTCTTTCATTAATCACAAGCTAGATGGAAGTGAGGATGCAGCAGAGTGAAACTAACAGGTTTTAATTTGGGCCTGGCAAGGTTTTATCATGTCACAGCTATACTCACTGCCTTTTGGCACATCCGGCTTCAACTGAGCCTCTCAGGGCTACACTTTTTTTTTTGCCAAGACATTCTTTGTAACATAAGTTATTTATCAGTAGTTTCAGCCCCGATCAGTAAACACCTGTTATTCTTTATTATTATTCACAAAGGGAAATTCCCTTTTCACAGTTCAGTGCAACGCAGCAACCAAGAAGATAAGTAACAATAGAATAAATACAACAAAACCTGGTTTTGCTAAGCCAAAAAGTACCTACTATAACACAATAATTTAGATTGTGCCTCATGCTAATCCTGAGACTAAAAACAAAGAAAAACATATTTAAAACCATTAGTTTTTCAGTCCAGTACTCAGTCATAATGTGGTACTGCTTTTTGGCATTAAGTATTTGAGAGTGGATCAGTGTGTAGAGTGTTTTGTGGTATTGCCTTATCTGCCTCATCCGAATTCCTGTCTGCAATTTGTTGAAGGTTCAAAGAGTAAGTCCAAAATTTTAGAATCTCCAAATTGTCCGTATCTGACGTGTGGCTTCTAGATGGAATGCTTGACTTTTAAATTAAAATGCTTGTTTATTTTTATCATAGTATTACAGAAAATCATTTCAAAGAAAGTTAGTTCCATTCCACTCTAAATTCTGATCAGTCATTGTGTATTATATCTTGTAAATGTGCATTTTCCCTGACATACCTTGTTTACTTTTCCCATTCAGAACTTGTATAAGAGAACATTTTGGCAACCGTTATCCTCTTGTAAATTCCAGCATGTTCATTTTTCCTCAAAATGTTGACATTTTGCTTATTTATGCTCCAGCTGTAATCTGCACATTCATGCTTTTTCAGGTACCGCCTTGCCCCTGCTCACCCCTTCCCTGTCCCATATGAGGATGTATACCGTGTGGTCAAACACTTCCTCCAGAAGGGGGTGCTAGCCCAGTACTCTGTGGACCCAGAACGCATTGCTGTATCTGGGGATAGTGCTGGGGGTAATCTGGCAGCTGCTGTCTCCCAGCAGGTACAGAAAATGAATCTTTCTCAAATTTAAGGTGAAGGTCAAAGTAAACTTTATAACACCACAAGTCTAAAGAGTACGACCTCGGTCTGACAAGAGGTGGTCTTTTTGGATCAACTCAAAAATTGAAATGTAGCTTGGTTTGTGCATAAACTGAAAATATTTTTCAGAGTTTTGGACCACATCACAAAGTCACTACAGAGTATTACCAGAACTAGAACCTAGAATAAGGTAAAAATGGGTTTCAGGACTACATGGGGTGTGAAGAATTGAATGAACTGAAATATGGTGTAGCAATATTTATAAAATTTAACAGTAAAATAATCCAGATATTTTACAGTTATTTTGGAAGAGGATAAGAAAGAGATATGTTACAGGTCATTAAATAATACCAACTGCAGATAAAGAGCCTGTTTATTAATAAACAGTGACAGAAAGCTACCCATCACTGCTTTGAACAAATGCCATCCTAAGATGCATGCCCATCAATTTCAATCAGGAGACCCTGATGACAATAAATGGAACTGACACAATTTGAAGCAGGTTAAGTTTATTGTAAACAGAAAGTAGATTCGGCGCTCAGACCCTGGCAGGAAGAAACTCATGAGAGAAGCAATCCGATAAGGGAACTTCTTGGAGCCTAGACACCAGTAGTGGTGATGAGGACAGAGCTTGAAGACTTCATTTAAATGGGACGTCTGATTAGGAGGTATGATTGGAGATGACCAGGCATCTGTAGTTGAGGTGGTGTAACATGTTGAATTTTGTTCCCGGGTTGTCAGATACTGATGCTCTGGGTTTGTAGCTTTGGTACAGCTACCAGCCTAAATCATCAGTTTCCAAGGAACCTGGAAACGGGTGGTGAGGAACTTTGGCAGGCTGCATGTTGCCCAGTGAGATTACAAGTAGATCTCACAGAGAGTTTTAAACTTAATGAGCATTTGTAGATAGCTAAAATTATGAAGCATTATATACTGTTAAAGTTTAAAACAGTACTAATACCTATACATTTTTCTTTATTCGAGATTCTGTAACCTGTGGCTATTTTTATGTTTTTTCTCTGTGCTGATCAGCAAAGATGTTTACATAATTAATCTGCTGTTATTCCAAGTATTATTTTCTTTGTGACACACAGTCTGATTGACACAACACTGTATACAGTACTGGTGTGAAATCATTTCAAAGACAAGTACCACATCCAAGTCAACAGGTGCAGCACCTCTGTTATTATTACTGTTTAAGACCACAGAGAAATTGTAGTGTTGCATCATGGACAGTGGATTCCTCAAAGGATTCCTGGTCTACAAGATTTCTGGGGCTACCTCTGGGCACCCTATTAGTTGATTGCTGACAACACTGACATGATGACTCATGCAGGCTGGTATAAAGGGATGTGCTTACATTAGGGCAAAAATCCAGAGGACTCACTGATTTATAGTGTCATGACTTTGTGATGGTCAACCCTAATGAAATTTGGTTTTCCCTTTACATCCTTTTTTTTTGTCATATTCTCTAGAAAATCAGCCATTGAGCTCTCAAGACAGGTAGACAATTGCTTGTTGGCTCAGTGCTAACTTTAATTTGCTAATTTTCCATAGGAAACAAATATATGAGAGATATCTGGAATAACTGTTAAGGCTTGCAAGAGAGAATCAGCAAGTGAGTAAAGTTAGAGATGCAAAAGAGAAAACTACGTATTATTAAGGTTGAGAATGTGCTTTAGGGAGTGTGTGGGACTGTGTTATAATTATGTGCAGGATGATTCAGTTCTGCTATGTGTAAAGGGTCAAGTCAACATGCAGCATCAGCAATCTGACAAATGGACAAGGCATAATTAGCCTGTAACAGAATGAAATGTGGGAGGTGCCATTTTTTTATTTGAAAAATGCTGTAGTTACATCCCTTAACCTATGTCAATGATTAATCTTTATGTTTTTAAGGGTTTATAACTAGCATGAAAATAAAAACAAACTTTTTGGCCAACTTACTTAGCCTCATAGTTAGTAGTAGTCTCAGCTGGCATCTTACATGACTTGTATGATGGAAATGGATGAATGAATGAATGAATTTGCTATGTTTGCTATGTCTCTGTGTGTGAGCTTAGCTTTTCCCTTGTGCAAACAAACTGTGTACAGAGAACAAGGTAAAGGGACAGCAGACTAAATTGCTATTTCCATGTTTCTTTCTGTAGTGTAACTGACTGTTAGATCTTTACACATACAGTCCCAGGTCCAGACTGCTTTATTGTCCAGACTCAAGGTCCTATATGTTTACTGATACCAGTGACATAAATAAAGGTGGATCCAGCATCTTCACTTCTTTCCACTTTCCAAAAGCTAAACCAAAGGAGAAGAATTCTATGTGAAATATACAACTACAATGCAATTTGTCCTGTATTTGACCATTACTACATGTTGTCAGAGGATTCTGGTTTATTTCTAAAAACATTAAGTTCATATTTGATATGATAGAGAAAAAGATACTGTTATTATTTTTTAATATTTCTTTGCCTCTCCATGCCTCCTCTTAACAGTTACAAAAAGAGCCTCGACAAGAGGTTCAGTTGAAGGCCCAAGCACTCATCTACCCTGTGCTGCAGGCTTTGGACCTTAACACTCCTTCGTATCAGCAGAATCAAGACATGCCCATCTTGCCCCGCAGACTCATGGTGCGTTTTTGGAGCGAGTATTTTACTAGTGACAGGGCTCTTTTCAGAGCCATGATGGCCAACACCCACAACTGCCCTGAATCTTCCAGCTTGCTCAAGTTCGTCAACTGGAGCACCTTTCTGCCAGAAATATATCATAGACAATACAACTACAGTGCTCCTGCTGTGGTGGATGAAGTCAGAGGGGATGTAGCTGTGATGGACAGACTGTCTCAATCTTTTGCTGATCCGAGGGCGTCACCCCTAGTGGTTCCAGATTCTGCCTTGCATTCCCTGCCCAAAGCATACATTCTGACATGTGAGTATGATGTTCTTCGAGATGATGGGATCATGTATGTCACACGGCTCCGTGCTGCTGGTGTTGAGGTGACACATGAACACTATGAAGCAGGATTTCACGGAGCACTCATGTTTTCTGTGTGGCCAACTGACTTCTTGATTGCACGTCGCATGGCAGACAATTATATAAAATGGCTCAAGGAAAACTTATAAAACTTTTCACTATCAACACCCATTCCTGTTTTTCCACATGGTGCACCTGTGTTTGAGTTGGTGCAATATTTCCATCTGGTCTTGAATTCTTTTTCCATTTGTTTTTCTTTCGTTCATGTTATTTTTTTGTAAATATATCTAGACATTTTTTTTGTTGTTGTTCCCCCCTCTTGTGTTCCACAACATTACGTATCTGTAGAAAACAGGAGTGAATCATGTTTTTTGACAGAAGCTGGTTTGTGTTCAACACAACAATAACACACAATCACTTAAATCTGTGGTTCTGTTGTTGTCCATCAATCACAATACTGCCCGGTAGGATCTGGGAAACAAACTAACTTGAATATTACAAATGTCCTTGTCTGTGTGATGGTGGTAGTTGGCCCAGTTCTGTGCTGCTTATCGTTGTTTCCCAGCACAGGACCAGCTACCTGATCTAGTGTCTTTACTATAAGTAAAAAGTACTTTGTTTAATAACTAATATATGGTACTATTAACTCAACTATGCAGTCTGGGCTTTTAAGAATCTTGGATAAACCTTGGCAAGGTGGTAAAGGGTTTTCACATCAGCCAAAAATTATATTCAGTCTAACCAAAGTTAACATTTTTGCTAAGAGCAGGTGATCCTGAAACCTGAGATTATTTTGATGTGTTTAATTCCTTCTTTGTCCTTTGACATTTCATCAAAGGTTTGCAGGTTTTATTCTGTTAAAAAAAGCAAAACTTTTTTTTTAAAGAGGAATGAAATGCCCTCAGTTGGGTAAACCACACATATTAATTGTTATGCCACATTCCAGACAGAATGTCATTCTATTATTCTGTTTTCTTGAGAACTAGTCATCCAAACCACTGCACATTTGACCGTCACTCTGTGGGGCTGTACTAAGTTTAACATTTGAACTCATATTAACTTACAACAACATCAGGTTTCTTTCAGCACTTTTGACAAAGGGGGTTAAATCAGGCCTCTTTCTGCGTGACTTTGGGCATTACTTTTTTAATTACTTGATTACTACAACAATCAACAACCCCTAATAACGTAAATATACACTTAGCACAAAAAGTAAGGATATTTGTTGATTATTTCTTTGTTTTAACAATGCTTCTTGGCAATACATTTTATACCATTGGAAAGCCTGTTTATTTCCCTTTTTAAATGGTGCCCACACTTGTAAGGAAAATGCATTCGTGGGATGAGCAGCAGAATTGAGTATATGGGTTGTGCCCATGAGCTTGGTCACACACTGCAATGGGACGCCATCCCACAGCAGTGTGTGACCAAGCTGGTGACCAGCATGAGGAGGAGGTCCTAGGCTGTTGTGGCTGTGCATGGTTCTTCCTCATGCTACTGAAGACCCTGTTTGTTAAATGAATAAATAGTCAAATTGCCAATATGTCTTGTTTCTTCAGACTTCAATCATCTAAACCCATAAATGACACCAAACAAGAGTCAATAGCAGAATAAACTGTTTGGCATTGTTAGAGAAGATTTGGCTAGCTTTTCATGGGCGCAACCCACATACTCAACTCTGCTGCTCATCCCACGAATGCATTTTCCTTAAAAATGTGTGTCATTTAAAAGGGAAACAAACAGGCTTTCCAATAGTATAAGATTTATTGCCAAGATGCAATGCATTGTTATCGACCAAACACACATTTCATTACTTTTTGTGCTAAGTCTATATAAGAAATACAATTTTAAAAAATATATTCTTCCAGTATGTTATTTGAACATCTTATCATCAAACATCACCTAATTTCGTAAATATTAGTGTGTTATTATAATAATAATCATAGACCCAATTTATCAAATGCCTCAGCATGAAAATGTTGACTTTTGAGCATTGACACATCAGCCAAAGTTATGTTTCGCCTGTAGTGTGGCTGGCCTTAGAGATAGGGTGAGGAGCTCGGACACGTAGTGGAGCTTATGTTAAAAGGAGCCATCTGAGGTGGTTCTGATTAGGATGCTTCCAACTGCTTCCAAGGATATCCATCTGGAAGGAGACCACACGTTAGATGAAGAACCTTCTGGATCCTTCAGGAGAAGGTGGAAAATGTTACCGGGGAATGGTAACATTTTGCTTTTGCTACAGCGACCCCTAATGATGCGAATCAGTTTAGTGACAAGCAAACTTTTACCTGAAAGATTGTTTCTATTTCCCATTCCGATTAACTATTTGGTTAAAACAAAATGGTCATGACAAATTTATTTTATCACTGGTTGTATGCTGTTAAGTTAATCGTTGGAATTGTATTTTTGCATCAATGTGGGTCAAGGAATAATAATAAGAGTTAATAATTTTAGGCCATTTCCTCAGACTGTGTCTTGTCTCATATATTGCACACTGAGTTGAGAGGAGCCCCGCAGACCTTCCCTGGCGACTGCACAGGTGTGCAGGGAATTTGGTTATTCAGATTTTACTAGTTACAAGTTTTCAAACTGGGACAAATCTGATACTGCACACCACAGGGAAATTGTTAAGATGAATAGTTCTCGAGACATGTAAAGGACATACATAAATACTTAGAGATTGTTCGCTTTATAGTTAATTGACCATGTTTTAACCATGTGCATATCTTCATATTTACATATGACGGCATATTGACGGCATGGGTACATATTTTTGTGATTGAGCTATGCTGTATGATGTAGCAATATGTCATTAGAGAGGTAGAATGTTAAGATTCAGATAGAATTTGTGCAGCATTTTATTAGGAGCCTTAATCGCATGTCTGCACATCTCAAGAGTTCCTACAATAACATAACGTTTGTAATGTGTGTGTGTGTGTGTGTTTGTATATGTGTGTATGCTCACGCGTATGTACTATCCCCATCATTGTTTAAGCATGATTTTATTGTGGTATTAGTAGAAAGCTTTGTGTGTGGTAATCTGACTCTACAGTAGTTATTTGAGAAATTTGAATGATTCGTTTGAACATCCATGTTAACAATAAATAAGCTTCCCAAACTAGACCTGCCTATGTGTAATTAATATAGGCAATGGCCCAAAACCAAGTGCCAGATTCGTAATGAAATCTTTAACGCTGAACAATATACAAACAGAAGGCTGGTACAAAGACTGCATTTCTATCAATAATCTGTTGCTGGTGTGTGATTGCAGTAGGATAGTCCTCTGTAGACTTTTAGTCCCTGGAACTCTTCTACAATAGCATTGAGAGGAAATTAAACTGCACATCATTTTCCCTGAGGCCCAACAATCATATGAGGTGGCTTAAAAGATTCATTTCTCCATCTCCGACTGACCTTTGTGCACAGGGATGGCCATAGGATGGTCATTTAAAAAATAACAGGCAAGTAAAACATTACCAAAAAATAACAATTTTTTTTTTTTTTTTAAATTTTTATTCTTTTTAATTTTAATACTGTCTGGCGATAAATTGAGGGACCTTTAGCCACTGATCCGTTTTCCTCGTTTATGCTATCAGATACCATGCCAAGAAGGCATGGTCTGTTTTTCAAACAGTTCTAATTGGGAGTTGGCAACAGGGTGTACTTGTTCAGCAATACTATGCCAGAAGTTTCACAAGAGACTATTGAATTGAACAAGATGATCCATCATTGTTCACATTACTTGTCAGGAGTAATGAATACACACAGACGTATGTATCCCTTTGCAGATAAAATGTGTTTACACAGTTCCCAAACACTGCCACTTCCACAGAAGGCTAATAACAGTAATGTGAAATGGATGATTGCTTCAAACTTAATGTGTAGTGGGTTTTTCATGGAGTAGCTGTACATACTTTAGAGAAAGTGTTAAAAAAAAGTGCTAAAAACTTACTGTGCTCACACACAGGAAAATGACTATACTGCCAAAGTTGTCTGAGGAATATCATTATTTTTTTATAGGGCTTCAGTTTGTCCTCATACGTACCTTTGCACTTTTGCAAGTTTGCACACTACTGCAACTTTCCTCAAAGGCCCTGCCTTTATACCACCCCTCTGGCATATCATTAAACTTACAGAGAATGTAGCTTGATTTTTCTTTGTACTTATTTTCTTTCATTGCTCATTCCAGGGGAGGTTCCAATAAAAATGAAATGATGGATTTAGGAATATGTTGTCACAAGTGAAAGGAGCAACCTGATCATATCTGTTGTATAAAATCCCTAAGAAGTTGAGTGTGTTTAATGGGGGATTTGAGGGGTATATACTGCAAGCAGCACAGAAAGGTCACAGACAGGCCAATGTAAAGCCTTTCATGAGCTTTGGATGATTTTAGATTTAAACTCTATATGAGATTGCTCTTAGAAAACAATATATTCGGTCTCATTACATCAGATGAAGTACCTTTACCCAAGTTCTCCTTGTACATGCTTTTGCTGCTTTATTAAGGTAGATGGTTTGCTTTTACTTAACTATGTGTATTATTTACTTTATTAAGAATCCGCAATTCAAATAATCAAAAATGCTGAGCGTCCGATAATTAACTAGGCCGAGAACTGGTCTATTTCTAGTATGTAAATTTACTGTACAATAATTGCACTTTTGATACACAAGTGCCCATTTTGCAGGAAACTAAAAATTGTAAGTATATTTGATATTGGATAGGTTTTACAAAACTATTATTTGTAAGTGTTAACAAATACAGATACAAATTTTGTAACACAGTATATTCATTTTTATTGTATTATGACTATTATTGTGTGTCTTTAGACTACAACTACAGCATATTCATATATTGTAATTACATACATTAAGCAACAAAAATGAGTGATACACAAAATATGCCTTCAACCGTAAGTCACCCATGTACAACTTTTGTTACTTGGGAGAGTAACAAAAGTTACTCTCCCAAGTAACAAAACAAATACAGCGCTCAGAACATAGGTCTCAGACCTATGTCCTGCATTTGGAAAACTATTCCGATCTCAAATGATAGTGAAAATCCTGCGGATGAAATTTCCACAACGAAAATTTCAACTCAGCAAGCGAGCGTCACTTACAGTAAATCCATTAAAAGAACAAAAAACAAAACAAAACACATGAAACTTTTCCTTGAGTGATTTTCAGGCTGATGATAGAATCTGTTTATTATCCAGCTATCAGTCAAGTCTGGTTAAAGAAAAATAAAAAATATCACATTCCAAAAATTTCAGAGCCAAATGGAAAGCACTGAGAAACACAAGTTATTGGAAATATTTACAGAATACTGGAAAAATCTACCAAAAACCAAGCGTTGGTTTGCAGAGTAGAATATCATAAGGACTTTCTTAACACATTGACAGCCAACAACATGGAATTGATTGTTATGTAAAATCAGAAAACATATTAGTTTCAGTTTAGATATGGCATGTAGGCTATGGCCTTGTTAATTCAAATATATAATCCTCAATAAACTTGAGGTTGTGTATTGTGAAGAATAAGACTGTTGTATTTTAGTAGGAATATGAATACCAGCCAGTTATTACAAGTTATTATAAGTTATGATAATTCTAACATTTAAAAGTTAGACATATGTAATTGGCAAACATTTCAAAAAATTTAACAAAACATCAATTCCACCCAATAAGTTTTTCAAATGTATTACACATTTTACACATTTAATGTTATTGATATTAATGAAAACATAAAGCAACCAAAACACACCCATGCAGGGATGTTACGTGTAAGTTTGTCAGGCCAGTTCTTGCTGCCTCTCTGTTTCTCTTACCAGTTTTCTCAGCTTAGCCAATAGGAGCTCTCTGAACCTGTCGCCCATAAGGAAGTAGAACACCGGATTGATGACACTGTGCAGGAAGGCCAGTGGCCGCGACAGAATGTACAGACCCTCTATGTACATCCTTGTGCACTGCTCCAGCCCTGTCCAGACCTCCCAAGACGCTATTCTGATGTTCCTCA
Source organism: Mola mola (assembly GCA_001698575.1). NCBI lineage: Eukaryota > Metazoa > Chordata > Actinopteri > Tetraodontiformes > Molidae > Mola > Mola mola. Next base: position 7,664,083 of record KV751316.1, read on the forward strand.
GTACGTGGTATGGAGTGTAGAGAACCAGAAACATGGCTGCAGCTGATACAACAACCCTGAGAGGCCGCTTAAATGACGGTATCCTGCGCTGCAGAGCCCGTTCCTGGACACGGAGCAGATGTGAAATTTGGTAGGAGAAACTGCAGAGTCCAAGCAGTGGGAAAACATAACCAGTCAAGGTAAGCCCCAGGCTGTAGCCAAACGTATCAATATGTCCTTTTAGACTTGCGAAATCCTTGCACCGTATCCAGTTTACACTCTGCAGGTCCTGGAGCATCAGTGCAATCATGGGAGCAACTTCCACATTGACAGCCAGCCAACTGAGCCCTGTCACGATCAGGG
>KV751316.1:7668729-7685013 GCA_001698575.1 Mola mola
AAAGTACAAATAAATATCCAGCAGAGGGCGGTGTTCGCCCAAAGCTCAGTTTAGTGGGCTACAAGTCAACAAGTGTCCGACATTGTCTGTGTGGAGAATTACACATATTCATTCTTGCAGCAAAAACAAAAAGTAAACACACACACACTCACACACACACACATACAAACACATACATACATACATACATAAATAGAATAAGATAAGTTAAAGCTAACTGGGGGAATTCACGTGTCACAGCAGTACAAAGGTCAGAAATGGGAAAAAAAAAGTGACTTAGTATCATTAAGCACAAATTTTGAAAAATGGAATTAAATAAACCACAATAAGTAAAACTAAATAAAAAAAATACATATATATGCGTAACAACTTTAAAAGACGCATAAGGCATACTGGAATGTATGAAAGTTATAAAATTTAAGACATAATTATCAACACATTGGTCTTAGTCATTATAAGTTCAGACATAGTGGTAAAAAGACAGAATGGAGAGTGGATAACAGAGCCTTGGACAGGCCATTTAGTGGAGGGTAGACACTATAGCTGTATCCATGTTGACAGGTTGAACTGACTCCATTTATTCTGCACAGCCTGAGTCAATCTAACTGTTTCAACCCTCACCCTACAATACTACATCAAATTAACATATTGCCACAATCAGACCAACCCTTGTTCCTTTGAGCATTACTGGTCCTATAAGGTTTGTGTACGCACCAAAAAAGATCCCAGATCAGTAACAAAAATGAAACAAATACACACAGACACACATGTATGCAAAGAGAGGGAGACAGTCAAAACTCTACTGATATGAAGAAAGGACTTGGCCTGGCAGCAGTGTGTGGGTCTGATTTAGGGCAGACTCTGAGCGAGGTACGAGAGAGTGTCGTGTTTTATGCTGGTCCGCTGTAAGTGGGTGTTCATATTAGACCCTGTAGCTTTAAATGTCCCAGTTCTGGAAGGTGACATACTTACAGCTGTACCACAACTCTGCACTAATTATCATCATGGCTCACATATGACATCAACTAATTGGATGAAAAATGAATGTAGTGTGCCGGCTGATGAGTGCTGAGTGCAGCATGAGATTTAACGACAGCTGAGGATAAGTTATGTTCAAGATTGTGAAGTGAAGCCACACTCTCCACATGACCTCTCTCCTCTGCTCTTTTCACTTCCCAGCTCTCTCCCACATGTACGGGTTTCTTCTCTACAGTCTGCATGCAAAAACCACTCTCTCTGCAGGGTCACATTGATTGTAGTCGACTAGTGTAATGAACATGTATTTTCATTGTTATATATTTGTGTTTACTCAATAATAACAGGACATTTATTGTGTTGAATATACATTTATTTTGAACATGTGGAAGACAAAGTGGCGGCTGTGGCTCAGATGGTCGTCCAGTGGTCGGAAGGTTTGTGCTTCGATTCCAGACCCTGCAGTTAACGTGTCGAAGTGTCCTTTAGCAAGACACTGAACCCCAAATTGCTCCTTATGCTGCGCCATCAGCGTATGAGTGTGTGAATGGTTAATGCTCCTGATGAGCAGGTGGCACCCTGCGAGGTGGTCACTGCAACCAGTGTATGAAAGTGTGTGTGTGAATGGGTGAACGTGAAACCTGTAGTGTAAAAGTCAACAATGACTAGAAAAGCACCATATAAATACAGGACACGATAACGGAGATCTTTACTGACATTTCCTCACTGGGGAAAATATCCTCTATCACAACAGGTATAATGTCTCAATAATGACGTGTATCATAACATACTAAGCTTTGTTCGAGTTCTATGAAAAAATGTCGATGCAAAATAACAACACGCCTCATGAGAACTTTTTCACAACCCTATGAATTAAAGTTTTTCTAACCCCCCAGAGTTCTGTTTTTCAGCTTAAAAACAACGTATTTGTGTGTTTAGTAGTGTTGTTGATTTTTTTCAGGTCAAAAGCTCGACTCTTTAGTGCAACGTATTTGAATTCTCCCTTATAAACATTCACAGTGACTGTCCTCTACAGGTTGAAAGTAAGACTACTTTACAATCTGCCACATATGACAGAAATGGAAGACCTGACTGATAGTCAGATCTGGGTCGGTAAAAGGTGAAACCCGTTATTCAAAAAGCTCCAAGCTAAAATGTAACACTTCGCAAACAAATGATCGCAATAGTTGACTGAAAGCTGAAAGAAGTGCAGACAGGCAAGAGACACAAACAGGAGCGAAGGAGAGGTCACACATTTCATGTTTAAGTGGCCTGAAATGTACATGTATCCCATTAAGACGAGTGTTCATACAAAGGAAAGTATTTGCGCATACAAATCTATGTTCTATGTGGTCGTGTGAAAGAGATAAAGTGTTATGACTGAGGATCAGAGTTTTGCATTTTAAGGGCGGATGCTTTATCTAGCCAGAGTCAAGGCCAGAAGGCTCGTTTAATGGCCTGGATCCATAATTTTTATTTTTTAGCAAAGGCATGTGATCCTCTCAACATAGTTTTCTCATGTCTTTTGGCCATTTGGTGCACTTCTACAGCACAACAGCTGCTTTTCATCCCCGCGTCTGCCCACTAGCTGCACGTACATCTCCGCCATGCGCCGAAACCCGTCTCCTATTGTCTTCCATCTTCCTTTCAACCGCTCCTCCTCCCTCACAAGTTATGAGTCCTGACTCCTTTATTTTCTTTCAAACTTTAAACTTCAATATGTGTCCTGTAGGTTCCCATAGCCCTCAGTCAGAGGGTGTTTCGATAATTCATCTGGTGTTTGTTTGAGCGGGAGACAGACTGGCATCCACACACGGGGAACACTGGCTTTAAAATGCCCTTAAAAAGTCTGCAAAACCCAAACTTGTTTTTCTGTGACATGCGTGTAATCACTCTGTTCCAGGGAAAAATAACCATTAGCTAATAAAATGCCCAAATAGATTTTGCTTTATCTTTTGAGCTATTCAGCTTGGCAGGTTTCATTTAAGTGAAAATAACAGTTAGCCTCACGCTGCATTATCTGTGTCAAATTGAATTAAATTCTGTTTCGTCTTCACCTAACATGGAATTGTAATGTTCATTAACATTTCTTCATTCAAAATCCCCAAGCAGCAGAAAATGCATTTCAAGATGTATATAATAAATTACATTTTTTTTAACGTCGACTCCAATCATTATGGAACTGAATGAGCATAATGATTTATTTCATAAATATTTTACACCATTATTTCATAATAATAGTGGCTGGCTGCAGCTGATTATATAAACACAGCATGACAAAAATGTGTGATGATGTACTTTGGTTTCCTTTTTGGAATAAACAACTACTTAACAGCTCATTCATCTTGACAGAAACAGACCGGCCATGTTCTGCTGCTGATGTTGCATCTTACATCGTCTGGCACCTGCCAGCCCATCACTTTAAACCCTCTGCTTCTTTTTCCTGTGTTGCTTGTCTTTCGATAGAGCTATTTTATTTTCAGTGATGGCTGCCCTGGAGGCTTGTTTAACGCAGTCCGTTGCCGTACGCTGCGTCAGGTTTTCTCTCTGCTGATAGGATAGTCCTCCGTTGTCTGCTAGGACCTATAAATTCTAAATTGCTCTCAGGTCGTCAGGTCAGCTAAACTTCTGGTAATTACTGGACAAATTAGCAGAACACAGGCTTTCTTGCCTCACAGGGCTATTATAAACGTCCACCATATTTGTCCAGACTATTTATATTAGTGGGTAAAATGTTCTTGGCCTTTTAAACACAGTAGTTTTGATAGAGTTTACATACTTTTATCAGAGTGAAGTAGATCAGAAAGGGAGAAAACAGCTGCATGCTTTCCATTTTCCTAAACAGTAGCTTTGTTTGTCTTTGAAAAGCTAGGAAACTTGCAAACTGGCAGCTGTGTGACACAAAAGCAGGAAACATCTGCATGTGATTTGCCTGTTGCTTCCCTGTCACACTCGTACATGTGACTCACCATCATTCACTCGGCTAGACGGCAGCTGTGCAGTTTGAGTGCGCACACTCACATCAGCGCACCTCCGGGCCCTCTTGAAAGTCTTCTCTTGTTTCATTACTGGCATCACCAGGTTTTTACAGATGTGAACATTTGCGCACAGCCCAGGAAATAATGGCCGTGCTGTTCTGCACCTCGACTTGATGACATCATGACGCTGCTGCGGGGGACCCTGGGAGCCGTGAGGCAGGTCATATTATGTAAAACCCGGTTTAAAGATTTTGCAAGGTTAGCGGAGACAATGAGCATCTTGTAGCCTGCTCAGTGACTGTAAACCACATTACCCGTTTACGCGGTGAGCCGCACATCAGCTCTCCTGTCACTCAATGCTCTGTGACTCTGTCAGCTGCCAACCAAGTGTGGGCTGCCGACAGAACGTTTCCTTCCCTGACTGCAGCTGGGTCTTACGCCCTTTCAGCTTTGAATCAGTTGCCTCCTTTCTCTCCCTATTTTTTTTTTTTTTTTAAACAATCTTCCCCTTCCCCGTATTCCTCCCTCCCCTGGCGTCCTCATCACTGTAATTCCCCTGTAATATGAGATACAGAGAAGCAGGTTAAAGCATTTGGGCCAATGACTTGTCATATCCACCAGCTCTTACTGGGTGTCAAACTGTGTCAGGGCACTGGGAAATCTCAGAGCACCGCCGGATGTCACAGAATGCTGCCTCCACACTCGAGAAACGTGTGAAGGAAGGAGCAAAACAATGCTTTAAAGCTGTGACATATTTACACGTTTTCCCATGTACATTTGACAGTAATTAGAGCAATAAAAACACAAAAGCAGAGCTGGCTGAGCTGATGGAAACCAGTTGCCCCTGACAGCTTCTTATTTAACTGTGTATCGGGTGTCGCAGAGGAAGTTTTCTCTGTCAGGTCTGTCGCAGTTGGGATAGAATGCTTCTCCTAAATATCACAGCCAAAGGAATTTGTCCCAGTCTGCTTGGTTTTATAAAAATAAGAAGAGATAGTTTTTGGAGGTGCTCACAGGACTGGACAGAAAACAAAAAGAGCACCAAGAGAGGCTATCCTGGTTCCTCACGATGACAAACCTAGAACAAAAACACCGTGAGAAGTCGTATCCTTTATAATATAGGCTTGTTGGTGTGTCTGTGCTTCTGCATGTGGCGGCAGCCTTCATATCCACCTCATCCAGTTTTCTTTACCTCTGCCTTCTCACTTCTTCCTCGTTGGTCAATTGCTCTGCCCTCTTCATCTGTCACTCCTCCTCCCCAGGCAGTCATTATAAGTGGCATATTACTAATGTCTCAACTTCGTGCTCTGCCGCTCACTGACAAGGAATAAAAGCGTCAGTGTCTCCTCACTGCCGGTCCCTCTCTCACTGCCGCGCTGGTTGCAAGTTTCGCCCTGTGACATCACAGCGCCCAACTTATGTCACACAGGCTCGGGTTTCAGCATCACGGATGAGATAAGTCCGAAACTCAATGGCTAACTCACTGTCCTTGAGTTTTGTTTCATGAGGGAGAGCTTGCATGGCCTTGAGCTCAAGGACGAATAAATCTGTGTTGGATTTGTGCTCAGATGAAGATATTTCTAAAATAAAAATTTATACACTGTATCACCCACTTTGAGCTTTTCCTTAATTCACGGCACTTGCCTTTATTTTACCACCAAAGGAGTGCCTCAGCTTTTAGTTCTTGTGTTTGTATTATGAGCCGGCTAGCTGCATCACTTTAGGGGTGTCAGAGTCACTTTTGTCCAGAATGAAACAACTACTTTATCGAGTTTTGGTGCTCATACAGTGACAATGAACCTAGTGATTGTGGTGAACCCCTAACATTTCCTCTGTTGCCACCAGAGGTGCTCCACTTTGAGCAGTCAGTGAAATGTCTTGGTCATCATTGTCAACATATGGATTACTCCTGCATGTTTGTTGGTCAAATACCCGTAATAGCATTGCTGTTCAGGCTCGGGTGTTTACCGATCGTTACCAAATGTTTGCAAATTAACTTGTGAAAGATTTAATAATTTCAGAATCCTTATTGACCAAATTGTTATTTTTACTAACAGTATGAGTGCAGAATTTTCGCATTGATATCCTTGTTTCACACTTGAATTCTCGCTGTACTGTAGGTGTTGCCTCCTCTGCAATGCAGTTTAGCACCACTTAGTTCTTATGCCGTCTTTCTATCATATAGAACTATTTCTTTTACGTCTGCTTTCACATTAGGCTTTGGCTATCAACACCCTCACATCTCTGAAATGATTAAATGACAACTCGTCTCTGACCCATGTGGGCAAACGGCCCACATTTCCCCAGGCATGATTCGATCCAATAGGTTAAACCTTTAGTTATCAATGTCAGTGTGATCTGATCTTTTTTTCCCAATGATGCAGAAACTGAGAAATTATTGAGAGCAGGGGCAAATGGACAATGAGCGAGCCCAGGAATCTAATACACTGTATGTCTTCACATGCACTCCTGTCACGACAACTGATATTAAACTGTTTAACGGAAATATTTGAAAGCCAGGTCTGTTTCACAGTTTATTCAGTTCCACTCTCCATCAGTAAATTTGATATTTTTAGGCATTTTTTTTCATTTGTTTCGCACCAAACATTTCCTCCGAGCTCTGACTTGACTTGTGTTTATCATTACGTCTCATTTTGTCAGGCTCTTGTTGACTTGCTGTGTACGATGTGGTATTTTATTGATTTAATTGTTCAGACACATACAACCTTATTATTGCACACTAATTGGCTGTAATCTTTTTCACTCATTTATGTTCAATCACTTTTTCGCTGTGAGAGGGACACACACACACACACACACACACACACACAGTGCGCACACCTGGCACAGATAGAGGTGTTCACAGAAGGGCTCTGGAAGGTCAGTGATGTGTGAAACAGATGTGCTGATCATTGGCAGTGCGAGAAAGAGGAGGAATGCATTCGGCAGCGTAGATGGAAATGAGAGAAACGGTGTGGCAGGGCAGAAATGGCTTGGATACAATTCTGAAGAGAGCTTCCCAGAATCCATTACCCTGAGACTTATGGACTCAATGGACAACATGGATTTTTCTCTTTATGGATTCCATTCTTTCCTTTTATTCCCATCCTCCCGTTATCTCTCTTTTTTTCATTTTTTTGTCTATCACTGCTTTGGCACAGCTCCCACACAAAGGCTTTTTCTTGGCCTGTTGACTGTACAAACAGCTTTGTAACATGCCTCCTCCTCACCTTTGTGTACTAACTACACCTTCCCCTGCAAAACTCTCTGATAGCCCTTTTAAAGACCTTCCAGGGACATCCCTGCCCTTCAGCTGCATCCTGCCCGGTCTCTCTTCTACAACAGGCCCACAGGTTGCAGCATTAACTCCTGTTCTGGACATATTTCCTTATCTGTTCCCTGTAAACACTGCGCACACTTACAAGGGAGCGCATGGTCAGCTACGCTCTGTGTTTATACAAGCGGGATCTAGAGGCATGCCGGTGGATCAAGCATTGTAAACACATCGTAAACGGATGTCTGCTTCACTGTGCGGGTGATGTCAGCCCGCGTGCCGCACAAGTTAAGCGCTGCGCACATGCAATTGGTACGGAGAGGGTCATTGCATGCAGGAAAACATATGACCAAAAAAAGGCAATCCAACATTGGCTCCGGCATCCGTTGTCTGGACCAAACATCATTGAGCTCAGAGCTATGACTAGCAGAGCAAAGAATTGAGTTAGCTCAGACAGTCAGCTTTCATCTAGACCCATTAGGTTACAGCTCATTCCCAGGCCTGACACACCACTGCTTTTTTTCCATCCCTCTTTCAGGCATTTGTCGCTTCCTCCTTCCTTCCCCGTGTCTACAAACTTTTCTCTGCCTTTTTCTCTCTCGCAGACACGCACACACAGGCAGCCATCCTTGATAGGAGATTATAGGTCTTTCTACTCACTGTGTACAGCTTAACCCTGAACCAAACCTAATGTCAACGTAAGCCATGGCCCTAACCCTGACCAAGTAGTCAAAAACTACATTGGGACCCGTCTCTGGTCCCCTGGAACACTTCTGGTCCTGATAAACTCAGTGTATATGCCAGGTCGGGTCTTCACTAGGTCACAAAAACACATTCATACCCAGAAGAAGGAACAAAGCAGGAAAAAATATTGACTCGGCGCAGCAGAATGATTACATCTAAGCTAACGTCATGGCAATCAGCAGCTCGTTTTCAAGTCAGTGCATCAGTCTAAGCATTGACAAAATGCTGAGATGGATTTAAGAAGCACCACTGTCAGCAGATCCAAATTATGGGGCCTGGGAGGAAGGTTGGGCTGGCATTTCTCTGCCTTAGAAGGCTGTGTTCGGCAACGAGGTTTGTTTGTGAACTGCAGTGCTAAGGAGTCATTCAGAGACATTTGCACATATATGTTCTTATCAGTCTGTCTGTTCGCGAGCATGAAAGCACACAAATACACATTTGCACTAAATATTTGTCTCCTCTGTGTGGAAATGACTAATTCAGCACCAGTGCAGCTTCTTTATATATTTATTAGATATTGTTATGAATTCTAGTCTGAATAATTGTGTTAACAATATCTAATAACAAAGTGACTGGCAGAAACCATATCATGGTTTGTAAGGCTACTGCATCCTGCATACAGAAATACATTAGAACATTTTTTTATTTAATCAGCTTTTTTTCTTTATATGAGCATCTAGTCCTAGGTAAAGTAGCAAAAACGTATCCAATAATTTAAAATATGCCAAAACTAAATATAGATTACAGGTAGATATAGCTAAACATTATATTTATTTAATATGCTAAACAGTACATTCTCACTAAATGAGCACTTGTGTTGCAATAATTAGCTGAGCTATACGACTGTAGGCCTATATAACAAATCAGTGTAGTGGTCAAATTGTTATTGCCAGCCCTGTAGGGTAATTATCTGATATGTTTGATATACTGTACTTAAAATCCAGTGTTTTCTGTTACTTTCATGCTCTTCTACACACCTCTCTCCCTGTTTTACACACAGCTGACTGATTAAAAAGGGTAAAGCAGTTTCTCGTTTGTCTTGATCTCTAGACAACCATTCTACGACCAGTCACCCACCAAACGAGCGCAAAGTGCCTCTGTGATAATATAATGCATGGCTTTCAGTTAGGCCTTCGCTTTGGTTTGATTTATTCAATAATGTGTAACGTGCATGGGTCTCCTAAGGCAGTATGGGTAGTGTAGTCCCCCAGAGTGTCTGTCTCAGTGTGGGTCTGAGGTCTGTGCTCCCTGTCTATGTACTAAGGGGATTGGATATGCTCTGCTAATGCTATTAGTGCTGCAGCTGGGGATTACTGTCTCAAAAGGAAAGGGGAGAAGGGCATGAAAAGTGAAAAATCATTGCGTTGAGGGAGTTAGTGTGTGACAGAGATTTGCATGTTTGTACACGTATTCGAGTAAGAAAGAGTGAGAGAGATTAAAAACGGGATATTCCTGCAGACTATTGCGCACCAACAGAAATACTTAGCCTCTGGCTTTAATGCAGAGTGTTGTAAGACCTGTTTTTTTTTTTATTTCATTTGGTTGTTGCAGTCCTCTTGGGATTTGAACTAATTAGTCTATTAAGCTGGCGAGCACCTCTTAAAAACTGACTTATTTTTAGCTAAGAGAGAGATAGATATAATTCTTTTTTCAAAAAGTCACGGTTGAAATCTGACACAGAAGAGGATCCATTTGCCCTGCAAAACCTGTCAGAAGTATTGTTTAACATGTTGTCAGAAAAGCTTATTTAGAGTATTTTCAGATTCTACCCAGAACATTGCTGTCGGAACACATGGCATACACACCCCCATTTTTTATCATTTTCACTTATGCGACACCTTACTTCTCCCCCAGACAATGTAAGGTACAACACTTATACTATTGAAAACCTTGATGGCAGTACAGAGTTTTAGAATATCAGCCTCTTGTCTTAAAGAAGCAGTAAAGCGGTAAGCTGAATTTAGCCGTATATACGTATATACTGTATATATAAGGAAAGATACAAAACAATTTGATTTGGAATTTATCAAAATAAATTTATACTTCAGTAGGCTTTCCTGCAAGAACGTTTTCAGTGTTAATTACTTTGGAAATACTTACATAAACTATTTGTCTCTAGAAGCTCTGTTTATATGGATGACTAGTGCCCCCATGTGGTCGGTGGTGGTAATCATAGAGGCCAGAACTCGTTAATTTACCCCTTTTGTTTGCTGACGACCCAAGTCTAGTAGAGCTCCATGATTTGTATCAAACACTTATTTATGGAAGTAACTTCACCTAAATCAAAGTCTATTTCAATTGAAATTGTCACAGAATTGTCATTGTAGGCTAGATGTTGGACCTCATGGACTCGTGGCTAAAAAAGTAATGTATGGTTAATTGGTGTAGCTGTTAACCGGAGCTGTATTGTAAGTTTTTTATATATTGTATGCATCTCACCAACAATTCCATAACGCCCATCTGTAGCTTTTATCACTCTCCCTCAACTTCACCATTGGTGAGGGTTCTTTTTTCTTGCAAACAGTGGTTTTCATTGTTGCCCTATTTGTTCCATTATTTTCTTGAGACAGCAAGAACTAGAAAGAGCAGTCAGAGAGTGCGAAATCTCCACCAATGCAACACACTTCTCTACAGCATATGTTCTAAAGCAATACATTTTGAGTATTCCTAAATGTAGGATTCCTTTTAGGTCGAGGTCATTTGGTGAGTAATAGAACACATGTTGGCACCACATGGTGGTTAACACATGAACCACAAAGCCAGCTGGTTCTGTTTATGAAGGGGTTCTGGGATTTGTTACAAAGTAACGCCAGTCAGTAGTTTGTAAGTCAATTCCTTCTGGAGAAAAAAATGTGTTTGACCTCTCAGTGACCTTGACCTTTGACCTGGAAAGCTCAAACGTTTATCCTGTGTAGCCAGTGCCAAATAACACCAGTTTGACCTCTCTATATCAATCCATTCTGGAGAAATAGGCAAACCATTAGGTTTTTTGACATATCAATGACCTTGACCTTTGACCTTGAAACCTCAAAAGTTAATAGTCTGTAGCCAGTTCCGTCAGCAGGTGGACCTCTCTCTGTGAATTCTTAATTGAGTTATGTGGACATTTTTTTTTTTAACTGTGAGTAACCTTGGCCTTTTAACTTTGGCCACAAAAGTACTCATGTAGTTCCTGAGTAATATTGCAAAAAACCAACCAACCCACAAACAGACACATGTGAAAACTTTGTTTGCATAAGTGTTAATTCTTCTTCCTGATTTGGTTTTGCAGTGGTTGACAGCACTCACAGATAAATAATCTGGACAATGTTCTTGTTCATTTTCTTTGGCTCTGTACTTTGTGTAATATCAATTTACTTCATAATAATATTTAAAGAAAGTATTTATTGCTTGTTTAAACTATCAACAGTAAAAGTGTTATATATACTTGCCCATTTTATATTGTAATTGTTGGTGCATTAATGTCTTCATCACTTTAATTTATATGAGATTGATGTTTTTTACTATTTATTCGAATCTTTACAGTAACTAGTAACTAAAGTGGATTGATTACCACAATAACTGCCTCTGAGATATAATGGAAGGTAACTTGCATGGTATGAAAATGCTTCAGTACATGTCATTCAAAATTGTAATTGAATATAATACTTGAGATAATGCACTTATTTACATTGTATCACTGCACATTGTGGACACAATTTGCTCTGCCGCCAGGATTTCCCACAGCTTGAATTCTGGGTTGATCTGCTCTGTGAATTATACATCTAGAATCAGTTGCTGAGGATGAGTGTGCCTTCAGGGAAAGACATTTTAACTTTGCTTTAAGAAATATGAATAAAAGAAGGTCCCTCTATCATTAAAATACATGCACCTCATTTATCAATACAAACATGGCTTCATAAATATGTACTGAGAACTCACAGGTAATATTTTTTCATGAGGTATTTGTTTGTCCAATTAAACAGAAAATCACAATTTCATCTTTCCTGGGGGCTGCCTCCGGTGGGGTTTTTTTCCTCACTCCATTAGACGTAATGCTTTGGTATTCCACACTGCAGACATGGGTCGTGTAATTTCGGAATCTCTTTTATCTCATTGCTGTCGTCAGGGCTTCGAATGAGCCGCGTTGCTTCGGAATGTCGGTGATCCAGTTGTGTTTCAGTCATAATTTTGGTCTCAAAGCAGCTATATATCTCTATATAGATGTAGTGCAGTTTATTTTGGTTTATACCATAGCAACTCATAATAATTGCACTTTTCAAAAAGTATTTGAATTTCTCAGACAAAAGCGTTCTGTCACAACGTATAAACTGTTATCCTCCTGCCTTTCTTCTTCGGCATTTTTTTTCTCTTTCCAATAATCATTTGATCTCCTGTATCTTTCCCCCCTTTTTTGATCACATTTACACATTTAACTTTCTGCGAGCTGCGTTTAGCCTAGAGCTTGTCCTCATGAATATATACCAACTGTATGAAGGGCAATCTGCTGAGATTTGTTCATTTCTATTTTATGTGTGTGTGTGTGTGTGCTATTTTTCAGTAGCCCGACTCTTCTCTTGGCATGGTAATGTATTTAGCTCCAACCCCAGACTTACTTGTGTTAGCAGACCTCCTGACCTCCTCTGAAATCATATTCAAAGTGTTTTTGGTCTTGGTATAAGCTTTTTATGGCCTTGTCAGGAAATGCACTGCACCTACAACACAAACTCAGTCTTTATGTTACAGTACGCATTGCATTCTGTACCTGAGCAAGATAATGCTACAGACTGACAAGGTTGCAATATTGCAGCGTTCTCCTATGGCTGGCCTTAACAGGGATTTTTTTCTATTCGAAACTTTTCAACAATTTATATTACTGTCTGAACAACAGAGTGGCATTCAACTTTTACATACGCTTAGCAACATGTATTCTAATGAGCTTGTGGATGAATACCAGCCGAATGAATGTATCATAATGATCAGCCTTAGCATTTCACCTTTGCATTAAAGTCTTTTGTGTATACTTTTCTTGTTTTGACAGAGGTTACAGCTTTACTTTTTCAGCAGTATATTCTGTCTCTTATCATCTTGCGAGTTGTTGCTGTTTTACAGAAGCTTCACTTTGCACTCACTGATGTGGTGAAGTCATAGTCGTACTTAGTCATAGTCATATTTTTTTTGTGGGGGTGGAAGTAACGCAAAATTAATCTGTGACGCATTTCACAATGCAGACAGTAATGTAATAATTTCAAATGTTTGCAACTACTAATATGTAATACGACTATGACTTGCAACAAGTCCAGTATAATTTTCCATAAAACTGCATGAATAAATAAGCAGGTGGTAGTTTAATGGATATATGCTTTGCAAAGTTAAAATTTGTTGAACTTTGACCTCACCCTCTTCTGACCTTCGCAAGTGCAGCAGGCTGAAGGCTACCGGCTGTGCTGTGAATAGATAAGGAGGATGACATATTCAAGCGTGGTTCTGATATTCTACAACAAATCGTACATGTAAACAATAAAAGGTTTTTGTTTTGTTTGTGGGTGTATTCGCAGGATCAGTGTTCATATTATATTATTACCCCCGGTAATTGCGACGTTTAATATTCATTCATTCATTCACTACCGCTTATCCTGTTAGGGGTCGCGGGGGGGGCTGGAGCCTATCTCAGCATCTTGGGGCAAAGGCGGGGTACACGCTGGATGAGTCGCCAGTTCATCGCAGGGCTGACATATAGAGACAAACAACCATCCACACTCACATTCACACCTACGGGCGATTTCGAGTGACCAATTAACCGAACCCCCAGTTTGCATATTTTTGGACTGTGGGAGGAAGCCGGAGTACCCGGAGAAAACCCACGCAGACACAGGAAGAACATGCAAACTCCACACAGAAACGTCCTGACCCAGAATCGAACCCAGGACCTTCTTGCTGTGAGGCAACAGTGCTAACCACTGCACCACTGTGCCGCGTTTAATATTAGCAATGTTAAATATTTGCAAAAGGAACATTTACCAAGAAGTTAAGTTTACCAAAGCCTTGGTTTTGCTAGACTGTGGCTCAAGACTTATACTCATTCAATGCAGCATATTCACAATATTGCATAGTGCAGTTCTCCTACATAATACATAATATAGGACTCCAGGTATAAAGTCACATTACTATAGTGCAGAAATGGTTTAACAAATCCAAACCAAGGTGAGCAAAAGTCTGAGTGCATTAATAGTTAGAGCAGTTCCTCCACCGTCACCATGCATCCACCTAATCAATGGTCACTGCCCTTAAGGGGAACTGCGACATTGTTAATGACCAGTTTCAATGAGCAGTGAGCTCTGTCTGTGTGTGATTGGTTATTGTTAACATCGCCAATGAATATATGTGGCACATAGAGCCTACGGACACCTGCTGTAGCCAATAGCCCTTAAGAGCCCTGACTTTCAATTCTGAGCAGGTTATTCCGTGTATAGACAGAGGGCATTCGTGTAACAAATACAAATACATGCTTCTTAAAGCACTTCTTCAGCCACACTCTTCACACGGCCGAAGAAGAGAGTTGAGCAGCAAGTCTAAATCTGCAGGGACAAACAGAAAAACATATGATGAGAAATTCACATTTGGCGCATTCTGTCGCCTCCCACTATGTCTGTACCGGGCACCTTTCCCTTTGCCTTCCAATTTCTTGCTGATTCAATCTTTGTGCCACAAACGATCTCAACTATCACTGAGCAGTGAATCCACCTGCCTACCTGTTCCCATAGCTACTAGAAGGTGAGTGTATTTTTTTTTTTTCTTAATTGTTCTAACTACCCTTCCTCTGGCTCAGCTCCAGCAACGCAGCGGCACTGCTCATCATTATCTTGAATTTGCAGATGTAATGTGCGTATTTTGGTGACAGAAAAGACTCTTGAATGGGTGGGATTGGAAGCAGAATGAGCTGCCGCTAGATTGACAGGGGAAGGGAGAAGGATGACAGCTAGATGAAAGATTGAGCTTCAAGAGTTAGCAGTGTGAAGGTAATGCTGCAGGACTCAGCTGGGAACCGCTGCGTTACGAGACCTGAAGGACAGCCGGTCCGGTGGACCTCCACCAAACATGGAAGAATGTGGAGAGGTCTCCTCTTTTACGTCCGTAGTCTCTCACCTCCTTATGGCACTTATACCTATGTTCCTCCCCTTCCTCCCTTTATTGCAAAACCATTTAGCTCCTCTTATTGTTCTGCGTCAGCCATCCGAGTAACGGTCAAAACTGTGAAAGTGAGTAATGGGGAAACCTGGAAAAATTACACCCCTGGGTGTAGCCATTATTTCTGTGCGTCTGCCATTATCAATTCATTCTGCTGGTCAGTTTGTGTGTACTTCCCTCATTGGTAATGAGCTGAAATGTGAATTATCAAGGGGCTGTAGAAGAAGAACCACAAAAAAGGAACTACAGCCTTCTTCCAGGAACCACCACATCAATGCATATACGCACACTGTATCTCTGCCTGTCTCTCTTCCCTCTTACACACCGCCCTCTCTTTATCTGTGAAGGCAGAAGCAACAGTTAGTGATCACATGACACCAAGAGTCTTTCCTCCCAGCTCTTAGCGGGTTGGCTCAGGCTCACCGTAAACACTAAATAAAGGAAGCAGGGGGCATCAGAAAGAGTTCAGTTGGTAAAACTCCTTTTTTGGGGGGCTCCTGTTTTTCAAATTTAAACAGAATACACTCAAAAAGATCCTGAAGAGCTGCGGGAGAGAGAAAGAGAGAGGAGGGAGGCAGGGATGCTGTTGCCAGGGCAACCAGAACCGCGGCGGTTGTCATCACAAGGCTTCTTCTGCATTGTGTGTGTGGACATAGCACGCGTGAGCTCATCCTCCTCTCTCTAGGAGGGAGGCGAGGACATCCCCCTCCAACACTGTGCCAGAAGAGAGAGGAAGCAAGAGAGAGAGAGAGAGAGAGAGAGAGAGAGAGAGAGAGAGAGAGAGACTGAAAGCCCATAATGCACTGCACGCTGCAGGGTTGAAGTCGTGCAGATTCATCAGTTCCTGTTTGGAGGGACAGTGTGTGAGCGTACTGGCACTGACACGTCCAAGTGGCGAGAGAAAGGCAGCAGCAAGCGGGCAGGTAAGACAGCTTATCTCTGACCGTGCTGACGGCTGCCCGGCTCACAGGATGTGTTTGTCTGCTGGTGTCTCCTCAGAGGAGGAGAAGCGCGATAGAAATGACGGGGTGTCATTAAGATATGACATGTTCTGATCCCGACAACTTCCCGGCTTGTTGCTAGTGACTGCTGCTGCTGGCTGTTTTTCCTGAAAAGATCTGAGTTTGGGATTTTTCGAAAGAGGAT
>KV751316.1:7685341-7697439 GCA_001698575.1 Mola mola
ATTCGATTAGATATATTCATCATAATCTTATAAAGCAAGTTGCGACTAATCTTGGACTATTTGTGTGAACAGGCTTCATGTAACAATACAGTAAGACATCTAAAATGTGATATGTGCAGGGATGTGACGTGTCACACTTACAGTACATGATTATAATTCATATAAAACTTTGTTTTTGATTGTTTGCAAAGTTTATTCTCTTTGTGCATTTTAAAATCGTTTATAGAGTATGTTTGTAATGTCTTACTACAAATAGTTAGAGGAACTAAGCCATATTTCACGTTCATGTTGTGTCAAGTGACACTGTTCTACATTACTGGTCATCTTGTGGTTTAACGGCCACTGAGGCTTGGGACCATATCTGTTGCGCCAGAGACACACACATGGTGGAAAGCATGATTACCGCAATGTTGGGCAGGGACTCACTGTGGTTGAAAGTCACTGTGGGTCACACATGGGAAATTTTATTTCTCCACCCCGGGAGACCTTTTTGAAACTTGTCATATTTAGACACAAGACAGAAATAGCTTTCAAACAAAGCGATTTGTAATTTACTTCTTTATTCCAGAGGAACATCATTTATATTGCACCTTAATTGCGTTATCTCAAAATTCTCATTTTAAATAAAGTACAGCAAGGTAATTCTATTTATTTTCCACTTTAAAGCACAAACACATCAAAGGAGACTGTTTTACTTGTATCTTTTGATGGGGTTATTATGAGATGTTAGAACACTGTAGCGGGGTGTGCAAATAGCTTTGTGGTTTGGGAAATACAATGGAAAAAAAAAAAAGCCAACATGCAAATCAGACAAAAGAAAAAGGAATCTAGCAAATATTCAGTTTGTCTTTATCTAACTATGACTGACCACCACTTCTCTCTGCACTTCCCCTGCAAAAATCCACTTGTCAAAACCCAAAATGGAGAAGCTCCTTGTTTCATTATGGTTCCTCTAATTAGGAGGATCCTTCACTATCTGTGCATCGCCTGATAGATTTTTTCACCATGTGACAGTTGCATCTATACATCTGCTCTGTAAAAATTCTGTGTTTTTGTTCAGGGGACATAAACCTGCCTGATATATACACCTATATATCTTTATACTGACATGTCTTCTGGGTATATGTGGGTAAGGTGTTCTTGCGCGTGTGTGTCTTCGCTAAGTAATAAAAAGAAAAACAGGATGCAAGTCTGTTTCTAGTTATGAGTTGAAGAATAACAGTTGTCTTACCGCAGTTATTTTAGCGGTGAGTTTCAGTGTTTAGGATTTTTTGGGGAAAATGCTCATTCACATGGAGCTCTGTGTTAACATTTTTGTATTCCATTTGTAAAGATTCAAACACTGAGGTCGCATCTCAGGGCCCACAACATACTGAGCAATCCAGACTGAGAAGAAGGAGCAGAGGCTGTGCAAGGTCCCGCAGGTTTGAGATACAGTTGTTTGAAGACGTTTGAAGGTTTAACCTTAGAGACCTAGCAATAGAGCAGTTGTCTGTTATGATTGCGTAAAAACCTGCCAGACAGACACCAGGTCGGCTTCTGGATTATCCATTTTGGTTGGATCCTCGAGGTCCAAGCCGGTGTTCTTTTGCTCTGCGTCCAGCTCTGGCTTTGCTTCAGCAGCGTGGCTCACAGGTGATATATACGGATCCAGGTCTCGTTGTCTAGCTCTGACTGCTGCTGTTTTCAATAAGGGGAAACGTGTTGGTGGCTCCGAGGGCAGTCCTTACGATGATCAGAAGGAGAGAGGCGACCCTGGTCTTTGTCAGAGAGTGCTTTTCATTCTCTTCTGCGTGCAGACATCAGAAGAGCAGTGAGCAGTAACCTCAGTGTGCATTCAATTATCTGCAGTGGCAGCAATTATCTGCAAGCGGGAGACCTTCCACAGTGACGTGTCTATTCATCACTGATTTCCCCCCCTTGTAAACTGGAAGCCTGACGGTGCAAAGTATACATGTACTAAGGAGTGATTCTAAAGTACTTGTTATTGCATTTTATATGGCTTTGCACTTATGCTTTACTTTGTCTCTGGAGAACATGTGCTTTGCAGAGTTACATTATTAAACGTTGCCATGAGCATTACAAATATAAAGCTGTTGTTATAATATATAATCTAGTTCAAACTAGCCAAAAAATTTTCTGCAACATTAGAATGCTGTTTAAATGGTAATGGGCAATTCCACAGGAAATTGACTCCGCAGTTCCTGTCAGTTTACTGTTATGGTTTGTTTTGGTTCCCTGCTCTGATCAGTGTCATTTTAAGCTACAGCTGACCTTCCCGAAGCCTTCCCGAAGAACAAACCAAAAATTAGTCCCACGCCCCACCTCAGAGCAGCAGATGGTTAGAAAAAGTTAGTGAGTGAACATACTGGAGCATTTTTATTCAGTTGTATGAAGCATCCTATTCCAAAGTTTGTAAAAAAAACAACAGAAAAACAACTGCAGAGACTTTTTTGGACACAAGTCAGAGACTCATCAGCTCTCCAAATTAAATTATAAAATGTTGGCATCTGTAGGGCGTTGCTTTGATTACGTGAGCAAATTGCCAAATATTTATAGAAGCTAAATATTAACACTTCAAGAAGCACAGATCCATCATAGGTGCGTTTGAGGGCAGGCCGCGGGCCGCTGTTCAATCAACACCTTTCCCTTACATTCTCACACACACACATGCACATGTACGCGCCATTACGGTGATAAACACTCTGATCTGTTGCAGCCCCAAATCAGTGATGTGGCTCTGAGTCACTCGGTAACACCCACCTGACACAAACATACACACCTCCGCACACACATGCACAACACCACACACTCACACATGCTCACACCGACATGCAAGCACCTGACGTGGTGTTTGATAGAGTGAGACACCATGGCAACAGAGCAGTGACTCTTGCTGTCCTGTGAGTGGACTGAAGCTGTGGAGGAGGGAGGAGAACGCTAGCAGCTAGCATCGCTACTCAAAAGCAGCTATCATAATGCCCAATCTACACGTGCCACACAGGCAGCATTGATCTTTCTTGTTTTTAAGTGCAACATAGAGGCTGTAAGTTGGAGAGAGCTAGAGGAGGCAGAGGAGAGGTCAGCAGTTATTTTTACAGCAATCGATTGTGCAAAACCTGAAACATCATCAGAGACAATCGCACCGATTGTCTCGGCCCCAACTAGTCAGCACTCCTGATGGCGTCTTATTTGTCTTATATATTTTTATCCCGCCCTCATTGCACGCAGGATCATCTTGTTCTAGGCACAACATTATTTAACCCCTCTCTTTTTTTTTTACCTGTTTAAACCTTTTGAAAATGATTGCGCTCCCCCTGACTCTCTGCTCCTGTCAGTTATGTTTTATTAAGGTTGCAGCAAAGATAAGGAGAGAAGGGGGAGGGTGCGTGCAAGTGGACAGGTCTCAAAAACAGCATCTGAATGAGATTTACTGCCTGCAGATACAGATGTTGGAGAGAAACCGCAAGGAAGGAAAAAAAAAAACACAGAGGTTTCAGAACAGTGCAGGTGAAACTGCATTTTGCTCACCTGTAACGTTTTAAAGATCTAATTGTAAGCATTTTTCTTTAACATACAGGCGGATGCACAGGGTCTCACACAGCATGAAACTGCTGGGAACGACAAAAGTTTGTCCGAGTTAAGTTCCTCTCAACGCAGACAATCCGAGCGCAAGCTGTGAAAGGTGAACTTGCAGCATGCTGTGGATAAATTATGTGTGACATGTTTAGCTGCGCTGCCTTATATGGAGACTGGAGTATCTGAATACAGTAGGGCTCTGCCAAGAAGGAAGGAGAGGGAGAGGGAGCAAGGGAGTGAAAGACAGGCATGGAAGGAGGAAGAGGAGGAGGAGGAGGAAGGAAAAGGAACAGGGGAGGGAGAAAAAGCAAAGGAAAAAGGAAGGAGGAGGGGCAGTGACAGAGGGAGTGAAAGAGAGGAGTGCCGCAAAGGAAGCATGAGGTTTTCGCTTTCCAGTTTCCCTTCAGCAGCAGTCAGATGAGTCTTTGCAGAGATACAGTAAGTTTATGCTGTTTACTCTACGTATATGCGTATGCGTGTGATGGGTCATTTGTATTTGATTAGATAAAGATGGAGGAATAAGTTGCCCCTGCCTCTGTGCATTCTTTTGCCACTTGGGTTTTCAGATTTTTCTGCTTCACTACCAGGATGTTGACTGTTGATATGTCTTTGAGCTTTGAGTTATGTCTGTTTGCGAGTCGTTGTGTGTACACATACAGATGGACACTGTGCTTCAATGCTAATGTGTGTTAGTTTGAGGCCGGACAGCATTGGTAATGTGGAAAAGACCTAAGCAGACCGAAGAATGGATAATGTTGGTGTTTAATTTTCCACAAAGGAGCGCGCACACACACACACACACACACACACACACACACACTAACACACATTCCAGTTTCTGGCAGATTACACTCTGTCTCTCTTGTTCTCTCTCGGACTATACTTAAATACAGTGAAATCTCTGTTATGTGATGTGACTCCTACTGTTAACACTAAAGCTACATATGCACTCATACTTGTGGATGAATGAATGAAAACACAGAAACACACACACGGCCCTACACTTCTGCATAATGACTGGACTACTGGTGTTTACTCTGCTGCTGCCTTCAGGAAATGATTACACTCCTGTGTTGCCCAGGCCGTCTGTACCAAATGCATTAACACACGCAGGGTGCATATTATAGAAAGGCCAACGCGGTGAACATCACTTGGATGTAATGTCTTTATGTTCTTAAGCGAGAAGTCCGAGTTCTGTTGTGGAGAAAATGATAGAATAAACAGACAACTGGCATTTCGAATTCTGATTATGTGCATCCTTTTTTTGCTCTTAAAAAATAAAAGACTCTGCGCATATTAAAAGCCTCTATATGAACTTGGCCACTTTGCCTACAGTTCTGATGCCTGCTGTCGGAAAAGGAAAAAAAAAAATCGAATTCTTAGAGTTCGCACCAGTGCTCCTCACTAACCTTTGTGACTTTGTGTAGCTGTGCACGGCACAATGAAATACAGATGTATTTTTGGTGAAGCGTGTCTCTCTCCAAGCTGTGACTTTGTATTAATGTTAAGTTGCAGATATTAATGTAAAATCATGGCAAATAAGAGCTGCGCAGAAAACTGAAGGTTGCTAAAGTAAGAAATGAAGAATAGAAGACATCATGCCAAATAAATCTGCTGCCGACCCGACTATGAATATGACAGATAAAGGAAATAACTGAACATTTAGCCAAATTCATTAACTCCAGTTCGGACTCTGATATTTCTTCACTTGTATTCACTCATGTTACAACAAACACCCCATCTAACTCTTATTTTGAGTACACACCCTCTTCTCACCCTCTATTCTTCGAGCCTTTTTCTTTCTTTCTTACTTGCGCCTCTTTGTCTTTGGCCGTGATTGCCTGTATTTCTGTGTTTCGACTTTTTTGTGGCTCACTTTGTGTGTTTCTCTGCTCCTCTGCAGATCAGAGCAGAGAGCAAATCTACAAGGTCATTAGAGTATAGAGAGCACAGAGGCACTCAGATACTGAGTTTCACAGCACGCACCGCTCTGACCAAACAGCCGAGAAGAAGGGGGCTCTGCGAGAGAAAGAACGAGTGCAGGTTTACTGTAGCTGACTGTGTTGACTTTAAAACATAAAGAAAAAGGATTTTTCTTTTCCTCTCCCCACCTTATTCTCTCTTCCCAAAACTAATCGGTCCTCTAGCAGTGATATCATCTCCCGGCTGTCCTCGGCAGGCACGCGGCGGCCTGTCGACTGCAGATGAGCAGCGTGTGTGTGAAACAATCTGTGTGTATATGCATAATGATATGAGCACCCTGATACCTCATTTCCATTATTCAATTATCAGGAAAAAAAGAAAACAGGGCAGGTGCTCTGATCAAGGTGACAGTGGAGGTGGAGATGACTTTGGGTTGCGAGCTTGAACAGAGAGCATCGAACTGACAGATAGACAGTCAGCTGAACGACTGAGGGTGTCTTGTGGGGCCATTTGGCAAGTGGCAAAATCACAGTGAGTCAGTCAATGGTGTATGATTGCTGTTTTCCCTGCAGTCTGCAAAGCTGTCACTGGACTAATGCACACTAGTGGAAGATGTAATCTATTGTAAATACAGTTGTCTCCACAGAGGAGCCCTCTGTGATTTGCGCAGATTAAGGTGTCAAAGAGAATCGCCGGTCATAGACAGCTGAAGAGTACAGATTACCCCTCCGTTTGGCCAAATGACAAGTCGGAGGATTCAGCACTTTTGTGCTCATACCGCTTTGATTTGCAAAACTGATTGCAGATATTTTTTGCAGATATTCATCCGCTCCATCGACATTTCCTGATTTGAATAAAACCGTGGAATGCGAAAAATACACAGACGGCCAAATCATTAGCGTTAATCATCTTTATCTTTTGAGCTTCTTAATCTTTGCAACAATTCTGTTAAGCTTTTCAGCCATTCAGTTTTTAATCAGCGATCATCCTGTCAAGGGTTTTCCACTGTCAGAAATTATTTTCACTATGCTGCACTTGTTGAGTTGCTGTTTGTCTCTCTCTCTCTCTGTTTGCCCCAATCTCATTTCACTCTAAATCTGTCTGCGCCATCTTCCTTGGGCTGTGACACCTGTACCTCCTGTCTGGCTACCTGTCTGTCAATCTGTACATCTCATTTTCCACTGCCATCCCTCTGGCTCCCTCTCCCTATCTCACCCATTACATCTGCATTTCATGGATGTCTCCTTTCCATCACTTGTCTGTTTCCTGCCCTTGATGTTTGTCTATTTGTCTTTCTGTCTCTGTGACTTTTCCTCCCATTCTTGTCGTTTTCCAACCCGACTTGATTTACCCTCCCACCCACGCTCACACACAAGCACCCTCACACACACGCCTCCTCCATTGCTATTCCTGAGAGGAGCAGACTGGTCTGGCAGCGGGTTGGTTTATGTCCGTGAACTCGATGACACTCTGGCTACCGCAGCATTAAACTGAAGTGGCTCTACAGCGGGCAGGTAGCCGCACTGTGTTGTGACAAAGAGCAACTCTTTGAATGAACAAAATGTAGCTGCTTGCTTCCCCAACATGCTAATACACGAGTGTAAACGTGACACGCGCTGATCTCTCAGTGCTCGACTGCCCTCGTCTCCCCCATACCTCTGTTTGTCTTACAGCTGTAGGAGGGAGTCATCGCATGTGTGTGCACGTGTGTGAGAGACGTAGTTGATGTTGTGCATAGGCATAGACATTATTCATATGGTTGTGTCCGGAATATAAATGCAGCGACTGACCTTCCTGTGTGTAGCTGTGTATCGTGCGTGGATGATGCAGATCTGCTGTCTCATGCTTTAGTGGTCAATACAATTGTGTGTGTTTGTGTGTGTGTGTGTGTGTGTGTGTGTGTGTGTATGTGTGTGCGAGACAAGCTGGGAGTGGATTGAAGTCTTAAATTACCCTGATGGTACAATCCGTCGAAGCATCATCATAATGGAGTATCATTTCAGAATGACCGGCATTCAGCCGAAAAGTGAAGACTGAGGATCAAATCTCAGCTTGCATGGGTAGAACACCGCTCCTGTGTGAGCATTATTGGATGTGCTGTCCCATCGGCAAAGTATATGAGCTCATTAGTGTTGCCAAGATGTTGTTACTCAGTGTTCTGACCTAACCTGAAAGAGTTTTTTGTTTGTTTGCTTTTTTTTTTTTTTTAATATCGTGACTGACATACACAGGAGATTAATGAAAACCAAATACTGTATCTTTGGTAAATGTTAAATCTATAAAGCTTCCATTATTCACTGTCATTTGTCTTAATGTTTTCTTAATGAGCCATGTCTCCATCTTTGATGAGGATATTATGGAAATCTTGCATATTATATTCGAATGCTTTATTTATAGCTTTAAATTTATAGCCACATGACCACACGGAACAGCATAAAAGATACAAATAGAACCCAAACAGAACTAAAAAACCTAATCTAAGGTCACAATCATGCCAGCCTTGTTTAGTCTGGTTGAACCCAACCCTTGAGCGTTTACCCCCCTGGTACGGTTCGTTTGGGTTGGTTTGATCCCAGTCCAAGGCCTCTGGTGTGAACCAAACAACCGGTCCGATGGAAAGAGGTGGTCTCAGACTGCTTGTGAACCCCAGTTGCACCAAAACACTGCAAGCGTACTATCTACAAGTAATTTCCTATTTTGGAAGCTAAAGGAGAAAGTTGTGGCTAACAAAATGAGCGGCAGGGGACAAACATGGAACAAGAACAAAAATGTCTTCTGGAAATGTGAACAGAAGAGAACATTTCTCAACTGTTGGATATAGTACAAAAGAGGTGTTAAAAATCTTCAGCGAGAGAATGAAGTAGAATGGATTTAACTGAAGTGTTGAGCTGTGTTGCATTGAAGTTGCGAAGCTGCATCAACAATATATAGATATACTCGACACTCTGCGAAAAGTAGCAGCTCTTCGTATATTAAAGACAAATTTGTTTAGTATGACGTCCTTGACAATATTTTGAACACAAGATGGAAAAATAAAAGGTAAAACATCAAAAGATTAAGCTTGGCTATATTTAACTTTAAATTTTAACTAATAGATGTCCTGTGTGTTGCTAACAGATTGTTGTAGGAACTCATCAGAGACAACCGTCTTCTGTGGTACATTCTACTTATTGAATGGGCAGCACTGTGGTGCGGTGGTTAGCACTATCGCCTCACAGCAAGAAGGTCCTGGGTTCGATTCCAGGTCAAGACGTTTCTGTGTGTCTACATTTCTGTTGTCTGCGTGGGTCTGGCTTCCTCCCACAGTCCAAAAACATGCAAACTGGGGCTTTGGTTAATTGGTCACTCTAAATTGCCTGTAGATGTAAATGTGGGTGTGGATGGTTGTTTGTCTCAATGTGTCAACCCTGCGGTGAACTGACGACTTGTCCAGGGTGACCTTCGCCTGAAGATGGATGGATGGACTTTCACAAAAGGCACCAATTATTTATTAATCAGTGCCCGTTGTCCGATCATATGTTTGAATGCGCCATCTGCTAACATGTGCTGATGGCTTATATGAACGTAGATCAAGATGAGCAGGAAATTAACCTGTCCATGCTTTATGATGTCAGCTGCATGAGACATTATGAGGGTTTTTTCATTTTTACCCACATGACCAATTTTTGAACTGAATTCCGTGCATGTGACTTTTGTCTCCAATTTGACAGTCTGCTTGACATTTGCCTTTTGCTGAAAAATTTGCATCTGCTCCGCACCAAGAGAGCAAACTATTATGCGTGAACGAGACCTAAGACTATGTATAACATTTAAGCAACATAGTCCTACTTTGATTCCAGCTTTCTTCCCAAAGTTGCAAAAGAGCCCTGCCCCCTTAGAATTTTGAACTCATCATTTTTGTTGTTCTTGTGCCCATTGGCAGCATTTCTGTTGAAATAATTTTTTATTACAGGTTAAGCTACATCTATGAACATCATGTTGGTATAGCAAACCACCGACTCTAAGTAGGAAGTGTTAGCATGTGTTAAACAAGGTTAAGAACACATAAGCAATAACATAGCAAATCATGAGTAATAAACACATGCAATCTGTCTTTGCTATTTTTCGGTAAGAAGCTCTACATTTTAAGCAACAACAATAGGAATGTGCAGATATATCAGCTCAATATCGGTATCAGCTGATGTTGATGTTTTAAGTGGCAGATTACGATCTATCGCATATTTTTGCACTGGTCACAGCCACTGCAGCATGAAAGACCCCCTCTGATGAAAGTCACATTCTTGGGTTTTAACACATCCATGTGGTGTTTTTGTGTGCTACAATATACATCACATGTGTGTTATTGCATTTTTTATACAGAGGATTCCTTTATTTCCTTGACAAAAGGGTTCCACAGAGCAATGTAACTTGGTGGATTTTGCTTGCACACACACTCTACAAATCTATTCTATTTAGGACGTTAAAAAAACAATTGCTTTTAATGAATGATGGCAGACGGTTGCTGTATCGGTGCTTTGTTTTATGAAACGTGGAGTATTTCTCAGCAGCAGTGTCATATCCACAAAACAACTGGATAACTGCATAACTTAACTTAACTTAACATAACATAACTTTGAAACACAGACCTCTAGTCCAGATGATTCTTCATGGTAGGAATAGAAAATTAATTTTTTTGGAGAATACATGGACCGCAAATGACTTTTTCGCTTCACTCACTGATGTGATAAAATGAAGTTATTTAACAGAAAGTGCAATCTCGATATGACTAGATCCTCAAGTTTAAATTTAGATGAGACTTTTGCTCTGAATTACTCATTGAGTCAATTTCTGTGTATTTAGTTTGATAATATCTTGTAATATGTGATCTTGGGCTGGATAAATAACTCCAACCTCCTGTCCACCAATATACAGGAAATGACATCTACACTCCAAATTTTTCTCGCACACCCATTGTCCCACTCACATTTTTGACACCCACTCAGTAGATTAAATAGAAGTCAACTCATGACCAAATCTGGTGCTTTATTATACAAAGAATTCAGCACTCAGATGTTTACATTGGCAAATTATCTCATCATGTTAACAGACAAAAAATGCTAAAATCCCCAATTGGCACTCAGGCCCTGAGAGTCCAGCTCAACTCTTGGCCTGTGTCAAGTGATCAGCCAGCTGATGGTCAGCAGCTTTCTGTTGGTCATGCTGGCACAAATATAAACTGCATCAGCAATCAACACACAGTAAGTTAACACAGTTGTCTTATAAAGCAGATACTTTTATCTCCTCTGTTAATAGAAAATGAAAATCCTGCCCTGTTAACTAGCAGAGAAGGAACATTTCTGTGATGGTCTGGTATTAATTCATTCAGTATTAATTCTGTACTCACTCATGCTGCTGTACTGAAAATTAAACCAACTGAAAGTAATGTTAAATTGATCCACATCTCATGATTATCCTGCATCATTAGCTTATCTTCATTACACTAGTCAGACTGTTTGCGTGGCGTGTCCTCACTGGTTTGTTGCTGTTTATCTTATTGAATTTTGAACATTATGGATGAATTTAGTCTGTATTTGTTTTTGCTTTTCTCCCTCCGACGAGAAGTGATGTTTACTAAGTCATATCATTACTGAAAAACAGCACTCTGCCTGCAAGGACATTAGGTCACGCAGCCTAAAGAGCTCCTCAGATTGCCCTGTGCAGCCAAGGATTTGCCAGTGCACAGAGGAATAAGGCAGTATTTAAATATTAATTCACTTTTCACATTCACATGTGTCTATTCATCTGGCTTTGAGAGTATCACAGTTTTTGTTTTAGTCTCTTTAGTGAAAAATGGCATCGCCAGGCTCTCCTGACAGAACATTATTAGTGATTTTAATGTTGGGTCTCTTGTCCTCGCCAGTGGATGCAGGTTTCATTGTTGCGTTTAGAAGGATGCCAATTTTTCACGACTTGTCAGTGTGCAATTGTAGATTTTGCGTCCAAATGAACTTTTGTAAGTGTTTGATTTTTGATAAGAGGACACTCTTTTGGAAACAAAGCCTAAATGTTTGCATTAACAATTTCCTTAGCACCAACTCCGTCAGCTGACTGCTTAAATAGCCTCAATCATGAAAAGTCAAAAAAGTTCAAATGTCAAACAGTTGTTTTGTGAGTGCCATACTGTGATGACATCATTTACCTCTTTGCTTTCAACATGATGAACATGCAACACTGTGGTATGCAGCACAGGGTGTTGTTTGAGGAGAGAGAAGAGAGAGTGGGTCAAGAAAATGACCCCCCCCCGAAAAAAAAAAAAAATTAGGACAGTTACTAACAGAAGAGCAGCAATAAAAAGGTTGTGGTGATGCATGATACTAGAGTACGACTCAACAGAAGGCAAGTAGCTTTCTAAAGTGGGAAAAAGATTTGGGCAGCGAAAGGGGAAAATACTAAAGCATATACGTAAATAGAAAAAGAGAAGGAGAACAGGTGGAGATCAGAGAGGGATAAATAAAGAAAGATGAGAGGTGTCAAGATGGTATCAAGATGGAGTATCAGCGGTGCTTCGTAATGGAACAAAATTGTACTTTTTCTCCACCCTAAATTCCCCTCGGATT
>KV751316.1:7697449-7717383 GCA_001698575.1 Mola mola
GTCTCCCTCCCTCCTCCTCCTCCTCCTCCCCCCCCTCCCCCCCCCCCCCCCCCCTCCCCCCCCCCCCCTTCTTCCTGACCCTCCTATCAGTATAAAGGCCAACTCAGGCTGTATAAATGATATCCTGGTCAGCTGGTGATGCGGCGTAATACGACGCATCCAGCATCTGCTTTTTGCTGCTGCAGTGCCCTTTCACCTCTCATATTACTGAATTCCCCCCTCCCCCCTCACTTCCCTCCTTTATTTTCTCTTTTGCTTTTCTGAAAGTACATATTTCCCAACATCCGCAACGAGAGGCAGAAAAAAGGTTTTGGATTTGGGTACCATCCGCTTGCTGCCAAAACAAACAGGACCTTTTCATGACCAGACAGATTGTCAACACGATGGTCAGAATGGGACCTGTTTTATTTTTGGATGGCACAGAAATCCCTATGTACATAACAGTGTCAAACAAGAATAGAAACTGCTATTTCATGCACTAAACAAACAACTCATTAGGAATTTTGTAATTCAGGCAGTGGTGCAGTAGATGAAATAATGCTTAGTGCGTCTACTTTTCTGAATCTTTCATGTGAAGTGACAATAACACTGACATTAAGAAATATTTCAAGCTGCATGACTAATGCTGTTCTAAGAGTGAGAATTTCTCTTTAGTTTTATCTCTTTGAAACAATAAACCTATGTACATGTACAATTTAACATCTCTGCAAAATGCAGGATATTCCAACTTTGCAATTATGACATCAATTCAAGGTAGAGACAAATAAATAAATGTTTCTGGAATTGCCTGTTCAACACTTCCGGCCATGATAGATGTCTCTGTAAAAACCTATGATTCATTTCAATGTAGCTCGTCTCATTAAGTCAGCACCGCAGTAAGTTTAATCTTGCAACCAATGAGTGTATCCAGAAGACATTTTAATGCTTGTGATGCGTATATTTATGTTTTTGTTTTGATGTCACAGAGAGCTCACAGAGAGATAACTCATTTCGTGCATTATTCTATTAGATTGGGAGTAGACCACATGTTTATATTAGTGACTTACAGAGACAGGATGAAAATGAGGCATCATGGGCAATATTGATTTTTTTATTACTGCATTTGGGTCGCAGATAAATTCTTTTTAATGACTGTGAATGGAAAAGTACATGGAGCAGGAAAGAAACGCAGCAGTTTTAAAATCGAGTCATCATGGAGGTGAGAAAAAATTCACCAGGATTTGCCTTTGCTCCACGGACACATGGCTCATTTTACTTGATATCACTTTATTTATGTAGCACTTATCTAAATAAGGTGACACTTACATGTAAATGTTACAGGAACATCATGAATACGATAGTCATCAATAGTTAGGCAAAATATATTAACAAAGAAAAAACACACAGTAACATAGACATTTAAAATCAGGCATCAGACATGTCTTTTCTATTGATGTATGTTTTAGTTAACTATTTCAAAAAAGACAATGTGTTGGCAAGCCTAATCTTCTCAGGTAAGGAATTCCTGGGAACAGCACAGTCTCCCATAAGCACTGGCTTTAACCCTGATACAGCCAACAAGGGCAGGTCAGAGGGTCTGATCTGTTGTGCCTGAAAAGGTATTAAATATTCTGAGAATAAACACAAATATTAATTGGCAACCAAAAAAGATCTGAACTAATTTGGGTGTTATGGACCCTACAGTTGATTGAAATGCAAACAGCTGTGTCCTGCAATAGCTGAAGCTGGGTTAACATGAATAAGAAGATGTGAACAAACTGAAAAATTCTAAATTTGAAAGTAAACAGGGTCATATTGACAAAAATGTTGTCATCCTGTTGTAACTGTTATAACTTGTTGTTATAACGTTGTAAGACAAGTGAAATTCTGCATCGTTCTGTATTTAGGATGATGGTTATCATGGTTGGTTTCACCAGAAAACACAAATAATGTTGTGCTGACATGAATCAATACCAGAATTGAAGAATGATACCTAAGTTTGTAAACTGTATTTCACAGTACAATATACTGCACGAACACATTGCCAGTTATACTGACTAAAACGTGACTAAAACTAAAACAAATCAGTAATTCTAAAACTAAGTAAAATAAAGTCTCAAATTGGATTCTTGCTCATGCACAAGGACCTATATGCCGGACCTATGTATTAACACGTGGACATATTGAAACAACATGTGGATGTGCTTGTGTGTGTGTTTTGGTGAAGAAGGGACATTAGGGGTTTGGGGTTGTGTAATAGGCCCAGCCTTCTCTACCTCCCGCTTCTCTCCAATTTATTACCTTAGTTGATCTGATGGTGTAATAATATCTCTTGCCTCTGGCTACGGGAAATGGCCACATGCATTATTCACGCATGCTAAGATGCTTATTGATGACTCCTTTATTCATATATTTCCTCAATGCCGAAACCCTTTCACATATTTTTAACCCCTTAATCCTCTATTTTAGTGTGAGCCTTGTCTAATGTGCCTCGCTGACTCAGAGGGGTATATGTTGATTTTGAAAGATGTACTTTCCCCTGGAGATGGAATCTCACTTATTAAATTTACCTCATCTGATGTTGAGAAGTTGCTCGTTTTGTCTTTTGGATTCAGCTGAACTGCTGTCTAAAATCCACATCATCTGTGAGAAAACGTCCACGTCATTGCTTTAGGACTCAAGAGTGAGTTTATCTCATGTGTATCTGTTTCATTTTCATCCATGCCGTCATTGTAAATGGGGCACATTCTCTTCTATATTGGTGCAAGCCAAAGTTCAGTGCTTCTGGGCATTCAGAGGGGTTTTCTCTCTCTTGCTGTCTGCTAAGACCAATAGCCTCTGAAACTGCAATGAGACAATGGTGAACTCGGTAAAAGGGCCCAAAACCAGTAGTGAAGGAGCTTTCCCCTCCACGGAGAGCCACATCTTGCACCGCCATGTTACTACTGTAGCCAAGAATGGACAAAAAGGCTCAAAACTACATTTTGCACTCGTATAACGTAGCAGCAGCTGGAACACCACCAAATAAGAAGAGACACCTCATTAAAAAGGATGAAGAAAGAGGAGTAAAAGGAGTTTGTTATTAGTTTTCTGGTAGAAGTTTGTACCTAGTTTGTACCTACCTAACGCTAAATGTAGGATCATAGTTATCCAATAGCCCTTCAAAAGGCAAGGGAGCGTACATGCTGTTATCAAAGATGCATAAGGGCGATGAAGCAAAAGGCACTAGGGACAGGAAATATGGTCATAGACATTTTGACACAGATGGCTTCTGTATCTCTCATATGTGCTTGGAGTTGTCTGCCGATTACATTGTACTCTTTGATCCCTAATTAGATTACATGATTTTCCCGACGCTGGACCTTAATTGTTAACATACACATTACCTACTCTATATCATAAGTTTAGGCATGATTTATTAAGTAACCAATAACTAGTCAATAGTTCCTAAGTAACAGTACTTAACTTTTATTCTCAGGTCTTGTTGTGGACCAGCCTTTAGCATGCCACAAAATATAAGAGTTTCAACCAGGTTAAAAAATAATCTGGCATTCGCCGAAGCTAAAAATTCCTTTTAAAATTCTTTTGCATTCCAAATGCAAGTCTTCCTGCTTTTATTTGAATGCAAGAAATGCTTCCTACCATCCTTATATCTGTGACTTAGTGGCGCAGTAGAGAAATTTATAGGAAAAGTCAGAAAGAGAGCAAGAATAGGTGATGCAGAACAGTAATTTTGCCACTAGATATTTAATTTACTGGTTTGTATTCATTCTGCTCACAACAGACTTTCCGCCAGATACAGTGTGCTGCCCTCACGTCTCATTCGTGTCTGCACGCACACACACACACACACACACACACACACACACACACTCCCCAAAATAACAACTTTGGGCTGGAAAAGTAGTTCACCACAGATGTGACTGGCCCAAATAGGAAAAGGGAGCATGAGACATGACAGGGAGGATATTTACTTTAGTATTTATCCTTCGTCCTTTATTGTTTCCCTTTGTTGTGTTTGTTTATCTTCAAAACACAACTTTTATTTGCAGTATAAGTGATGGAAAATCAAAAACACTCGCAGTAGCACTGTTATCATAAACTGTAGTCTAATTTAAGTCAAATATAGAAGACAAAAACATTTCACATTTTCTAGGGTATGATACACTAGCACATGGTACAGTAGCACATGGACACAAATAGAAGGTCACAATTCACCCATTAGGTTGCAGTCCACATCCATATTTATTCAGATCATGTAAGATTTAGTTACTGATGATGAACAACAATCACCACAAGTTGAAGAAAAGCGAAACCTCAAACTGGCAGTGGCCGATGATGATGCTTCACATATGAAGGCTGCCACAAGGAGCACTATCCTCTGAAGAGTAGATGTATCATCATTTCAGTGTCTGACGAGGTTTTATCCCAACACACACAGAACACGGTGTTATTGACACACACCAAATTGTGATCATAACAGATCAGATTCTAACTATAACATAACCTAGTCAGCTTAGAAGTAGAGTTACATGTTTTCCTGAGCCTTCAACGTTAGAGAAAGGACAACTGCGTGAATAACAAGACAACTTGAGTAACAGAGGGGTTGTTTCTAAATAAAGTCCTTTTGAATGTTCCCCTCAACCTTCTGCCTGCTTTATTTCAAAATCATGCCAGTGCTTCATGTCAACATGCTCATAAAATCATTGTATCTGAGTGTGGGGGGAGCCAAAAGGGATGTAACCACATTTGGGATGTGGGTTTAAGGGGCACTCACTGCAAGTATAGCAGCTGTGGGAGTTTTGGGGGACAGTCTGTTCTTTCAACATCCGGATGTGAGCTGACAGGTCAGAAAGCGTTTGGCCAGATTTAACGAGTGTGCAAGGGTGTGTGGAATTAAACAAAAAGTGGGAAAATGTGCTCTTCCTCCCATTTCTCTGTCTGTGGGGTTACAGCGTCTCCTGCCTTACATGGCCGCACCCAGTGACAACGGTGGAACCAGCTGATTTGCTGGTTTTAATCTCACCTGGGTTTGGCAGATTCTCAATTCACTAATCAATACTTTAAAGCTGTTGCTCATATGTTTTTCACTCCAATACAAGGTTACTATGTTCCTTCTTCTAATATAAGCTCACTTCTTTTTTCAGAGAGGAATAACGGCAGTTGTTCTCAGAATATAATGTAGAGGATTGTCAATGAAACCGATTTTTCATTTGCTTTGTTTTATTCACTTCTCTCTTGGTTAGATGGATTTTGAATCATTAACGTGAAGGCTGTGATTCAATAATATCTGAATTTCTTGCATCACCCATCCCTAAGGGTCGTTTTTTTGGACACAAATACAGATGCAGACAGAGTCCTTCTTATTGTTTCTTTTCTTTTAATCCTCTGTCTTTTGATGTCTCTCTCTCTCTCCTCATCACTGTCTTCCTTTGAAAATGTTCTGCGCCTGAATGCGTAAGCTTTACTGTTAGCGATAGGGTGCTTGATTTGATTTTCCAGCTGAGAGCCTTGCTGTCTCTGTGAAGGCTGCTCTGAGAGAAGATGTACAGGTGAATGGCTGAGAAACATGTTGAAATGGAGCTATGTGTGTGAATGCAAATGTGCACCTGAGTGTATTAACTACAGTGGGGTGTGTGTGTGCTAAGCCCTGCTACACTGACACTCTTCCCTCCTTCTCCACAGAGGGAAGTGCCTTCTTTCGTTGACCCCTTTGGCTGCTTGGCTCCACCGAAGCCGCCTCTGCCTCCGTGCCTGTCCGTGTCTGCTGAAGCCACTAGGAGCCCCGGGACGGTGAGGCCTGCCAACCCCATCCACTGAGCCCCCGCGCCGCTGACACATCCCTCCATCTCCTGCTCTGTTCACCGGCCAGACCTCTTTCCATCCATGCCTCTCAGCCCTTCCTCTGGAGAAGCCAACCACTCCTCCCTCCGCAGGCAGACTCTAACACTGAAGACAGACAGCTTTTATCGGCCGCTGTGAGCAGGAGGAGGTTGTCTTGTTGCTGACCCCTCCACTGCAACCTTCTCCTCCTCCTCCTTCGCATGTTCCTCGTCCTCCAGCCCTGCACCTCTTCATCATGGGCCAACCCGATCAATAATGCGCTTTGCCATTCATCTGGTCTGACGGTTGACTTGAGGAGCCAGGCGACAGAAAGGACTGCTGGGTGTGTTTGAGAGCAAGAGAAAAAGAGAGAGGGAGATTACTTGGCAAGCCTCTGTGACCGTAACCAGCCCAGGCCTGGGGTGACTCCTGTTACACACTGTTAGGATGGTCCACAGGTGGTAGGCAAGTCAAAAGCCTCACAGGCTTCATCTCAGTATCAGAGCCTTAGGAAAAAAAAAAACCTTAAAACCATCTTTTTCCCATGTCCTTTGCCTATCAATTCTCGTTATTTGTCCCAGTGTCATTAGAAATACAAAGAGGCCATTACAATTGCATTTGCCGGAAACATAATCCCCTCGATCGACCCCCTCTGCCTGGTCCAAAATGGCAGTGAACGTGACACAGATCAGGGACACAAAGTGGCTGACATTGGAGGTGTGTCGGGAATTCCAGAGAGGGACGTGTTCGCGACCGGACAGCGAATGCAAGTTCGCCCACCCTGCCAAGAGCTGCCAAGTGGAAAATGGCAGAGTTATTGCCTGTTTTGACTCACTCAAGGTGAGTATGACAAACTCAGTTCATTTGTCACTGCGCTGTCCACTCTGTTTTTTGAGCTTGTACCGTTGACCAGCATCAGGAAGTTTTTCTTTTTACTTTGGGAGTTTCACAGATGCCAG
The DNA here is from genome assembly GCA_001698575.1 of Mola mola. Taxonomy (NCBI): domain Eukaryota; kingdom Metazoa; phylum Chordata; class Actinopteri; order Tetraodontiformes; family Molidae; genus Mola; species Mola mola. Next base: position 7,704,211 of record KV751316.1, read on the forward strand.
AAATTTGTTAGAACTCGAAGGTGCAGTTGAGGCACAGAATATCAGGGGCTTTCTCTGAGCAACAGTCTACAGTGACTTTCAAAGAAACCGACATTTTGTTTGTTGAAGTAAAGCAATGACAAAAAGAAACATGCATATCCTTCTGAATATATTTACTGTGTCCTCTGAGTTGAGGCAGTGATCGCATTAACATCTGAATCAGACTCAGACTTTCCTTCACTGGCACATAACTTTCGTGCAGGACTGTTGGTTGGCACATATCAAAACATCCTGTGTGATCATCACATCCAAAGGCTGAATGGGAAATACAGAAGTAGGGCAGTGCACTGTACGTTTCTATGTGTGTTTGTGAGTGTATATGACAGACGTGTGTTATTTTGAGGTCAGGCAGCACAGCAGGGTGTTCTAAGGACGCTGAAATGTACTGTCTATTTTTGCCCTGGCACTGGGACAATATACTAACTATACAGCTCCTCTCTCTCTCAGAGATGACTGGAAGAAAAAAAATCAAAAAAGAGGATGGAAAGTGGGAGGAAAATAGAATAGACTTGGTCAGGAGTGGTCGTGAAAGAAATGAAAACAAGGCATTCATAGCCAAATGCGGCATATTGTGGCAGGAAATGTTAAACCTGATTATCACAAGCATACTTTCCGAACTCCACGGAACATTGGCAGCCTCCTTCAAGATGCACTGTGCAAAGTCCAAATGGTTGGAAGGTAGTTGTGGTAGATAGTAAGTGCCAAAAGCTCTTTGTGCAAGGCACAGGTGTGGCTAAAAAAAAAACAAAAACAAAAAACTAAGGGATTCACAATATATACTTTCATAAAATACAAAAACGTCCCAATGGTTATTCGAAGGGAATACAAAGGGCACTCTGCTTAAATGTTCTTGTAAAATAGTTGTTCAAAACAAGACAACAGGAATTAAAATAAATGACCTAAAGACGCAGACCTCATGAAGGGAAAAACAACTTGTTCATTTCGACATCTCCCTCTGTGAAACACTAACCAAGAAGAGGTTTCTTTTCTTTCTAGCAATTTTTAAAAAAATGTGTTGTTTAATGAGCTAACAAAACAAATAAGCTTGTGTTATTACAAAATCAGAGATGGGTGAAGTCACTGTGATCGGTTGTAAATTTCCGTTCGCTTCCCGCTTTATTTACATTTTGGGATTTTATTGTGTTTAGTCTAAAACCGCCTGGAAAATAGTGATCGCCCCTTCCACACATCTTCGAGCTCAAACTATTGCAAGTGTCTTCAGTTTTGGTGACACGGTAGTCGTCTTTCTTAAATATGGAATGTTTTACATGTTCCTTTTTTCTTTTTGACTGTAATCTGAATTGGCCAACACAGCTGGTAAACTGCTGACTGGACAGTTTTAGTGCATCATTTGTGCGTCTACCATAAATAAGTTGCTTAGTTTAAACCGTTCATTTATGTCAGTTTCAAAAAGCAAAACACAACCAGATTCTCATTGCCATTTCTTTGACTTTCTACCTTATTCATTCCACCGGATTTGTGCACTTTGTCACGCAGGGCCACATTCCTTACAAACAGACTAAGCCCATGTTCTCCATGGAGCAGAGAGCTGCTTTTGAGACACTGTTACAAAGTGTGCACCCGGTGGAATTGTGAGCGCTGTCTAGAATGGCCTCGGTTAGCTCTGGCAGCTTAAATCGAGGCAGGAAGAAAACAATGCATCTCATGCAGTAATGATTTGGGGCATAATACTGTGTGTTTTAATTGACAAATTGGTCCTGCAGGGACCTTGGATGTCTATGTAAAAAAATAATTGCAATTAGCCTAAGCTTTAAGTCAGCTTAATCAGGAAAGCAGTCAGTTGCCATGCACTGATGTGGTGTACCGAGTAAAATGAAATATGTTGTCAATTAATATTTTTTTTTACAGATGTTGGCATGTAAACAACATGCTTAACAAAATTTCTAGGAGACTTAACAGCTGTCATTTATTAGTAATAAAACTAAAATGGTGTGGCAACACAAAAATAATATCAGTGGGTTGTAAGTCATAAACATGCAGTACAGCCTTAGTACACCTTTAGTTTACTTTGTATAGCATCACCACTCTCACCCTGTCTGATTGTCAGATAGGGTGTTATTTAATGTACCTGGAAAACAGAGGAGGAGGTCAGTCCAGCCTGTCCACCTCACAGCCTATATCGGTTTAGAACAGGGAGATGAAGCCCCCGTGTTAAGCCGGGGACTGAGCTATTACAGTTTTGGCCTGTTTGGTTGGCTTGTGTCTGTTGGGTTGGTACAGGTGAGACGGGAGCATGTCAGGGATCTGCTGAGCCATTGCATGGATCATGAAAACAGGCTTGGAGACTGAGCCTGAGAAGCAACAACAGACATGGCAGAGAACATGCAAGGGAGCATAGCAGTGTGCCAGAGTGCCAGGGCATTCCACAGTCTACCACCCTTCCCTGACCCCGTGACAGAATGATTGATACGCTTTATCTGCAGATACGTTCCTAACACACTGCTAGGCATGGAGAGAGAGCTGGAGGTCAGGGGATAAGGAAGGACAAGCGAGATGCATGGAGGGAAAAAAAAGACGGAGAAAAAAGATGGGTGTCGGTGAATGTGGCTTTGCACTCCTGGATGATTTGGCACACCACCCAGTCTTCATTCCTTTTGAAATGCAGGCTGGCAATGTGAAGGAGAGCCAGGAGCTGCAGAAACAGAGAGACATATAATCCAATTTTTTCTCAGTTTTAATGAAAGCACTTTGTTGTGTATTTTTTTTTTTTTTTTTTTTTAATTCTTAAATCGCAGTTTCTTGACAGTTTCCAGGCTCGCCACTTGGTATGTGTATGTCAGTGTCATGAACGTCATTGAGACATTCTGAGTTATGAGAAAAAAAAAAGAGAAGAAAAGGTATTTGTCAGAATGATGTGGAAAGTTCCATTAGATGGGTGTCATTAAAAGAGGACAGAAGGATAGAGGAGAGCAGGAAATGAATCAGATTGGTCGATACTACAGAGAGGCTGATGAAATCGGTCTGGAATCACAGCAGTAACTAAGAAAAGTAACATGACATAGATAAAACATGGATGTGGACACTGTTTGGGCATGCAAAGTATCTTCTAAATGATTTCACACACTGCATATTTATGTTTTAAACTGAGGAATTAAAAGCAAAACTGGTGAGTATTTTGAACGAGTGCAATTCATAACTGCACTACTATGGCACCAGTGTCCCAGCAGAACTTTGGATTTAATCATCACCCTGGAAACAGGCTGAGTGGAAACCGTCTTAAGCAGAAAATGTCAGCATTAGGCTTTTGTTCATATGCCAAAACTACTGTGATTTGAGTGTTTTCTTGAACAGTGATTTTGTTTTCGGGCTTGTATAAGTGCGTTCAAACCCGAAGAGGCAGACAATCAACCATTTTCAGACCTTTAGGACAACTGTCCATAATTAGGAAAAGAGGAGGTATTTGCTTGTGCTCTCGGCTCCTGCTGAGGGAATTCAGCAGCTTGTTGCTATTAGCAGTTGGAGAGAAAAACAGTCTCATTGTAAGAGAGTAAAAAGGAAATCTGGAGTTTTTTAGGCTGACGAAATACAATAAACCCACAACTAGGCGATGATGGGAACCAGGTGACAGCGAGCCAACTGGTCCCAGCAATTCAACAACAACATTATAGACTAGCTACTGATGACCAAGCCTCAGCTGGCTGAATCTCTCAATAATTTCTTCTCATTCAAGTTTACATCCTTTCATACTTGCAAAGTTCAGTAAACGGTTGGCACAATTACATCTTTTTTGTTGTGATTGTATTTTAGTCTTCAATACTTGTTACTCACTGTTAACATGAGGTCATAAAAGCAATCTTAAGGGGAATATCCCCACAGAATTAATTCATGGTGATTATATTATGTTCTTAAGGGAAATGATTTGTGGTTATTCTGTGTATTCATTTTCTGTCACACTCCCTCTTAAAGTTGACGCGGGAAGCTGGACGTCGACTATATATTCTAATTTAATGACATGACAGGATAAGATTGTAAAATTCAAAACTTTAACCTCAAGTCTATATTCTTCTGTTATGTTAACATTTGCTCAAATTAGCATAATTTTTTTAAAGATGTAAATGCGAAATGATACCAAATTATTTAATGATGGCAATGCAATAACCAGGTAAATAGCAAAATAGTTTCATCTTACTTAGTTGTGGCTGATCTTGTGGATGCAATATCTTACAAATTTTCAGGGAAATTCCTTAAACTTGGCACAGAGATTCTCTTAGAGTAAAGGATCATCTGATTAAATTTTGTTGGTCGTGGGTCAAAGGTCAGCATCTATGTGACCTCACGTTATTCCCATGCCTCTGAATGGAACAACTCTTAAACTCACTCACTGGGATTGGCTCCAGCCCCCAACCCCCCCGACCCTTAACAGGATCAGTGGTAGAAAATGGATGGATGGATGGATGGATGTCAAAGATGAAGATCACTGTGACCTATTAAACAGGGTTTCACCCAGACAGAGAGCATACTGGGAATATTAAGCATAACCAGGAAGCGTCATTTGTAGAAAACATGACGTTCGATTGCCAGAGAAAGTGATACAAAGATGAGGATCACTGTGATCTATTAAACTATTACTTATTCATCACATGTTAAATTCAAAAGGTCAAAGGTCGACTCCACTGTTTATTCATTCATCCATCCATTGGATGAATGGATGGATGGATGAATGCTGCAGCCTATCTCAGCATCTTCGGGCGAAGGCGGGGTACACCCTGGACAAGTCGTCAGTTCATCACAGGGCTGACATATAGAGACAAACAACCATCCACACTCACAGTCACACCTACGGGCGATTTAGAGTGAGAAATTAACCTAAACCCCAGTCTGCATGTTTTTGGACTGTGGGAGGAAGCCGGAGTACCCGGAGAGAACCCACGGAAGACACAAGGAGAACATGCGAACTCCACACAGAAACGCCCTGACCCGAAAACAAACCCAGGACCTTCTTGTTGTGAGGATACCGCGCTAACCACTGCACCACGGTGCCGCCATCTTCATTATTCATAATAATCTGTAAAAGCACTTTTCAGGCCGTTGTTCAACACCATTATTTACGAACAGAAGGGGGAGATGGGTTTGTATAGTTTTCTGTATTTCTTTACAGCAACATCCATATCAATAGCACATCCATCAATATCTGTAGCGTTTTAGTCCATCACATGCTTGGTGGTTCTGTTGATTATGAGCTTCAGGTGATGATTGTTGCGTATGTGTTGAAGCTCTCTATTGAAATTACACTGGCAACTGAAATTGGAACTTGATCGAATTTGTGTGGGGCTATACAAACTGTGACAGCTCTAGTTCCCTTTAGGTAGTTAAAAGTCTGGACTCCATCTTATCATTAAATGTACATTATATGAAACCGCACAAAATTGTTTTTTCATCCATCTCATTCATGGGAGTTTGATATCTCAGCACCTTGACATAAATTCTTCAAACTTGGCACAGTTGTTCACCTAGAGCCAAGGGTCACTTATTGAACAAATCTTTAACCACAATTCAGGAATGTTCAAGTTTTACATGAACAGTGATGACTGTACAGATATTCTCTGCTGCCGTTGAAGATGCATGGGAAGAATCCATCTCCTAGATATTGTTGCAACATCAATTTGAAGCAGTACAGTCTGCCATAAGCTCTCTGAGTTTGTTGATGTTGAGCTTTGGTAATTGTTGGTGCATTAAGTGACTTTATCTTTTCACTGAGTGATTTTACAATATCTCCTGTTGTTTTATTGTACAATGTGTGCCCATAAGAGCAAATATTTATTTTAGAAAAGTGTCCCTTTACTGAAAAGCTGTTATGTATATTACAGGTGAGGCAGAAATCTCTCTGAATGAAGTATGTTGACTTGTAGCACCGACTGTGGTCTTTAGAAATTAGCAACTGGGGAAAAAGAAAAAGGTTCATGTTCTACGCAATCTGTCAGAAAAATGAATGTCACCTTATATTTGTGAGAATTATAACTAACAACTGTTTTTTACTAATCACCCAAACACAGATGATGATGAGGCATTCTTTGTAGAAAACAAGCTGTTAAAGAAAGTATTTGAATAATAGGAAAAGTTTAACAGAGAATTTCAAGACAAACTTGAAAGACAAAAGTACTTTTACTATGATACTTTTAAAAAACCTGACAAATGTGGCGACAGTAGAGAAAGATAGCTGAGAGTCGATAGTCTCTTTTTCTCTGCTTGGGTCTGCCGTTGGACGGAGACGAGCTGGTTCAACTTAGGTTGGGAGGAATGGGTGGTCAGATTTGTAATTTTTTTACAATATAAAAAGCTAGTTACTAACAAGTCCATCTGCTCGTTATGAAATCTCTTCAGCAGCCGATCTGAGCTTTTATGAGCATCATTTGGGTGGTGATTTTTCTCCTTAATCACATGTCAAAAATGTTTAAGATTGCTCTGCTTGTGTCCTGTTGCATGTACATTGGCAGTTTATGTGCTTTAAAAATTGCCTGATAGCAACTCCACATTAACAAGCCTATCATTACTTTGCAACGCTTCTCGTTTTCTTTAGTCGGGAGTCATAACATCGTCAGCCCAATAGGACTTTTGATCATTTTTTTCATGATGAACTCTTTGTTGAGGCCACACGTCATAAGTACAGCTTATACACTGAAAGCATGTGGTCACCGGAGCTTGATTTCCCCAAGTGGGTCTCGATGTAAAGCTGAAGATGCAGATGACATAAATTAAAGTTACCTGTTAATGATGTCATGTTTAGTTCTCTTGGTTTGTACATTTGAAAATGAACAAAACCACACATTTGAAATACTAGAAAAAAGGCACTCAGAGAGTGCAAACCTCCTCCAACATAGCTAAATTCCCTACAACATATGTTCCCCAGCAATTCCTTCCAAGGTAATTGTTTGTTTCTGTGAGCTAATATTTCAGCATTCTAACAGACTGTTGTAATAGTGCTTGTTTTAGGTATTCTTAAGTGTGATATTCAGCTCAACGTCACTAGGTGCAAAAAAGAGCACATGTTCACGCCACCTGAGGGGTAGTACATGAACTGCAGAGCCAGCAGGTTCTGACTATATGAGGGACCCTGAGACTTTACAAAATGACACTAGTTAGACCTCTCTTTGTCAATTCATTCCGGACATACTGTATGTCCAAAAAATGTGTTTGACATTTCATTGTACTTGACATTTAACATAGTAAGCCCAAAAAATAATCATCTGTAGCCAGTGCTAAATGACACCAGTTGAACCCCTCTATGCCAATTCCTTGTGGAGAAATGTAAATGTAAATGTAAAAGTTTGTTTATCCTGTAGTGACCTTGACCTTTGACCTAGAAAGCCCAAAAGTTGAGCATCTGTAGCTTGTGCTGTCAGTTACAAAATGACACCAGATTTGGAATTATGGTAAAAAAAAACCCATTGAATGACCTTTTCCTTTCACTTTAGGCCACCAAAATTAGCTGTAGGTTGGGCCAATATGCACCTTTAATGAAAATTGAACTTAAGTCATATCAAGTCATTTTTGTGTTATCCTGCTAACAGACAAACAATCCAATTAACAAATGGACACGAGTGAAAAAAAAAACAATTTGGCTCAATGCTGGCGGAGATAACTAGTTGATTACTATAGGTGTGAAAATGTCTTAAAAATGTGAGGTAACTGAAAACGTTTTCAAGAAATATAGGATTTCAAGCTTTACAGGGAACCAACATAAATCCAGAGGACGTTGTTATTCTACTGCACGTTTGACATTTACTTCATAATGATACATTAAAGCATAAAACTTGTTTGTTGTGACTTGACACTTTTAAATTAAGTTGAGTTTACTGAACCCTACAGAGTAATGATGTAGCTTGTCTTAAAACTGTTTATAAGTTGTAAAGTAAAGATTCCTGGGGACAACCTCCTGTATGATGTTTCTCACAGAGACACATATGACATATTGTACAGACACAACCTATATAACATAAGGTAAGCACTGGGAACCTATGGTGGCCTACATATACATCATATTCAGAGTCCTTAAAAATACCCAAAACATGTAGAAGGTCAGAGACGGAGAAGAAAAACACAACCAAAAAATAGGTGAGGCAGTATGTATTAGGAGGAGAAGTCGGTGTGTATTTGTGTGTATGCATGCTCAGCGGATACTTAATAAGAGCTCTTTGAAAGGGAAACACACTCCAACAGTGTTAATCTGTTCTGTATCTGTATTCCACTGTCATGCTCTCCTCTCTCATCGTCTCTTCTCATTACCTCGGTTAATCTGTTGCTACTCAACCCATCCCTCACCCCCCTCCTCTCTCCCTCTCTTTTCTCTCTCTCTTAACATCCCAGACGCTTTAATTTCCATTTCACACGCAGTGATTTTTATCTCCCTTTCTCTCTTTTTTTTTAAAATCTCTTTTCATCATATTTTGGGGAGGCATTTGTCTGTCTCTGGCTCTGTTGTTCCATTGCGGCCAACCATCAGAAAGACATGACTCATGCTTCCACGATGCTTCTTCGTCTTCATTGCGTCATCAGACTGTAGCGTGCAGGGGGTCACTAGGGTCTGTGTTCAGACTGTTTCTGCACTAAACTGGCTAACTCTGAAGTGCCGTTTACACATATACATCCAGGGGCTCGGGTTGTTGTGTCGGTGCAGTCTTTACTTCATGGTTCCCCAACTCCTCAGCTTCCCTTGTAAACACAACACTGTTATTCTGCTGTTTTTCCATCTTACTCGCTTCAGGGACTTGGCTTTCGTTTATGAATAATGCTGACTCAGGGTGGACAGGAGGGCGAGACTCAGAAAGACATGCAGTTTGAAATGTCTTCACATTGCGCCTGGATACAAGCTCTTACTGTTACCAACAGAATTACAAATTCAATAACAGTTCTGTCAGTAAAAAACATATTTTTTATGATGACATTCAGTTCGAAAACATTATAAGGTGGACTGTTCACGTTGCTTAAAAAGGTCAGCATGTAATTTACAAGTGTGGTCAAGGGCTTCAAAACTAGGTATAATTTAATGCTCAGTCATTCCAAATAAAAATACACACTGTAGGTTTGATATATTTTAATATGTGTTTGTCCATAACAGGGTAGACAAATACCATAAGAAGAATAACTACTTGATGTATGTATCTAAACACTTAAAAAAAAGACCCCAAAAAAAGTCCTACATTTTTAAAAATTGGCTGAAGACTTCAGACCTCTTTTTTTTCTCTCCCTTTCTCTGCGCTGTTCGTGTCGTAGTCTCTCATAGTGTTTTCATTAATTAATGATCTATGATGTATGTTATTCCAAAGTCTGATATCTATACAGGTTAGCCCCTAGGTGGCTTACCGTGGAGTGGTTGCATACAAGCGTTCTTGACTTTCACACAATAGGATTTGCTAACAGGATTTTTAAAATTTTGTTCCAAGTGGAAATATGCAACATCAGTATGGGTTGAAAATATTGGATCCATCTTGACCTACAGTGGATTTTCAATAAATGGAGGCGACTTTGTGTGACAGTGTGTGATTCCCCACCATCTGTCAGTGCAGCGAAGCAGACAGCTGCCACTGTCAGTCTGTCAAAAACAAAACTTTATATTGAATGTCTGGTTTTTTTTTGTTTTGTTTTTTTTTGTTTTTTTACAATTTAATTGTATAGTAGATAGGATATTTGTTGACAGGACTGATTTATATATATATAATTCATACATTTGTGTGATAAGGGAGCCATGTGTTTCTCATTTAACATAATTATAGCAGCAATGTGGCTTCAGGCTTTACAAACAGAGCCTAAAAATACAAGATTTATTCACATTGTTGTGTACTGTCATTGCACTTATCAAAGTCGAACTGTAATTTCTATTTTTAAGTTGTCACAACTTAAATTAGGTTTTTAGACCAAAAAATGCAAGTTTTTATAATTTGAGAGTGACTTGTGGTTATGTTTGGGATAAACTTTTGTTTGTTTTTTGTCTTCATTTGTGCACGTTTTTATTCATGCAAACGTTTCCTCTGAGTCATTTTCTTGTGAATCTGGTGTAAGTGATGTTCCAAACATTGGGCAAGTGGGTGTCCTCTTTCTGCTATCAACTAACCCTCTGCAGATCCATTTATAGATTATATTTTTGGGTCTAACCAAACAGGATACACCGTATCTGATTTCTCGCATAGCCTGGCCTACACCTCACATTTTAAAAGAAGGCCTTTTATCGGTGCTTTGCCATGAAGTAAGCGGAGAACACACGGCCATCAGCTTTTCACTTTGTCAGGCTCTATTCATGTGCGAGTCCTCCCCCTGAAACGTCCCCTCTAAATGTCTCTGTGTCCTCGGAAAGGCCACCGTTTTACATCCATCCGTGGATACGCTGCCTCAGCATGGACACACAAGCACACACACATCCATCTTCATCCATGCTGCATCAGCATGGAGACATGACACAATAATGTCAGAGCCAAAATACATACAAGGGCATTCAGGAATAGCCGCTCGCCACGTGCAATCGTCTCTGTTTCACCTTCAACCCCCCCTTCAACCGTTTCATTCGAATCCCCTGGTCAAACCCTTCATGTTGCCTCAAGCTACTGTACAACTCGCCATGCGAGTTTCTCTGCCGTAGTTTTCTAGTGGCATGCATGTGCGCCTTTGCGTGTGTTTTTGAACATGGCTGGGGGGCAGTGTTTGGGCAGTCTGACGGTAATATCAGCATCTGTGCGCGTTGGGTCGTTATGTCCCACTGCTATTGCTGCTCCTGCTGTTGTGAGCAGAATAACTTATCAGTCATGGCCTGATCCATTCCTGTTTAGTCTAACTCCCTGCCATTTTCCAATAGCTCCCCTCCTCCTCCCCCCAACATTTTTTTAAAAAATCTTGTATCATCCTCTGATTTTTTTATTTCTTTGAGTGTGATTCAGTAAAGCAAACATTGAAATTAGACACGGGACAAGGTGTACAGGAGTAGTGAGCTGACAGTGCAGCGGCCAAGCGTTTATACACTGTGGGCAAGCAGGTTGTCTGCTCACTGTGTCCCCCACTGTAAACATGTCTACGCCGTCTATCCTCTGTCTGTCGCTGGCCCTATGCTCCTCATCTGATCTCTGAAATTCAGCTGCTCCACAGTGACACTTCACTTTCAGCACTAGGTACTTCAGCACACAAACAAACAACAAGTGAGCGCTCTGTACTGCACCCACCTCCCCACCCACACACTCACAGTGATCACAGTAAAGCAGAGAGCATCCTGTGAGATCATGTGCCTTCACCTCGGGTGGTTGATCACAGAGAGTGGCTTTGGTGTCTGGGTAAAGGCTTTGCCAGCTGCAATGGGCTTGATGTCGAATGTTGGGTAAGTCTCTCCATGGTGCGTTATTGGGCATTTTGAATTGATTAGGTGCACATGTGTGATCACTGAAGCCATTGGTCAATATCTCTCAATCGTGACGAAATGGAATAAAGAAATCAAAATTGGAGAGTTTGGCTGAAAACAAAGACGTGTACTTATTTGGGACTAAACATACTTTATAGGACAACATGAGGGTGCAGTTGCTCTTCGTCTTCATAGGTGTGAGTAGCTGTATCCCTACATATATTAACCCTGTAAGACACTGTGTGAAACCTGTCTCTGACCCAGTGAGTGAATAATCAAGTATAGATAGAGCAAAAAGTAACGGATGGTCGCACATTTTACCTCTGGTTCCCAATTTTATACTCATGTGATTGGATTTTATATTTTTTTTATAGGCTTTGAATTTGCATTAGAAAATATTTTTTAAATAAAAGTAATGCATACAAAAGTAGCCATTTTAGCATAATCCTAATCCGTTCACCTTTTCAGTCCAGAGCCAAACTGGCTGGCTAACTCTAACTGGCAGGATATCATTGCCCAACTAGATGAATCATCCCTATTTTAGTGATTCTTTGATTTTTAATCTGGCATGCCATGGCCTTATTCGCACATGTGTATTACCAGAGGTGAAATAGGGCCGTTATAAACTAAATGGGGCCTTACCTGTACTGTATGAGTGAGAGAATCCTTACCCACAACCAACAGCTGTGTCACCTGGGGAATCTCGGCTCGTCACCCTCCGTGACAACCTGAGATTCCCTGATATACATCCACATGTCAACATTAAAAGTGTCTTTGTTTCACACTTCATGTTGGTAACTTTAGTTGCATTGAGCCTCTGATTCGTGAAACAAAGTTAGTCAATTAACTACAAGTTCTAATTAACTACAGCGCTGGCTGTCAGTTGGATGACTGGACACTAAGGCATTTTCAGCCAACTGCTTTGTAACTATTTTAAGTCATATGGCCTTCACTTTTTACTTTTAATTGTTGTTTTAGAATCCATTAGCAATCACACGATGCCTCGGTTAAGTCTGTTTACAAGTCAAAGGCTATATTTTTGTTACGACGGGCTCCGCTGTTGAAAACTGTTGCCGATGGAATGATGGCATAAACCATTTCACCGGACATACATATTTACATTATTAACACAATTCAATTTCACATTTTTTATTTGTTTCAGTGCTGCCAACAATTCTATCTACCAAACGACTTCTGTTCTCATGGGAGCACCGTAAACTAGGCTTGACTGAATATGATTTCCGGCTCCACTTCTGTCATTAGCATGTTTGTTGTTTTATTTTTCCCTTGCAGTTATAAACAAGTATTCATGAATTTACTCATCACCCCCATTACTCATTCTCTTAATTAGAAAATAATCAGGGTTGGATGAGAGGTTCATTAAATCTCATCCTTGAGAGCCATCATCCACAAACGCAGGAGTGGGATATTTATCACGCTTATGAAAAGAACTCGGATACCTCCTCTCGCTTTATTTTCTCTGCTGAGACAATAAGCGTTGGTTAGGAGGACAGCATCAACAGACCTGGGCAGAGGAATGAACAAGGGATGGAAAAGAAAGGGCGGAACGGAGCAATAAAGTGCAAGAATGGGAGGGGACGTACAAAAAGTGAAGGAGTGGAGGGAGGAGGAGGAGGGCAAACAGTGAGAGAGAGAGAGAGAGAGAGAGAGAGAGAGAGGTCATTAGAGAAGTGCTAATTAACAGAAACCACAGTGTTTAGTAGCACTTTGTCTGCATGCAATATTGATCCATCATGGCCATTATGGAGTAAATGTTTTTCCCTGCATCCTGCAGG
>KV751316.1:7717408-7777592 GCA_001698575.1 Mola mola
AAGTTAACTCATCAACCCTGAATCACCATCTTACAGCAACCTGTGACACCCTCTTGATCTTCCTCTCCAACCACAAACATGTAAGTCTGCAGCAAAAACAAACATGGCTGCGACATGATATATGCAGAAGCCAGTTTGCGGAAACGTCAGCCTTTGTAACAGCATCACGATAACATTAAATATGAGGACAAAAACATGATCCTCACAGTGATGGTTAGCGAGTAGGGTGGTTTCATCAAGCAGTTTCACATTGGAAAGGAAGAAAGAGACTATGCGGCGATGAAACGGAGTGAAAGGATGATGGATGGGCACAGAGACGTCAAATGGGGTAACATGGACAGTTCTGGACAGATGGAGGGGACAGAACAGCAGAGGGATGGAGTGTGTGGATGGAGGGAACGTAATAAGAGTGGAGGACAGCGCAGAAGCAAGCAGGAGTTGTGTCAGTCGCCTGTTCAGCACGCACGGATTGAAAAATGTCTGTGATATCCCTTTTATTGTTAGAGTGTATGTTCCAGGGCTTGCTGTTGGACACTGTGATTCTTCAAAAGGCTTTAATGGGATTATGGTGGTATCGCACTCGGCCATCGGAGAGAGATACAGCAGCTGTGTTGTGTAATGTTTGCGGACGGCACGCTGTCTGCCTCTCGCTGCATCTTCCTAAAGTTTAAGTTTGATGTAGACTAGACGAAATAACCAAATATATGTGACCTAAACGGCAGCCACATTCCAGAACATTTGAGCTTCAGGGTAAATTATTTTTTACCTTTACGACTGTTTCATCCGTCTTACAGGTAACAACGTTACGTCTTCTCGAACCGCGAATGAGTCCGTTTTAAGACAGGTTTAGGGACGCACACTGTTGCCCAGCTCTTCGCCAAAGTGGTACAGGCTGACTTTGATCAATGAGGATTGATGTGGATGAGTGTGCAGCCGGAAGGCACTAGGTGGAGACAGCAAGGGTGATGGCCCTCTCCTCCGTTGCACAGTGTGTGTGTGTGTGTGTGTGTGTGTGTGTGTGCGTGTGTGAAGGAGGGAATTAAAACACTGTGTCATGCTTTTCTAGATGACGCATCGCATTAAGAAAATATATCCTTAACTGACACGATGACTTCGCCTCAATCTATGTTTTTATTACTGTCTGTCTCTCTCACTTCTCCTTTTTTGGTTGTCTTTATTTTTGGGTCTTCAATAAAAGATCATTGACCCTTACTTTTTTTTTAAATTTTTCTTATTTGTACTTTGTTTTCTTGGATGGAAAGTGTATAACTAAAAGATTGCCTACACAATGGTTTTTACCTTGTTATGTCCATAAGGTTTTTTTTTATGTATTATGGGACACATCATGTCACACATGACCGAAATATGCATTAAATGTCATGTCTGATGATTTTTGCTTTTGTCCAAAATTACGAATTCTGACAGAAACCAAACTTACCCTTCTGATGCATCAACTTGTAGGGAACCCTGTACAAGTAGCTCTTCCTCTTTTTCCTGGGATTCTGTGTCTGGTTCAAACATGTATGGCTGAATTACTCCAGTGTTAGAACGTGCCGCTGTGCAGCGTATGGTAGACTAGTTTAAAAGTCAGAAGACGACAGAGCCGGTAAGGTGAGGGGCTGAGCGGTTTGCAGGGACAAGGAGGGTTCAAAATAGTTCATTCACTGAGCGTCACAACCTAGATGAGGCAAAGGTGTAGAATTACATCCGAGATATTTTAAAGCTAAGTGATTTTTTTTCTCTTTTCAAAAAAATGAAATGTGTTATTTTATAAGAAAGAAATTGGTTTTTAAGGGTTTGATTAGTTGTTGGAGCACGACCTTTACTTTCCTTCTTCCAACTTTGTCAAAATTCATGCAAATACCTGATCAAGGCTTCAGCTTTAGGATTATATGCTGTTGCTATGTGTTATTCTTGTTTTCCTTTGTATTTAACAAGCTGTGGCTGTGAAGAAAAAGTCTGGCCATTTGCTTTATATAAACGATGATGTGCGTCCCTGTGTGCGTGTGTGGCTTGAGCATGTCTGTTCATTGCTGTATGAACGTGTGCATTCCTTTTGGGGTGGATGGTATCATCACTCCAAGGGAGTAATGAATGCTAATCCTTTCTTATCTGCTTTAACCTCACGGCAATGACACTAGCTGCTGATGCCAGAACACGAACCCTTCATTGGAGGAGAATAAGAGCGTGTGTGTGTGTAAGTATGTGCATCCACGTACTGCATTTGTACTAAAAGAATAGACGTCTCTACTCCCATCTGACATCTCTCTTCCGCCTTTTCTCACTCTGTCATTTAGCTTCAGGGTGTGGTCTCATGACTATTTGCCACGTCCCCTGTGACTCATCAGAAGTAGAACAGAACATTCCAGCTCTTTATCTCTTGCATCTGGTCAAACAAGCTTTAAAACCAAACCATCCTCAGGTGATTACAAAAAGAGTTAACAGATTCTGTGGCTTCATACGGCTTTTCTGTGTTTGCTGTTTGTGTCCACATCTGCGGTTTCCACAAGCACCCTGCCTGCCTCTGTGTTCAAGTTTTCACTCTGGTGCCACTTTGCTCAGCTGCTAAAAATCACAGCACAAGCCCACGGCGCTACCAGTTTTTGTCAGCGAGCATCTTTTGTTCGTTCACGACGACGAATTCATCTCGTCCTTTTTTTTTTCACTCTCTTTCTCTCCATATCAATCTGCCAAAAAAACAAAATACAAAAAAACCCCACAAAATCAAAGACATAAGCAAACCTTTTTTTCAAGGAGACCGTTTTGGTTGGACTCTTGTTGAACACTTGATAACCGTGGCTGTGAAGCAATTTGAGCTGAGAGTGAAAACATTGGAAGATTGAGATATGAGAAAAGGATCGGTGGTTAGAAAAATAAAGGAGAAAGAGGTCTATTTCCAGCAACTGGTGAAGCAGTATAGCCACAGAATGAGCATTTCAAAGATGGTCAGAAAATGATTAGGGTTAAAAGCTGTTGAATCCTGTTCGTCGGTCTTCCATTTAAAGCTCTTCTAATGGGTCTGCTTGCTGTCTGCCTCCTCGGCACAATGAATGGAGGACAAAACTGAATTAGACTAATCTTAAAGGGTTGTAAATAGAGAAGGCATAGGCTTGGAGTGAAGGAATGGAGGAGGCAAAATGAAAAAAAGATGAACAGATAGGGGATGGAGGAAGAGGATTAATTGAAAGAGAAATAGAGAAGAAGGGCCAGATCTCAGGGGCTGTGGGGTGGACTGTCTACATTGCTGTCTTTCTGTGTGTGTGTGTGTGTGTGTGTGTGTGTGTGTGTGTGTGTGTGTGTGTGTGCATGGGTGCTGGTGTGTGTTTGTGTGACAGTGTTTGGAGACCTAATGAGAACAAAGCTAATTAAGGACTTTGCCTTGCACTAATTTACAATAATATTCCCACGGGAGCCAGGACAACATTTGCCACCTACGTACAGTACATATACCTCGCCCTCCATTAAGCAGGCCTGACAGACATTTTTACTGTTTTAATCCGCCTCTTCAAGCACATTTTACAAGTCTGGGCTACACCACTGCAGCCAGGTCAGTGAGCTGAGCGCCACGAGCAAAGAGGAAAGGGAGGCGATGCTGACTTGGTGACTTTGACGTTGTATTTACCCATTTACTCACCTCCAACTTTATTCCTTCAATGCTAACAAGGATGATTCAGGGGAATTATCATTTCGAAGCAGTTAGAAAGGGGTAGGTGTGTCCAATCCGTCTGACCACAAAAGAGTCTAATGATTGCTCAGGGTTTGATGACTGCAAAATGAGTAAGAGCTGGAGCCATTTTAAGGCTTTTATTCTAACGCTTTGTAAATCTGTACATCTGCCCACGGGCATTACCTATAATTCATAGTGTTGTGCTGCTATAGCACCTATGACTGATTTTCAATTTTAAGGTTTTCAATTTAATTAGATTCTCAATTTTTTAAATCTATTTTTTCCTTTTTTGTAGCAAGCTGGCTTTTATAATCTCTTTACTGTCTATTTGTATGATTGGTAATTGGTTGGGATTATTGGTTTTATGCCTTAATAACTCATTTACATGTTTAATTCTGAAGACTGGCTACACAGTATCTTGAGTGACATATCACATTCTGGCCTCATTGTCAAATTTAAATTGTTAATTGTTAAATAGTTTAACAATAACTCGTTTCACCAGTCAGTTAGGAACAAGCTGTAAACACAAGAAGAGGGTACCTGGTTGCCATCTATAGGCACTATTTTGGAACTGCAGTGTGCTTGTCGCGTCAAATAACCGGTAGTCACAGTTTGAAGTTTTCTTGTCGGACTCTCCCACTCTCCTTCCCACATTCCTTCCCTTTCCTCCATGACTGGGAAGGGGCACCTTGTTGAGTCTGCGTGGGTGTTGCGCTTGTGTCCTCAAGTCAGTGTTAGCCACTAGCTATTTGTTACTACCAAATTAGAGATGACACTTTGGGGGCATTAAAACATAAAATTCACTTAAATTAAACCTCACTCTTAAATAAATGTTTATGAAAATAGGAGGGAAGAGGGAACAGCAACTTGATGGTGACAGAGTGCTGTCAGTAGCCCCAGCAGCTAATGAATTTGCCTCATCATTAGCTTCTTGTGCTAACGATTTTATTCCCTCAACCGCCCACAACATGCTAACATGCTGTTGGGCATGTTGCTGTAATTGGTGTTTTGTCTGATTGAGTGCTACAACTAAAAGCTTTCTGCGGCCTGGGCATCATTTGTGCTGTATCGAGGCTTCACTGTCTGAAGCGTTGCTCTTCTGGGTGCTCACCACTCGTTAAATTCTAGTTATAGTTTTAACTAGCTTTGCTGAGCCATTTCCATCATCCGTCATTACCGATGATTCGTCCGTTCACACATCTATCTTTGTCGTTGTCTCTGCGGCTTATCCCTCTGCCCATTTAAATGAGGTTTTAGGGTCATTAACTGATCCAGGCAATTATACAAATGCACCAGGGGTGTTTTAGATTTGATAAATAATTGGAAAGACATAATGAGACAGACATCAGTGGAACGAAGAGATATTGAGAAGGGGAAGTCAAAGAACACAGGATGTTTTTTGTTTTTTTTTGACATTTGACGTCAGGTTTGCATGCTAAAATGTTAAATAATGGACCAGGGGTTTTGCAGTGTTTTCCTTAATAAATGCACTTTACTAATGTGTGGGTGTTATTGGCTAGCCTGGCAGCATTCTCAGTCCTGAGACAGGCCATTCTTTGTGCTGCATCTGATGTCATATTTTGACCAGCGTATGCTTGCCAACAGAAACTTTGGTCGAGAAAAGCACACGTCTGTATGTATGTGTGTGAGTGTGTGTATTTGCGTGTATGTATTCTCATCACGGCCCTGATCCAGACAGCACTTTAATTGATGGTTGTCTTTGGGAGCGTGGGGGAGAGGTGGCACCACTCAGAGAGAATTAATAATGCACGGGAGTTCGGGACAGCAGCTGTCCAGGCTTGAGTTTTACAGTTGTTACACTGGTCACGGTGTTTGCTGTGGCGTACTAGCGGCAGTCTGAGGAGAACTCAGAGTGAGCGGATATGGGGAATGCAGAAAAGATCAGAGGCCGCTGGATTATGTGTTGTTACCTTGGAATAAGTCATCTTGATGGGTAGATTTAAAGATCATTCAGAATCAATGGGTGTTTACAGGAGTGAACGTGCAGAAGGGCCTGGTGGAAAGCAATGCACCATTCAACCCCTGGAGGATGTACATATCTGCCAGCAAAGGCAGTGTTGAAATATTAATATTAATGGAAAAAGCCCCCGCCCCCATCTCTCTTTCTCTCTCTCTCTCTCTCTCTCTGCCTCAGTCAGTTTTCCCTGCCTCTATTGGAGTGTCTCCATTGCTCTTCTTCTGTTCTTGGTTTTGTTTTTGTCTCTGCTGCTAGTCCATGAGTGGAATTCTGCCACAGGTTTATTCTCACGAATTCCACAGACACATCGTTCACAGGGCTGCCAAACTACCACAGGCAACAAATAACAAAAAACTGACAGTTTTAGATTTTGGTCGTTTATTCCCACAGCACACACACACACACACACAAATATTATTTATATGAATAGATGAATTACAATGATGACCCTCATTTTAGGATCTTAGCTAAAAACATATTCAAAATTTCCTTGTAAATATTCTAAGCATAAAAATAAACCCTCTTTTTTTTTTCTATCTTGTATGATAACACAAAATAATATAATTTCTCCTCCAAACTGTGGATGGTGTCATGTACAGCATTATCTAATAGGACAATATTTACATATTCCTCTAATCCTTTTTTTTTTTTTTTTACAACACGCTGTTCTTTTAACAGACTATCACCATATTATCATGTCTTTCACAGACTGCACTTTAATATGCAGCAACATATTTTCCAATGGTATGTACACATCTGGCAGATAAGAAACCCAGCGGGTCCAATGTTGGGTCTCCTTTTTGCTATGTTGTATATCTGGCTCTTCAGCTCCCGAAGGCTTGAATGCATTCATTATCTTACAGATAGTTTTGTCTGTGTTCTGTTTAGTGCTGGACACGTTGCATGTAGCAGGTTTGAATTTTTGCCTTAAAACAGTTGTCTGACTGCTACAAGTTTGAGGAGAGTTTTGGTAGTAAACCCTCAACCCTTAAAACAATCAAAAAGCCCATCTGAGCTGAGGAAAACTGCAATAAACCAGATGTTGACACTGGTCACCCATAAACATTTATATCCTTATTGATATAAAATTATTGATTAGAGTTAAAAAAAAAAAAATGTGCCTCCAGATTGTGGGAATTAAAACATTACTGAGATAAAAATCAATGAAAATCAGTTGGACTTGCTTGTTTTTGCAGACAGCCTTGTGAACACAACCTTGTCACACAGGATTAGCCGACGTTGATTAAAACCATGTTGTTGCTAACATCACAAACAGTCAACAGACACCTAAAACTATTGTACGAATGCTGCAGTGGTAATTGTATACATATGTGTGTGTTTATGTATCTGTGTACGAACGTGCTTATGCACCAAGGAATTTATTTTGCCTTTATGTCTCTTGCTTTATTGATTAATAATCATTAAAGACATTGTGGCACACTAAATTGTTAAATCGGCAAATTGTCTATAAATAAATTGTGGTGTGGTGTGTGTATGTGTGTGCATGTCAAACAGCTGTGGCTGATGTGACTGAAAGATAACTGGTGTAATGAGGCCAAGGTGATTTAAAGTGCAGACTGCTCTATTCCCTCAGCGCCATCATGTACACTGTGATGTTCACTTTCTTATAATTGCTTGCTGGTTAAAGGCAAGTGAAACTATACTTTTTTTTTTTTTTTTTTTTTATGGAGGCCAACGCCTGACAGAGCAAATTGGTGCAAATCTAAAAATATATATTTGATGCTGAGACTACTGCTTGTGGAGCCTTTACCCTGGCATGCTAAAAGATGCTTTAAATGAATATAAAAAGCCTTCAATGAATATAACTTGTTAGTCTAAAAGGCTTGCTGCGAGAGCACCATCTGAGATGTAAAGGAGGGAAGGCAGGCGGGCAGAGAAAGGACAAGGCGGAAGTAGAAGCAATTGGGAGAGAGCGTGAGAGGCAGATGCAGGTAGTCTGTTAGCATATTAGTGTCTGAGTGGAGGACAGGCAGACAGTTCAAGGCAGAGCCGAGTTAAGTTGAGTGACTCGTGCGGTCATACACTTTAGCCAGAGGGAGCACTGCTTTGAATCAGACAGGCTTGCCATTAACCCGTCCTGACACTGTTTAGATAGCGGGGAAAACAAAGGAGAAACGAGGCAGAGGGGAGCCAGAACATTTGCATCACAGGCACTGATGGCTGGGGGATTGTTCAGACAAAAACAACAAAGCAACAGAACAAGGTTGTTACTGGTGAAAACAGAGGACAGGAACACTGTTGTCTAAAATCCAAGTTCAGCTGGGTTTTTTGACTGATGCACATGGAGCTGCAAAGGGAGCTGCAAAGGGAGCAAATGCTGTGAGTTTGGTTTGGGTGGAGGAACGTTGGAGCTGCCGGCCTGTGGTCATACTCGTGATTATCGCTCCTTCACATATTTCCAGACTTACCAGGTGCTTCAACCTCATGCGTCATTTTAAAATCACGTTGCTGATCTTTGGGCTTGATTTTTAAAAACCTGGGTAGAGACATTTAGCATGAGATTTTTTAATATATTCATTGGAATCTGCACTGGTTTGTTCATTCAAAATCAAATATTAGACACAGGCTTCAGCAGTATTGGTAGCTGATACTACCAAGCTGATACGACCATGACTTGGACCTCTTGCACTGGGGATGCTACGTGTTTAATGTAAAGTAAATCAAAGCAATGTACAGTAGTGTTCAAAATAATAGCAGTCCAATGTGACTAACCAGATTAATCACTGTTATTAGTATATTTTTTATTGCTACATGGCAAACAAGTTACCAGTAGGTGCAGTAGATTCTCAGAAAACCAACAAGACCCAGCATTCATGATATGCACGCTCTTAAGGCTGTGCAATTGGGCAATTAGTTGAAAGGGGTGTGTTCAAAAAAATAGCAGTGTGGCATTCAATCAGTGAGGTCATCAATTTTGTGAAAAAAGAGGTGTGAATCAGGTGGCCCCTATTTAAGGATGAAGCCAGCACTTGTTGAACATGCATTTCTCTTTGAAAGCCCGAGGAAAATGGGTCGTTCAAGACATCGTTCAGACGAACAGGGTACTTTGATTAAAAAGTTGATTGGAGAGGGGAAAACTTTATTATAGGCTGTTCAGCTAAAATGATCTCCAATGCCTTAAAATGGAGAGCAAAACCAGAGACACGTGGCAGAAAACGGAAGACAACCATCAAAATGGATCGAAGAATAACCAGAATGGCAAAGGCTCAGCCAATGATCAGCTCCAGGATGATCAAAGACAGTCTGGAGTTACCTGTAAGTACTGTGACAGTTAGAAGACGTCTGTGTGAAGCTAATCTATTTACAAGAATCCCCCGCAAAGTCCCTCTGTTAAAAAAAAAAAGACATGTGCAGAAGAGGTTACAATTTGCCAAAGAACACATCAACTGGCCTAAAGAGAAATGGAGGAACATTTTGTGGACTGATGAGAGTAAAGTTGTTCTTTTTGGGTCCAAGGGCCGCAGACAGTTTGTGAGACGACCCCCAAACTCTGAATTCAAGCCACAGTACACAGTGAAGACAGTGAAGCATGGTGGTGCAAGCATCATGATATGGGCATGTTTCTCCTACTATGGTGTTGGGCCTATTTATCGCATACCAGGGATCATGGATCAGTTTGCATATGTCAAAATACTTGAAGAGGTCATGTTGCCTTATGCTGAAGAGGACATGCCCTTGAAATGGGTGTTTCAACAAGACAATGACCCCAAACACACTAGTAAACGAGCAAAATCTTGGTTCCAAACCAACAAAATTAATGTTATGGAGTGGCCAGCCCAATCCCCGGACCTTAATCCAATCGAGAACTTGTGGGGTGACATCAAAAATGCTGTTTCTGAAGCAAAACCAAGAAATGTAAATGACTTGTGGAATGTTGTTAAAGAATCTTGGAGTGGAATAACAGCTGAAAGGTGCCACAAGTTGGTTGACTCCATGCCACACAGATGTGAAGCAGTTATAAAAAACTGTGGTCATAAAACTAAATATTAGTTTAGTGATTCACAGGATTGCTAAATCCTAGAAACAAAAAAGTTTGTACAAAATAGTTTTGAGTTTGTAAAGTCAACGGAAGACACTGCTATTTTTTTGAACACACCCCTTTCAACTAATTGCCCAATTGCACAGCCTTAAGAGCGTGCATATCATGAATGCTGGGTCTTGTTGGTTTTCTGAGAATCTACTGCACCTACTGGTAACTTGTTTGCCATGTAGCAATAAAAAATATACTAAAAACCTGGATTAATCTGGTTAGTCACATTGGACTGCTATTATTTTGAACACTACTGTAAATCTATCAATTTCAGATCAGACGATCAAATCCCTTCAGGCCCTGTACTTTTCAAAGAATATAAAGAACTAAAGAAAAGGTGGAGGTCTGGGTTTTGTGCAGGGTCAAAAACATTTGGAACATTTGGAGACAAATATCATCCGCCTTTTCCTTAACCCTAGAAAAGAAGATTTTGTGCGGAAACTTCACCACAGCAGTGCAGATGCAAACCTCTGCACATCACTCTGAGATGCTAAAGAAATGGCACAGCACCCCACAGCGCTGATTTAGCATTTAAATGACAAAACATCAGTGTTAAACCTTAAATGGATGCAGTTCGTACAGTTAACCAAATATACACTGAATAAACCATGTTTGTGTACATTCGTAAATACCTATGAGCAGTTATCCACTGATTTAAAAGAACATATTATAGCGACTAGATCAGAAGTGATTCTTGATTTTATACTGATTCTTTCTGCCGCTACAACTTGAGCAGCTAGATAATCACGTCAAAGCAGCTTGCTTTGCCCTGCAGTTAGCAGAAAGAAACAAAACCATCAAAATAAAAAATTCCAGAGCTCTTTTTTTTAATCAATCATAGTGTTGTTTTCTATCCATCAGCCTCAGTTCAATACAAGAAAATACCTATATTCTGTAGTCAGCCAAATCATTCATTCAGCAACCAGACAATATTCTTTGATCATGGTTTTGATGATTCATACCAAATTAAAGCAAGCAAACATTGACTGACACACATGAATCTACTGTAAGACTGTTTTTTTTCTGCCCACCTGATGAATTCAGCGTTCTCTCTTCCTTTGAATCGCTCTCCCTTTGCGCCTGAGGAGAGATATCTCTCAATATATCCCATCAGATGACAAATGCTCCACTATAGTCACTCCTCACAAACTAACAACACTGTAACTAACTAACTACTGTATATACTGTATGTTACGGCTACAAATACACTTACACATTTCTCACAAAAAGAACAAGTGAGCTCCGCATTGTCACCTTTAATCAAACACACTCACACACTTAGTTGGTGTTGACCTGCATGTAGTCATCCAGTGGGTATGTGCCTTGAAAATCACAAGACATTAACCAATTAGTGCTGATCAATAGTCACAGCCAGACTAAGAGCGAGTCAGACTGGGCTCGTTGTTAATGTGCTCCTCGAGGCCAATCAGCAGCCTGGGGCTTCCGGTGCTCTCGGCCAATGAAAATGCTAGAAGAAATCTTAACGTTCAACCGCTCTCCAATACAAAGTACCTTTGGCTCTGTAGCTAGGCAGAGCAGGCTGCACGTAGACAAAACGGGAGAGATGGGGAGATAGACTGTGGAAGAGAGGGAGTGTGCGGGAGGTTGTGAAAGCAGGTGTCATGGTGGCCGGCGTGTAATCGTGCCGAGATAAGCAGTAGCATTACAGCCAACCTTTAATTCCCCATGGGAGGTGGTGCTGTGGAAATGCCGCAAGGTCGTCCTCCCCATCCTCCGGAAGTAATTTTATATCAAGGATTACTGCGGAAAAATGAATAGGTTTTGGTGGAGAAGATTGATAGGAGAAAAAAAAAAAAAAGAAAAGACCGACAGTGACAAAGATTTGTTTTGCAGTCAAGTTCACATGCACAGGTCACAGCGGCAGCTGTGCACCCCTACTGCTCTGTATTCGTGATGAGGAGAGCAAATAGCAGCGTTGGGCTTGGGGGTTGTGTGAGGAATGGAGGAGGAAGGGAAGGGAATGAGGGGGAAAAGGGGAGTAAAAAAGAGGAGGACATATCTAAAATATTACACCAAACAGGACAAGTGTTCAGCAGAGCAGGCATTATGAGAGTGTAAATTGCATTCCCTCCTTCTCCCCTCGGGCTGCCGGCTGCTGGATGAATATAATCACCCGCAACACCCTGACACACACCGACACACTGCGGCATCTATAGACACCAGCAGCGTGTCAGCGTGCCACAATGTGTTTGTTTACTGTTACAGAAGTCTCCGATCATGTAATGATCTGCCATCTGGTGTCCGGCCGATGTATTTTAGAAATGGCGTAAAGCATTGACTCAGTAATTTGTCTTAATTGGGTGGGGATCAATAATGATTCACTGGGCCTCCTAAAACATCCATTGTCAAGTGGGACAGTCCCTGAGGCAGCAAGATAGAGGAGAGCCTTCACTAGTTGATATTCCCAAATACTGTAGATTCTCTCTGTTCGCCTGTCTGTCTGCTCACTTTTCCTGATCATATTGATTCTAATTTGTACAATAATTATTATTACCATCGTACTGATACCATACTTAAAAAGTGACTTCGAACAGATTGTTTAGCACACCCTCACTCCTCACCACCGATTCATGGTGAGGAGTAATTACGTTAATATTGTCATCTAGTCAAGTAACATAGTATATGTTTTAATCAGTACAAGGTTGTTTGATTTGTGTCCCCGATCAGGCAATGTTAATGTCTGCCTCCTGCAACCTTCGTCAAGTGAAAGAAAGCTACTAAACATAGGCAAATTAGCTGAGCAGACACACAGAGCTATAGTTAGATAAGTGTAGCGCACAGTCGATCAAAGAACTGCGACACAGTTATTGATAGTCGTGAATAATTTCTCCAACACAGTTATAATATTATTCCACTTTGGTGTGCAGATTTGATTTGTAACACAATGCGGTCAGTCAAAGTACAGTATGTGTATGTACATTTTAAAGTGGAGTAGACATATTTTAGCAACCTGCAGATGACAGTTGACCTCAGAGAACATTATTACCAGCATTTGTCATTTTGCAAGGAAGAAAAAACAATATTTTCACAATCGGATGATTATTATAAGTCATTCAAGAAAATAACATCAAACACTCTTTTGTACCAGAGAATAAATATAAATATTAGCCTCAGGTCAAGTTAAATTTAATATAATTGGGTTTTGAAAGGTATCACAAAAAGCTTTACGTGCTGTTACACACCAAGCTGACGATCAGCCAATAAGTGTATTTGTGAGCATTTGCTGCTCTAGTCTTTTTGCTGTGTCCCATTCATTGTCTTTCCTCGCCGATGTCTCATGTTGAATCGGTGTCATATCGGGCAGTGAGAGAGATCACTCTGATTGGCTGGTCAGTTTAGCAAATGAGAATGCATTAGAATAGAGAAGGGAAGTGACCAAAAGACAAAACTCCTTGAGCCAGTTGCTGTGCAATCCATTTTTATTTCAGCCACTTGGTTTGGTTTCTTTCATTTTCCCTTATCGACTGACATTTACAGACTACTGCCCTCTTCTGGTCGGCAGAGATATTACCGATGTACGCGACGTAATACAAGAGGGGGTCTCTCAGTCATGATCCTTGGCATTTGGTTGGTTTTTCCAGCCCCTAAGAGATTGTGCTTTTCATGGCTTTTATTTGACATTTTACACTACAAGTGGCCAATCAAACAATAACTGTATAATACGAAATATGACACCATCGTTAGGACAATGCATCCGTTTGATTTTCTGTTAAACTATTCCTAT
Source organism: Mola mola (assembly GCA_001698575.1). Lineage (NCBI taxonomy): Eukaryota > Metazoa > Chordata > Actinopteri > Tetraodontiformes > Molidae > Mola > Mola mola. The sequence continues at coordinate 7,730,850 of KV751316.1, forward strand.
TTGCCTCAGCCAATTTGTGTTTTGACGGGACCTTGGGCAAAAAAGTACATATAGCGAGTACAGAGCGTGGGTCACAGAGAGGGAAAAGAAAGCAGAACTGATCAGTCTTCTTTAGGACAAGCAGGCAGGTCCAGATGTCAGGGATGTTCGGTTAGCAGCCTGCAAAATGGGAGGGCAGCAATGTGAGTCAAGGCTCATTGCTTCTTTACATTAGCCAACAGCACTAACACTATTCTGTCCATATCTCCATCCTCCTTACCTTTCTGTCTTTTCTCTCTGGCCTGCCTCCTCCCCTCCTCATCCCCCCTCCCCCCATCAGGGTCGCTGTTCCAGGGAGAACTGTAAGTACCTGCATCCTCCTCCCCACCTAAAGACCCAGCTGGAGATCAATGGACGGAACAACCTCATCCAGCAGAAAAACATGGCCATGCTGGCCCAGCAGATGCACCTCGCCAATGCCATGATACCCGGCACGCAGCTACAGCCATTGGTGAGTGGACACTTACTATATATGCAAACATATTTGAAAACACATGCATAAATACATACATAAGATACTGCTTGTAACTGTCTGCCACAAAACTAAATTTGTTAGTTTAATGAAGCTGGTTTAAAACAAAACTGGAGTGCAGTTACTGTAGAACACTACACTGAAATAAAATTAACTTAAAAAAACACATAAATCATTAGTGAACATTACATAAGAGATTCTAGGATAAGTGTATACTAGGACAAGTAAAATCTACTTGCAGTTAAGAATTGCTCTTATTAAATGTACTCAAGTAACTTTTACTGCCAATTTCCTGGGTTTTTCCATTAAATTTTACTCCATATTTATCTCCAAATTGTACTCCATATTATTACTTTAACTACCTCTGTATTTAATTCCTCGTTTGTTTGTTTTTTTCAATAACAGAGGTTTAAAGTTGTTTCTTTTGGGTTTACTACTGAGTTTATTTGTCAAATATTTAAAATGAGACCCACTTTCTATTTTCTACCTTTATTAGACTGTATGTCTGTGTTAAGATGCAAACCTGTCACATTAACACATCACAGACCTTCTCACTTGAGTCCACTTATAAGAGTATTGATAGCAAGTGAGACAACAAACCCTCATCCATTAAATGCCCGTTTGGCTAAATTGTAAATCTAATCATGTTATGCTGTGTGCAGTGACTCATGGGTAATGTGTACAAATCAACCTCTGATACTTGTCCTTGACTTGAACATGTTGTGTGTCCACATTATCATATCACTCAAACTGACTCGGTCATTTGGGTAAAATTTACATGTCAAAGTAATTATACAGTGTTTACTTATAAACAGCAAGTAACACATTAAATAAAAGGTGGAATTTTAAAGTACAAGCACTGTAATCTTTATTTCCTGTATAATTTATCCATGTAATAAAAGTAATATTTAAAGGACTAAAAAATCATTTATTCATTTATTTATTCAACCTGCAGCCATTGTCACGATCGGTTGACCAAACTTTTTTTTTCAGTAATTATCACAATATAATTTTATGTACTAAACAAACCTACAATAGTTTCAATATTTTTAACCAAAGTGGCCACTTGTAAGATTTTGGCTACAAGCAAACTTGAATGATGACAACAAAAATGATTATCTCGAAGACTCTGACTTTTTAATTCTGAATTATGTAATTGTTCTTTGGTCTCAAATTTAGATAATGCAAAGGACAATTTTTATTTGGCCCTGTGAGCATTATATAACCTTTTTACAGTAAGAAATAATTAAAACAACATATACAGATTTTATTGGAGAAGAGAGAGATAAATCCAATCAAAACTTTCCGTTCTAAACAGAACAAAAAACAATAAAAGTGATTAAGACATATTGAGGACAGTTGTTTTATTTAATATAATTACTGAGCAACAAAAGCTTCCAGGAAGTTGTTTGTGTATTGCACTTTACTTTTAGTAAGTACAAGATTTTCTAGCAGAGTGTAAGTGAACTGAATAAAGGTAAGGAGGTGTGATCACATGATGCATTTGGCTTCAGTCAATGCTGATAACTGATGATTACGTGCTTCTCATGACCAATACCAATAAGATGACCGATATTTTCACAGTTATTTTACTCTTTACCTCCATTGTTTTTAATTCAAATTTAAAAAAAAAAAGATTACCAAACATTTATTTGGTTACAAATTCACAGCTTCATTTAACCTGAGTGTTGAGCAAAGGAAACTGAATGCGAGATGGTAATCAAGGATTTGGTTGAGGAGCTCCAGACAAAGTTATCAAGACCTTGAGTCAAACTATGTTTTATGTTTTATTTCAATTACTGTTCTTTCATCACTGGCTAGCATGATGAATAAATCCGGATATTACTTTCTCAGTTAATAGAAAAATAGAAGAGAATAAAAGAAAATAGGACTGAGACATCTTGAACCACCGTCATTTTATTTTCTGTAACCTACAATCCAAATCTTGAACATATTCAACTTACAACAATGTAATTAAAGAAAAGCAACCAACAATTCCTAACCTAAACACTATTAACTGGTTCATTTCATTTACAACAAAGTAACTGAAATAAAGCACACAAATAATCACAGTTACATGTTACATGTTACAAGCATTTTCTGCCTGGAAGTGAATTGAATGATTTTCAACTATAAACATATTATAATAAAAGAATCACTACCTGTCAATTGTCTCATCAGTCAGTTGATTAATTGCTCTCGTTGAAAAATTCATGATATTATCCTGGATTATTCAGGCAGTGTTTGAACAAAGGGGCCCAGGTGTTTGACAGCTGTTGCTGTGGGAGTATTTTGATCCTTCAAATACCATGTAATTATCATGCAGTCATTGAAATAAACACAGATTCATGGATTTCGGTGTGTTCGTGCTGCGTGCTCCTGCAAGGGTCTTCAAGTCTGTCACTTCATGAATCCTCCCTGCCCCAGTCCAAGAGACCTCATGGACTCAATGAAAGCTGTCAGTCAGCCTTGAAGTGGTGTCTCCTCCCCTGTCTTTCATGTTTAAGTGAGAGCACCACAGTGAAATTGTCTCAGGCTATTCATAAGAGCTTCATATGCAGCATAGCTGGACGTGCACGCGTGCATGTCCACACTCATCCGATGGCTTATTGGCCTTATCTGGGGAAGAGGGGTTGAAGTGAAAGGCCCATTGAGAGGAACAGAAAAAAACCATGAAAGGGTTTAAGGAGCAGTAGATCTCCTTAAGAGCATGAACCCTTCCCTTTCTATCAACGTCGTGGCGAGAGAGAAAGTAAGGGAAGGAGAGGAGGAGGAGGAGGAGGGAGACATGGAGGGACATAGCAGAAGAAGAAAGGGTGAATGGAGGTAAATGGACAGAGTAAAGACAAGTGGGTATAGTGAAGGAGACAAGACAGCAGTGGTGAGGGGAGATGACTTTAGACCTGCACAAAGAAAGGCAAGAAAACAGAGCCATGTGTGCAAAGGGAACAAAGGGCAAAAGCCTTTCAAGGAATCACACTGGATGATTCTTCTTCCTTCATCCCTCCCTTGTGTCTGTACCATAGTTTCCTCCCTGTACTCCTCAGTATCTCCATATACTTTTAACTGCTCTTCTAACACTTTCCTTATATACTCATGTGTATAAGGAACTGCTTCCATTTCACGGTCAAAGAATAGGGTGAAGGGATTTGGGTCCATTACAACTGGCTGGCTTGCATCAAATATGTGCCAGGGACCATAGAGACACAAGGTTTTGGCCCAAATGTAGATAGCACGGATGAGTGGGATCAGTAGAGTGATATTTATTAAGCACAGGAAAAAATCAGGAGTTGTAAAAAATAGGGGGGAAAAAAATAGGAAATCAGTCAGCGAGAGCGAACAAATCCAACAGCAGCAACATTCAACACCAGAAAGCAATACAAATCTGAAAAAACACAAGGAAAACCATTGGACTGAAGGCACAAGAATACACACAACCGTGTGACACAGACATAGGCAGCACATAGACCATAATACACAAAGAGGGTGGAGATAATTGGACAGATCGTGGTGGAGTAGGACAAAGGTGAAATGCATGGAATAGCTGAGGGACTACAATGGGAAGAAATGTACATCAAAACAAGATGCAAGGAAGAACAAAACCTTCTGAATAAAACAGGAAACCCCAGAAATAAACGCAGGTAACAGCAATGAAGAGATGAAACTTGACGCCAACATTTCAGGCCAAAAACCAAAATATAAGATAACTAAAATAACAGAAATAACTAGAAACACAAAACCATAATGCAAGAAATAATACATTTAGACAACACAACTCCCCCGCAAAAATTAATTTAGAAACTCAAATCCATACAAAAAATCAATAACAAAAACTCCATAACCACGACAGTGTGATGGTGCTCATGATGCTTTTCATTACAGAGTAAAGCCTGTCACAGATTTATCAATATCATATCAGCCATTATTAAAAAGAAAATGGTGTTTTAACAGAGACACTGCAGAAAAAAGGTACTTGAATTGATTTACAATTATTAAATCTCCATTGAAGGTTACTTTTTGAGTGCATTGCTGTCATCTAAGACAATAAATGTTAATTGTTAATTTGTAGAATCTTCTGCCTCCATTGCCTATTTAAGTTACAAATGGTTGATAACTTCATGCGCAAACATTTTTTTATTGGAACTAATCCAGCCTCAAAACTCAGCTGGGCTCTACTAAAGAATCACTGTTAGCCGACAGGCCACAGTACATGTAAATCTGTTGTTTCACTCATTTTTACTCAAATAAAAATGTCTTCCCTAAAGGAAAGTTAGTGTGAGTGTATAAACCACAGGGGGGATAGCACTGCAGTGTTGTCATACCTCTGAAATTAAGTGTATATCCATGTGTGGGTGAGACGTGCAGGAGGCAAGTGTTGAAAACCTCAGAGTGTTCACAGGGGGAGATGTAGCTACTCTACCGTGTTGGAAACCAAAAGATCTGGATTCAGGCTGCTTGTGCATAGATAGACATAAATATGCTGGGCTTGATTGGCACTAAGCGTCAGCAATATATTTTAACAGCTTTTATTTGTGTTATAAAATTTATAGAAAATAAACTAATGCAGTCTAACAAACAAACAAAAAGCCACATGGGTTAAAAAAAAAAAAAAGGATGAGCACACACAAAAATTCACTTTGAGGGGGCTTGGTCATGTAGACAGCTAAACTTACCTTTGTGTAGCTGACCAAAAACCAACTGGTGATGGACAGCTGATGGAAAGAGTTTGTTTCATTAAAACCACAAACATTCCAGGTGTAAAGGCAAGGTGTACGAATTCTAAATGCTGGGTGTCATGGTTAATTACAAATGACTTAATCAATTAGGCCTCATTCATTTCGACATGCGTAACAAAAGTAATTGTTGAAAGTCATCACTGGTGGTTTTCACTTAATGTGAAATGAGCTATGAACTATAAAACACATAGTTACTCTACTAACCACCTTCAAATGAGCCTGATAAATTGATCGATTTATTGTAACCCTGAATATTATGAAATCATTAGCACTTCAGATCTCTCGTGTCTATTTGATAGGCTGAATCCTCATTGTTTGCACAATGTTAGATATCCATGTAAGGAGCTGATTGGATTTTCAACTTTATCTCACATCTGGATTGGCAGCCAGGTGACATTTTATAAATAAACATATGTATATCCAACATATATAAAAAACAATATTCCCCTCTACATTGTCACATTACATCAATTGTGTTTTTTCTATTTCTTATAAAGCAAATATTATTGTTTTGTTCACTCCTGAAGTGCAACGTGCATTTTGTACGAGTCACATGACTAAAGCCACAGTAAATGTAGATGGAGGAAAAAAATCTTTATGAAGAAAAGTCTAAGAGACTTGCCCATGCTGCAACACCAGAAGGTATGTTTTTGTTCTTGTTTTTTAAATGTGCTCAATTCAACATGACCGTTTGACAGTCTGTTGCCATTGTGATTCATAGTGAGAATTTGCAGCGTCTTGACATTGCAGGAAGCCAGTCAGTGACAAAGTGAAGAGACATTCCAGAGAGGGCTGTTAGCAGGGTCACAAACCTTTGCAGTGACATCACTATATTGTTACAACCTCATGACTGTGAGTCTGTCCACTTACGTCAGAGACTATTTCAGCCCAAACTTGAGCTGTAAACAAACTGGAGACTCACGTACTTTACCTTCTTTAACCTTAAAATTGAGTGTGATCACAATCCAAGGGAGCAGAATTACAAAGTCAACACCTTTATTCTTGATTTTCTGACTCAGCTCAGAGCAGCACAGATGTTTTCAGAGGAACGTAGCTGTCCAGGCCTGACTGCTGCCGCTCTTGCTCACTGTGTTGTGTTGGCTAAGACTCAAGAGACTCAGACTATGGCTGAACTCATGAACATGCAGGGAAAATATGTGCCTTTCCTCAGTGACTCACTACAAGAAGGTACACACAGATTTTAGTTAATGATGGGTTAATGAATAGTTAAGAGTTATGGTAAAGGTATGAAACTAAAAATGCCCTAATGATTAATAACGAGTAATTTCTTGTTGTGTGGCTTATGATTAGTTAATGACTAGTTATTTAAATGATTAATAGGAAACCAATACCCTGTAGCTCTTTTGTGCCCTCCTAAAATAAAAGTTGATACTGATTTTTTTTAGGTGCTCATTATTTCATAATTATAACAAGTAGCTACAGATCTCAGCGAAGCAAAGACTAGATTCTCAAAACATTCTCAAACGACGTCTTTACTGCCTTTCTCGTGTTCAGCTGTGTGAGCTGGAGGGCCTGAACCCTGATTGGTCAGGCACCTCCGGAGAAGAATAACAGATACTGTTTTCATCAGGCAACACAGAGGGAGAGAAAGTTCTGACTGTTTCTATCAATTGCTTAAAAAACAAAATTATTTATTATTAATTCTGTTTAGGAGAAAGTTATCATAAGGTAAAGATTAAAGTGGAAAAATGTCAAGATATTGATTTGCCCCAACAATTAGTTAGACTTTTATTGCCCTCCATCCAGGACCTTTACAGGTCCAGATTTAAGAACCGGGCAGGTACCATTGCTGCAGACCCCTCACACCCCGGACACAAACCGTTCAGACTGCTTCCCTCTGGTAGGCGCTACAGAGCTCTGTTCGCCAAAACCACCAGATTCAAAAACAGTTTCTTCCTCCAGGCTGTCTCCCAGATGTCCCCACAACCCAACTGTCAACCTCATGAACATTTGCACACTTGCATATTACTGCACTCTTGTACAACATTCCACTTTCAAATGTCAATGTATGTATGTATATATATATATATATATATTGTCCTTGTCTTTCCTTCACGGGTCCAAGACAGAAACACCGGAGTCAAATTCCTAGTATGTTTATACATGCCTGGCAATAAAATCTGATTCTGATTCTATCGTTTCTATCATCAACAATAACAGACGTTTACATGATTATGATTGACTATGATTGAAATCCTGCTGTCTCTGGGAATGTCTCAGTATTCATAATTATGAAGTAACAAGGTGATACTAAGTCATTACTCAATAAATTTTACATGAGGGGGCACATGAAGAGTTACTAATGAGAAATCAGTGTGAACTTTAACTGTACTAGAGGGGGGCCAACAATAACTCATGTGTGACGTTGTGACTTTATTTAGCTTATTATCATGTGTTAGCCTATTCTGAACTCCAGTAAGGCATGTGCTAATATAGGCAGCACACTGTTAAGCAGCAGAGCTCCCTCGGTGCGGACACAGCTTGACTACCCTCCTCCTTGTTATTTCTAGATGTGTCTGATATCTGGTGTATGAAGCGTGTGATTCCATTTGATCTGTGTTAACACCACATGCAGAGTGAAGGCCTACTTTATGTGTTATGTTTAATGTAAAACAAGCAGCCATCAAAGGAGGCCATGTTTCTCCTCTGATATAAGTCCATTCATTTTCTATATTTGCCATCCCTCCACATCCTGAACTACTTCCCTTATCCTCTGCTTGGATGTATGTAATTAATGCCTTTTTCATTGTCTACTGTCACATGTCTTGGGTGAGTAATTTAAGTTGAAGTGAGGAAAAATGGCATCATACTCACTGTTAGAGGGTAATTAGTCAACATATACTGTATATATATAAACTTATGATAAATCTGTCTATGACACTCTCATTTTTACTCAATTTTGACCAGTTCTCTCATTTTGCTTGTGCCCACAGCCAATGTTTTCAGTCACACCCAGCCTTGCAACCAATGTCAATGCTGCTGCGGCAGCAGCCGCTGCGTTTAACCCCTACCTTGGCCCGGTGTCGCCCGGCCTAATGCCTGCTGACATCTTGCCCAGTGCCCCTGTACTGGTCACCAGCAACCCCAGTGTTCAAGTACCTGCTGCTGCTACTGCTGCCGCACAGAAACTCATGAGAACAGACAGACTGGAGGTGAGACACACATTTAACCCACAGATACAGTTACAGAGTGTGAAAAACATGAGCGAATATACAGACGCACACCAGCACACCACAGATCACACAGAAGAAAGGATTTGCATAATTACTCTTTCACGTTCATATCAGTCACAGATTAAAAGGTAGATAAACAAAAGAGTAGTAAACATTAGACCCAGCAAGGATCTTTTCTCCAGCTATGCAAACAGATTGGGCTTTGAAATGTGGGCCGTGCTTATTTGATTATTAAACACATGAGTTGGAAAATCTTGCTTCAACAGTTTTGGTGTGTAGACTTTGATTATGTATCTCTTTCTGTTACAGTAACTGCAATCCATTACCATAACATAGTCATTACACTGACTGAAGCAAAGAGAAAGAGATCTTAATGAGTCCCACTCTACAAACATTACTGTCACTGTTGCAACATCCCATCAACAGGCAGGACACTGCATAGTTTGGCACAAGCATCAGTTATATAATTAACGATTTATAATCAATTTTCAGAAAAATATTCAATTCCTTCATGTAAGCAATCGGACATTTGAAACCTGATGAGTGCAGCTCCTCTAGCAGTGTGTGTTCGAATAATCATTAATTGGACAGTAAGTCGATCTCATCCATTATGCGGCCCCACCCGGGAAATGCTTTCACAGCAGAATAATGGGGAAATCGTTGGAGGCGTGCAGGAGACGTGCAAGAACATTAGGAAGGTTACATTTAAAATGTTTGGTAGCCCGGCAATTAATGGGGTGAGGCTGAAGACGTGTCTGGGTCTGACTGAACGAGTGGATGACATGCAGTGTGAGGGAATGGGTCAATGACAGGAAGCAGGGAGGAAGGGACAGATAGGAAACCTATTTGTAAACCTGTTGTTGATATTGGGGATGGGTGGTTCAAATGAGACAAAGATAACAGTAAACACAAGATTGGAGGCGAGATGTTAAAAATAGTATGATTGTCATGATTGAAACGATTATCTGGCAACTAATTGATAGCATTCTGCAGCACAGCCCAGTAAACAGGCAAAGAGATTAACTATGTATTGGCCAAATGCAATAATTGGCAGTAAAGAGAAATTTTGCTCATTTTCGCTTTCCTCTCTATTATCTACAGTGGTCATTGCAGTCTGTGTGCAATGGTGACGCTCTTTGATTGTGAGATTTCAGACCCTATTCTAATTTGTCATGAGCTAGGCCTGCTAAAAATATTGCAGAGAAAAGGGCCAGCCATATTTTGGCTTCGACTGTGCACGTCATTCAAAATAAACATAGCTGGAATTTTGTAGCGCAGCACACACAACAGTCTGTAGATACATTACAGACTGTTTTGTTGAGGCTGAGAAAAATTCTTGTTTTTTTTGTAGACAACTCAGACCAGACTGAAATGTTTACCGTCAGTCTCGCTGCCTCTCTCTCTTCCGGAGCCACATTGCAGCCATTCTGCATACATTAAAATCATATGTAACTTATCTGCAGCCGTGGTGATGTAAATGGCCCAGAGGGAAAGTTACCATGGGGACTGAAACATGATTAATACAATGCATGTATTTGTTTGTCTAACTGAGCACTTCCACAGATTTAACTCTCTCTAACGCATGATTGAGCACTGTTGAGAGAAAGGTCCACACCTGGTGCAGCGCCTCCATTTAGTCCTCCCTGATCGCTCCTGTACGACTCTCCACGGTGCCTCCTCGTTCCCCATCTCTCTGTCCTTTACTCTTTTTGCTCTGTTCATCGGCCACTCATACATTTTCCTTTTCTTTCTCTTGTTCCCCCCCTCGCTTTCTCACCCGCCTCTCCAACATCTGCCTGACAACAAGGCAGTCTCTCTTTAAAAAACAAGACCAGTAGCAGCGGCGGCGGTGGCGGTAATGCTGGCTGGCTGAGGATTATTTTACGCGAGTGCACACGTGGAGTTCTACACTGATATGTGCACAGAGAGGTGCATTAGAGAAAGTAGCAACGGGGAGAGAGACTCCTGGCCCCATCACTCACATAGATCGGTGACTGTGGATGATGAGCTGTCATGGCAGGAGACAGAGCAGGATTAGCTTTTACACGACAGCACTGGTGGCCTTTTGTCTGACAGCTCTTCCTTCACAAATCAAATCCTTTATGCATGCAGACAGTGAGACTGGTAAACAGATATTTAGTAAATGGCTTCCTCTATCACAATAACTGATGGACAAAACGTAGCATGAAATTACATTTCATTTGGATGGTACTGCGGTTCAGACAGTGGTGGCTGACCGCTCGGACAAGGTCTTAAGTTATTGCACAGCTCTTAAAGTGTCAAAATGTAATTCTTGGAAAAATTCTGCCTTATAATATATATGTGCGCCCACCTTGCGTGCATGTGTGTGTGTGAATGGGCTGGTGATTATGTCAGCCGAAGACTCCCTTGAGGACCACCAGCCACATATTTCCCATGAGCTTCATGGAGTCCCTACATTCAGGCTGAGGCACTCAGCCTCCTGACTGTTCATGCAGAGGCTGCCCCCTTCTGTCTGTGTAAGGAAGAGCAGCGGCACAGCTGATTTGAATAATGGATAAAAGCTGAGTGATCGATGAACCTTTAAACACTGGTTATGGTCTCCTCTGCTTATCAATCAACAGCTAATGGTGGAACCTGTCATTAAGATTGGTTAGCTCTGTCTGCTAAAGTTTTGAAATGACTCAACAGGCTGATTATTAAATAAAGGTGTGAAATGACGTGAGCGCAATGTGTGTATGTGTGTTTGTGTGTGTGTGTGTATTCTTGTGTTTGTGTGTGTTATTGCCAGATAAAAAAAGTTAAAGCAGGGACATGTCTGCTTGCTGCTTGTGTCTCTGTGCACCAGGTATGCCGGGAATACCAAAGGGGTAACTGCACACGCGGGGAGAACGACTGCCGCTTCGCCCACCCTGCGGACAGCACTATGATCGACACCAACGACAACACAGTCACTGTGTGTATGGACTACATTAAGGGCCGCTGCTCGAGAGAGAAGTGCAAGTACTTTCACCCTCCGGCTCACCTGCAGGCAAAGATCAAAGCCGCCCAACACCAAGTCAACCAGGCTGCAGCTGCTGCAGCCATGGTAGGTCTAAGTCCACAGATTGCAGCACGCAGAGCCACTCGAGCTGAAGTGCAACTGCTGTATCACACCAATCAGTAATGTGACGACAGTGTGTGCCAGAATTCATATAGTTGTTTCCACGAAAATTGAAGACAACACAAACTTGACTTCTCATGTGACAAACTAACAAATCATTCAGCTCCTCTAATGTCCATGTGCACTTACTAAACATGATGCATGTGGTATTTCGCATTCCTTATGGATATAGCCATTTGAGTCTGCAGCCTTGTGCTTTTATTCAAACTCCCCTCACAAATTCCAGTCCCCTGTGCTCCTGCTCTCCTCAGCTCTGATCCGGTGCGCCCTGAGAAAATACAGCCTCGAAGTGTGCTTTATTAGCTCCTGGCTGCAGTGATTGTGCAGTGTATTATGTGACTGAGCCCACCGCTCCCCTCCTTCAGCTCCACCTCATTTTGCTTCTTTGTTAGTTTTATATTTTGCCAATCTCAGACTACTAATCTATGTCTTTCAACCTTTTCCCTTCCTTAAACAAAGGATATTAAATTCAAAACTCAAATTATACAATGAAAATAAGTTAAACAAAATCGTAGAAAACAATCTTTGATGAGTAATTTACAGAAGTTACACAGTTCATAGAATGTACTAAGAAAAAGTGTGTTCTTTTAAACTTTTAAGACGTATTCAAGAAGCAATGAATGAGGAAATATTTTCTATATTTAGAGTATTTTGAAACACATCAAAGTATTTTGAAAATTTTCAGGTGCTTTACAATGTTGAATGCAATTTATATACTTTACAATTTCTACAAGTTGAAGACTGCTGATATGTTCATTTTTGATTTGGTTAACATGTACATATGATGTTTTTATGTACTACGGAACATAACTTGACTGAAATAAGTCAAGTCGCGGTCATGGCATGAGAATTTCTGCCTTTTATCTGGGTTTTATGCATAGAAATCCTAAGAAACCAACCCTGATGACTTAAGGCTTGTACACACCAAGCTGGCTGTTGGGAATGTCAGGATAGTCTGTGAGCATCGACAACCCTCGTCTGTTGGGTGTGCACAGACTCCCACACAGGCGCAGATTGTACCATTGGCAGTCTGCTGATATCTTTGTGGTGTGTTGTGTGGCGCAGCTTTTTGTCCTGACATCTGCGAAACAACAGGAGGTCTCTCCATTCTGGCAAGTTCTTCATTTTGGGCTAGCATGCATCAACCCTTAACATAGACACAAAACTTACCAATGATATACATTAACTAGTAGGTGACCTTGTACAAGTATCACTTCCTCTTCTTCCTGGTTCAAACATATATGGCTGATTTATTCCAATGTTAGAACGTGCCACTGTGCAGCATATAGTAGACTAGTTTATAGGTTGCAAGATGACAGAGCAGGTAATCTCCAGCTCACTCCAGCTGTAGGCGTGGGGCAGAGAGCTGAGTGGAGAAGGGGCAGAGCAAAAGTAGTACTTTGATTGAGTTTATATTTTCATATGTTTATTATCAATAATAATATTATTTACAGTGCATGTCAGTAAAATCATTCAGTATTATCTTAAAAAACTAATATAACAAATTTGGTTAATTGACTTATAATCCTTTTGGGACATGCAAAGTTACAGTTCACGTTTTTAAGTGCATCACACAGTTCTTCCTCGAAACTTTATAGCCGTTAATGTGCATGCCTTAGTCTTGTAATTGTTGTATACTGCATTCCAATGATTTGTTTTTTATTTGTATGTTTGTTTTTTGTTTTGTTTTTTTTTCTTTTTTCTCACCAACCCACACTGCACTGCTGTCCCCATGATGCACCTCCGCTTGCTGGTTTATGTTAATGCGCTTGAACCCCATTGGCCCATTGCCATCATGTGCTCGCTGCCTGCTAATTAAGACTCACTCGGCTGTCAAATCACTGAAGCGACCCCTCGACGCAACTTTTGACCTGGTACTATAACCTTTCACCTTTTAGCTTGGCATGTAGCTGTGGTTGTATTAGTTATACATTTGTAACATGAAGTAGATATTTTTGAAGATCCGAACTGAGGAAACACTGAAGGCGGATGAACTGATTGTAGCCATTAGTTTTGAAGTGTAAAATAATTTGAAAAAACACCAATTTGAATCTTGAATTGACCTCCCCTCTCCACCAATAAACAAAAGAGAAAGAAAGAAAGAAAATTACATCAAATGGGAAAACCTGCATTTTCATTGTCAAAGGTTTCAATTTTCAGATCATCACCCTCAGTAAAATCCATGAAAGTATAATATTTTAGTAGATATAGTAATCTTTGCATGATTTTGTCCCTTCCCATGTTGCATGTGTAAATGTCAAGGTGGTGTCACTACAGTCTTAACATGGCTCATAGTGTACTCTTATCACAGATTTGGCAGTGCAGCTCTCTCTAACTACACAATTTCTGTTGAGGGTTAAACTATCAAGAACTTCTATCATAGCTGTCATTACTGTTGTACTGTAGCCTGCAAAATAACTATTTTATGCACTTTGTTAATCAAAACTAAAGATTTGTAATATTATGATGAGAACTGTTTTCTTGTCACCAGAGATAGATTTGACAGATGTTCAGATAGCAGACAGAGGAAGTGTACGACTGCTTGCTGGTCAGTGTATGTAGTAGGTGTTTGAAAGGTCAACAAGATCTTCTAATGAAATTCTCTCTCTCTCTCTCCTGAATGCCACTGTGACTATGCTTTGATTTCCCTCACTTGCATCCTGTTGTTCTGGCGTCGCCCCCTCATCAGGGGCTCCCTCCCGTCTTGCCTCCTTTACCAAAGAGACCTGCACTTGAAAAAGCCAACGGTGCCACCACAATATTCAATGCTGGCGTATTCCCGTACCAACAGGCCCTGGCAAACATGCAGTTTCAGCAGCAGGCTGCCTTCATACCATCAGGTAAGGCTCCAGCCCCCTCAGGCGTGTGTCTGTGGCAATTATCCCATTGCGCCCGGCTGTCCAATCTAGTTTCTAACCAACCTCCCTGGTCATGTTTTCGTTTAAGTGTATGGCTGAATGATTGTGTGATTTTATTGTTAATGACAAGGTGGAACAACTTCCATCGACTTGATTGCACATGTACGCACAGTGTGAGCATATCCTTAGTGTCATAACAAAGTGGGGTTTTTTTGTTAATCAACAACAGCATTAAAATTACTGACAGTTGAAGTGAATAACACTGATCATTTCACCATAGTGCAATTATCTGCTGGAAAAAAATTTATGTGGATGTCCTTTGCACCACAAAACACACCAGAACTCTCTTTTAGACAGTCACCTCATGGCGACAGTGAAATGATCAATGTTTTTTACTTTGACTGTCAGAGGTTTTAAGATGTGGCTAATTGGTCCATATCCATTTATTTCATTACTTACAAAATAGAAAAAAACTAGTGAGCAAAGAGAAAAAAAATCTTAGTGAAAATGATTTCTTTCGTATTTATTTGGACACTATTCTCAAGTGTAGTTTTGTGTTTTTTAGACTAGATTAGTAGACTAAATAATAACTTTTTAAAAAAGTTTTTCAACCTTATAAGGTACTTACTGGGTAAAGCATATTAAGATCATAATTCATGTACAGCTTCAGTACTTACAATCAATAAGCAATAAGAAGAAGATTATTGAGCGAAAGCTCTAAATTGCATTGTGGTTGTGCTAATTATGCGCATTCTAATAGCTAATGATGCTATAATAGCCCTAATGTAAAGTGTTCCCATTGGACTTGGTATCTTCATGTCATGTTGACAACAGAATTATTGATGGCTGAACCCCCCTGAAACAATTAATGGATAAAGACTTCAAAGAAATTTAGCATTTTTATGACAGCACTGTCCTTTACTGCCTCATCTTTGATTGATAATTTCTTTTGGCATTTTAACCCAGTATTATATTTTCACACAATCTGCTGTGAAATCAGAGGCTGTAATGAAAATGGTTATGGTAATGGTTATTTTGGCTGTAACAAATGTCTTCTCGTCGGCCCCATCAAACATCAGATGGTGAGGTGAGACTGCAGAGTATCAAGGTAACTCAGGTGTTCAACCAACTATTTTTATCACCTTTAACCTCCCTCACATCTGGTTTATAGCAGATGGACTTGGAAGTGACACAGTTTTGAGAGATTTTATTCAGTAAATCCAACTCCTTCCACAAAAGTGGGGAACGCGCCTCCATCCCCAGTGGAAATTAAACAGCGTGTGTATACACACACACACACACAGCTTATTTGTACGACATCTCTGTGGCTGCTGTACAGTCATCTTACGCTGTGTCCTAAATTCTCATCTAACAGCCTAAGAATAGCCAACCATCGATTCCCTTCTGTTCGGATACTCAGATGCCCACAGTACTAGACTTTCAGGTCACTGCACCACTCTTGGAGGATTCTCAAAGTGGGTCATTGAAAAAAATGCAATAGCACAAAAAGGTTGTTACGCTACTGACAATAAAATAGGATCCTTGCTTGGGTTTAATCTGTGATGCTATTTAATGGAGTTGAATGGTAAACTGGGGCTGGACAGACCGAGTGTGAAGTTTTCAACAACTGACCTTTTTGTCACACGAATGTTCCCTATGCTGTGCAATATACGTGTTTGTAACAACTGTGAATAAAATGCAAATGAGTGATTATTCTGTTCAATGTGTAATTATAATCATCTTATATTGCAGACACAGTTTGCTTATACCCAGGTTAAATCCAATGTGTCTGACATTGTTGTACTTGTAACGCGTGTTTTTGATTTCTTCTCCTCCCTATTCACTCCACTCCCTGTTGCAATGCATGATGGGCAGGCTCGATATTGTGCATGACACCTGCAACAAGTGTTGGTAGGTGCCAGCTTTCTTTACTGAATACTTATGTGCCCATTCAACTCACTGCACAACATGATTTAGATTTTGATATGAAGACAAATGAGCATATTTAAATTCTTAAATTCATTTTATGTACTTTCAATTGGAAGTTGGTGTTATTTATAATACTCAGCTAAATGAACACTTTCTTGCTCTGTCACCGAATGCTTGTTGCAGTTTAAAATCCCCTTCACCCTTGCTGCCGTCCATCCCAAGCTCTCTATAATGAGTGCCTCATTACACTGTCTGCTTATAGATGCCACATAAGCATGAGGAGTTATTAGTTGTGGTGGAGATAGTTTTAGAAGTTGATTATTTTGCAGGTGCGCTAATTGTAGTATCACCGAATACTTGTGTTCTTTTTAATGGTTCGTATTCAACCTTTTCAGTATAAATACTGAAGGAAAAACTATTTAATCACTTCCATGTGCTTTTATACTTTGCTCTTCAGATTTGGCAATTAGCTACATTGCAGTCTCAAAAATTCCCCCAAAGTCATTCCTTTATTTTAAGCGTTGGAGTAGGTGTTAGTAGTAAGATCACTGGAAAATGAATGTGATATTAAGCTTATAAAAACTATTACTTAAATGTTTTTGTCATGTTTATTAGCAATCTATAGACAGACATACAAATGAGGCGTCAACATGAAAAGCTTTAAATCGGTTGTGGTTCAACTACTTGTGTGATCTTTCCCTCCAAGTACCCATGATGCACGGTGCTACTCCAGCCACTGTGTCTGCAGCCACCACATCTGCCACAAGTGTTCCCTTTGCAACCGCAACAGCCAATCAGGTTTGCCCCTCTCTTGCCCTTCACTCTCCCTAAGAATATATCTTTTCACTTGTGGTGTCAGCTTTGACTTGTTAGTGAAGTTTTTTTGTGGTATCTCATGATTCTCATGTGCCTCTTGATGAAAAATGCATGAATGGTGCACAAGACTCGTCTCTGATCTTTGCAAGCTTTCAGAGAATCTGATGCTGTGTTTATTCAGAAGATGATAATGCTTCACTTCATTATCGGAGCAGGCTGTTTGTCCTCATTTCAACTGATGCCCCATGTGTCCTTCCTTCTTTGTCCCTGTTTACTTCTGTTTCTTTGACTTTCCCCCTCTCTCTCTGTTTCTGTTTTTCCCCTCTCGATCAGATTCCAATTATATCTGCAGACCATCTGACTAGTCACAAGTATGTTACACAGATGTAGGAGTCTCACTCAGAACAGTATGTACTGCTCTTCTTTCTGAACTTTCACACACTGCATGTGAACCACTGACTGCACATGAAGATGGACGACATGAGAGCTCACCAAATGTGAAGCCAAAATAGCTTGGTTGCCCCCTGGTGGTGGGCTTTAATATAGGTCAGAAATCCCTCCTCCTCAATTATGCCAAATAGCATGTGGACCAAAATTTGAACTCAAAGAACTCATCAAATAAAACGTACCTACTTGTTTCTGGCAGTTCTTACCATAAAAATGTATGTTTGGATGTACATTTTCTGATCAGTTTGATTTTTATAAGTTATGTGATGCTGTGAAAATGGCAGCTTGTGAAATTTTGGGTGGGCGGCCGTATGGGTGGGATGTCAATGTGGCCCAGCAGCCTGCACAGATCATGGCTCCCACGCACAAGATGGGCAGCACTCTTATAAGGCAAATTAAGCTTCATTTTTGTAAATGGAGGCATGTCGTCCACCTTAATTTGTAATTTAAACAACAATAACAATCCTAATTACCTTGTAATACCTTGTGTTCATTTTCTTTAAAACTTTTAGAAGAAATATCTGGCACAACTGCATTGTGTAGTTCTTTGTACAGGTAGTTACCTACTGTATATTGGTAACAATATAGGTATTGTTATTGATAACAATTTCAAATAATGGTACATTAATTAACATGAATTAATGCAGTGATAAACATTTACTAACAGTTCATTGATGTGTCTTCATGTTAACTAAAATACAAATTACAATACTATTTTTCATCTTTATAATAATGATCATAAAGAACATAAATAAACAATTCATTCAGGTTGATAAATGTTTTTCAGGGTTAGGGTTAGGTGTGAAAATGTCTGTGATTGCATCGAGCAGTGTTTCGTCAAGTGATGAGGTGTCTTTAACAAAAAACAAACGAAAAACTGCTCGTACTACTTTCTCCGTCGTCTTTTAATGGAAGACCCTTCTTCGGTGTTTGCATTCCAGCTGCCACTACAGTGCAGAGGCGCGAAACACATGTTCAAGCCTTTTATGTCTGTTCATTGGCTGCCGTAGCAACATGGTGGTGAAAGGTGGAAGGGAGAACCACTGCTATGTAACTATGAATTGATCATTTAAGGTTTCTCATACTTGACGGTTTGTGATTTAAGGTGATTACACATTAACTTTAACATAGCTATGAAGACGCGTTTGCAAAAAGATAATCTTTAATTGTAAACCCTGTACCTTTAATGCCTCTTGTTGTATTGTTTAGCTGCTGGTTAATGGGTATTACTGTGTTAATTTGTGTTAATAGTATGGTTAGAAACTATTGAATCAGTACCCTATCAGTTACAATAAAGACTGTTATTAAATGCTTACTACTGCATTGACTAATATTGACCACAACAAACGTACTAAACTTTCAAGCAGCAATAGTAGTAGTAGTAATAGTAGTATATTAATTTAGTTAATACATAACTTCCAGAAATTGTTTAATAATTTGGGGAACACATTTTCTTTCTGAGAGTTAGAGATCACTTTGTAAAGGAGTTAGAAATATGTTAAACATGGATCTGCAGCAGAGGCAGCAACAGATTAGCTCGTTTTTAGAATAATGACTGGAAACATAAGGGCACACTAGCCACACTCTGTCCAAAGGTAACAAGAATTGCCTCTGCAGCTTATAGATTAAAATATTTGGGAAGACCAATGACTCCTTGGAGTAGAAGAATAAGTAAGGAAATGTATTTCCCAAACTGGCAAAAGAAAAGAATTCCTTGAATCCAGAGAGCTGAATGAAGAATCCATCATTCAGGAAACAAGGAATTCCTTTTCATTTAACAATGAAGACAACAGCTCCATTGTTCCTTTGTCATTTTTCGTGTTGACCCATACAATAATTCTCAATGTCCACAGACTGTAGACAACAAGAATTTAATCATTTCTGCTTTCAAGTGTTTATTGAATTGTCCAATATTGACCCTCTCATCTGTCATTTGTATTCCCATCTTCCGACACAGACTATCTCCTCATCTGATTGCTTGTTTATTTGCAAACTTTTTTCCAGGTGGAACTAGAGTGTGCCGGAGTCGAGTCCAAGATTAATGGTCACCTTTCATGCCTGTCACACCAATAACGAGCAAGAACCGAATATCGGCCGGTTTGGAATAAATCTGCATGTTGGGGATGGGGGTGGGGAAGCATTGCTTGGTAGGATTGTTTTAATTTGTTCATCATGCACACTATTACAAAGAAAAAAAAGCATGATTTGCATCAAAGACTGCCTTTTGCTGTGTAGAGGCAGCATACCTTTATCCACCAGACACACTCTGAATGTTAACATGAGGTGAATGTGTGGAGTAGTCTTATAAAAAATGGCATGGATTGGTACGGCCACAGACCAGGAATTATGACACACGTTTGTTTATTGGTTGTCGGTCTTTAACCTCCGCTGTAACTTTAAAATTTTGGTTTCCAGGTGGTCTTCAAATCTACTGAGCTTGAAAAGAAAAGTGGAAGAATCTTTGAAGCATTAAAAAGTTACCTGAACTTTTCTTTTAATGCTCAGCATGCTAAAAAAAATTTTAGGCAGCCTGGAAACTTTTTAAAGTTAAAACAGTGACTTCATTCTTACAGTATAAATGTGTTCATTTGTTTACATGAAGGTGCACCTTGTATTTCAGTTGATGCAACAGGAAGTTTGACCGAATCACTTACGCATGCACAAATTATTTTCTTCAAGGTGTCTTTCAAACCTTTGTAGCCTAACTTTCTATCTCTACAGCACATTTCTTTAACCTTGCAGGCATCCCTGTAAAGTGCCATACATCTCAAAATACATGAATGATAATAAATCAGCAGTTCGAACACAACAGTTCCCTTTAATACAGCCATTGTTCTCTCGCTCAGATAGCATTTAGAGTCCGGCGTCATGCCCCGTCATTACCTGTGATTCCCAAATGGCATCACTGCTCATTACATCACTGTTCAACTGTCTCCTTAACTCAAATCTTCTGCTGTTTGTAGTTTTGTTGATGGTGCTGATGGTTTAGACAGGAAATCGCTACACCTGACACAGACCTCTCCATGATCATTAAAGCCGTTACCACAAAGCAGTACGGTTCAGTCCAGTTCGGTACGACATACCTGGGAACGCAACAGTAATGTCATTTGAGGCGTGCGTTTTCTGCTAGCAACTGCACCATTACCTGCGGACGGGGTAGCCTGACTGCGCCAGCTATGTAAGTAATGTGACATCATAGAAACGCTACAACCTATGCCTCTAATAAAGTCAGTGAAGAAAATTAACAACAAAAAAAAAGAAACAATGGAGGATATCCAGCATTTTCTCTTATTTCTTGTGGGGATAAGGCTGTTTATCACACAAAGTAGACAGGCTCTGTTTGAGAAACAGCTGCCCGCCGTGGCCTAACTGTCACAGGAAAGTGACCATTCTGTCAACCAATCAGCGGACAGACTTCCTTTAACGAAGGGTTTAGTTCTTGTTGCAAACCAACCTGAACTGTACTGCTTGGTAGAAACAGGGCTTAAGTCTGTCATTGACGGTAGAAGTCAGTGGGAGTGTGAGCCAGTGCAACAGACCAAAGACTTTCCTCATCATGAAGATAAGGTGTGATGAATTGCTTCAAAAAATGAGGAGGTCAGTTGGAATCCAAACTGCTGTGAGACAAAAGTCAAATTTGACGTTGCAAATCTTAATGGATATGTGATTAAATTTATTCTTTTTGTTTGTTTGCTAGGATTATGCGTATTTTAATGTGGACTGTCAAAGTAGATTCCATTTAGTGTGTATACAGGCTTGACATATTTAAGACTATTTGTTCAATAGGTCTACCTGAAAATGTTTTCAGATAGTCGGCTAATGTCCTTTTTCTGTCATTGTTACTCGATAGCATAAGATAGGCTAGTGCGACAAAATTTGTTGAAAGGCATGGGTTGCATTAGCGAGTCCAAAATGGATGTAAAGAGTGCATCTTTAAAACTCTATGTTTTGTTGTGTTCTGAGTGTTCTTTAGGCATCTTTAATAGGTGGATAATACAGGGAGAATGGCATGAAAATAAACGATTGTATTAATCATCCAAAGCCTTAGAATGTACCATCGGGTCAGCACAATGCAACACGCCATTTTGAACCATCCAGTTGCCTAATCCACGCCATATTCACACACACAAACACACACACACACACACACACACACACACACAGACACACAGACACAAAGAGCACTATATAATTGTCACTTTGTCGTCAGTGTTCTTTTTTTTTCCATTAGATGAGGAGTGTTTGACTTTATTTTGTTTGAAAGATACTTAGTTCTGAGTTTTACTTTTGCTTGTTATATTTATCTTTCTTATAATGAATATAAGGTAAAAGCGTGTTTATGTTTGTTCCTCATGCACAGTTTCCTGAAATTCCATGTAATGTTACTTTTAGTATGATTATGATTGTGAACTGAATATTTTCTACATTATGCATATTGTTGAACTGTATGCATATTGTTCATTTCTCTAGTCTTTTATTGTGTTCTTTGAACAAAGATGTTTTATATGAGTATCTAACAGTGATGAAATTATAGAACAGAGAGACAGAATTGTCTCTGTGGCGACCATCACCGAAAAACCAAGTAATATTTTAATGATTGTAAGGTTTGTAAGTAGTCATACAAGAAAAAAAATGTTATAAAAATCTAGTTCTTAGATGTTGGTAAAGTAAAGACGTTATTTTCTACTGTATCCATTTCAAATAGTAAATATTGTTTTAATATTTGTACTCTCCCTGGAAATTGGGCCATGTTGGAAAACAAGCTGCATATTTGATCACTTTTTTGGGGGGCGTTGCTGGTGGGGTCAGGTGAGCGCGTCGAGAAGTGAGCCGAGCGTGCACACTCGACCCTCGCTCAGCCAACTCCAAACAACAGGGATGGGGTGGGGAATCTCAAGGCGACAAGGTGACAAAGGTTGACTTTTTTGCACTTCTGTACATACTCAAAAAAGAGAGAATCATGTATATTGAGATCTTATTTTAAATTAAAAAAAATAATAATAATAATGTCTATAATGACAAAGAATTTTGCTAGGATAACAAAAACAAATCTTATGAAAGGCTGAACAAAAATTGCTTTCGTCAAAAGGTCACTGAGTTCTCACTCTCCGGCCCCTTTGAGAAAAAGGCCAAGTGTTGCTCTTCTTTTTTGTCAGCAGCTTGTAGTTTGCCAGGTAACCTTTCCGGCGGAGGCGTCCACTACCCTCCAGCGTAAGGGCCTGACTGGGTTTGTCTGGTCCCCTAACCTGCCTGCATGGACTGCAGGTCTGCGAGTCGCGGCCACGCCCTCCCAGGCCCAAACCAATCACAACACATCCTGTCTCTTTACTCAGAAAAGAATGCATGTTAACCGAAACACATACAGTATACCATATAAAAGAAAAAACACAACAGCATACCTGCATATTACAACAGTAATATTAAGAAAACATGTTACACCGACAGATGTATTTACAGTATACAATATTCTATCAATGTAATGGATTAAATATATATAAAGATACAAAAATAGAATAGTGGTTTATTTAAAAAAAAGAAAAAAAAAAGACTCCTGAAAATATAGTCACTAAACTTTCACCACTTGGAGAGTTAAAATACATGCAACACAAACACCATAGCTATAAGTATGTTCTTTATGTTTCTGTAAGCTGTGCTTCTAGTAGATGAAACTGACCAAACAGAAACGTAGTAGGAACATCAGGCAGAATTTATTCTGATTGGAATATTGGTTTGTGATTAGATCATCGAGTCAACGCTTCGGGAAAAAAACTGTCCTGGTCATCTTTGTCATTTCTCATCTTCTATGAGCAAGCATGCTTACGTTTATGAAATAATGTAGACTGAAACTTTTTTTTTTTTTTTCATTTGTTGTTTGTTTTCTTGGCTTGTAGTGCTAAATATGATGTATTCTGTCTCCTGCTGCTGTTTGTTTCTGCTTGTTTTATTGCTGTAGGCCCCATGAAAGGACGTGTCATGTTCGCATGCCAGCCACCACCTCTGAAAAGCACCTGTAGAGAAACCCTCGGATTGTCTAAAGCCATAAAATATAATCTCATCCGAATGAAAAGTGAGAGAAGAAACCAGAGAGCGAACAGAGGTGGGAGATAGTAGCTTGTGAAAGCGGTGGAAAAATGTTATGCTTTGGTGGTTGTATTATCTACAGCTTCATGTGATCATGAATGTAGTTAATATAATCTGACGGATGTGTGCACTTCAAAAATCTTATCCTTGACACATTTTTCATGGGGCCTACATTGGTATATTTGATTCTTGCTGTTATGAATTAAAAATGTAATAAAAATTTACAAGCGAACTGAAATACCAAGAATTTGCTTCACCTGTGTTCTTTTATATTATATACAATCTATGGGTTTGTAGCTGAAGGTCACTCTTCCTCAATAAGTTGATACCTTCATATTTTGGAATCAAACACACATTTGCTTTCTTACAGTTAGCTTGATGAGAAAACTGACACCAAACAGTGTTACATATAAAACTTCTGCTTATGAATGCCTCTAATGCTAACTAATTATCATATCTAGTTTAAGATAACAAGGCGAGTATTTATTTACATCATCTAAGACAAATTCTGATAATATTTATGATTGAATGACGATAATAAAACGCTTACATTTTCTAACTGTCATGCTAAAGCAGAGCTCAGACTATCAGAACTGTGGAAGTCAGAGGACAAGTTTGCTCCTTGGTTGGTAACCAACACTGGGCCAGATCCATACGCAAACACAATATATGCACAGATATTGAATACCTGTATATGAAATATATGTACATAGGAAGTATAATGTGTATTGTTGTACACTTATGGATAAAATATATATAAAACCTACTGGAAATAGAAGAATTTAATGTATTGATATGTATGTTTATTCCTATAAAAGTATGTAAGTATTTAACTCACACATGCACAGGGAGAACAGGCAAACCTGATCCAATTGGGACTCAATCCTTGCTGTGAGGCATGTATACAGTATATCCATCTGAAGTCCCATCAATGTTAATATCATATATTTAAACACAAAAGTCAGACATGTATGTTTCAAATCGAAAGGAAAAAAATATCTACACAATGTACGTACATACATATCTATGATTTTGTATATATGTTGTTTTAATAAACTGGCATAAATGAAATATATCATTTACATATAACCATCATAAAGGTGTTTGGAATATATGTAAATACACATTTTACTATTTGTAAACTTTTATCATTATGTATCCTGAGGATGAATAGATGTGATATTAATACATTGCCATATATGTCATATATTACTTTTCCGTATGTGGATTATCTGGTGATTTGAGAGGTTCACACATCCAGTCACAGACCTACTGAAGTGCTCTCAGAGTCACCCGGGCGGCCCTGGTGAATATCAAACAAGTTTGATATTTAGGAAACAATCTGAAGGACAACAGCTCACTCCGAGCTGAACCACACTGGCCAAAGAGGGAAAACTTGCATGCTAGCCACTCTTGTACATAATCTAAATATTATCCCCAGTTCTTGTTGAAGAATAGACAACTAGTGGTGACCATTTTGTCATATAAACTTCTGACATGAGGATTCAATGTGTGGTTGTTGGATCAAAAGAGACAGCAGGATGGAGATGGCTAGTTTGCACTTTTACTTCCCTCCACAGCTCTTCTTCACAATGGCACTTCCTCGTTCTGATTGGCATGTGGCTGGACCAACGAGAGAGACTCAGCTGATTCAGAAGCAGAACCATTTCAAACGCAAATGTCTAGATATGTAAATAACTAATGTAAAAGGCTCATGTGTGGCAGCAGAACAATATGCGCCACATTTTTTTATTGTTTTAAACAAAAATAATGTACCTACCGAACACCAGGCAACATTAAGACTTTTAGGCTGAATATGTCCATCACCGCTTTAATTTAGCCCAAAACTAGTCACTGACAATTGGTCTGTCTTTATCGAAACGTCTTTTCAACAACCTGAAAATTACATTTTCAATTTTCATGAGCACATCACATGACGTGCCTAAGCACGTGTAATCTTCTTTCACACTTTTAATTTTTATATATTTGACACTGCTAGCAGACAGTAATTTGCTAAAACTAAAAGAAATGTTTATATGCTACGTTTAATGGCATCCCAGAAAAGGAGGACAAACGGGTGTCCTCCCTTAGGCTACACTGGTAGGAAGACATGGCATCTCAAATCCTGACGGACGGCCACCTTACTTGTTGGGGGTTCACAGATATTATTCTTCTCTTATCCTCTACTGTATATCTACTCTTTTATCAGCAACAACAGTCATCTGCAGAGATTGTTGGTTTACAGTTTTCATTTCTAAGGTCTTTTGCCCACCCAGAATTGTTTTGAACAGAAGGTGTCAGCTTGTACTTCCTTGTTCCACACACAGCCAAATGTTTGGAGAAGGCGACGTTTAAGACGGGCATTCACTATTCTTTCCAATTTGCGGTTTTCTGCTTTTTGACGTGATGATTTGCTTCGCTTTTTTGCCAGGTTTAGAACAGTTTTTCTGCTCAAGAGTAAGTACTTGCTGTCACATTTTGGATTCGTTTTTGTAAGAATAAAGTGGAAAAACATTGTTCATCTTTATTTATGACCTCATTTCCCTCTTGTCATAGTGTTGAGCTTGCAAACAACCAGGGAAGATTCAAAGTCCTGGACGTCGCAGCATAAATCTAGAAGAATTTTCTCTAAGCATAACATCCCAGTTCACTTTGGACCCTGCAACACTCTGAAACAGAAAATAGTTCACCCTAGGGACAAAACTCCCTGACACAAACTTAACAATGCAGTGAGGAGTGTGCAGATTTTTACATCGGGGACCAAACAGCCTCTCCACAAACACATGGCTCAACACCAGAGAGCCAGCTCTTCCGGCCAGGACTCAGCAACTTACATTTAAAGGAGAAGGGACACTCCTTTGAGCATGTGCTGGACAGGGAGGATCTGTCAAGCTGGAACAGCCATCACTTAACAGAGGAGTAGTTCTCAGACATCAACTGTCTGCCACATACAATGCAGTTTTGAAATCCCTCACCAGGAAACTTAACCACAGTTCACACCTGGGCTCATGTAATACCAGCGACTCACATGATGACCGGGGGGAGTGATTACCCATCTGATGGAGGATGGATCTGGGTCACACAGATTGGGGGTGGGGCTTTGTACCCTTTGCCCACAACCCTGAGTGAGAAGGATCCTCTATAAGATCTCGGAGTGTTTAGTAGGAAGCAACTGGACTTCTTATCTTGTTTGAAGACATTTCGCCTCTCATCCGAAAGGCTTCTTCAGTTCTGAGGGTCAGTGCGGGTCAGAGGGTCAGTGTTGTGTATGCTGTTCAATGCACAGAGGAGTGCTCTGACCTTTATATAGGTGAAACCAAACAGCCTCTCCACAGGCGCATGGCACAACACAGGGGAGCCACCTCATCGGGACAGGACTCAGCTGTACATCTGCATCTTAAGGAGAAAGATCACTCCTTTCAGGACTCCAATGTCCACGTTCTGGACAGAGAGGGCAGATGGTTTGAAAGAGGAGTAAAAGAGGCCATCTATGTCCACTTGGAGAAACCCTCTCTAAACAGGGGTGGTGGACTAAGACACCATTTGTCTGCTACCTACAATGCTGTCTTGGGAGCCCTCCCCAGGCGGTTTAACCCCCACACACACCTGGGGCCATGTGAACCCAAGGTGTCACATGGAACCAGGGGTGAGGGGCAAGCACTCTCGAGTGATTCAAACCTGGGCTCATGTAACCTTAACGACTCGCATGATGCCTAGCCAGAGGATCGCCCCCCCCCAGGCTGGTGCTTTCAACCACGTCCTCTTTATTGGCGATTGTCTCCACCCAGTCTGGGTTAAATACCTGGGTTTCCGGCACTGACCCTCAGAACTGAAGAAGCCTTTCGGATGAGAGGCGAAATGTCTTCAAACAAGATAAGAAGTCCAGTTGCTTCCTACTAAACACTCCGAGATCAAGATGACCTGGATGACTGAGAACCTTCACGGACAGATCCTCCATAAGGTTAAATACTGGGGACTCCCTATCAGAAATCTAGAACTGAAGAAGCCTCTTGGCAGAGAGGAGCTACGAGAAGTCTAGTTGCATTCAGCTGAAACACTAAGACTCAGTGAGCATATAATTATATTATCTGGTCTAGCATTTTTCCCGATATTAAATGATTTCTTTACACTGAGTCACTCCAAATCAATATTATTATTAATTAAAATATCTTATCATGCGATGCACCAATTTGTCTTGCCCACTGGAGCGTCTCATTACGAGCAAAGATTCTAATTGAGATGTGTGGCTTCCTTCTTTGCGAAAAGTGCTGATAAAATCTGAATGTGATTCAATTCAGTCAGCAGGATGAGAACTAAATTAATTCATTTAGCTAAATTCTCACGTACAGATGTCAAGGTGAAAACAAGGTTATCAACCCAGAGGTTAAAGCGTTTGCTCACAGAGGCAGCTGATCAGAGCTCAGTGGACAAAGTAAAGTCCATGCATGTCTACACGGTCCTGAAAGGACGTCTGATCAGCCAGAAAAATATCTGGACAGGTTGGTAGGCAAGCTACATTTCGATGGCTGTGTTTCAAATCACGTAAGTTTCCTTTATTTGTGTATACCCCAGCTGCTCAGACAAGTGTTGCATGCAGTATTTTGGACACAAATGGGGTACAGTACTTCATCACCGAGTTCTGAATGTTGATTCTCTTGCTTATACATTATACATACTTTATTAATGTCAATAATGTACACATAAATCACAAACAAATGAATCACGATAGCACATAAAGCACGCTGGTTTGCATAATGTGGAAAGGTGAACAGCTGCAGCATCTGATATTTTTGGTGTTGGGACATGCTAAATCTGTCCCAGGTGTGTTTGTACTGGTGTTCAAAGATGCGATGCACAGTACAGCCACCAGATGACACCATCTGTTTGTGAGTTGAGCCTCACAGTTCATTGGCGACAGCACAGTGTAGGAATCTGCACTGGTACTGTATATAAGTGTGAGGTTACTGCAGCAGAGGTGTAGATAACATACTGTTTGAGCTTCAGGAACAGGAAGCTGCATGTCATTATCCCTCACTTGTTTTACCCACTTACCCACTAATTACTAAAATGTGTGTCGTGGAAAAAAAAATTTTTTTAAAAATCACCGAATAAGAGGAAATTGAGGATGACTGTGGGTCTGTTTCATTTTGAAATTTATCCACACTTTTCTCTTGCCGTCTTGCACAGCTATAGTCTCCCTCTCTCCTCAGCCTCCTTGGTCCTGTCTCTTCCCTCCCAGCTGTTGTCCCTCTTATCCTCCTCTGTCTCCCCCTCTCCCCTCCGCTACTCCCCTCATCCCTCGGTCCACAGGCACTAGTTGCAGACTGTGCCGTGCAGAGACTTAATGAAGCAGTGCTGATCCAATAATGGTAACTTCTGTCGCCTGCCCCATGAACTATGATGTACGGCTTCGCGTCCACAACGCATCATGATTCTCACTTACCATTCCCCCCTCAACATGCCTGGTTTATCGATTGGGTCCTTCTCAAAACAAGAGGGCCGAATTATGGCTGAATATAAAAAGATTGGACCCTTCAGCCGAGGAATTATGAGGGGGACAAAAGAGAAGGAGCTGCACTGTTAGCACTCAGCAGTGAGTGTCCATTAATACACAGTAAATGTCATTTAATGAATTACCTCTTGGGCAGAAAAGCGCTAAGAAACATAATTAAAAGTTTTAACACCTCATTCATCACAGTTGTTGACAAAGCAAAGATGCGGGGCATCGCTTCAATTTAAAGGTTAAATTGATTTTTTTTTTTTTTTAACTGGCCCAATTATGGACAAAATTGCTCAATCTCATTATGGAGGTAATGATGCAAAAAAGAGGGAAGACGAGTCAAATCAAGTGAAATAAGTGTGAACGTAAGCAAGACAAAACTAAAAGGATCAATGAAAACAAGGCAAATATGGCAGACATCCACTCAAAAATGTGTTTTTCTTCTGACCACATCCCCATGAACTGACTTTTATCCTTCCGATGTCACTAGAAAAGTGTTCCTTCGGAAGTGGAGGAACTTCTTAAAAATATGAACTCATATTTCAGCTTTCTGTTGTATTGGTGTTTGTTTGGGGTTTTCCAACATGTGATTTTTAGGTCAAGGTCATTTGCTGCCTAAAAGAAGTCATGTTGATGCCACCTGACAGGTGACACAAGAACCACAGAGCCATCTCGTTCTAGCTATGTGATTAATTACAAAATGACACCAGTTGGACCACTCTGTGTCAATTCCTTCTGGAGATATATGTACAAAACAATGCATGACAATGCATTGTCAATGCAAAACAATGCATTTTTTTTTTTCACTTCTATGCTTACAAGGAGCAACTGTAAAGTAACAATTTCCCTCGGGGATAAATAAAGTATTCTGAATCTGAATCTGAATGACCTTTCAGTTGAAGTTAATCATCTGTAGGCTGTAATATGAGCTACAAAATTACACCAGTTTAGACCCCACTATGACAGTTCCATATATACTATTTCAAAAATGTGTTTTTTTGACCCAATCAGTGATCTTAACCTAGAACGCCCAAAACACCCCAAAATCATCTGTAATCAGCGCTGTCAGCTACAAAATGACCTCAGCTGGACCTCCCTTTGATCTTTAGCCACCAAAATCTAATCAAAATCTAAAACACACCTTTGATGGAAATTTGATTGAACTAAGTCAAGAGGTTCTTGTGTAGTCCTGCTAACAGTCAGACAAGAAACAAATAGGCAAGGTTAAAGGCCTGTGCCTTGTGCTCCCAGCTCCAATTACAGGGGGTTAAAAAAACGTTTTAAAGCAGGAAATCCATGTTGAATAATATATTAGTCATAGTAGGTTATTTTTGTGGACTTCAGAACGAGTCATTTCAATTCACTAGGAAGTTACTGAATGGGGAAGGAAGTACAACAGTGAGATGTGAGCGCATAGAAAAATAAGATTAAGACAACAGGCATCACAAGGTGTCTGATGTTTCTTAGTCGTTGACTCTTTCACCTCAAAGTAATTATTTCATTTTTTTCTAGGTAACCCCCCCCCCCCGGGGGGAGCCGTCTCTCTTTTCTGTTATCTGCTAGGTCATCACTTGACTTTCACTGAACGCTTCAACTGAAACATCCAATTTTCTCTGCAGTGGAACCTCAGAATTGTGTATGTGCATTGGGGTGTGTGTCATAAGAGTGACTGGGTGCAGGTACACGTTTAAAGTAAGTGTGAGTGTTTTTCAATGCTGATGTAAAAATAGTGTGGGAGTATAGCAGCAGTTTAATCTAATCACATCTACTCCTGGAAGACGAGCAGATATCGATCAGGACAGTTGAAGTTCAGCACAGAATTTAACGCCAGTTGTTTCAGCAGCTGCCAATAAACAGGCCTGTGGTTTGGTTATGTTTTAGAGTCACGCAACTGACTTTCAAATCATTTGGGCCTGAGTCTGTTCTGTTTGAAATGTGCTACATCATTTTACATTGCTTCTTAAACAAAAAGGTTTTTAAAAATGCCTGCTAGGTTTCCCATGCTACAGTAGCTACCATTCTTTTTAAACACGGCGCTAAAACAGTTTTCAGACATGGTAGATAGCATGTTTACCAGGCTAGCCACCACTTTTCCCATGTGTGCCATGCTAGCTGCCATGTTTTACTAGCTATGATTATTAAACATATGGTATTAAAAAAATCAAATCAAATCACAGATAACAAATGTTAAACACTTCCTAAAACATAATAGATTTAACTGGATATACACTTTCTCTATACCAGCCACAGAAATTTGAAGGCAACTGTCCACATATTTTGTAAACTGGAGTGTCTTTAAACTTACCTGTAGTTACTACTGTGCTGACAAATTCAAGGCAAGTCTGTGGAAATGAACTTGTAAATTTCCAACTTTCCTCCTGAAGCTAGAAAATACAAGAGGACTGGTTTAATTATAAAATTAATTTTGGTCAGCAGGATATACAATTAGACAGACCTCAGATGAATTTATAGCAGATTTGGCAAATTTGCATGGCACATGCACATATATAAGTTTGTAGTTGATGGATGCATTTGCAAAAGACACGTTTGGTACAATCATATACTTATCAAATTTATAGTTATAAAACACCATCAGAAGAAAAAACCCCAAAGCTAAAGTGTGACACTGCACAGTTACTTAAATTGCTTTTCTTTTTTTATCAGCTAGAAGCCTTATTGCATTGATAAATGATTGATAGTAATGATTATTATCTTATCCTTCTTAATGGAAGACAAATTTAATCACGCACATCTAAGAGAAAATACATCATGTTTTGAAACCCTGTGTTTTCTATCATGCTATGAAAGCGGAAGTCTTTGCTGATGAAATGGATAATTTAGTCCATGAGTCATTTTGCTTTTTCTGAACTGCTTTGGAGTTAATTCAATGTTTTGTTGGGCCACTGTTACCAATCATTTAGCCTGCTCCGTTTTTAGCCCCGGATGGTGATGGGTAACATGAGCTCTCGTGTCGGTCATGTTACCACAATACGAAAGGCTGTCCACGATAGAGTTTGCATACAGCCTATCTGTATGTCTATCTCTGCCGTTCCTTGAAGTGTTTTTCAGCTGCTTCAGCTAGCCTTGGCACATCTTCACTCACATCTTTTGCAAAAAATTGTTGCCATCTAGGCTGTCATAAAAGATAAATCAAAATACTGAAAAAAAAAAACAAAATCCCAAATTTGATCTCAAATTTACAATTTTAAAAACATCTGCTCTGGAAAAGACCACATTTGTGAGCAAAGATAAGGAGCAACTCAAGAAGAAGTTCAAGAGTACGTTTTAGCGTATTTTCCACTTTTTTCCACCTTTAACATCCAGTGTCTGACAACATACGGAGTTTAGAAAAAATTATAAAAGGCTTGGGTAAGCTTGGAAATAAAGACTTGTTACAAATGATTTTTGCCTTAAATTTAGCTCAGTGGCGGAAATTGCTGAATGCAGCATCTCTTAGATAGCGGGAAAAGGACATTTCATGGGGGTGCATCATTTGCGGCAGGGCTTTTTGCTGACAGACTGTGGGTCATACAAAGAGGGTACTGAGGGCACAGCTGTAGCCAGAAATGAACAGCAGCTATTGACATGGTGACAGGATGTCCCTCGGCAATACATGTAGCACACAAAGACAGGAATAATGGAAGAAGAGAGGTCAGGGATGCAGGTCCTATTAACATACTGTGCAATATTTTGACTTGATTAACCAATCGTATGTCGTTACAGGATGGTATGCTGCGTGAGGACAAATAAAGCAGCAACTTGATGGAGAATGAGAGCCATGCACAGCCTAAAGAAAGATACCACTGTGACTCCAGAACCCCACATGAAGAAAGTGGGGGGGGGGGAATCTGGTGTACCAGCTGTGGCGGAGATGAAACTTTTGTGGCAGGACTCTGTGGACAGCTAGGAGGGTAAAGTGGAGTCACATCAACTCTGTCACAGCATCGGCCTGCAGCTTGTGAAGGTGGTGAACAGAGAGGAGGTTGACTCAGTCCCAAGACAGGCTTATCTGAAGCTTTAGAAATATAAATCTGCACTTCGGCATAGACCAGATTTATTTTAGTATGCAACTCGTGCAAATGTGCAATACTCTTAATCTCTCTCATTAATGAGTTTCCTCAACGTCTCCTTTGTTCTTTTTCTGCCTCACTCGTTGTCTCTTGCATCTCTGTCACCGGCATTCAGCTCATAAAGC
Organism: Mola mola; assembly: GCA_001698575.1. Taxonomy (NCBI): domain Eukaryota; kingdom Metazoa; phylum Chordata; class Actinopteri; order Tetraodontiformes; family Molidae; genus Mola; species Mola mola. The sequence continues at coordinate 7,764,259 of KV751316.1, forward strand.
AATTTGTTCGTGAGACTATCACCAAGTTTTCCATTCAGCGGCAGTGACTGTGGCCACTAAAAAATTTTCATCTTTCTTCTGGGTAGCCTAATGTTAGCTGTCTTGTTTAATGTGTGCCGAATTTATTTACTTACAGGCTTCCAGCAGACCGTGAAAATGTGTTTCGGTTTGAGGCTCATTAGTCGGGGCCATGATCCTTCAGCTAGCTAAGAAACTGTGACCAGGTTTAGGGAGGCCAACCCAGCGCTCAGTTTGTGGTGGTCTAGCTTGTAACCTTGGCTGACTCCTCAAAAAATATCTCAGCCTGATACATCAGGTTTTAAGACATGATCTCTAACTCATCTGTCTTAAAGTCATTTTTTATGCTCCATGTGTTTAAGTGAGATGAGATGAAAAATGTGAGATGAAAAAAAGCAGAGTTGGTTGCTAGGTAACAGTGACTAAGCAATTTAGGATGTCCTAATCTGGGAAAAGATAAAGATGGGATTCCTACAGTCAGTTTGGGTTTGCTTTTGTAATACCAAATTGGGAAAAATCCTATCTTAGATTCTTCTTATCTAAAGGCTTAAACTCAGGCTAAAAATGGGAAATTTCTGTAATATGGCCCCTTCAGCCTCCTCTTTGGATCCAATCGGCAATTCTCATTTAACCTGCCTTCTCCCACCACCACCCAAGCACCTCATTTTTATGCTGTGTTTGACTCATGAATAATTTGCACATAATAGGAAAAAGTTTTTTAGAACCAGTGGACAGTCAATACAATCCATCACACCAGCAATTTTATTTCACGTAGCGAAATTGTAGCATTTATTGGGTCGACTTAGGTCGATTTTTCCAAAGTTTCACCTCAGACGAGTACATATCTGGCCAATCAAAATGGTTGTTGTTGCTACGTCACATTCAAATTATTCAACACAGCAGATGGCTTGATTTTCTCCAATAACGTGAATGATCCAAGTGTGACATGCGCACAGTTGGAGCTGGTTGAAACAAAAAGGACTCAAATCATACGGTTAATAACTGTTCTTGATCAATCATCACCCTGAAATTACTCATCTGCCTCTTCAGCTGTGGAGCTGTTTCAGCTCTTGGATCAAACGATGGGTCTCCCCAAGTTCTCCTCTCCTCCTCATAATAGCATTGTACCCGGTTTTTTTCTTTAAAAAATTAAGCTACTTAGTAGAATGAGCACCAGTTCATCACCTCTTAATGTTGAGTCCATTTTAAGTCTGTGGCACGATTGTTTTTTAGAATTCACGCAATTTATTTGTTAAAATTGTCTCTTCTCTGATGTGAACAGGCAGGTATGTCAAAATTCGCCTCCAAATTATTTTGCAGTTTTGTGTCATTTATTTGTGTCGCCCTTAGTGTGCAAAGGCCTTTACGCTAATGTTATTTCTATTCTCAGTGATGCTTGCTCTGTTAACCCGGGCATCTTTCCTGCATTTCACGTCGGCACATGGAAGGGAAGGAAGCTCCCAGAACACAGTCATACCACCAGATATACCTTAGACTAAATAGAAACTTTACTTGGCTATAGTGGTTCTGACTTACACTAAATTCCAGCCACTAAATATTGAACTGTAAGCCTAATTAGGGAGGAAGTAGGAAACAAAATGACCTACCAAGATATTAAGGAGCCAACCACGGAGGATGAGCCCCTGTCACAAGTACACATGACATCACCTCACCTCACAATCGTGTGGAAACACTGTCAACTCGTGGCTAACTCCACTTGTGCTAATTGAACAAGGGTTACAATACATATGGTGACTTTACTTTGCTCCTTTGGTACCATTCAGCTGAATAAAACGAGTCAGCTATTTTAGGGCCATATGTGTAAAATCCATGACAAGAAATGTCTGTAGAATTAGGAGAAACGTCAAATTTGAGGTGGCACTTAGCAAGTTATCGCTCAGGCAACATTACTAAAGCGAAGCTGCCCGCCCCCCGCCTACACGAGCAGCAGAGCGGCTCACACTAGTGTAACTACGGACATTGCTTCATCTGTTTTGGTCCAAATTTACAATTGACAACGACAAACGATGTTAAGGATTGCACAGCCCAAGCTATGAGTCCGTGCCACTCTATAGTTGGTGTGATCCCTCAAATCCCACAGCGCAGGCTCATAATACTTAACCACAAAGCTATATTAATGATCTAAGTACAATAATATCACATGCAATGGCAGTGAGCCACACCGCAGGAGAAGTTTCTCCACCTCGACAGCCTTAGGTGGGAGCAAGGGTGGCGTAGTTGAAAAAGAAAGAACCAAAAACAAGGTTTCTACAAGGTTTCCTTTAAGAATCATTAGACATTCACACCTATTATATTTCTTTCACTCCTCTTGTTTGCGCAGCTGCAAGCCAACACATGCTCCTGTGAGGTACCAGTGGGTCGCAACGTTACAGACGTGAGTGGAATCAACCTTCCCATCTTTGCCTTCCAATAACTCAGATTTCCCAGATAGTTTCATGTTTACAGTCCCTCGATAGCCATGCTGTGTGTATCACTTCATTCCTAGGTGGTGATACCAAGCGGGAAAAAGGAAATTTCGGTGTCATTTATGCAAACGATAACAATCAGTACAGTGATGTCCTGTGCCTCACACAGCACAGAGGCATATTTCCCTTTCTTTTTCACATGTCTTAGGAAATTTAAGCTATAAGTAAACACTTGAATTCTGTGTAAAAACTTCCTAGGGGTCAAAAGTGCTTTAAAGAGAAATATGGAAATATCTTATTTCCTTCTCATGCCCAAACCACGGCCGAGTTCCTCAGAGTGGCCTTCAGACTGAATGCATTCATGAAAGGAGCCAGACTTGAGGCAGGCAGTTTCCCACAAACTTGTGTGTGAATAATTCTGAGTAGCACTGTGACTCAGACACTTGGTCAAAGAACATCAAACAGTGGCTTGGGATACTCTGCTCTTTGCTTTTATCCCTAAACCCCTCTAGGGATTGTGGATGCTCTGGTCACTGTTTTCAGATTCATTACATTCAGACTCATCTCTATTGCCAACCTAATGATTATTTACCCATTAATGACAGAATAGTGGATGAAACTGGAACATAACAAAGCAACACTGACTTCTTATGATCCTTTTTTGCTACCTTATTATGTTTGGAAAAGGGTGCCCGCTAGACCGTACAGCTGTCTGGTTTGAAGTTGAGAAAGAAGCGCATCTGTCCTCTGGTTTAATGCTTTAATGACCAGGGGGTAAGAACTGAAGATTTGGGACTAGATAAAGCAAACAGAGGGGAATTTCCTCCAATTAAGAGAGAGGTTATGTAGTTTGGTATCAGAATCAGTGATAGCATTGAGATTGTTTTTGAACAGGAAAGTAATTACTGAAGCACCTTTTTGGGCTGAAAACTTTTCATTCTGCATGTTGTATAGAGCTGTTTCTCTTCTGTAGCTCAGTGCAATATCTCAATTAACTCTCCTTCTGAAATATAGCATGCTCCAGGGCTTTAGCGTCCATATTAAGAAATATTTGCATCTACTACTCCACTTGCTATTGGAAAGTTGTAATGCAGTTTGAACGTCATACAAAGAAAACACCCCACATGTAGACTGTTAAAGCTTGAATTTTTCAGCATCTCTCATTCCACCAATCTTCTTACTGAACTGCTACCTTACTGTGCACACCTCAAAGGCCATTCTCCTGCTTGATCACTTACTAAAGAAGAAATAATTCCAACCGGCCTTTTACAGTCGAATCAATGTCTGATTATTTTACAGATTACCACAGCATGGAGTAAATACTTTTTGAAAGACACCAATTCGTTTGTCTTTCAAAAAATTAGAAAACTGGGATTAAAAAAAGAGGTACCCCTTTAGCAACTGGCTGGTCCTGTCTGGGGTGCAGCATCAGACAAGACGCATAGAGAAAATTTTGTATGTATGAAAAATAGACTGTGCCAACTTTATCTTTACTTTCATTTAATTCTTTAAAGAATAATGAAATCCCATTTGGCTTAAGAACTGAGATATTTGTAGTCCACTCAGCTCATAGAACGTTTTCATCCAAACACTGTATATAAAGATGACAATAGACCTCCCCAAACACGAAGCCAAAGCACATCGATCACCCACTGGTGCCCAACTCCAGTATAGATCGGAATCCCTGTCTCTTCTATTATTTTAGGTGGGATTTAGGCAGTGGTGACTGGTGATAAATTGTTTTTGGGGGGGCGCATTTTTATTTATTTATTTTTTGTTTTTCTTTCTGTGTGATTTTTAACTTAGGTTGGTCAGGATCAAGATCCTTTATCCCGTTTTGTTACTCCAGAGAACGCCTTATGAAAGGGTTTCCTCTGTTTCTCTTGAATCATCTCCTCAATTTACCGTCTTTTCATATTAGCCTTCTGATACTGGGCAGGACAACAGTCGAACCTGTGCATCTTGCAGCGAGGCCAGTGATTTTGAATGACAGATGTCGAGAATCAAGCACATCAGATAAAAACTAGCAACAACACTGACTGGCCGGGGAGGCAGCTGTCTGTGCTCTGGGGAGGACCGTAGAACAAAAACAATTAGAGACCAGCCTCAGATCATTTTCTTGCCAAAAGTTGACAGATGTACTTGCACACTCATTTGGCTGGTGTCCCACACCTATGAAATATATGTACTTACACAGAAATAATTAACCACATAAAACTCATTTTTTATGAATGCAGATAGACTATCAGCATATAAAACAATTTTAAATTCATGATTATTTTGCATTATATAATTAATTTAGGTTTAACATGTTTACTCTATTATTGTTTTCACTGCAATTAATATGACCACAATGTAAAACACACAGCCTTTAACTCGGAGGTCAGCTCAGTCCCTGATGTTAACGCAGCCTCATCAGGCCACATTGGATGAGGCCTTCAGGGACTGTTCATTTCATGCTTTGCTTCTCAAACTGTGCATATATTATTTCAAGTCTATGTTGTTCTAGTAATCATAGTTATTCTTTTTAGTGACCTCTGAATGATACTGAATATGATTTCAAATCAAGAAATTTATGAATCTACTACAGCGTTTCATTTGCGTTGCGTTCAGCGTTGTCTTTGTTCCTTAGTTTCGGATGCATTGGTCATTACATTCTCATTTCTTCTATCCCTTGACAGCACCAACATTTTCACAAGCAAACTAAAGCCTTGTTTACTGTCATCTGCAGCCAAGTAATGAGTTGAAGCCAATGGGTAAATGAGACCAGATGATCGCTTGTTTATAAGCCGTACAAATATTTTTAAGTTCACAAGAACTGTTATTTGCCTGAATATCAAAACTCTCAACTATGATATTCATGGTTTTATGTTATCTATTTTGGATATTGAGGTATATGGCGCCATTAATTTCTAATTGTGAATAGATGCTTTCATTGGAACTTGTCAGAATCAACTGTCAGAAATTCATGGACACATAACCAATCAAAACTGACTGTTCACCCCGAACACAGTATGAATTAGAATAAACTGGGAGTACTGTCGTGTGAAGATGTACAGCAGTGCTTTCAGCTAAAGCACGTAAGATTAAAAATGCACACGTAAGACACAAGACATATGTTAATTATATTCTTTTGGAATGGCTATCTATGATCTTGTTTATTTATCTTTAGTGTTGAGGTTATGATAAGATGATATTTTGTTATCAGGCATTCCAGCTAGTGGGTGTTGTTCAGGCAGCTGCTTAGGTGTGTGGGAGGAGGAGGGAGGAGGAGAGGGATTGACGGACGGTTCTATTTCCATTCTTACGCATGGTGTGACTTACTCCTCATTAAGGTTTGTCCGAATCTCTCTCTTTTGTGTTGTCAACTCGATTTTGAACCTCACTTGGCAAAATCAACTTGAAAGTTGCTGTCATGTGTTGCAAGTTAAGAGTGTCACACTGTCTTAAGTTCATCCTGATCAAATTATTTCCCTCAGTGTTGCTCAGTTCGAACATGACTTTCAGCCTTCTTCTCTTTATCTCCACTTAAATGCCTAAGAACTCCCATGGTGCACCGCTGCGTTCCTGTTCTTTGCTTTGACTCCTGTAACAAGAATGGATGAATTGTTTGGTTCCTGGCACTCCCTTCCCTCCCAGATGTTCTCCAATTCTTGTCATATCCATCAGTGCTCTCCTTCTTCTTCTATTCATTCGTCCTTTGCTCTCTGCCACGATTGCTTCCCGTTGTCACGTCTCTCTTCCCTCTATGTGCTGTCCCTTTATCAGCCTTGTAAGTCTTCCTCCCTTCTTCCCCATCCATCTCTCTCCCACCGCTGTCATGGTGCAGAATATTGATAAGCAGCTATTTGACGAGGAGAAACCCTTAACTCCTGAAAAACCTCCACCGGCTCGAGGCCTGTTTGAATTGGCAGGCCGCTGCGTGGCTTCTGGTGAGCGCGTCAAATTACAATTCAAAACTCATACGTTCATGTTTGCAACCATTACTTTTTTTCGCTCTCCTTTTTCTCCTTGTCATAGCAGCAATGCACAATAGAAAACAACCATGTTAATAAAGTAAATCAAAGTGTAAATCTTGTGTGTGTTGTGTGCATTTCTTAAGAAAATGATCGTACGCTGTTGGCATGCACAAACAAATCAAGGTGTGTCTGTTATGTGTGTGTGTGTGTGTGTGTGTGTGTGTGTGTGTGAGAGAAAGAGATAAGTATGTAAACTTGTTACATCATGTCACTTGTGTCGCTCCCTCAGATTTTCATTTTTAATTTGCCTTTATTTTTTCCTGCTAATCGTGCCCTTTGGCCTGTTTGAAAGCACTAGCGCGCACACAATACAGACGGTCTCTCTGAAGTGATTTTTGCGCTTGTTTTTTTGTCCCTCATTTCAAATGTGCCTTTTCAAACTGTTTGGGAAATTGCACAACAGGTTTGACAAAGTGATTCTCTATTGCTATTCTTTAATCTTCCGACCTTATTCCTTATTTAGAGATTTAGGACCACAGACAGGATCGTTCAGTTATTTTGCCCACACAACATAATACTTACACAAGGATACATCTGATCTGATGTACACACAGAAAAGAAAACACAATTACAGGCCAGCACTCCCTCAAGCTTGTACTGCAGTTATGTTCAGTAAGGAGAGAAGTCATCCAGGAAATATTTGATTAAAACCCTATTCACTTCTGTTAGAATACTGGCAGAGCGTAGATCGATGTGGGGCTCTCCTAGAAGCACGGTAATGTACATTCTGTATGCCTCACCAAGCCTCTGAGTCTCTGTCAGCCAGTATTAGGCCCACTATGCAGCCACACTGAGTGCATTACGCTAATGTGCACCATTAGCCCATGCTCTTTCACCCCTACTTTTGCTCTAAACATCTCTGCGTGCTTGTTTCCAGACACTGGCCAACAAATTATTAAGTAAGAGCAAACTGCCTCCATTAGACAACCTTTACCCTGCAACCTTTTCCCTCCTCCCACAAAACCCCTCCGCTTGAATAGTGTGACACCTTTTAAACCGACCCCTCTCATAAATGAGGCTAACCATGGAATTCAGTTTTAAACTGTGCTTGTGTCATCGCCTACATTGGAACTGCTGTAGCTGGGGGTGAATGACAAAGCTAAAATTAGAATTTTGAGTAAAATTAAAAGTGATATTAGCCCAAAGTGATAGTGAACACACTGGATATCTGTAGCAAATGTGTGAAGGAAAAGCGTTGACTTTTTCCTTGTATGTGGCAGTGCAATGAAATACAGAAATTCTGGCAAGAAGTGAAACAAAAAATTCAAGACATCCAAGTACCCATAGTCCCACAGCTATTTATATTAGGCTTATACTCCAAGAATTTGAAGATAAAAAAGAACCAACATAGATTTAAGCATATCACTGACAAAAAAGAGTAATAGCGCTCTCATGGAAAAATATCAAGGGACCAAAAGTAAACAGATGGTTGTTCGAATTGTCTACAACACTCCCTTTAGAGAAAATTACTTATACAATTAAACATCAGCAAGATAAATTCCTTCAAATCTGGGACCCCTTTATTGACTACATAACAGGAACAGACCTGACACATGTGTTGGAAATGCCTGGAGATGAGTAAATAGTAGCCCTCTGCAGTGACCAACCCCTTGTTTTTCTTGTAGTTCATAAAATGGACCTAACATAGAATAGGACTCAGTAGTTTAATCCCCAAACATTTTTTTTTTTTTTTTTTTTTGTAATACCTTTGTATTATTTATTTGTTGTTGCAAAAATGGCAATTTGCAATTTGTTATTTGTTGTTGCAAAAATATAAAAAGAATGTTGGCAAAAAAAAAAAAAAGTGAAAGTGAAAAGTGTCATTTTCTATTTTCTGTCACTGCCATTTTCGGGGAAAGACACATCTATAAAGACACAGCCCAACTGTCAGTGACTGTTTCTTGACAAAGTAAAGGCTACAACGGACCGACCAGATTTAGCCCAAAAAACAACGTCCTCATAATATCTGGTGTTTGCTGGTTAAAGGAAACAAAAAAATGTTCACAGGACTGTTATTGATACATTATTGAGAATTATATTTATTTTATCATTTAGTTATGTCTCAATGACTATACAGAGCCAGCTACAGCACTTTTTATACATTATGCATTTTAAAAATGTTTAAAAATGTTTAAAAATGTTTGGGTGCCAGGGCCACCTAGCTTGACAAGAGTATATCCAATGTCACCGGGCATGATGGAGCACTGGAAATACAGTTAATAACTTTACTCACAACTACCAGTGCACCAACAACAAGTGTTATTGCAAGTGTCTGGTAACATAGACTACTACAGTTAAACTCAATAACTGTAAAAATACTGTATAAAATGATTGTTTCTGTTTCCTGTCACAGACACAGCTCCCCAGATAGGATCAGTCAGTTGCCAGAGGGGCACTGTTTTCCACTGCTTTGTGACGTTTACGAGAGACAAACACATTTGTGAAGTGGATTTATTTCAAATCAATGTCATTTGTCTTTGCAATCACTGAAAATGAAAGGAAACTTTTTTTCCCTTCATCAATTTACCGATTGACCGACAAATTTGAGACCCTCAACGTTCAGGATATATGGCCTCGGTTGAAAAATACCGAAATCCCTCTTTAACAGAAAATGTTGTGTAATGTTATGTTTAATATTACATTATATCGAAACTACGAAGCGAGACTGATTTTACTCATGCATAAACTCTCTCTCCTAATAGGCTGCACATTCATTCAACTACACTTTGTAGTTCTTCTCAAAAATGTGTCAAAATGAGTTACTCCTCACATCCATTTGTGCTTCAACTGCCGTACATTTCCTGCAGCACGCTCCATTAGCATTGACTTCCTTAACTGCCACAGGACTTATGGCTATCTCTCTGAGCAACAGACACCACTGTCAAAACATGTTCACAACATGGGTTACTTGTACAAAAAAAGAGAGAATTCAGGATTATTTGGACACGCTTTTAATCTCAATCCTTCTTAATTACTGTTTTCATTCAGCTTCACGTGTGTTACAGACTCCTTTTGTTGCTATTAGTCAGATATGCATTTCTATGGATGTGTACCATCCTTTATGTTAATAAGCCTCATTGGCATTTTTCAGGGAGTATATTTGTGGATTACAAGTGAATAAAATGTGTATATTGAATTGTTGGTTTTGCAAGCTGTGATGGGTAGAACAGTACCAAACTGTGAGTACCGGGAGAACGTACAGTGGCTGAAGGAGCAGATTCACATCGTCATAATTCACAAGCCCACTCATTTTGTTCTTACCACGTGTTTGTGAAGTCCTTGAAATGCAAAAAAAAAAAAATGAAAATATGAGAAATGTTATGGTACATCATTTAACTGTGATTACTGGAATTAGCAAATGTGTTTGTTTTTTGTCTCTGCACCAGCTGTTGCCAGAAGCATCATGTTTTCAGGTTTCCCATTCTGTGAACTCCTCGGTAACACCTCGAAAGGGTCTTTTTCAAATTCGCCATTCTTCATTCAATTGGACTCACAGATGAGCTGACCCCACGTATGTGGTCAGAGGTCAAAGGTCAAAGTAGCTGTGGCCTCCCATTAGTTCCATGCTCACCGATGCAGCATCTCAGAAAAGCCTTGAGTTCATTTTTTCATATTTGGCACAAATGTCCACTTGGAGCCAAAATTGGATCGTAACCTCCTGCCGAAGTAAGACCAAAAAACTCAAGAGTTAATTTTCTCATACAACAAACGCATGTTAGACTCAAAAGTCCAAATCATCCAAATGATGAAGATGACATTTTAGATCTAATGTCAAGTTAATGTGTAACACCATGCTCAGTTACATTATCTCTCTGGACATCATTCAGGAACAGGAGGGGAGATTGTGACCATATTTCATAATTTGTCAGATACTGAATTGATGACACCAATCACAGGCGCCCAACTTGAAACTGTGGGCTGAATATATAGATTTTCTGTGTGTGTTGTGAGAGTGAGAGAGAGAGAGAGAGAGAGAGAGAGAGAGAAGCATCCACATTATAGCCTTATGGCGGGATTTCTTTTTGAGATATCGTATTCCACCAAAAGTTCTTAAGTTTTACTAACACTTTACTGAGCTTCAGGTGATTGTTGCTGCACCACATGACAAAATGTTATCAATCAGTATATATATTGTATGAATCTGGTAAGACATTGTGCCTTATTTAGCCATTTCTATATACATTCAGCAAAGACATATGTCTTGTTTAAGATGATACAACTTACGACAGAGAAAAACACTGGCAGCAATATGACAACTACAGAATAACAGAATAATATGGACTATCTGTTCATAGTCTGGACGGATATGATTGGAAACTGAACCTTGACTGGTGCCTGCAGGCATAGAATTCAATTAATTCTACTTTGATCAGACTAATGTAAGTCAGCTTTGAATTTACAATAACTGCTGAATATTTAAGAAAATAGGTTTTGTTTTGTTTGTAACTACATCACATGACATTTGTGCCAAATTCTGACCAAACTTTTGCATGATCCTTCAGCCATCCCTGATTTCTGTGAAAAGATCAAAGATCAAACTTGCCTTGATAAAATTCCCAAATATCATATTTTGGCTCTCCACTGTAAGAGGACGATGGCCCGGAAGCTACATTACTGTGGTATTTAAGGAACCGGACACGCTGACCTTCTCTCTGCTTGATAGAAAGGCTCAGTGACATTCTGCTGCATCGATCAGATTATAGAAAAGTCGGTTGCTTGATGTGGAGCGGTAAAAGTAAATGATATGTTGCCATTTGGTGGCGATAAGACTGATAGCGCTTGGAGAAATGCAGATGGAGTGATATTCAGACCGAGCGATTAAAGACGTCCAAAGAAGAGATGGGTTGAGCTGCACGTAATGTTGGTCAGCAGCTTTAGTTTGTTGATCACAGTTGCAGCCAGAGGAGCCCTGGGGAGCAGCTAACCTTTGTGTACGTGTGTGTGTGTGTGTGTGTGTGTGTGTGTGTGTGTGTGTGTTCCCTGGACTGTTTACTAAAAACCAAAGACTTCCAACTGACTTAAATGACCTTTCCTTTAAGGTCCATCCAGTGTGAATTCTACTTCTCCGGCTATATCAGCAGAGGGGGAGTGAATGGTATTTTAGATTAGTTACAGTTTTCACTGAGAACTTCCTGTGAAGGTCAGCTGTGACATCATGTGCATGAACAACACTCCAGTCCGTCCAGAAATATGTCCAGTGTTTAGCATTGGGCCACAGAGACAAGTTGTAGATATAATACTGACACGGCATCATCCTTTTAAGCTGATATCATACAATTATTAGCAAATTTTGTCTATCTACACATTCATCATCGATGGAGCAGCAGGCAGCTGTCATATCCACTCTCTGAATGAATTATCAGTTCCTTTATGTGCTAAAAGCTCATCTGTTTCTGTTGTACAAGCTAGTTCTGCCTGCCTGCTGTTTGGTTCTGGGCAAGTAGCAAAAAATGGGTTTCTAGAGAGGGTTTTTTTTTTTTTTGCTGAGAGCTTTGGTTAGAAATGTTAATGAGAGCGGTTATCCACTGAACCAAAACAACAGGCTTGTGGGCTGTAAAACCATATACAATGAGCTCGGGGACAGGAAAGTGTCTGTATGGCTGAAGAGAATGGCAGAGTTGAGTGATAATTCTCTGCGGTTCACCACCGCAACATGAAGCCATTGTTAGCATTAAAATATCAAGCAGAGCAGTGTTAAGTAAACTTTTCTTCTCTATGATTAAAAAGTTAATCGAAAACTAACGGAGAGAGTGATAGAAGTTATCTTATAGATTAACCAAGATTTTTCATTCGGTTATACAGTGTACAGTTATGTTGCATTCACACAGGCAAATGACTCTGATAATTTTTCTAATATGAGCTGCCAACTTGACAACATAAATACATAAGCATATTGGGGTATTGATTAGAATGTTTTATTCTTTCAAATATTGAATTTAAATGTTCGATTAAATTTAATGAAAAATATGGTATTAATGTTAACTGCTAACCATAGAGTGACCTAGATTAGATAGAAAAAAGTTTTTTCAGCATAAACTCTAATAACAAATCAATTAAATCTATTTCAAGCTATATTTTAGTGGTTTCACCTTATCAAAATTTAATTTAAAACAGCTATAAACGTCTTGTTTAAATGCTCTTAGTAGTAAAATGCAGCTCATCTACTTCGAAGTTGACATTTTATTCCCACTTTACGATCTCAAAGCACGTGAACACAAGGGTGAAAGCGTGAGTTTCAAGTGTACTGTGACCTTCTGATATCAGTATGAGCGTGGATTAAAGAGTGTTCAACATTTGGTGTTATAAATATTATGGTTTGGTTAAAAGTTAATTGCATTAATATAAGAGCTGGCACGCTGTGATTGCACCATTCCTGGTACCAAGTCTGTGACCAAGCAAGTCATGTTTCATTACAGCAAGTCCCACAGGAAAAGAGTAAGTCGGGCAGGAAAAGAAGAAGCAGAGGCAGAATTCATTATTTTCCAGCCCAGTCTGCTGGACAGCTGATAAGAGAGATCAGAGGAGATGCTCATCAGAAACGCCCATGGACTATGTTTTCTGCTCTGCTTATGGGCCTGGAATTAGATGAGGTGAGACAAAGAGACTACTGAATTTAATACAAAGGCAAAAAAAAATAAGAAACGTAGACTGAGCACAAAGGCAGACAAAGGTGAGTGAAGGGACAGAAACGTAGCTATTGATGGAGTAAATGAAAAGGAAATTTAAAAAAAAGGGAGAGCTCGGGATAAAAAAGATCGCCCCGGCAAAGAAAAAAAGCGGGAAATAAATTATTTTCTCACAAATCCATTTGTAAAACTCCTAATGAGACAGAAGAATGTTGGTCTATGTGTGAATGCAGCTTAGGATCTCT
>KV751316.1:7777754-7799432 GCA_001698575.1 Mola mola
CAGACTGGGATGGGTTGTCAGACAAGCCAGTCAAGCGGGATATAAAGAAATTCAGGTCAGAGCGAGCGACACCTGAGTCTTCCTTTCCCTTTAACACATGTCATTATGATTACATCTCAGAGATTAACAGAAGCGTTATTACATCCCAGATTATGGGACTTTTGGCGGCTGCGGCTTAAAAGTTAGACTGTGCAGGCGTGACTTTCAAGTTAAAGTGCCTGTTAGAAATTAATACATTCACTCTTTATGCTTCTTACCCCCTCAAGATCCAGTGATTTTATTTGACCGGAAGGCAGCGATCCATAAGTTACACCGTGGGAGATGATGGGAGCTGCAGAAAATAATTTCAACTTCATCCTTATCTAAATTAACACCTGGAAGCTTGTTCAGGGCAACACTGCAGCTTCAGACGCCGGCTGCTTCTGACTGGGAAAGCCTTACTCACCAGAATGAGTGCCAGGATCTCATTCCGGATGGCAACTCTCAGTCTGTTATTTTTATATTGGTGTTATCGGTTTATCTTCTCTCTGACCATCTCAACAAGCCACCTTGCTTCCTGGATGGAGCTCCAGAGTCAAAATCGGCAGCCAGCTCACCCGTGACGAATCCTCATGTGGATACTTGCAACGGTTGAGCTGCTGATATAAAACTGCAGTCCACAGAGAATCCCTCTGATATTCTTTATTATGACACAAAGATTGGACAGGAACTCTCTGCCCTGACCGCCTGAGTGGGTAACAAGGCTCTCCTGAGGAGTTTTTTAATTCCTCTACACGCACCACAAATGACAGTCACTGAAAAATGGTAAATGCTCAAATACAATGTAACAGCAGCACAAGCAGAAAACAGCCCCAAATGCCATGTTCTCAGTCAGTACAGAGTCATATTTATCTAAAGTTTGCCAAGAGTAGTCAGCAAAAAAAAATTTGTCATACCAGACCAAGTATGGCTTATGCTGAAAACCCCCTGAGCATATTTTTAAAAGTCTGTTTTTTTTAAATGCCGACACTGTTTACTTGCCTTTTTTCTGCTTTGTTTCATCTTTACACCTGACATACGGGTATGGGACCGTGTTTAATAAATGCAACAAAGAAATAAGCATAAGCAAGGGTCAAAAAACCAACATAATCTCTTCTTGATGACCTATTATTTATTTCAGGTCTTCACCTAAAGCCAAAAAAACCCCAACCCACAGTCGATATTATAAAAAGGTATTAACACCTTGCTGCTGCTCCTTCGACAGGGCAAAGTACGCTGGCCTCGACAATTTCGGTGCTTAATGGTCTCAAATGAATCTCTCCGTGTCTGTAATGCGTCTGTCCCTGTCCGCCTGTGGAACAGGAAACTGGAGGTCAGAGCCAAGTGGGAAAGGGTTCGTTGGCAAGAACTGCAACAGCAGCTTCAGTGAGATTTTTCTTAACTTTGCTCACTCTGCCTGAGGGACTCTTATTTCATCTCTCTCTCTCAGGAGTCAACACCCAGGGTCAGGAGACCGATGGATTGCACTTTAAAAGTCACATGTCACACTTGTTTGTAAGCTTTGTTTCAGGAATGTGTTGGCAGCCAAAGTGGCTGCAGCAGGTTAAAGTCTTCAGCTTGGGGCAAACAGCTGCACATTGTTTGTGCTGCACATAAAAGAGAAAGTAAATGGTACATATTCCATCACTCCCTGTGTTGGCAAATGTGCTCTTGAGCCGGTTCTGTAGGAACAGTGTTGTTTTTAGCACAACAGTGCTTAAATTCTGCGCTTCATCTAACTTCAATTGTGCTGAAAAAACTTTTCCCTCTCTCTTGATTTCACTCTACTAACTTAAACTTTTAATTTAACTTTGGCTTTTTGCTGTTCTTAAATCAAATCGTTTTCATTTACATAAATACTGTGTGTATCTAGTGTCGTCATATGAAATGATGTGTAACATTTTGTGCAGGCACAATTACAGAGTTGAGTTGCTCTGGATTTGTTACTGTCCTGTTAGTAAGCGTCTGTGGCCAAACATGAAAATTATAGAGGCATAATTTCATTTCGGAATGTTCAAAGAAAGCAGAATGACTGTCAGTGCTTTTTATGAAACATTATCCAACGTGTTGCAATGAGCCTTATGAGTTTGTGAAAGTGAATGTGTGCTTGTAGTCTTTGTTTTTGTTTTTCTTTTAATGTATTCTGATGGTGGGAAGATTGTTTGTTATCACTTTGTGTTGTAATTTCCTGAACAGATTGCAGGACAATGCCTGGAAGGACTACTAAACAGAAAATACGAATAATAGAGAAAAGAATATGCTTAGATGGCAAGTTAGGTAAAAACAACTCTCTTACTGGAATTTGAATTAACAGGAATTTTCGCAGCAGTGGTGTCGTAGAGTTTATTGTTGCTAATACCCTGATAAATTACATAAGTCCACCTTTTGAATGCAGCACCATTTACCCCGTAATTAAGCCTCCACGCCAAAGGGCTTCTGAAGAAATTATGATTACATATTAGTACTTTCTTGGAAAGTAATGACCAAAAACAGGAAAATAATTCTAATGCAAACGCTACCAATAGACAAATTAAACAAATGAAATGAATAGAATAAGAGATCGTTTCACAAATTCCCAATCACGATCAAGAACCAAGCAGAATTGTGTCCTAAAGTGATGAGTGATAATAACAAAACATGATTTACGAATGTAAATACAGATGTCAAGATAGATAATGGTGAGCATTTTGATTCAAAATAAAATCTGTTTATCATTCTTATGTTATGATTCCCTGCAGGGGACTCTGCCCCGGAAAGCTGCCCTCTATTTCCCCCCCCGAATGTTCACCGACCACCTGTAGTAAAACATATACCTGCCATATCTCCCCTTTAATAACAAGTTATGACTGAGTCTGCAGCACAGATGTTACTGAGTAATCAAAGGAATTTATAAATATACGACAGCCAAGAGAAAGTCTCTGTGATGCCCTCACTTACTGTACGATCCACAGCTGACTGCTACTTTTGACTCTGATAAGGGTAATAAAGTATACAGTCTGCAATATACTTGTCTACATATTAAGGTGACTGACTCGTTGCAGTGACTGTAAACAATTTATGGAAAAGTATTCCTGTCCATGCAAGATTTGCATGGACAGGATTTGCATGGATCTGGCCCTGAAACCTTTAAGTTTTGACCGACAACCTGCCTCTTCTCTTTGGCTTTCAATTCAGGTTGAGGTAGGCAACTCACATTCTTCTTTGCACTATATATTTGACCCTTTTTCCAGTGTATATTTATATTTATTCATAGTTTGTTTTTCTGTTCTTGATTTGATTTTGTTTTTGCCTTGTTTTTGTTGAGCCTGTACAGTACTTTGTTGTTTAAATTTGCTATATAAATAATACTGATGCTGAATTACAATTCTGTCATAACTGTGTAATGACTTGCACTAACTTTAGTCGAACAAAGGATCCATCAAGGGTGGAGGGTTCACCGGGGAGATGCATTTTTGTCATTTTACTCATAAAGCAGGTAACAGTTCCCGTAAAATACCTTCTGAGTGTAAGTTGCCTTCTCGAAAATGTTCAAAAAAGCCTCTGTGAAAGGGATCGACAGAAAGAAACCACTGGACTGTACCTCCCTAATATTCTTTATAATGGACATATACAAAAGTTGGTGGAGGACATCTACTCCCTCATTATAACGTCCATTAGATTACTGCTACAGTCTTGGTTGACTCCTCATTCTACATGTTTTTAGACGTTGGGCATCACAGCATAATTAACTTAACCTTTGTCGGATCCCTTCACTATTCTCCACCATCGTCCGTCCGTCTGCCGCCTA
Organism: Mola mola; assembly: GCA_001698575.1. Taxonomy (NCBI): domain Eukaryota; kingdom Metazoa; phylum Chordata; class Actinopteri; order Tetraodontiformes; family Molidae; genus Mola; species Mola mola. Next base: position 7,781,560 of record KV751316.1, read on the forward strand.
GAGTCCTTGGCTCTGCACATCCAGTTGCCTGTTCTGGAGGAACAAACATGACCAAAAAAAAAAAAAAAAAAAACCCAGCGATTTCTACATTTTAACGCCTCTGTCCCGCCTGACCTGACCTGACCTCTGCCCGATGCCTGGTGATCCTCCAGTACTCATGGTCGTGCAAAACCTGACTTGTAATCACAAACCCAATGACAAACGTGACATGTTGCTGTCCATAATAGCTCTGCCCACTTAATGATAATATATGATGTTCCTCTTGTGTGTGACTGCCAAATCTTTTTTATTTGTATTTTTTAAATCATTCCTCTGATGCTGACTCGGGCTGCTAATATTTGATTATTTTACGATTCCCCTTGTGTTAATTATCACGTGTTCCAGCATAAGCATGAATAATATGGCAGTTTATAGACAGCTACCAATCAGCAGCAACGCATAATTAGCGAACCTCAGCGCGGCTGAAGAAGGTGAGACTCGGCGTGTTTTACAGTCCCGCCCTGGACGATCGAGCGTCCGATGGGAGGAGTGAGGAAGAGACGCTGGCCGACCGTTCCACAGCCTGCAGCTGTCTCCGCCGATGGCTCTTCGTCACCACGTCCCGGCACACTTTTATATTTCCTCGAGTATCGGCGCCCATCGGGACGGACATTTGAACTTTCGGTGCGGTTTTAACACTGTGATCGGACCGACTGAAGACACCCGGCGGCTTGTGGTGACTGAAGGACTTAAGTCTCCAACTGTGAGGGCTGTAGGAATGTGGAATATAAGTCCATCACAGCGGTGAGCTCTCTCTCTCTCTCTCTCTCTCTCTCTCTCTCTCTCTGTCTGTGTGTGTGTGGCATTACGGGGTTGCATGTGCGTTCCGCAAAATGAAGTTCGGGGCTTGAACTCGGAGGCTGCGCGGCTTTGCCAGCGCAAACACCCTCAAAATTGAAAGTAAACAGCCGCGGCAGCAAATTACTGCCTGTTTAACCAGATCCCACGTCTTTAACGTCAAGCACTGCTGTGTTCACCCCTGTCTGGCAGCACGCGGAGCCACCCCTGACACCATGACCGCAGACCTGAACCTGACCTCCCTGCTGAATGTGACTGAGCTCCCCAATCACACCAGAGGATGTTCCCTCACCAAGACGGGCTTCCAGTTCTACTACCTGCCCATCGTGTACATCCTGGTCTTCATCACAGGGCTGGTGGGCAACAGCCTGGCCATTTGGATGTTTGTGTGCCACATGAGACCGTGGAGCAGCATCTCCGTCTACATGTTCAACCTGGCCCTGGCTGACTTCTGCTACGTCTTCTCGCTGCCATTCCTCATCTTTTACTACTTCAACAAGACGGACTGGATATTCGGGGACGTGCTGTGCCGACTGCAGCGCTTCATATTCCACGTGAACCTGTACGGGAGTATTCTCTTTCTGACGTGCATCAGCGTCCACAGGTACACCGGGGTCGTGCACCCGCTCAAGTCTTTGGGCCGGCTAAAAAAGAAAAACGCTGTCATCACAAGCGCCCTGGTGTGGGCGGTGGTCGTCATCAGCATGTCCCCCATACTTTATTATTCCAGGACTGGCCTGAAGCGCAACGCGACCACTTGTTACGACACCACCACTGAGGATGAGTTACCAGGTTACTTCATCTACAGCATGACTTTGACTGTGTTTGGATTCTGCATCCCCTTTATCATCATATTTTGTTGCTACGGCATGATCGTCAAGGCACTGATCTACAACGACATGAACAACGCGCCCCTGCGGCAGAAATCCATCCACCTGGTCATCATCGTGCTCGCAGTCTTCGCCGTCTCCTACCTGCCCTTCCACGTGATGAAGAACCTCAACATGAGGGCCAGGCTCTACTTCCAGAACCCTGACATGTGTGAGTTTAACAACCGCGTCTACGCCACCTACCAGGTGACGCGGGGGCTGGCCAGCCTCAACAGCTGCGTGGACCCCATTCTCTACTTCCTGGCCGGGGACACCTTCAGGAGGAAGCTGTCGCGAGCCACCAAAAAACCCTCCAGGAAGGGGGACAATGTTCCTCGCTCCAAGAGCGAGGAGACGGCCCTCAACAGCCTGGCGGAGTATGTGGAGAGTGCGGAGCGCAGGCTGTGACTGAGTGCCTGCTCGTGGGCGTGGCCGTGGACTGTGTTGAATGTCGAAGTGCACTGTGTGTGGCCTGAAGGAAGCGTGGAAAATTGATTTGATGATGGGTCATTGAATTGCAATGAAAACCACATATTTAATCCTGTGATTACCACCACCCACTGTCCGCTTTGTTGGTGTTGATAGGCTGTTGTTCTGTATTGTACTCTAAGTGTTACAGCCATCACTGTTCATTCTCACCAATCTGCTAGCAGTCCTCACACTTGATAAAATGAGCGTTAAGACCAGGCGAGCTGGGGAATACGTTTCCCTAAATCATTTCCTCCCGGATAAAACAGGACTGAGGACGGATAGCAGCTTCGACGGCCGCAGAGCTGATGCGTAATCAATAACTGTTAAGCAGGTGAGAGCCTGCGGTGAAGGCAGCAAACCTGCAAAGGCTTTTAGAGGAGGAAGAGGCAAATTCACTGAAGCTGGGATTCGCTTCATGATGGGAGTCTCCGCTCGCTCCTCGTTTCTCCCTCCTCCCATAACTGACAGGGCGAGATCTGCAACCACTCTATTGCCACCGTCTTGGTTAAATTGTTATGTACAGAGAAAAAAATGAGAATACCCACAGTATTTTTGTCTATATGTATGACACCACGGTGAATGATTTGCTTCTTTTTCATATGTACTGTACAGGTTGTTGTGACGTTCCCGATGTTGCTAACAATAATCCAAGCCTTTAATGCATGAGTCCGATGTACTGACTAACCCCAGCAGGTTCTAACTAAGGCAGAGGGAGTAAAAAAATAACTATTAAAATGCCCAGAAAAGACACACACACGCTATGAAAGTGTTTGTATGTGATACCTCAAAGTAAATACAGCACTCTGTCTGAGTTTTAACATTTCTCCTTTGTATCTAGTTGTAATCACTCAGGAGGATTACCTGTGTTGCTCTTTGTTTTACCTTTTGCTGGGTAGATGTTCAATGTCTGTACTCATGCCTTTGTAATGGGGTGGAAAGGGGAAGTGAATCACCTGCACTGGTTATTTGGGGCCACATGTTCAATCTTTGTCAATAAATTTAGATATTTAAAACGTGGCACACAGTGCAGTCAGACCCACACCCAGTCCCTTTTCAGTCTCTGCTTTCAAGCATTCCTGTCATACTGTTTGCACGAGGCCTTTAGTTAAAACGAGCGCGCTGCGAACAAAAGCTGTTCTGATTCGGAGCCGTGCGTGCGGAGCTCCTCTTCGTCGCTGTTGACTTCGTTTTTTCAACACTGCCAAGAGGAAATGAAGGGACAAAGGAGGAATAAAGAGTGGCAACTTTTTTTTTCTTTCTCCTGACTTATCCTAAGACAGCTTTTGTGGCCGTCACCATGGTGTTGGGGTTATTGATGCAGACAGGGGTTGGGGCTGTCGTCAGATCCCCCAGGGGCTGCACGGTGAGGTGGGCACAGGGCGCCCTCTTCTTCCTAACGGCACCCATGAACACAAACAGCTTTTGATTTCCTGGCTCTGAGGTGCAAACTCCACAGCTAGCCTCAGCAAATGTGCATCTGGGTATTTGTTTGCTAGAGCGCCTGAAGATGGTAGAGACATTTTTGAAGAAGGTGGCTGTTTGAGTCACTTGGTTTTTGTGTGATAGTCAAAAGAAGCCACCGGTACCGGCTGCTGGAATGTCAACATGCTTCTGTCTCTTTGTGGAACGAATATCCTTTGTGCGCTTCATCTTCATACACGTGATTAGAAGAAAGAGAGGTCAGATTCAGCCTGACAAGTATCAGCACTTTTTTTTGCCTTGAATGTCAAATCTTGACTTGCAGAGAGTTGGGATGCTTGCCAGGACCTCCTCTATTTATTCTGGAATTAGGAGAAAGCTTATCTTTGCTGCGTTTCCACATCTTCAGGGTAAAGCTGTTTGAATAAGCAGTTGGGAAGAGACGGTGGACTGACAGAGGGGAACGGAAGGAACAGTTGTCCTGACTCGGACACTGTTGGTGGCGGGGGGGCGGGTGTACTCACTGTCAGGACAGCTGAAGTAAAGTTCTGAGTTTTGAGATTTACAGTGTGAGCTGGCACGACCTCATCAATCACCCGGGCACCGTTTGCCAGTGGCGAAAAAAACACTGCCGCTGAATGCACAAAGCCAGGCATAATCAAAATGTCAGCATGTGGTCGTCAATGAACAACCTGTGGTGAAAACAGCCGTGGGAAAGCACGATCACTGTGAAGTTTAAACATTTAATAGATACACCGTCTCCATGTGACAGCGCTGCACAAAACACACAGGACAATAGTGAAGCAGCCAAAAACAAACGAAACCTTAAACCGGTCGAGACTTGGTCTCTGATTTTTTTGTATAAATGCAACGTTGCACTAATTATGGATTCACCATAGTAGAACAGAATGCACGTTTAAGGTTACACTGTTTGTAAACAGCCAGGTACACATGCTCAACTGTTGCAGTCATGTAAACACATTAAATAAACATTTGGTGGAGGGTCTCCTGGCTGCAACATCAGTCTTCTGCTATTAGATTTTTTTTTTTTTCCATCAGCCACACTTACATCATCCAGCTGTCTACCTGTGAAAGAAGATCCGGAAAGTGCACGGATTCATGCTGTTGATGCATGTCCACAACATGTGTGCCTGTGTGTGTGTGTGTGTGTGTGTGTGTGTGTGTCTGTGTGTGCAGGCGTGACTATCGCTCCTCACAGATAAGACTGCTTGGCAGGTTGGCAACTTTCATGATGAGCCAGTGAGAGCAATCGCGCTGTTACACAACACATCAATGCCAGTCGGAGGCAATAAACTAGTTTTTACAGTTTGATGAAAAAAGTTTCCAGAGAGTAAACGTGTCACATTATTGCTGCTAAAACTGATTAGCAATCCGTGAAGGTGAGATCACAAATGTAGTCTCTCTATAAATGAATATACAACCATTATCAAACAACATCTTCACCCTCAACACTTCCTGTGTGTTTTAGTACACGATAAGTACTTTATTTTACACGGTGCTCCCACATTATAAAGTTTCAAAAACCTCACAAAGGGGCTGAATGCACGACTACTCTTTCCTGAGAAATTTCTAAATCTTTGAATCACATGCCTCGTGCCTCGCCCACCACGTCTATTCTCATCGGTTTGATGGGCACTTTAAGAGTCGGTACATTCCATGCAAAGAAAAATAAATGAACGTCAACACCTAGGGGAGAACAATGCATAAAGAGCACTGTTTTTCAATCTAAATGCCAGAAATCAACCAGCCACTACTGAAACCTTTTTGCTCCGCTTTTACGCTTTTAGCTCCTAGCCCTGCTATCGCTGACACAGTTGCACACACAAGCACAGGAAGACGGGCTTTGATGCATGTCAGCTGTCAGAAATGGTCCTCCTGGCTCTACAAACCAATATAGGTAAAGTTTGGTGTAAAAATGAAGCACCTAGTAGATAGCAAAGCATCTGTGAAAGAATTGTCAAAAGAATCAAAGGTGAATTGAATTGCGGGGTCCTTGACAACACCCAGCCAAAGTGGTGCAGTTAGCTTCTGTTGTTTGTTAGCTTGCAACCACCTGCTTGCAGGACGGGAATGTACAATAATTTCTTCTGTGTTCTTCCAGTGTGTTTACATCTTGCTAGCCAATCAGGTTTGCCAAGGAACTGGCTCATTGGTAGAAAGTGATGGCAATTGGCTTTCATATTTTTGACATAACAAAACTATCTCATCTGTTCTTATACTGGGTTCTGAATCTAATACTTAGTAATAATAATATTTAGTAGGAGAATGAGAATCTGCTTCTACTGCACCACTTTTAACAGCAATGCAGCCGACGTAAAGAATAGCCATGCAGCTTATAAATAAATCTAACAAAATGGAGAAAGTACAGATGACCTGAGGTGTGTTGGAAGGAGAGTGTCTTTGAGACAGTGTGTTTATTTTAGCTCCTGGTGCTGGCTTACTCTGACCGCATGAAACCGCCACACGTTCATCATGCTGTCAGACGAACTCTGGGCTGCAACGAGTTGGGCTGCAAAAATCCCATACAGACCTTGATCTAAAGCTTGTATAGACAATAAGTATAAACAACACGAGAGTCACTTTCCGAGCTGCGCAACATTACAATACACAAATATTGTCATCATTATAACTGTACATATTGTTCACGGCTTGGACTGCTGACAGTAACAGTAATATTAGACTGGAGTTGAGTGTGTGCTGTCCTATTTCATCTGTCATAAGGTTTATGATCAATATCTCCGCTGCCCCTCCTGTTTGGCTTCTGGTTGATTTTCTGCAGCTTCTTGGCATCGTCATCGATCAGCTTGAGCGATCGAGCAACTGGTTGACATCCACAGAGCTTCAGCTTTGATTTCTCACAGGGAGGGAGATTTCTGGTTCGGTTACATCTGTAACGCAATATACACAATATTGTCATGTTGTAAAGTCGCTCCATTTTTCAGTTTCGTATCACAGGAGGCACTTTTGAAAATGGACTGAAGTTACTTACTGTGTAAGAGGTAGTGAGCGCATCTCCGAAATGAACTGGAGTTAATCTGTTTTGGAGGAAAGGGACAAGACAAGATGAGACAAGGAGTGAGAACAAGGAGAACTGCTGTGAAACTCAATGTTCTTTTGGCATAAAACACGAAAGTTACAGGAGAAAAAATAAAAGAAACACTACAATTATGAAAGCACGTAAAGGTAATTTGCCAACAACCTGTAAATTACACGAAAAGATAGAAGTGAAAGGAATATTTATATCCTTTACAGGAGTGTAAGTACAGCTCAGAATGGGAAAACATTAGAAGTAAAAGCGCAAACATGCAAAATATTATCAGCACACTGTACTGAAAGTATCAGAAGTTTAGGTACTCAATCTAGTTTTTAACATTGGGCTGTTTTTGAATTAATTTTATGGCTGCATTAATGTGTAATGTCATATTTTACAGCTGTAGATATTTGAGATTGAACTCTTATTTTTAATTTTAACACTTCATATACAACTGTTATCCACAGCAGTGCATCATATGCAATGATATGTCATGTGACATATCATTGCATATGATTACATGTGTATTAATGTGTTTTTACTGCTACTTTATGAGGGATCTTAAATGCTTCAGTTTTCTTATAAAGTTATTTTCTCGACTCATAATTCAATTTATCAGGAAACTCACCATATTAGAAGATACATAGTTTTCATTAGGATGGAGAAGTAACTATTAAGAGCAGAGTAGAAATATATAGTTGCACAAAATGAAAATGTTCAAGTGGAAAGTAAAATAGTAAAGTAAAGGCAAAGAGATTAAAATACAGAAAATTCCAAAAGTAAAGGAATGAATAAATCCTATTAAGCCAGTCACATCATGAACGTCACACACTTCTGCATGATCTGCTGCTCTGCTGTTTATTTGTATGTCCAAATTCACACTGAGGGCTGTCGACCCCCGAGCTAAAGAGTAAATAAAAAGAACTTCAGGATTTAATACTCTCTATACTTTTAATCAAATCTGGAACAAGATGAACCTTAAACTAATATAATTAATACCAAGGCTTTAACACACTGTGTGAAGACAAACCTAACTGAGAAAAGAAAGAAATGAAAGAATAAGTGAGAGGCAGAGAGCCTCTCTGCTTGCAGCTTGCCTGAAAGTTGTGAAACTCGCTGTGAAGGGTCCCAGCTCGGTGTTCCACAGAGAGCTTTTATTATCTGCCAGGCCATCAGCTGTAGGGCCGTACGCCGCTCCAGATTACATCAGAGTTACAGTGGGATTAAACTTGTGTATGAAAGTGAGACGAGACCAGCGGCGTGTCGAAATATCTGTATATGCAGCAGGTAAATTATGGAAATCCTGAACAAACATAACCATACGTGCCGGTCTAAGTAAGGAGAAGCCAGCTCACCTCTCACCTCCGCACGCTCACTCTTGCTTTGCTTTAATGCAGGCCCGGTGCAGCGCACGGAGGGAAAACATAAGCCTCTGCTAGCAGGGATTTTGAAATGAACCTCTATACATGCACACGCACGCACACACGCACACACACACTCTCTCTCTCTCTGAAAACTTCAGACTTTTACTTACCCGAAAAGTCTGCAGGAGTGGAGGTGACTAATAACAAACTACTGTACTGTTCTGGTACTTGTGCTTTTTATGCACCGTGAAATTAAATTATGAATGTGTGTGTGTGGATGTGCAAATGATGACAAGTTATGTAAAACACTTTCTGTTGCTGTTTCATCAGACTACCACTTGGATTCAGACAAAAATCAGCAAGCTGTGCAGCAGGACCGCATTTGTATAGATAACCACTAAGCAATACAGAGCAGGAGCTGGAAGCAGATGTGTCACAATATCATAATATTCACAATAACGATATTAAAAAATGTGAATGATCCAGCAACACATCATCTTGTACATTGTTGGGGTTTTTTTTATCTCGATGCCTTTTACTAGTGACTGACTGTAATTTTCTTTCTTTTCAGTTTTTTTTTTTTTCATGGCTACAGACTCCCTCTACCCTTGTATTTTAAAAGTAGTTTGCCAAAAAAGACCATGCACGTGCTTAAAAAAGACATTTTTATAAACCCTTATATATACTGTAAAATGATTGTTATCGTGATTTTGTGTGGCCATGATGACCGTGTAGAAAATGTGATATTGTGAGGAATTTCGACTGAAAATTTTGAGAAACAGAGGGCTTTTTGTCTGAATCCCTGCCAATGATGACACATTAAACAACAACAGTAAGAACAGTAACTAATAGTCTGTGTAGTTTTTGAGAGGAAAACTTTGTACTTTTGTGTTAATACCTGTACTTTTACTTGTAATTTAATAATGTCTGTAATCTAACTATATTGCACTTGAGTACAGATTTTCAGTACTCCATCCCGCTGCACATACATTCATATCCTGGTGGCTGTGACCTCCTCATAAGCTTTAACACATAGACCAGTGGTGCAGGATCAGGAGCAATTTAGGGTTCAGCGTGTTCTCTTAAGACCAAGACGAATTTCTCCTATGGGAGACAATAAATACAAAACTAATCTAATCTAAACTAAAAGGGAAACCATCCCAGTTGGTCTGGAGTTCAGAGTGTCCTCAAATTCAACGTTAACAAGCAGGAGATGGGCCAAACTAAAAACCAAAAGTAAAAAAAAAACAAAAAAACAAAAAAAAAGGTTTTAACATAATCATTAGTTTGCATTTTACTCAATACATGAAACTTCTTTTTCCTGAATTTCAGTCATGTCATGCCAGCAGCACATAGTTCTATATGCAAACACTGCACGAAAGCTGCAGCTCCAGTCTCAATCATTTGTGACACCTCGTACATTCCATGTATCTGCTGCCTGAGCAAGTGAACGAGGATCCCGAGGACATCAGAGCACGTGTGTGTACAGCATATGCTCTCTGTCTTTCCTGTGTCTTTCGCATGAGCAGCTGTCCAACAATAAAGGAATGTTAAGTATTTGTACAGTATCTGCAATACTCGGCTGTGGTGAAATGTAGCTGACGTGCTTATTGTTTAGATACAGGGGCTTTACTTTATTATTCCTATTGATGATATTTGAAATAGCATTCAGAACAGCTATAATCCAGTGATATCAAAGGATTCTGAAAATCGACCTTCTCCACAGTTGTTGCTTTTAGTCTATTTTGGTACTAATACTAATCAAAGTCTGATTTTTAATAATAATGGCACTTCCTCTGCTCCACAGTGCCACTGACCTATCTTCACAGAGATCAGGAAAAGCCATTCTTAAAGCTCTGATAATGAAGTAGAAAGTAAAACGTTGAATTATTTATTGCAAATTGGATTTGCTCTACAAAATAAATAAGGTGTTTCAGTATCAGTGAAGGGCTTACACTCCAATTAAGGGCTGCAGCTTTGAACATTCACATGAAAAAGCCGTGATAGCGAATCTCTTTTAAAGCTGGCACAGGAGGCTAATTGCCATTTAGCTTTGTCTTTGAAATTATGTAGCGGCGTTAAAGTTAATTATTTTAGAGTCCTTTTTAATTCTGTGCTTCCATTATTTCTCCACACTGAGAGTAGTCTGTGTGTGTGTGAGGATTCCTGCTTGTGTATTCTGGGATGCCATCACCTCACGTGTCTCTGGAAAAGGGCATTAATGATCCACCACAGATCAGACTGCGTTAGCAGGAATCTAACCTCACATGAAGGGCATGTTCTCCCTGCTGGTGTGACAGAGATGCACTTTGTATACCTGGCAGGTGACTCGTGGGTGTTTTGCAGTTTTATGGCTGCTGCTATGTTAGTTCTGGTGTGTTTACAGCAGTAAATGCACCAAGGGACACTTATCAAATCGTGAGATGGGATCAGCTTCCTGGTTCAAAAATGCTGCCAATCTTGAAAAGCATAACAACAGCATGTGATATGAAACTAAAGAAGACTTATTTCCAGTGTCTCCTTCAACAGACAGCATCGAAATTGTGTTTTTCTGGCACTGTTGAGCTTTTTCTCCGGCCTGTGCTTTTGAATTCTACTGACACCCGCACAAATGCATTTGGCTACATTAATGATAATGCATCCTCATGCTGCGTATGCGCACACTCCCCCATTATCCATTAGCTGGAAGGGACGAGCAGCACCACCCAAGTGCATTCTCCTCTCGGGAAAACAGCTGACAGAAGAGTTTGCCCTCTGAAACTACTACGTGAACACCTCCACACATCTCTGGAGTTAATCGCAGAGACACACAAAAGCAGCCTGGGAGAAAAAAGAACAAAAAAAAAGAAGTGAAAGTTCAAAATCCAACATCTAGTTTGCGTAATCAGCTTCACCCCTGAACTTTGACTCTCGGCCATAAATTCCCCTCCCCTTTTCGGAACTTCTCCAGTGATTACTGGCGACTGGCGCTCTCTCAAGACACCTCCTCTCCTTGTTCCTCCTTTTTCTTTTTTCTTCTTCCCCTTCAGCCTTGTTGTTTGGATTCTATTATCCTGCGCTGCTTTGCTGCCGCACCCTATTAATCCTAGCAGTGCAGTCTGAGTGTGTGAGTGTGTGAGCTTGCAGGTGTGTGTGCAGGCCGTGCCTGGGCGAGAGTGGAGGGACTACCAAATGGCTGCAAATGATTAATGAGCTGGGTGAGGTGCAAACACGCAGACACACCAGCGTTGCGCAGGTGTTTGGAGGCGATTCAGGCTCCTCAGATGGGTTTTGCCGCAGCAGGAAATCATTCTGGACTCACATGGTCCTACACGCCTGCTCTCAGTAAGCAAAGGGGTGAATGGGGATGCACTTGAAATGAAGTGGACGTGATGGATTGTAACAGCGTAAAATGCAAACTGTTTCACCCTCCGGAACTGGTTGCCTCAAACCGCAGTTACCTACAGTCTCTGTGAATTATTTTATTTTGTAAATTCAAGTGTCCAGCGTTTGGGATTTCCCTCCGGACTAACACCTGTTTGCACCTATACGTGTGCGTGCGTAAACTGATCCACTCGTCCTGGATTCCCTTCTAAAATTAGTCAAGTGGCTGCGGTCTTGTTGGAATGGTCATCAGCAGGGTTCACTGAGTTTCTCCCTCCCCGAGCGCAGCAGGCCCGAGGACCTGTTGCTGACCTCAATCCACGACCTAACTGATCTACTAATTACTGATCCGGAGGTTCAAAGGCTGACAGTGGGTTTAAAGGAGAACTCCTGTATTTTTCAATCAAAATCTATTCCTGGTCTTCCAGGGAATTCCACAGAATATAGCTGTTTTTTCTTCAAAATTACTCCAGTATTGAGTTTGGCTGTATGGAGCACTTAGCACGAGGCTGTACAGCACTACGCTAAAATCCAAAACAAAACGCTATTTGTCCCACTTCCAACAAGGCTGAAATGTTATTGCAAATGTCTGGTAGCGTGAAGATAACCTAGTGTCAACACCTACAGTGACACACCTGTGTGTCTTTAAACCAGTGACTGTTAGGATACTGCAGAAACATGTTTGTCAGGACTGTGTTTTCCTACTTTCTCTGGGTCCAAAATTTTCCCATGTTTATGAAACCAATTACTTTGGAATAACTAATACATTTATTCCAAATTATTTATCCCATGCTGTGGCAATCTGCTAAAAAAAATTAGCCTTTACGTTGGAAGGAGTGTTGTTAGTGGTGAAAAACAAATTCTGTTCATTTCTGATCTTTTTGCGTGTCCTGTGCCGAGCTAAACAAAGTGACCAAACTCCGTACTGGTGTAATGTTCAAGAACGGACATGTGTTGTGAAATTCTAGATCCCTCAGATGATGGAAAACAGCAGCACACAATACGGATGCAATATTGGAAACAGACTTTCACACAAATAAAAAAAAGCTATTTAAGTTGGACTCATTTCTGGTTTGAATAGGAAAACTGAGCTTTCAGTATGATTACCACATGACCAGCCAAGCCCATCTTGTGTTTCCAATATAGTCAGAGGGGAGATGTTGTAACTGGCATGTCTTTGTCCTTCCATTAATAGAAAAAAAGATATGTTGTTGATATTTAATATGCTATGTGACAGTAAGAAGAGCAGAGGTGTACTTATTAATATCCTGGTTTTCATGCTGCTGCGACACCCACAAATCAAACGTTATCTATGGATAAGGAGTGGCGTCAGATAACCACGGGACATTGTGGGCTCTTGGATTAGTTATGCAAATACTGAACACTAGAAATCAGACTGGTCACGGGGCCGTTTTTGTTATCACTGACTCGTCAAATCATATTTAGGTTACAATAATGCTCATGCATCGGAGTGCCACAACTCATTAAACAAACAAAACGAAATTAATGAGATCTTTTTTTTTTTTTTTTACTTTAATTTTCAACAAAGCCGAGCTGTCTGCCTCAATGTCAGCCTGGTCAACGATGATTTGTAGTAATAGACTGAACAAAGAAAATAATGAAAACGTGAAAAATGAATATCATGCAAGCACTTTGTGCCACAGCAGTAGGGAATAAGGGAAGAAGCATTTTTATTTGTAGCCACTCAAAGTCTTCGGTAAAACTACAGTAGACCGAAAAGCTTTTGCACAATGTGTGGAGTGGATGACTTTAGTTTTAATGGATGAATTACTCCCATTCGTTACAGCAGTAATTCAGTTGCTGCTGGGATTCTGTCAGGTCTTCACAGTGCTGAACTGTAGATTTTCTGCCGCCCTCACCACTAGAATGGGCATGAATCTTCACATCTGACTTCACAAAACGGCTGCAGCCTCCCGATGCGACCCGCCTGTTCCAAACCGTGCAAAGAGCACACTTTGCCTACAACTTCCCTCATTATCATGAACTTCTGCCATCAGCTGCAGCAAGGAAGTGAAAATGTCAGCCTCCTTCCTGTGATGAAGACGATGGCTGCTGTGTGTCTCGATGCTGAACTTTAACCCCCAGCAGTGCACTGTACTGGATGGAGCTGGATGTATTATTAATGATGTCCAGATTCCACAAATGAGAGGATGCATTGTGGGTCGGATGAAAGACTCTGTGTCCTCTAACTCCTTATCTCTCTCTCTTTCTCTCTGTCTCTGTTAGTTTCTACTTCTTTTCTGTTTCTTATCTTATGTCATATATTCTCAGCCCCTCTGTTTTTCAACACATTTTTAAAAATCAGTTTATCTGGAAATTCGTATGGGAAAATTGACAATGAATCCATCAAATTCTCTCCAGACTGTTGGTGCTTTGTTTCCGATAATAATGGCGTTTTGACACGAAAACAAAAGCTTTTTGTCTTCATTCTCACTGCAGTTTGAGCTATAGTCTCACTGAGCCAAATGTTAACAGAAAACCACCCCCTTGCTGTCTTTCTGCAGTGTATCAGTGCATCATAATTGTGAACTATGTGATGTATTTATCCAATAAAACATCTCTCTGACACAAATCTAAAACCACATATTGGTACAGTCATTCAAATATTCCAAAGGTTTTTTTTTTCTAAAAAAAAAAAAAAAAAAAGTAAGAAATAAACTTTCAACGTTGAAGTTGAAATGACATGAACGCAACACATTTCACGTCAGTGTGGAAACTCTTCCTCGCCTGAGCTGCACTCACGTGGCTGGATGGGGGTCTTCTGCCCTCTAGTGGACAACTTGTCTCACTGCAAATTGACAATATCTTGACGAGCAGAGTTCTGTCGATATCAAATCTCTATAAAGTTGTTTCGTTTGATGTGGAGGAGGTTTAACTGTCCAGCACTTGACAATAAAATGCAAAACCCTCACGAGATGTCCAGGAATGACTTCTAATGTTTGCACGCAGAAATCTTTACGTCTCATTTCAGTCTGTGTCTTTCATCCTAATGAGTGAGCGATCAAAAGGCTTAGATCAGAATTATAGAGAATTCGGTCCAGGACAGCTGCCACTCATCTCAGTCATCCCCGTCTTTTTTTGAGTGGACTATGCACACATTCAAGTTCCAAATACACTTTTTAAAAACTCAGCAAATTAGGTTTTGCCAAACACCATTTCATGAATTATGTTATATTGGGTATACGTTAACAAAACCATGTACAAAAAACATAATTTACAATGTAATGCCGAGTTTCACATACATTTAATGTTGGTTGGCCAAATGCCTTCATTAAACTGGTATCCCAAAGGCCTGTCCACTGTGGGCTGCGTCTGATGAACCTCTTATTTTACACAATTATTTTTGTCAGGTTAGCTGCCAAGTGCAACACAATAAATACATTCGGACAAACAGTATTATGCTTAAACTACTGTAAGACCGTTGTGTTTCCATCTTAAGAACAACTATAATCACTTCAACACTTGCCAAACTATCTGAGGTAGCTGCAGTCGAGCAACTTAACACCAGGAGTTGAAAACTCCAATAACACAAATCCAAATATTTGGGAATTTGGAAGGAGTAGTGCTGCACAGGCTCCTGTCAACACCAATCACTCACATCAAGCGTAGTTGTTTTCACTGCAAACCCAGATAGAAGTTTTCTGTCATGTGTGAATATCTGAAAAATCTCAAAATTGCAAACAGAAATGTGGTTTTAAGCAGCTGGAGTGATTTTCCATAATCTCCCAAAGCGTCTGTGCCTGATGACCTGTGTTGGTATATGATAACCTGGGGATGGGAATCAGCAATCAACGCTTTAAATTTAAAAAATAATGGAAACTCATTAAAGCAGTGCAATAAAATGTGAGTGTGTGTGTTTGTGCCTGTGTTTTTGGCTGATAATGAGCCAAATCATGTAACCCTTTTAACACAAATTTGAGAGTACCATCATTTCATTTTACACTAAAGATAACAACAGTGACTTCCTTCAGACTCCTGCGTGCCAAAAATCCCTCGGTCAGGGCCTGGTTGTCAGCCTTCAGCCTTGCATCTAGTACGATGGCTAACATGGCTAACTGTGGCTAACTTATCAACAAGCAAGACCTGCTGTGGTTGAACACCAGCTCTGTTTGCCTGGAAAATGTATTTTCAACCTCGTGTGCAACCATTTTCCTATTTGTTCTCGTTCCTCAGAAACATTTTAAAATCTCAGTTGTCAATTAAATGACTTCTAAAAGCCTTTGTGTCGTCCTGACGGCTCACTCCTCTTACAGACATCGATTTGGCTCTGTCATTACCTCCGCTGCGCATTCAGGGGGGGACGACAAAGACCCTGAATTACGTCTTTGTACCTTTTTTACGGAACAATGAGGCGAGAATACAGGCACGACACTCCTACCTTCAACAGGCTGCATGAAAAGGTTTTCCAAACGTGACGTTCAGCTAAACGTGGCACCAAACAAAGACTCAGTGGTGCTGAACGGCTCAGGTATTGCTGAAAAGAGGAGCTGTGCTGAACAGCTCTTTATACCTTTGAGGTTTTAGTCACAAGAAGAAAAAGGGATGTGGAAAGCGTTTTTATTTACCTGTGCTCTGATGATGATGATGATGGAGTGAGGGATCACTTCCCACCATCTGACTAACTCACAAACTGAAGCACAGAGGATAGGCAGCAATACAAACAATGATAATACAATAGTATTAATACAAAAGTCATTCATGTTGCCACCAGTCTTTTCCCTTTCGAAACTATGGGTCAAAATGTGCTGTTTGAAGGGTCTCTGAGTCCCGTCCCTCCGTGGGCTGGAAACATTTGAAGGGCCTTATCTGTGCCGTTAATTAGCCCAGCGGTCTCACACATTTTAATTAGTTCGACCGTCGATCTGGCAGGACAGGGAGTAAAGATTGTACATCTCACGCTGTTGATGTGGGTGTTCGCCTTTTGCCAAATGGATCACAGGGGGCTGTGCTCACGCTATTTCAGGCGACACAGAGCATGCTGGGAATGATGTGAGATGAAGGAGGTATTAGCTGAGGGACAATGAGCCCAGGCCCCCTTGGACACGTTATGCAAGGAGCCATAACACATAAAGACAAGATCTGTGGATTAACAACGTTTACGCAGTGAAAACAGCACTTGACTTGAATGGACTTGACTTAAGTCAATGGTGTTTTTTTTCTTTTTATTTGTGAATGTAGTCACATTTGCTGCGACAATGTTGTCCCTGTAGGAAGAACTATAGTGACAACTCAGGATGAAAACATGAGGTTACTCAGTCTTTTAGACTCAACTGGAGACATGAAAACAGAAAGAAATATCACCAGCGAGCCTTCATCTTCCCCTGTAGATTTGGTTTCCAGCCGCAGGCAACACTGCAAAGTGAGAGTGACGTTTAGCAGGAATCTAAATGCAGAGGGTGTATACAGGCGCTTCAGTTACACTGTTTGTGTGTCATTTACGCACAATTACAAAAACATAAGCATATTTTTGTTAAATTTTTGTTTCAATTACATGAGAGCAAAAGGAATTTGTAAAAACTTGAATTATAGATCAGTTATTGGTTTTATATTATAAAAAGTGCCTTTTTATTTGTATTAGAACTCCTTTGTCCCAAGTCCAGTTTTGGAATTTCCCCTCTGTACAATTTCAAACTTTATCATTGAACCTACATCAACTTCACATGCCCCTGAAATGTAAATGTCCATTTTATCAAAGCGCAACATTAGTTGTAATGTGTATTAACATTTTGGCTCTTTATTTCACAAAAAAAAACACCTGTCCCATATTGTAACGTAATAAATCATAAAGACATATTGTGGTGGAGATGATGGCCAGTTTTAAATTTTATTTTGAAAACTCACTTTGTTGAGTGATGGAAATGACAATTTCCTTACTTAAAGAATCAACCATATGTATTATAAACTATACAATCAACAAAATGATACCTGAAACCAAACCAAAGTCAACATTGTGACACTAACAATGGAACAAATGAATAAATGTAATAAGATGTTTATCATCTTAAGCAGCACTTCTCTTGAGTTTTGTTTGATCTATTTGTTGAGGTTTTCTGGCCTGCATTGTCTCGCTGCTCTCGTCGGTGCCACTTTTACGGACAGCAGGGTCGCTTTCATGGAAAACTCTGAAAATTTCCCTATGTAGACGCTCAAAGTCAACGAATCGCTGGAGAACAGAACTGTGAATTTTCCTCAGGAGTAACACAGACAGTGATTACTGTTGGTAGGTGGCCAGTAGGACTCCGTACTGTGAATGCAAGTCATAAGGAGTTTATGACTTGCTTCTTCTCCCCTCAGTGGAAGAAATAAGGAAACTTTCCTCCTCTGCAGGTTGCTCACAAATTTTAAGAAGTCGGGGAACATAACTTATAATCTCTGTAAATTCGTCTGAAGCTCATTGGAAACAGTCTGGATTCGTTTCATGAACGAAAACAAAAGCAAGAAAGGTTTTATTCTGAAAGTCCACGTGTTTCACCAGAA
>KV751316.1:7819814-7838823 GCA_001698575.1 Mola mola
TCACCCAGGGACTGAGCGGCCTCGTGTGCGCTGACCTGAGCGAGCCCCAAAAACAAGCAGAGAAAGAGGATCCGTACAGTAGGTCAGTCTGCATTCTGCTGTGTTACCACCAGACGGGACAGTGGGGCGACTGTACTGGCTGGCACTATTGTATTCTATTGAATGAAGGCCCTGTCATAGACCCACAAACACCCTGACCCAGCTCTGCTTTCCATCCAAGTCACAGGGTTGAAGGGCTGCATTGTGTAAGATACAGGCATGTGATTTTCATTTATAGAATGGAAGTTAAATTACAATACAAGAATTTCACATCAACGAAGTGTGATAAATCTGCAAATTGGTGTGAAATATCTTATTTTTGTAAGAGAAAGGGCTGCTTTATACTTAAGTTGCCAGTTTCTTAGGTACACTTCGCTGCAATCAATGAAGAAGGCATCCTTTCATGCAGCTTATAATTCAGTTTTTGTTGAAAAAATGTAATAGCTAGCAAAGCTATTTTCATTTCTTTTTCAGTTTAATGTAATGTACATTTAAAGTATCATACGCTGACTTTCCAAATATTTTCAACTGGACAAAAAATGTAATCGCAGGAAATGAAACCTATATATGTATCCTACTGAACTGCACTGAGCAAAAGGTAGAGGTAACTTACAAAACTAAAATGGCAGGACTCTGACAGGACTTTTTTTTTTCAGCCGTTTGCACTTATCCAGATGTTCCTCCAGATCTGAAATCAGGTGTTTCAGTGGCAACTGCTTTTTTCACTGCTGGTAAACAATCACTAAACAGCAATGTCAAAGCCCTCTTACCAGTCAAAATGAAAATATTATTGATTTCCCAAGCTGCTAAGATCCAATTCGCACCGATTTGATTGGCGGATTAGAGGTGCTGAAAATTCAAACAATAATAAGCTAAAGCTTAAAATCTGAGCACATAGTGGTGACTGAATCCAGCCTGTCTAGACGTAGAGAGAGCTCCTAATCCATCCACCACTGATGGCACTTAAATATGTCTCAATGGCTTTGCTGCTGCCAAAACAAGGCTTTCCTACACAGTAAAAAGATACAAAGCATTTTACCATAAAGAACATATTCAGATTTTACCCGCTATACTATGATCATATACATATATATATATATATTTCCTCTGTCAATGTATCCATCCATCCATTTTTTTACTGCTTATCCTGTTAGGGGTTCGCAGGGTTTTAGAGTGGCCAATTAACTTAACCCCTGTTTGCTTGTTTTTGGATTGTGGGAGGAAGCCAGAGTATCCAGAGAGAACCCACACACACACACAAAGAGAACGTGCAAACTCCACACAGAGAGGCCCTGACCTTCTTGCTGTAACGCGACAGTGCTAACGACTGCACCACTGTCAATGTAGTCGATTATAATCATGTTGATTTTAGAATTTTATTAAATGACACTTCTGCATTTTTCTAGTACATCACCACACTTCCCCATGATGCATTTCTTAATTATGACCACAAACATAATAACCTCAGTGTTCACGACTAGCTATGATCCTAATTAGATAATAAATCTTTTATTTGTCCCATAATGGGGGAATTTGGGCGTTTCCGCATCAAAGTAGATAATAGTAATAAAGTAAATATAAATCAAGAAAGAGTCATTGCATTATAAAAAAAAATGACCAACAGTTTCAACCACAGTGCTTACTGATTAGAAAATAAATATAAAATACTGTGTACAAGTATACGATGGAATATTGCATTTAAGTGTATTGATGATTGAGTCTGGTTGTTTGTGGTCTACTTGGAGCGGTACAGAGGGTTAGAAATTCAGCATTTTGATCGCAATGTTTACTAGTCCCACAAACCAAAACCAAAATGTTGCCACGTCAGATTATTTTTAAACAGTGGTTGTGGCAGTGGCAGATCCTTCGTTCGGCTGCTGTAGAAGCCATGTACAAACTGTTGTTAGTAGTTGTTTTTTTTTTTTCAAGATTGGCTGGCTTTGCATAGTTCCAAACATGTACAACGTCCCTCAGTGAATCAAATAATGTGAAGCATCTGAGGATTAAAAGCACTGATGGAAAGCTGTGTGAAACTTCCAACTGATTAGCCAATATATTTACTGCAAAACACCAGACCGCAGTGATTATGACACCCAGTTATATAAAGAGCCCCACCTATGACATTTCTTATAATGACTCACTAACAAAATGCAGGCAGACCGAGTGGGGCGCATTGTTTCGACGATCCATGTGTGTTCCAGGCTTTCTCCTCGAGAGCCAGTCGAAGAACTCTGGACTAGCACTAAGCAGCGAGCGTATTAAATCCATTTCTGTCTGCATTCCAGGACCATCGGCAAGCAAAATGAACTCTGAAGCCTGTTTTACATCCAGTTCTCTAATTCAGTACAGAATGTTAAAGTGTCGTGGTGAAGTGCTCCATTAGTCTGGGGGCCACAGTCTAGAGGAGGCTCGCTGAGTGTGGAGAGATGACTCAGTGTGTAGGTGCAGGACGAATAGATTCTGTGGACCCCGAGGCTTTTTATTCTAACTCCTACTGCAAACAAGTGAAATACACAAAAATAAAGACTGTGGCTCACAGCATGTCTATCCGTCCATCTATCTATCCAATTTTGCTGTACATGATCATCAGAGAACAGCTGATTTGATATCAAAGCATCTCACGTCTGGGATTAAACATAAAGACGTCTATTTTTCAAACTAAAAGCTGGAGATATATGATTCAGCTACTTACCCAGGCTTTAATTATTATTGGTGTCTGACTCATAGAAGTGGCTCAAATTGAGGTACTTCAGCCTTTGCTGCAATAGAGAGGTAAGACTGAAGTATTTCAGTTTTTAGACTAAAACACGGTGACATCCTGACCTGAGGCCTGTGTTATGGTGCAGCATTTGTGGTTAGTGAGGTGACTTCAGGGTTAACTCTGTGTTACAAACCTGGTCTGCTTCTTTCCAAGGTACATCGCCATGGAAACTGCACAGTTAGCATGCTCCAGATAAGCGTGTATAAAAGATAGTGAAAAATAGGCTCTCTGAGAAGTTACATGGTCACTCACAGAGTTGTGAGCTCAGGTGCATAGAGCCATGACAGCTTTATGTCTCAGTAGGAGGACCTGTCGTCTTTAAGTTTCCTTCAGGTCAAAGTCACTTCGTTGTGCTTTCACATAACCTACCGATGTCATCCCAACAGGCTGATCACAATCTTTACTTTTTCCACTCGAATGCTAGCGTACCAAAGCGCCACTTTGACTTAGGTTTTGATATTCATTTTAGATTTGCTCCCAAATCACATTGAAACAAGTTAAAAGTGCAGTGGCTAAAACTATAAAACATGCAACATGAGAGTGAGTCTAAGAAATTCATTTAATTCATTTAATAGAATATATACACAACTATAAATATAGAGTCAAATTGTATACTTTCAGCCTGGATTTCCAGTTTGACTCCTCAGTATTTGTCTGATATTATGGTTTGCTCTGCTGCCAGTGATTGGCCTTAAGGTGCAAACGCCGCCTCTTTCATGTGGGCACATAGACACACACATACATCCAAAAATCCTGGGTTGACTTATTATGTTAATAACCACCTTTATGGAACCACTTGGTGCGACTGTTCAGGTAATGGCGGCTACAAACTGGATCATTTTGGACCTGATCTGCAGCCCAACGTTCATGGGGGCGCGGCCCAATCCGTGGCTTGTCCTATCCGAGGATTTTCCCAAATAATCCTCAACTGTGTGATGTCGTTAGGATCATTTTACTGATCCCAGTCGAGTCAGAGCCTTCCCGACCTTGAATCGTAAAAGTCAAACATTTCAAATCTAACTCTATATGACCTTAATGGCATCATTAGGATTGTTTATCATTGTCTTTATCCCAAACTTGACTAGACAGTAATATGAAATAAAATGTGGTGTGCTTTTAGTATTTGTTTATTTTGTTAACAAAGTAATATTTTGGTTATGCAGTGCAAAAACTATGTAAAATATCACCTTGTGTATTATTAACGCTCCCTGTGCTTTTATTCAACCGTTTTTTGTTTGTGAACAAATTCTCTATCTAGATTTATGTATTATATAGTGTCCAGTAATGGGCCTACAATGGAACTAAATGTAATGTTCATGAGCGCTAGATTCTTGTGAAATACACACAGACGTCCACGATTAGTCATGTGAATTTTTTGCCATTAAAGGACTCATGACGCTGGTTAAAGTTCCGCTTTTATCACATTTAGAAAAGTCCATTCTAAGCCCATTGTTGAGGGCTCGTGTTCATGGAGCAATATCTTCTGTACCTGACGAGCCCAAGAGAGCATTCAGCAGTACTGACAGTCCTTTAAGGAGCGAATAACTCACACTGCAGCGCCGCAGTGACTCTTGTCAGTAATAATGCTGAAAGTGAAAGCAAAAATCTCAATGTACTGATTTGCAATATTTGCGGTTTGTCATACAGGAAATAGTGAGTGAGGGAAGGAGGGAGGGACTGAAGAAAGTCTTAACTGCTTTTACAGATAAGACATTAGCTCACCTTCGATGTCTACGATGAACTCATTCTGCAGTTGTCTGTTTAAAGAAAAAAAAAACGACCTGTTCCTCGCTGCGGTGATCTAAATTTCATCTATTCCCCCTCACGGTCATCCCGGCAGCGGAGTGTGGGGATTGACAGTGATGTCAGCCTGCAGGCCCTGATGATATCATTGTTTTGGTGGAGGCGAGCCTTCTTAAATCGTTTATCGTAAACGTTTGACTTTGATTATTTGACAGTGACTTCATACCACTGCCTCAGGCTCTGAGCATTCACCGTGTCAATACATCCAGTGGGGTATTCTCAGAAGAACTCACATTTGGAGAAGGACTGAGGAATTTTTCACCACGCTGCTTTCATAATGTGTCACCGGTGCGTCGACATGGCATCAGGTCTCTACAGCCACAGCGGATTGTGCACTTGGTCACGAGGTCTGTGTGCGTGCAACTTTGACCCAGGGAGAAATGGCAAAATGATGAATTGAGAGTGTGCAGAAAGAGAAAAACCTGTCCGAAGAATAAAAAACCAGCTGAAACACAGAGGAAGAACAGCATGAGCAGATAGGAGAGGGGGAGAGAGAGAGGGAGAGAGAAAAGGGCCGCTGCCAAAATTGTCAGTGGCAGACGTGGCTTGTTGGGCAGAACTGTCATTCAGCGGTTTTCTGGGCTGCTCAGGAACGGTGGGTCTGTACAGAGAGCCGAGTGGCGTGGGAGGGATCCATCCAGAGAGCCTCTCTGCGCTGTGACTGAGTGACAGGATGCGTGGGGGGGCCGGGGGTGAGATGGCTGTACTTTCAGCTGTGCTGAGCATGTCGGGTGCTCGTGTCAAGCAGATGAGAGCTGTCAGACTGGATGATTTTATTTTGTCCCTCAATGATACTGTGCGTGTTGTGACTCTGTGCGCTGTGGCAGGATCCGAAAGGGCAATTATTGGCCTTGCCTTCAAAAAACACGCTCACACTTAGCTCCTTTAATCGCGCTCAGCTCTGCACGTTCAGATTTGCCAGCTCGCACGTGTCAATAATGATCAGCATCAACAGCCGCACTACCTTATCACTAGGCAGGACAGACAGAGAGAGAGGGGGAAAAGGAAGTGCAGAAGAGGGAAAAAATAGGAGATGGCTGAGGAAACTGGGCTGGAAGAGGACTCAAATAGCCTTTGGCGCAGTATGACTAAGACTTTAATTGCAGAGGCAGAGAGAAGAGGCCCTCTATTGTGTTTGCTTGTGTGCAGTGTGTAGCTGTTTTCCTGTTTATCTTCAATACAAAGATATCGCTTATTGTGCAGTTTGAAAATGATTACTTTCATGACTGTGTCTCCTCTGATTTACCCGTCAGTTGGTTTTTCCCATTATCACATTCAGTCATGATGCGTGTTTAAGGTGAAATGTGAAAACAGGGAGGTATGAGCCTTGGAGCTTCCTGTCTTGGCTGCAGCGACTCCCAAACGTAAGCAGTTATCCCTAATTACAACCAAAGATATTGCTAATGGGTCTCGGATGTTTGCAGTGATTTGCCTAAAATGAGATGAGGAATCATTGGCTGCAGGGAAAACTCAGCCGAGGGAGCATTGCACCATCATCAACTGATCAGTTTTCACACCCAGCCAATAAAATAATTCACTTTGCCGTTGTGGTGAAGCCTAATATCTCGCACTCGGTCCCTCCAGCAGTGTGAGGTAACTATGTGCACACATTATTTGAAGTTTTTCTTCTTCCCATCGTCACAGACTCTACAGTTATCTGGGAGGAAGTGTTGCTATCAGCTCTTCCTGTTTGTCCTCCTGGTGTGTGTTTGTATAGTATGTATATATACATACAGTACATAACATACTGTATATACTGTATATAACAACGGTTCTCATTGTGACATTTGAATGAATTCCTCTTTGTTGTATATTAGCTTGTTCGTCGGAAGAGGGGAACTACATTTAGATTGATGGAAGGCGATTTTCCTCCCCTATTGTGTGTTGTTTCTTCTCATGACCGTACGACCAGGAAAGAGCTGCATCTGGGATTTAAAAGGAAAAATGTACACAAGTCTTTCTTGACCTCTGGACGAAATAGCAGCAATACAAAATATAAAGGTTGCAAAAAACACATTAAAAATGAATGATCAAGATTGCTTTTGAATCAGACTTTTCCATTTAAAAGTCTATCAAGTAGACTTGGTGACATCTAGCAGGTCGCAAGCAACTCCTCTTTTCCCCATTAGCAGGCTGTACAAAACACAATTTCTTTGCTTTCTTTGCTACTGTACAAGCATGGTGGTACTTGTGGGCTCTGTATAAATATTAACGGCTTTCTTTTTAACGGGTGATTCTACACAAATCTGAATACATAATAATGAATACTGTATTCTATTTAAGCATTTCCTCCCCATAAATCCTACATACCAAAGCTAAAATGTACATTTTACGGTCAAAATCAACTGTACTCATGGAACAACGTCAATTATGCAACATTATTATAAGTAACACTGTTCATGTTCGTCTGTTGTCGGGAGGAGAGAAATCCTGGTCCGGTCCTCAGACAACACCAGTTACACTCAAACTGCTGCAAAAACCACAGCGACAAAATAAGATCCACAGGGGCTTCCGTATATCATCACCTTCAGGGTTTCTTATATAAGAATATAGTGTAGTCACTGGGCTGTGCTTCATTTATATTTCTATCTTGTACAGCATTAGAGTTAATGTGTATTTGTAGGTCATAGGAACAGAGCTGACAAGTGCAGTTTTTAATGCAGATAACCTGCCATTATTTAGGTGGGAGGTGGGCTGAAAAAATGCAAAATGTTAAAAGAGAGGTAAAAATGACTAATTTTATCTGACAATATGATGTGACAAAAATATATGAACTTTAGGGTGAAGGCATCCAAGAAACATCATGTTTCTTCCATTAATTTTGCTCAATGTCTTTTCTTATTGATCCCTAAATACAGTCTGCCCTCTACTGGTAATAGTTGGCATTGTTATTTAGTTAGCTGGGCAACACAAACAACCTTTTAAATAAGAAAATGTGACCTAGAGAAAAAGAAAACACGAGCTGCTGTAGTGTCAGAATCATCCTCGGCTTCCGCTGTCAGCAAGTTAAAGCATCACGCTCCATCTCCTGCCTTGTAGTGATGTCACTCTCCCTGTCTAAGGCCAGCAGTGCATGTGTCAATGCCAAATCTACTGCAACATGCCACACGAGGTGACATCACCATCCCAGGGTAAACAGCCAATAAGAACCCACCAGGGGGGAAGTCAATCACAGGTCATCACGATAACAGTGGCCAATAAGGGGAAGCTGAAAGCCTCGTAACCATGGTGACCAGCCTGGGTTCAAATGAGTGTGGTAGATGCCCCCTTGCGTTGGCTCGGCATGGACTTACATACATGGATGGGCCCTCTGCATGCCTCCTATACTGTGGGAGGACACTGAGGTGAGCTCGCTCGCACCGCCACACGTGCAATACAGAGCACTCGTCCTCGCTTGGGATCATATGGCTCACGTATTCATGATGCGATCCACACATGTAGAATGGATCACATGTATTTCCTGATTCACACACACTTCTCTCTCAGCCCCTGTAAGTTACAGTGGCTGTGATTACAGTCGCTGGCTCTCCACTGTGTTGCTCTCAGAGAGGATGGGTGAGGAGGCGTGTGGGTGGCGGTGGAGGGTGAGGCAAGGACATTTAGCAAACAGCACAGCTGAGTAGGAGAAGGAGGCATGAGTCAGAGGAGAGAGACGAGAGAGGAGTGAGGTATGCTGGGGAAAGGATGGGTTTTTTTAAGCTCTGAAATGTTGGCATCATGTTTGTTTTCAGGGTTTAATGTTGGTTTCTGGGTGTGTGGGCCTAGAACAGGTGACTCATGACGCACAGAGAAGAGAAGGTGGAGGTGCTGCTCAGCTGAGGCCCAACACAGAAATGGATTAAATAACATTCGCATGTGACTCTCCCTTGCTAGAAATAGCGTGTGCTGACAGGTTATAGTGATCTTCGCACAGTGCTCCTCTTCGCGAACACTCAAATGAAACTCTTTCAGCCCGCTCTTCTCCTGCTTCCCCCCTGCACGTTTTTCTGCTACACCACCATGATGACGAACCATTTGACCTCTACATTCTTGACTATGTGCTCACTGCTGTGTGCCACTGAATTATCTGAATTACATATAATTACCTCAATACTTTGCACCACCACAGTCACCCAACTATTTAATTATAAATGCTGCTCGAAAATCTTGTGTGATTGTCTCTAATCTATCATTTTAATATTTCACCAAAGATTCAGTTCGGCCTGTGAGAGGAGCTGATCCAGTAGCAAACCTGAGACACTGAGGAAGACATATAGAAGGAAAACTGGTGTGTAATATTGCTGGCTGCCAAAATCGTTGCTTCTAAAAGGAAATAAACACCATCATCTTCTGTGATGTTTACTGGGCGACGTGTGAGGAAAGTAGAGCTCCTTTGCAGCAACAGCCATATTTGAAGCATTGTAGTCCACCACAAGACTGTCATTCTTCTCTCTCAGTCATTAATACGAGTCTGGACAGACACGGATGTGCTGTGCAAAGGTGCCTGGAGGCATACAACCACAGGGCAGTCATTTTTAATCCATTTTAATAAAGATCCCATTAACACTTATTAACACATCATTTCCTTCACCATTGTTGCAGAAATACTGGAAACAACTGCTGAAAACATACCTGCCTATACTGAAAATCTTCTACCTTGGCCTGAGACGCGTGCAGCAGTCACACTTAAGAGAGTTGCTGTATTCATCAAAGACAAATCAGTGGACTGTGCACAAGAAAAATCATAAAAAGACAGGATTTCTCTGACTCAGCCTCTCAATACGGTCATTTCATGACTGAGACAGCTGTGCAGGGATTTGAATCACATTTTCCTGTGTGACTTGATCATGACCCAAGGAACAATTGATTTACTTGGACCGGGATCCAGATCATTTTTTTATACCTGGATGTGACTCAAAAAACTAATGGAAAGAGTTTTATGAAATAGTGTGTGAGTACGATTTGGCCATGTACGACCGTATTTACATGATGTGATGACGGCATTATTTACAGAAATAGTTGTACACGCACACACGTCACATACTTCACAACAAAAACTGAATGATTCAGATTTATTCCTTGTTAGCCAACTAAGTTTACTCTGTTTTTCACCAGGGATCTGGATCGGAAGCTGCTCATAGCGAAACACAGCCAACTATTCACGTATTTCCTCAGCATTCCCATTTGGATGAACGTCATGCACATAGCGATTTTTATCAGCGAAGCAGAGCATTCATAAACTGAAAATCAATGGGAAAGCAGACCACTTCGATATGTTTACTAGATGTGCTATGTCTTCTTCTCTATATTTTTGTCATCCATCTTGAAACATAAATAGGAGCAGCTCATCCCTTTTACAAAAGTTAGCTGTAGCTAAAACTGTAAAAGTGACCAAATTAAATCAAAACCTACATGTCGTTGCAGTCTCCCTGCCCTCCTCTATTTCTTGCCTTTTTCAACAAGACAGTGAAATTCTTAAGTACAATCTGTGTCTCAGAAATGTGTTAATTGCTTGAGGATGGGCTGTAAAACCAAATCCACGTCGTTTTGAAACAGTTCCCGACGATATTAATGGCTTTTCTCTGAGCCTCCCTTCTCCTCATGTTGCCGTTTGTGTAGAGCTCCCTGTCAGGTTTTCCTGTCACTTTCTCCTGACTTCTATTCAAGCAGACTTTGTTCAGACGCACAAAGGCCTCCTCCGGACAGACAAAACAATCAGTCTTTGATGAAGAATAAAGTTGGAATGTACATGCTCACTGAGGACACCAATTAATGCCCTTTATTTCTTCTACCATTTCCTCTCACTTCCTTTATTTCTTGGCTTGGGTGCAAAAAAAAGTTGAATGCAGGTTTTGCATCTTTTTGAGGTTTCAATAAATTGTCGAAATCAATCACAATATTCTGTGCCTCAAACTTAGTAGGGTGCAAATTGTGGCTGCTACTGACAATTTATGGTTTGGGGTATTTTGTTCCCGTGGACATTCATTTGTAAAAGGCAATAATGGTGCTAAATGGTAAACATTGGTGAGTGAACCTGAAGGTTTCACCTTTCAGAGAGTCTCTACAGAACATTTCCCAAATGGTAGCTCATATGTGGGGTAAATTAATGGCCTGATATTGGGAAATTATCAGCAGAAGCCACAGCATATCCACACAATGATGTTCTTTACGATTAAAAAAATGTTAAATAGGCCCATTGGTTAAATCAGGTATTGTATCAACCTGAAAAACTATTGTATTGTGCATCACAAATATTTATAAAGTTGGTGATAATTTGGATTTACTGGAAAATGCACCAGTGGTGATGTTTCTGGGAATTCGATTACTATTGCTTTGGATGGAGATCATACTGCATACTCAAAGTCAAGAAGGAAAACAGTTTTTATGTCATAGTTGTTTTCACAATCTGCAGAAAAAGTCATTTATTGTGAATAACATATTGTCTGATTGTATTGCATTGTCATTTACAGTTTTCATCTTGTCTGCTTCTTGTAAGAGATATACCCCAATGCAGTCAGCTGACTCTCTAAAGATACGTGTGATCTCCGTCTGCATGACAGTCTTTTCATCCTAAACCTTTTAAACTATTTTTACCCAATTTTACACATTGCCATCATGTCTGCCTGCTCTTTACTCCACAACAAAAGATGCATCTTTCACAGGCGGGCATGAAAATAGTGAGGACATTTCTTTATCTCTTATTAAACTGCAACACACGGCGCAAAACTTGTGACGGTTGCATTATGGTCTGTGCTTCAGTAAAGTACTGTCCTGCCTGCTTTCAGGACTGATGGCTGGTAAACATTGCCGACGCGCCCTCTAGCGGTCAAGTGGCTAAAGTACTCCCACGCGACACAGCACACAGTACAGAATGTCAGTAAAGGCCAGTAATGATGATTTATGATTCAGAAACTGAAGGGCCGTGTGAGGAAACACGTCGTCACACAGTATTCCTCAATTGTTTTAGTGACGTGAGCT
Organism: Mola mola; assembly: GCA_001698575.1. Taxonomy (NCBI): domain Eukaryota; kingdom Metazoa; phylum Chordata; class Actinopteri; order Tetraodontiformes; family Molidae; genus Mola; species Mola mola. Next base: position 7,831,375 of record KV751316.1, read on the forward strand.
TTAACCAAACACGTTGCACAGCCCCCCCCTCCTAACGCTAAAGGAGCGACTGCAATGTCATTGCAAAACACACAAATAGGGATATTATAAAATAGGAGCTGACACCATTGGCAAACAGGATGTTTTCTTCTTTACATGGTAGTGCAAATATTGGCACGAGTGGAGCAGAACGTCTAATAAAAGTTTTGAAGAGGACAAAACAAAATAAAGAAACATAAGATTTAGTTAAACTATATAAGTAAATATATAAGAAAGTAAGGCAGGAAACAAATAATATATAAATACAAAGAAGACAGAAAACAGAGGGAGTTCAATGTGAATTAAACGTTAGGCAGGATTAAGGAAGGACCGCTAAATTATTTGAATGTTTTTGGAATACAGTGCCTCTATTTGCATTTTATTGATATTATAGATTATTGTGAAATCAGTAAACGTGTGTTCTCTTCAAATCCACAGCACCCACACTATTGTTATTCTCAGTTTCCTTATATTTCCTTATTTCTCCTTTATCTGGGATTTTTCTTTCACATTGTAGGCGATTCCCTTCCCCCTGCCTCTGCTGTCAACTGCGAATCTCTTAGATGTCTTTGACAAGAGACATGAAAGACATGAAAGACAAGAGAGTGTTGTAGTAAAAATTAATAATAGCGTCACAATGTTATGTAACATTGTAGCTCATGAATTTTCTGGCTCTTAATTTCACATTTCTGCAGTTCAGCAAACGTTTTGGGTAGTTTAACTCAAGCATTTAGCTTTGGAAGTGCACGTCTTCTGCTCATTCTTACGGTCTTTGCCGCTGATGTGTCGGCCTGTTGCAGTTACACCATGAAACGCACGATGGCGCACTGCAGCAACGAGTCAACCAAGTGGCTCGACGTGAACGCCGCTTTTGTGCGGGAGGGGCGCAATGAACCGGTTGGGATCTTTACAGATTGCCCTCTTTTTTACACTTCTTGTGGGAGCCAGTTAACACATCTGTCTTCAAAGACTCATGTGGGCCAGTTCAACTTTATTAAACATTACATGGAAACGCGCCTCCTCACGCTCCGATAAGCGCTGCCTTAGTTGGTATCAGGGCTGAGTTTTATGTTAAGTTAGGAGGTAGCTACTGTCTGTTCCTCCCCCTCCTCCCCCTCCTCTCAGGAACTCCGCCGCGCTCAGCAGCTGAGTTTCCAGTCGAGCGCGCGCGCGGTGCAGCCAGTCACTCTTCCAACTTCGGGTTTTACGAACCGAGATAGATGAAACACGCGGACTTGCGTTTTCCGTCCACAGCAGGTTCGTTTTTCGACGACCCGGCGCAGGTACAATGACCGCATTCTGCGCCGGCGCCACTGATTAGAGGTAAGTGGGACCCGCAACACTTTAGCTTGTGGAATTAAGCTCCAGCAGCTGATTTGTTTTGCAGCTGGACCAGGAATGCATGTTTTGTGCCATGTTATGCATGTGCAGATCCACACTGACAGGAGAGCACATTTGGAACTTTCTCATAAGTGACAAGCGATAGAAACAAAATAACCAGTTTCTGAAAGTCCCTTGTTTTTGCAGAGAATTGTTCCCCCCTGGAATACGTTGATTGTTCAGAGCTTAACATATTTTGTCAGCTCCGTTCTTGTAATAAGGCCATTTCACCTCAGTGAGCATATACAACAGGGTCAACAGTCTCGACTGGCTTTGCTTTCTGTTTTGTCCAATTCAACATTGCCACTGTTCTTTAATTTAAACTTCGAGTATCTGTGCTGAGACCTTGTTAATGATTAAGCTTTGGGAATTTGGACGACACACTGAGCTCTCTGACACAAAGTCCTATTCTTCTCTTTTGTTTGCCCTTTAGAGGTGAGATCAGTTTTCCACAGGGTTGCAGCGTGACCTATAGCTTTGGCCACACAGGAGCATGGATATTGGCAATGATGTGGATCTGTCCAATGAAAACATCCAGCCGCTGTGGAAACGGCGCACAGACAATAGTACAAAATCCCAGGACTCAATCAAACCCAAACCGCGACCCCTCAGTTACCACATTAACAGGGTCACAACAACAGACTTTCCTGTGGACGACCATAATTCTTCCTTTACCTTAAGCCAGCCTGCTGAGAGATTGGTGGTCACACCCCAGCATTGGGCCAAGAACAAGGTGGTGTTGAAGCATGTTATGCACAAACCCACCAGGAAATGCAGAGTTGTTCGAAGCATCAGCATTGGGCAATTCTCCAACGGACTCTTCTCATTGTCCAAATTTAGGTCTGAGGACAGCAGATCCACTTCACTGGACAGTAGAGTGTGTAATGGAGACTATGACGGGGGGAAAACCCATAATGGAGAGACAGCAAGGCCTGAAAAAGGTCTTGAGGAACCTCAGAAAGGCATGTCAAGTTTGGACTCGCACAAAAACCATGTAGGATTTCGGATTGGTTCTCCATTGCCTGCAGCCATTACTCCTAACTCTTCATCTCACGTCCCATCTCACGACAACAGTTATAACAGCCATGACCTGTCCTACCTGTCATCTCCATCCAGCTCCTCTCCCTCAGCTCGGTGTACCCCCACCCCATCCCATAGCTCCACCTCCAGCATCCCCTCCCTGTCATCCCTTAACTCCTCAGACCCTCCAACCCCACGCTCCCCTTCACCAGTGGACAGAGGCCAGGCGCTCCACAGACAGTCACCTGCCGCCTCACGGGACTCCAGGCACGCCTCCTCTTCCTCCTCCTCCTCCTCCTCCTCCTCCTCTTCTTCCTCCTCTTCCAGCTCACCATCTCCATCACTTTCACCAACTATGTCTCCCTCCCCCTCCATTGTCCTCAGCACCAACAGCCCTGCTGCCCTGAAGATGGGCACCCAGCAGCTCATTCCGAAGGGTTTAGCGTCAGATGTTAGGCAGAGCAAGACTGCTTCCTCTGGACCGCAGAGCCAAGGTTTGTCAGGGTTGCTGGGGTTGGATCATTCAAAAAGGGCGATGAAAACACGTAGCATGGTGGAAACAGGAACCTACTTTTCTACAGGGAGGGCCCTCACTGAAGGGACAGATGGGGAAAGTGAGAGCCCAGGGACACTTAGAAGGGGCCTCAGGAGTACGTCCTATAGGAGGGCTGTTGTGAGTGGAGTAGACTTAGAGGTCCCATTAGTAGATTCAAAGCGGGTGTGCCAGCCTGTCAGTGACCCAGTGTTTCCAGTCAGTCCTGGTAGCGGAAGCCCCACAAGCCCAGGAACACCCAAAACTGCCAGCCCAGGAACACCCAAACCTACCAGCCCAGGGACATCCACACCTACAAGCCCAGGAACACCCAAACCTACCAGCCCAGGGACATCCACACCTACAAGCCCTGGGTTATTCCCACCTACCAGCTCAGGGGTATCCACCCCTGCCAGCCCTAGGATTTCAAAGTTTACTAGCCCTGCAAAAACCAAGGTGGGTAAAACTCTGAGCCCATCCCAGTAAAGATAATGTGTTAGCACATGGTGTTAGGATGTACTCAAGAAACAAACAATGGAAATAAATAAGGGAGAACTCTCCCACACATCAATATTTTCTTTTTATCTCTTGTCTTGAGAAAAAAGAAACTAACCAATTTTGATTGGTTTAATGGGACAAGACGATATGTGTGACAACCTTCTGCTTTCTTTTGATAGAAAACGCAATAACATATCTGTCCGACTCTTATCAGCACAGTTAGAGAAGCAGATGTCAAAAGAAATACATTTCAGTTTTCATTTGCAAAGCACCTGTAAATGCCTTGAGAACTTTGACATAGATTTTCTTTCAGTTTTTTTTTATCTGTATCAGATTATTGCTTGATGTTATATAACTATCAGATTGATTATAATTATTTGATTTCGCATAATGATCGCTTTGACTCTTCATTGTTTTGGGTTGGGGGTTCAACGTCAAAATTGTAAAATTACAACATAGACTGAATATTGTGGAGCAAACGTATCAGCAGCCGTTCTTACAAGGCCTTACAAGGAAACAATTAATGTGGTTGTTGGGAGACGCGATGTAATGCGACACCCTGTCCACACATACACACTTAAACACAGTGGCTCTGTAATTAGACGAGGGTCAATGAAGGAGGGCAGCAACAGGTCATGGACAGGTGACAGAGGTACATTGGTTAATTTACATATTGTCTTTGTACTCCCGCGGTTGTCATGTTATTACATTTATTTTGTGTTTCCCTTTCAGAGTCCAAATAAGAGGAAGGTTTTGACCTCTCAGCGGACATTTGACAGTGAGGGTGAGAAAAAGCCGTATGGTTTTTTTTTTGGTTTTTTTCACCAAATTTTTGCAACCATTTAATTCCATTGTGCATTCATTTTGCTTCTCTGCCTCTGACAAGCAAAGATCTTTTTCAACGTCAACCTGATGGCTATTTATGTTGCAGAGGAGGAGCTGTACCAGAACTACCAAGAGAAGGCCTTACATAATGACTCGGACGAGGATGCCGATTCTAGAGGACCTAAACCTGACAATAGAATTGTCGTCCAGTACAGACCAATACGCACCTCCTGGAGCCAGCTCAGTGTGGTCAGACAGTATTCTCACATCTTTCGCTACATTAGACAAACATACAGTATATGCTCTGTGTCTGTGAAGTCTTGGAATGCTAGGGCTCTGAAGAATGCCGTCATATTCGGTTTGGCCACAGTCCATACCCATCCTCCCCCTGTTCCTGTCTTCCTCTGCCCCTCACGCTGTTTATCAGGAAGTACAGGAGCACTTCTTTTAGGACTCGTGTGGGCAGGGACGCAGACAGTCAGCCAGACCTACAGGAAGTCTTGGAAGCACTGCTGGGCCTAACGCCAGTGTGCTGGCAAGCTCCTCATGCTCGTCAGACAGCAAATATGCCTAAAATGTTGCCTCTTAAAAGAAGTGCGGTGGCCCTCCATTACATAATGTATTTAGGGATTTGAAAGGAGGACAGTGGGATACAGAGGAAGCACTTGAGATAATTTAGTTTTCTAGCTCTCCATTCCCATCTGTTTGTTTACTTGTTACGGAGGGCACAAACACAGGCCAGAGTGTAGATAGAGACAATTAAGATGAGTCCTACAATTGCAGGGTAGTGCGGTCTGTGCACACACATGCTCAAAATACAGAAAATTCAGGAAAAGTCCGAGGTTATTTTCTATTTGCGCTGATTGTGACAATACCACACTGACCGGGACTCTCCCAAGGTACCACAGCTGCCTTACAGCTGTGGATCTGCTAGCGTGAATGTGTTTGGCCAGACTGTACATGATGTAACACTGCAGGATTCTTCCTCAGCTCTTGAGTTTTTGCAGTGGCATGACACTGGTGTGATAGGAAATTAGTTGGAAAATGGAAATTCCATAATTACCTCCTTGAAAAATGCGTGAAGTTTGCAGAACATTTGTTGGGCTTCAGAACAAAGCGCCATTGCAGATTTCTCCTAAACAAATTAAATAGGAGGGGCTCATCAAACATTACCCAAAATCTTCCCAGTGGGGCTGGTGGATATTGGGAGTTATATAGTCTTAGACTACAGTGGATTGGTTTCACGAAGCCATTTTATGTTTTTAGTTTGTTTGGGAGAATGCTGTTGTGCTATGACGAAACCTCATTTTGGGTGAACGACTGCTTTAAGCCAGCAACCAGATAAACAAGTTGTCCTGATGGGAGTCTTACTTCTTATCTGCTCTCACTCAGCCCCTCCCTCCTCTTAGTCCCAGCAGCACCTCTCGTCATTTATGATTTGACAAAATGTCACACCCCAGTGTTTTCCTGGAATCTCTGCTTGTTGTTTTAGAGCCGCTCTTTCCTCCCATGGTGCTCAAAGTGCCAGTGTCTTCAGCTCTTTTGTGCTCCAAACAACTAAAAACACTGATTCAAGCCTCACAAAAAGACTTTACGAGTGAATAATGATACTTAATTGGTTGTGAGTTGGTTGCACCCAGTGAAACTGGGAAATAAGGTAAAGTTCAGTTGGTGTATGGTTGCTAGCACTCTGGGGCCTTACATGGATAGCTGGATTTGCTGATATAGACCGCTGGCAGAAGGGAAAGTGAGAGCAGGTGGAATAATAAAGCAAATATATGTGTGAAAGGAGCAGGAAAGATGTTTGGCGCGCTGGAGGTTTGTTTGCTTTCAGTGTTTGCCGTGGGTTGTCGGACAGGTACGAGAAACAATGAAGCCTCCTCTAGGGGTTGTGTCACTTCCGTGTTCCTTCACAAGAAAAAGCATAACAGTCTTATGACAGTAACCAACGATGGTCCGCCAGGTTTTCTGCCTCCTCATGTTATCGGGTTTAGGACAATGTGAATGTCCAAAGGGCATATTTTTTATGACATATTTTTTTTCTTGAACTTGAGATGGAGGCATGTTTTTTTAACTCAAAGTTACCTTCATTTTAACACCTCAGGCTCATTAATCAAATAGCACTACTGAATTAGTACTAAAACGGGTTCCCCTCCAGGTCTATGTTATTTTAAATATTTCTGGGCCAAGTCTGAAAGCCCCACATTAACATGCACTCATGCTTTCATTTTGACTGCACTTTGGCCAAGAGACACTTGAGCATATTGAGAGTTTTATGGATAAAATCGCCAATATCTACTCTCTCCCTGAGCCACTTCATTCATAGGAGATCCTTCTTTACCCATTTTTTGCAACAACTTCATTGCCTCTCAACTCACTGTGGTGTGCAAAGTGCTCCTTTTTTTGTCCGGGAGGACATTAGTAGTGCACAGACATACACATAAAAGCAAAAGACACATGGAAATAAGATCAATACAGGCACACAAGTGTGACTTGTATGTGCAACTCTTTTCATGTCATTTAAATAATTCTTTATGATTATTTGATTAAGATTTGTGTTTATCTCTTTAGGTGAAGAAAAGTGGCCTGTCTGACCAGCTGACGCAGGAGGAACGCAAAAAACAAGAGGTGGGAATCTTATTTTACACCTTTTCAGGGTGGTTCTTGCGCAGCTCTGGCACATTCATGACAGAGCCCATCTAAACAGCAACGAGTGAGTCTGCAGACTGAAGCGCGCAGAAGTCACAAATGTCTGTAATAAACAAACCAGGTAGTCCTCTCTTTTCTCACTCGCTTCGTCCTGCGCTGTCTCTCCCCCCGTTAGGCCATTTTTGAGGTGATTTCATCAGAGCACTCTTACCAGCACAGCCTGGAGGTCTTGATCCGCATGTTCAAGAACTCCCCGGAGCTCAGCGAGGCCATGACCAAGACCGAGCACCACCACCTCTTCTCAAACATCGTCGACGTCTGCGAGGCCAGCAAAAAGTAAGTGTGCGGCTGTGTTGTGAATCAAAAATATCATCAGATGCATATATTGTTGTTCCTTTTTGTTTGTGTCTCTTGTTCGTTATTTTTACACGGTGGTTTGTATTTTTAGCCTGCTCTTTTGTGCTCCCTAGACCCACGTTTGCGGATTCTATTTTGGGCCAATGAGCTAGATTGCCTAATTTTCTTAC
>KV751316.1:7842639-7864630 GCA_001698575.1 Mola mola
TGCCTATTTTCAAAAATGAAGGTTGATAGCACGCTCATTTGTGTCCTTTATATGTGAAGATACAGCCAGTCAACAAAGCTCACTGACATCCTGGTGTCCTGTGGTGTCAGTGGTGACATTTTCCACACTGACTTTTGGGTAGCGATGCGTTTTAGCAGAGATCGGCTCTCCAAAACAGAGGAGGAGAGCAACCATAACCACCCGGCGGAGTAGTCTCCAGCCATATGGGGAGGCATGTCAGGGACTATGGAGTCATGTGTTCATTGACTGTGTTCCTTTACTTACTTTCGCTGTCAAAAGAAGGAGACAGTAGTTCCACACTGCAGGTTTAAAGGTGCAGTGTCAAATGCTCTGAATGATGGAGGGCAGCATTTTACCCTTTCCAAATGACACTGTTCTAGGTTATGTGCCAATGGCTATAACATCATATATAGTGGTATCATTCTTGTCATGTGATTCTGTTCAGTCAAACAACAAAAAAATTAGCAAAACGTTAAAACTGTTGAATATGTATTTATGCAGTTATGCACTGATATGTGCTAACATGCACACACAACATCAGAACAGGGTACACTGCAGCATACACATGCTAGGTAAGTCTCTGCAGTCACTAGTGTGTCTGAAGGGAAATCGCTGTAGGCACATTTGGGATCCACAGATTTTAGTAAATGTACTGTCATCTGCATATAACAACGTTTGCATGCAGAGCAGACACACACATTATGATGCAGAATGTCCTGTCAGCACCGACAGTACAGACATTTTGAAACACTTCATCATGTTTTCATTCTTTCACCCTAGCCCTTCCCTCTGGTCTCGTCCTCACGGTGGATGGTCAAGCGAGGTGAGCTGACTGCGTTTGTAGAAGACACTGGCATCTTCCTCAAGCGGACGTCCCGGCAGCAGGTCTACTTCTTCCTCTTCAACGACGTCTTGATCGTCACCAGGAAGAAGAGGTGAGTCTGAGTCATCTGTGTGGCCTCAGAGTGGTGGCTTTGCTTGCAGCTCACCTGTTGTGACATGTCAGTGGTGAAAGTGGAACAGTTGACAATGCCGGGAGACGAGGCTGATCAGACCTAGATCAACTAGAATTGTAGACCCACTACACACTCAGCCCTCCTGCGTCATGAGCGTGTTACTGTGAGCAGGTGTAACTACCTGAACCTGCTTCATGATTCTGAGCCTGCTTCAACAGGCCATCTGGAACGAGAAGAACTGCTCGCTGCCGGCCCTCTTAATGTTCCCCTTTCCTCTGTTTTCGGGCAAAAGCCATGAAATAATCCACAAAGAAGTCTCCCTTGAAATAATACGTTTTTCATTTGCATGTGTGTAGTGTGGCTGCACGCACCAACATCTCTTCCTGCCAAAAATAAAAATCCCTTCCTGTCCATCTCCCCCTCTGTCTGGAACTGATTTCTTACTACATAAGAATTCCTATGGATTGCTTAAACAAAGGACAAGAAACATACCAAATTAAATTTTTATGGGAATTTGACTGGACGGCAGACTCCAGCAGCATACGGTGTCAAGCCCCTGTTTGGATTTGAGATTTGAGAAAGCGAGTGCGTATTTGTGCATGTGTGCACGTTTGAACGGCAGAAGCTGTTATAATATTGGTCTTTACTGTTACTCGGCTGCATTCCATCTGCAGCAATCAAAACAAGACATACAGCTATAATGTCTCTTTCTCTTGAAGTGTGTGTGTGTGTGTGTGTGTGTGTGTGTGTTGGGGGGTAGCTTACAAGCAGTAAGCAGCACTTTGTTTTAATTCTTTTGGTTTCGCCTTGTCACATTTCTCGTAAGCTTATGTTTCTTGGAATACCAGGAACACCAGATTGAGGGATGAAAGGTCAGAGCTGCAGCACTTACATAGTAAAGTGAAAACATACCTGAGACCCGAGAGTGTGTGCTACTTTATTGCCCCATATTTAATGATGATTGGGAAATCTCTAGGGTTCTCATGCTGTCTGTGGCGGAGGTTTGGTTAATATTTCAAATCTAAATTATTTCAAATTTTAATTAGGGCTGTGTTGTTTTGGAGGTCCTTTTCCAAGCACAAATACCAAAGATCATCTGTTTCCTGTTTTTCTAGTGCGAGGGCTGGCTTCTGTATCTTTTGATTGGTCTCAGAAACACATACAAAGACAACAACTGCCACTGGGAAATGTGTTTCTAATTAATAATTCATAATTTAAGAATCATTAAATGCCCTCATTGTCTGCTGTTAAAGAGTGTCAATAGAGACTCTCCCAGGTTAGGAAGTGGATCCAGAATTTGGTCTTTGGAACTTGGGCCCTTGTCACGCGGCGGGAAAAAGGTTGATGTGCAGCACTCTGGCCCGCAGGAACACTTACATAACGCTGAGTCCACACCAGCTGGCTTCCCTCTCATCTTCAGTTCCCCTCCTTTTTTTCCCTTTTTTTTTTTTTTCCTGTGTGATTCGGGCCATCATTTGAAGATTACTGTTAAAGATCTACACCCCTCTCGCTCATGTATGTTTTTTTTTTTTTTTTTTTTTTTTTTTTTTGCTTTTTGGTGTACTCATGGCCTTGATGGCCCTGTGGGTGTTCTTTGCCTTTCCTGTCTTTTGAGCTTGCGTATAAGTCTGTAATCCAAACCCTCTCTATTCTTTTCTCTTAATTTCCCCTCCCTGTTTGTTTGACTGTACTCTCAACACTGTGCACCAAACTCTTGCTGTCTGCGCGTCCGTCGTCATGCTCGACTTGGAGTCTTATCTCGGTATCTCTCGGAGGAATTGCGGTCAGTGTGCTTTGTTTGTTGAAGAAAGCGTTGCACAATAACATGATGGCAGTTGGTGCAGTTGTGATGACGTGCGGTTAGATGCCTGTGCCGTCTCTTCAGGCAGAGCGCTCCTCATTCCAGCGGGGCTGTGTGTTTGCAGCTCGTGAGGCCCTGACGTCTGGCTTCCACAGATCCACATGAGATGCCTCAACTGTTACTCTCCTTCATTCCCCTACACACACACACATGAGAAAACTCAACGCCGCAAACATTCAGGTTCCTCACCCATCCCGCGTCGGGTCAATGGTATTCCAGGCATTATGCCTGTAGGGCCATCAGCTGACACGAAAACAAAGCTTCCTTACCTCTGATCCATGTTTGGAATGTTGTCTTTTATGGTCTTTAGGGAAATCATTAGAAAATTAAAAAAAATAGAAATTTTGCATTGCACAGTTAAAAGGCTGCGCTGTATTAACACAGTCCATTAATTTGTCCATTCATCTCCCCATATTCAATAAAAACCACAGAATGTGGTTTTACCAGGGGACCCAGAGCCCAGTCTGTTTGAAAGGTAAGGCTATTTAGTTCCTGCCTCTGCAGTTTCCTAGTTTCACAGACAAATGTGAGACTGGCTTTAACTACAAACTAACCGATGTGCAATGTTTGACACCAATACCACTATTAGGGAGTGAAAAACATCAGATATTTATATTAGGGATTGACATTTTCAATAATTTCAATATTCAAGTACTCGCATTGCCTTATGAATGAGCACTCAGGAATAAAAAAAAACAATAACACGACGTGCAGAAGCACCAGATTTAGCCTACTGTTCACTAAATAGTCACTGTTGGCGAACATTACACACTGACGTTTCTGTAAATAAAAAGCCAACGATGGAAACCAGGTGCAGTTTCAAACGTACACAGACACAAACCTTCGCCAACACGGCCCACTCCTCAGCGGCTGCTTTATATGGTTGTAATGTCTGTAGGAGCAGCCGCCTCGTCGATACGTTGCCAGTCAGCCTGCTGTCCTCGTACATCTTTCTACTCCTCTGGCTTGAACTCCGGCCAGCTTTCAGCTTGCAGAAACCTTCTCCTTCCACAAGACTTAGCAGTAATGGGAACAGATCTTCAGTCACCATTTTCATTATTAGCACTAGCAGGCTAATCTTCACTGCTCTGTTATCATCACAGCAGCATGTGCTAACAGAGCCAGCAGAAGATGTGATGAGAAACTGTCTGCTGTCTGTCTCTGCTGGTTACTTCTTGTGCTTTAAATGCACGTGGTTAAACATCCAACTAGCATTTCTATATTTTTAAGGCCACATATTTAGTTTTCGTCAAAGTTTAAGGCTTTAAATTCCCTCTCCATTCTTCCCCACCTGTGCTTTAGTTTGACGATACGATCACAATATATATGGCAATACATATAGTATGTTTTCTGTAAATTTCATGAAATAGTGTTTACAAAAATATAGCCACATACCTCACCACAACTTATTATTTTGGAAATGCTGTGGATTAAAGAATATTTTCATCTTAGAAACAATTTATTTGGGTGTTGTAGTAGCATTGTTGATTGATTCAGATCCAAATCTCGATATTTTTATGCAAAAAATTTGAACTCTACAAATTGTTGTAAATGTGCACAGTGACTGCTCTCGACAGAAAGAAAACTTTGACAGAATTGCTGACTGCCCATCCCCAAAGTATGACCAAAAGATGGAAGTCCCCCTTTAGTTACAAGTTGTCTTCATCTCGTCTCTGTGATGCATATTACGTGGATGGTAGAGCAAGAGTGAGTGAGCAAGCATCAACACTGTTGAGCAAAGTAGCAGTTAGCAGCTAGTTGGCTCTCTAGCAGTGTTTTAATGTCTAGTAACAAGCTAAGTTGTCAGTAAATGATGGCTCCATTTTCTCCAGACCAAGTTGGTGTCTGCTGTGTGCTGTTTCACTACTGCTGCTGAAAGTGAAGGAGTTATTCCTGTAGCACGTCAGCCCTGTTCCCATAGAGATACATAACACTGACATTCAGTCTGCACTCATCGCTCAAAGTCTAACTGATAGAGTAGACGGGGAGAATGTCATAATTCTGAATGTCCGTTAGTCCACGGCCAACATTTTAGTCTTGTCTATTAACAAAAACTTAATGTACGTTCTAGTTTTTGTTAATCGTAGCTCGTCAGCGTCCTCGTCATGTAAAAAAGGTTCATCCATGAAATTAACACTGCTAGGATTGTTGCGGGGGATTCTTGCTCCTCTGTGTCTGCTTGTTGATACTCCAGACTGCGCGTAGTGTACGTAAAGTGGGAGGTGAATGAATTTAAAAGCTGCCGTGAGTCAGGTTGCACCTGCTGCTTTGTTAGAATGGAGATATAAATGATAGAGGAAGATATCTACTGATAGACATTTTCTCTTGTCCCACAGTTTTTATCGTCAAATCGCCCAGACCTACAAGTGAGTGAAAAATTGAAAGTATTTAGCATATATAGAAATATGTTTCGGCCTGATGTTGGCCTGGTGGCCCACAATGCCTGTACAGCAGTAGGGGAAACCCTGCTATATATCGGCCGATATACGCAAACGTTTTGCAATGAGCCCTCTAATGAGGTTATCAAACATTTGGAACAAAGATATGCAATGGACTCACAATATTTTACAGATTAACAATGAACTTTGATTGTCTTAAATGAAAGCAGTGCACTGAAACAGTAAGTCTCTGTGGGAATATAATAATCATAAGCCAGCCCAAACATATTTTTCTGCGTCCTGTTCTTTAAAACCCAATTTATTTTGCTACTGGCCAATATTGATAACAAATACGCAGACACCTATTTATCTGTAAGAGGCCAATATTGACCAAGAATATCAGCCAGCCGATAAACCGGTCAGGCTCTAACTCTCTCCCCTTACCTCCTCATGAAAGTAAAGTCTACGTCTTTTTTTTTTTTACTAAGCATCAGGTCATTCTGGTGAGCCTTTACAGCAATTTTTTTTTTTTTTTACTCTTCTAAGAGGTCTAATTGGTAGTCGGCCTCATGCTTTAGCTTAATTGATTGGAGGACAATGAGGGTTGATGGGTAACAGTTGAACCTTGTTGAGAGCCTCCCAACCGTGACCATGGACTCTCCAAACAGTCATGACCCCAGTGTGTGTGTGTGTCGTTACTGTTTGTTTAATCGCTACCTTTATCCCTGCTTCTCTTCTCCTCTGTGTGTGTTTGGCATGACATATGAGCACTAATGGACCTGCTGGCTCACAAAAAGCCGGTTCCTGTCCAGTAGCTTCTCAGCTTGGCGGCTTCTTCAGAGCACAGTGAAAACACACACTGCCCCTCCTCCACACACACACACACACACACACAGTTTTTCTCCAAGTTCAGGGCTGCGTTACAGATACATGGCTTCAAAATGGGCTCCAGATGTTTCTAACTGACTCTGTGCACTGTGAGACACGGGGTCGTGCTCAGGTAGCCGGGGCTCATGGGGAATGTGGGCATGTGCTAAAGCAGTCAGGGGCAGCTGATTTACCATAATGATATGAAGACAATGAGTGACTTGACTTTTGGCTGGCATAGAATCTGATACATGCTGTAATGTGACATTGGATTTATTTATTCAGCTGGGTTCGAGCCCCTCTCTGGGTTGATTATCTCGTCTACCATAAAAAATGTGCTCTAGGATGTTTCACTTCATTTTTACAGCTCTTCTAAATTATATCAAGACAGTTCTTTTTAAAAACTGCATGGTTTTTATGTGTACAAACATTTGAACAATTTAATTTAGTATAATACTGTAACAGCACGCAGCTGGTGACTGTAGAGGAATGCAGACTGTAGAATTTGGGGCCTTACGGCACAGCAAACCTGTTGTGGATTGGATGCTTTTGGACCACAGGAACCATTTGGGAAAAAAGAACATACATCCATTTTCTGCCGCTTATCCTGTTAGGGGTCGCGAGGGGGGCTGGAGCCTATCTCAGCATCTTCAGGCGATGGCGGGGGGTCACCCTGGACAAGTCGTCAGTTCATCGCAGGGCTGACCTATAGAGACAAACAACCATCCACACTCACATTCACACCTACAGGCGTTTTAGAGTGACCAATTAACCTAACCCCCAGTTTGCATGTTTTTGGACTGTGGGAGGAAGCCGGAGTACCCGGAGAGAACCCACGCAGGCACAGTTAGAACATGCAAACTCCACACAGAAACGCCCTGACCCTTTTCAAAAAGTCTTTTAAAGATATTAACGTTTGTGGGGGGGGGGGAAAGCAGCTCTATATTTTGTATTTGACAAAGAACCTGTCAAAAGTCCTATCTAAATATCCAGTGACAGTCCTGTCTTTAAATACCTTTTTATGTTTTTTGGTGAAACGTATAAGAGTTCACTTCACAGTATAAATAGTTGCATTGTGTGCGAGTGTGTTCAAGGTGACTTTCAGCCGCTACATTGGTGCCCGGTGTTAATGATGCCGCTTGAAGGCCGGAATGCCACTGAACTTCTCAAACGTGAGCTCTCATGAAAGCTTCCCATCTCTTCTAGTGAGGAGAGCTACACCGTGATCGACTACGCCCTCCGGGACCAGATCTGGGTGGGCAGCTGCCAGCCGGAGGACCTCAACCTGTCACCCATCAGGACCACCGCCAGCATGCTCAGTTCACGGCAAGCTGGCGCCAGCCATCTTTTCCACCTGCGTTTCCGTAGCAACCATTCTGGCGAAAAGGTGCCTATGATCTTGGGCACGGAGTTGCTGTGAGTGCATTTAATTTTTTTTCAATTTCTCTCTTAGGCCTGAGGTTGTTTTTGTTTCACTTTTTTTAATGTTACGGATTAGTGGGTTGTCACTTGTAAAGCTCCTGGTTTTCCATTGGTAACATTAAAAGTGTGCCTTTGTGTATACACATCAGTAAGCCGGGGTAATGATGACCTTTGGTGTACAGTCAAGTGAGTGAGTTTCACTTTGATTTAAAAGCTTAATGCTCATCTCTGTAAAGATAGTTCACCTTCTCTTCTTCTCCTGTGCTCTTATTTGCTTTTTAACTTGAGGTAAAAACATCTTGTTACCCCTGAGTTGCCCCATCTGCTGTACCAGATAATTGTTTTGTTGACTGAGTTTCTCCGATGCCACCATCCTCTTCCTTGGAAAACAACTCCCTTTGTCGCCGGGTGTCGCTGACATCTGTTGCATATGCAGCCTGAGTGATTACTCCCACATCTGACCCAGAAATAGGGGAATAGACGTTTCTTAAAATTTGTGCCTGTAGCTGTGAAAACACCCTCCGTTCTTCCCTCGACTCCATCCTTCTTCGTACAGTAGACAGAGTACAGCGAAGCTGTTTAGATAGGTTATATAACCCTTACAAACAAAGGGGAGCTGTCATATGTTGGGCTTCATACAGGCTTTGTTTGTTCTAGTGTGCGTTTGGAGTTGCAGTCCAAGTGTACACGCTGAGTTTTTCCTGTAATTATCTGTGGTTAAAGTCTTTGTTCAGCCCTGCTTTCATGTGCGCAGGGCCCGTTCCTCCTCATTCCTACGGCTTTACCAAACCTTTCTCAATATAGAAGGTGTGCTTCTCAAATCTGTACAAAACATGACCTTTTTTTGGATCCAAGCTCTTGTTAACCTTTCTCTAGAGATAAGATTGCTTTTTGCGTCCTCCGTTTGTGCGTTTGGGTTGTAAAGTTAAAATCTAGAGTGTTTTAAACTCTATTTATACTCCAGTTTCGAACTCTAAATCTAAGGATCCACCATACACCCATGAGGTCAGCAAATGATGAATAACTTACGGTGTAGCTCAGCACAATGTCGTAAATGTGTGATAAACATTGTGTTCAATTAAAAGTTTGAATGGAGGTATATTTGATAACCATTTCCATGTTGCCGTATGTCTATAAATTGCAGCTGCAGCTGCTTTTAGGGTAACGCTTATTGCAAAGTTCGATCACTCAAGAATGGATCGAAAAAAAGGTTAATAATAACCCAAAATTCCACATTAAGACACCTTGACCTTGAGGAACAATCTAAAAAAAAATTGTTATTTGTAAAGATTAGACTCTTGTGTGCTCAAAGAAACCTATTTATTAGCCTGCACACAGATGTAGCCATGCAGTGCCAAGACTGAGTCAAGCATTACAGGTTATGTGCAGGGTTGGAGCCCATGGATGCCCCATTTTAACATTCAGTTACATTGAGGCAGAAGGTCAAAGGACACCTTTAAAAATGCCATGTCAGCTCCCCTCACCTTAAGTCAGCTTAACTTTGGAGAATTATTAACCCTCTTGCTGAAAAGTCAGTATGACAGTCGGCACCAAAAATACTACTTCCTTTAACTCTACCTCTACACTGCCCGATGTCATCAGCAATATGCCTGTCAATTTTGCAAGAGACAGGGACACCGTGATCGAGAAGAAATTTCCCTTTTTTCCTTGATAAGATGAAACCGCTTGCTTTAGCCTTTCAGGTAATGATAATGACGTATATTAACCTTACCTCAAGGTACTAGTTCAGAGACAAAGTTCATTTCAGGATAGAAGGTGACAGCTGAGCAGTAAACTGCCATTGACAGTATTCATTTTAATGAAAAGAGACACTTTAATATGCATGATTTTATGGTGAAACCTCTAACAAATCCTATCGTATTTGATGCCTTGTAAATGTGTATCGTGATACTCTGATACCATTAAATATCATGTAGTTCAATATAGAAACGATGATTTATTTTGTGAGAGCTGCAGGGAAGTGACATGAAACCTTCCTAAGTTGATGGTGACAGTCA
Organism: Mola mola; assembly: GCA_001698575.1. NCBI lineage: Eukaryota > Metazoa > Chordata > Actinopteri > Tetraodontiformes > Molidae > Mola > Mola mola. Next base: position 7,852,163 of record KV751316.1, read on the forward strand.
TATCTCTCTGCGATGGAAAAACATCAGTGCCATTCGATTTACTACTGTTCAAAGATTTAATAATTTTGTTATATTAATGTACCATGATACATATCATTTCCTGTGTATGTATGTAAGATTTTCATCAAATCGTGAATATAGTGTATCGCTACACCCCTGATAGAAATGTGTGTGCAGCTTTCATACTTTTCTACTTCAAACTTGCATCCAGGTCCAACGGTGTTTTGACAACGTCTCCTCACAGAGGCCTGGGTGTGTATGGATAAAGCCCAGTGCAAAATTCTGTCTGTTTTCCGTTGCGACCTAAAATTCAAACTAGTTTTAGTGCTGAGTAGCAGTGTAGACCCCCAGTATTAGTGCCAGTGCTGCTACATAGTGAAACACAGACAAAGTGACTTTATTAAGACTGTGGCCCGGCTCGAATATTCAACTTGCTGACCTTCGCATGTCCATTCATATATGTTGGGGTCTCCTGGTCTACCTGCCTTCTCATCTAGCCTGTGTGTTGTTTTGGAAAGCCCCTTGGCTCCCTCCTCTGATAGTGTGGGTTTTGGGGCCCTTGGATTACTTGTGATGTGTGTGTGAAGGGTGCAGGGCTCCACTCGATGATTGCGAGGCATTATTTAAGCTGTTGCCTAGCAGCAGCACATTGTTGAGCGGGCTGTTTCCCACGGCTCTCTCTCCCCTGCTCACCCCCCTGCGGCCTGTTTTTTCACTCTCCCGGACTCTTCTTCACCGCCCCGTGTCTCATCTTTTAGACAGCAGCCAGTGTCTCCCCTGTGTTGGCGATGACCAGAGCATAACTACTTCTTCCTGCAGCCATTCATCCCAAATTAGTGATCCGACCCGACATGACACTTGGAAGTGTTGCTACATTAGTCAGCCTATTTTGGTCTTTAAGCAGATTAGGGCGAATATGAGCGTGAGTCTAGAGGTTGATTTTCTCAAAAAATACTATAAGGGTGGAGAGTAGAGCTGCAACTAAAGATCATTTTCATTGTTTGTTAAACTACCTATAGATTCAACAAAAATTACATCAATATAATGTCGAAATTAAAAAAAAAAGGGCCTAGACTTAATCAATTTGACAAATTTGACATGATTAAAACTGTAAAAACCCGCAAAATCCTCATTTTGCAAAAGTTGCAACAGTGTTTTTACTCAATTAATGATTAACTGATTATTGAAACTGTGTCAGTTCTGCTGAGTAGTTTCATCTGAGAGTGAAGAGCTTAAGTAATAAATAAATAAAAGTGTGCATTCCCAGTGCTGTTTTGGGATTATCTATATTATTCCGAAAAAACAAACTGGAATTGTATGAATTTACTCAGTTTAGTTATGCTTTACAGTCATTATACTTGGAACAAACAAAACTTTTAAAACTAATAAAAAGCTTTGCAGTAAAAGCTATGTACAAAACTACTGAAGAAGGAATTTCATGAAATAATGTTCAGATCTGCAGAGAATAACTGATAAGACGATTTAAAGAAAAGAAAGAAACAACCATTTTATCAATTACATAATCGTTTCAGACCTGTTTCAAGCAAAATGATCAAACATTTGCTGGTTCCAACTTCTCAAATGTCAGGATTTTCCTTTTTTCTTTGTAATTTCTGACAGTAAATGAAGAATCTTTTGGTTTTTAAGTGTTTGTTGGAGTAAAGAAGCAATTTGTCACTTCTGGGTCTGAACAAATGTGATGAGCATGTTTTACTATTTTGACACTTTATAGAGTAACTGATTAATCAAATAATCGTGTCAAATGAATCAATGACGATAATAATCATTAGTCGCAGCCTATACTGTAGCAGAAAATGTTTTGTAAGGGACGGAAGCTGCTGATTGGATATGACAGGACAGTTCCTGCTGTCTTGTAGGTCTACAGATATAAATAAAACATCGTTTTGCTTTTGGGAAAAAAGAGAATTAACCTATTGAAAAGCAAGTGAGTGCTCATCATACACTTTTCCTATATGGCTCCCCTCAACCACTGAATTTAAGCGCAGCCCAGGTCGAGCTACAATGTGAAATTCCACACATTCTGATCGAAGGCGGGTCTGTGGTTTTCTCTGGAAGTGCAACTGTAGAAATGTCCTTTTTTCTCTCATGTGGCTCGGTGTGGGCTCTGCTGCCTTCAGCTCCGCTTCCTCTGTGTGTCGCACCTGTGTGTGTGTGTGTGTGTGTGTGTGCGTGGCTCGGTGTGGGCTCTGCTCTTCAGCTCTCCGCTTCCTCTGTGTGTCGCACGTGTGTGTGTGTGTGTGTGTGTGTGCGTGCCTCACTGTGTGAGGTCTTAAAACCAGAGAGGTAATTTGCTGGGGATGGGATGAAGACACCTCTCTGCTGTGTGACTGTCTTCTTTCTCCCCCATCTCTGTCGTCTCCTTTTCCTCTGTATGCTTTTTGTGTGCGTGTGCACATGCCAGCGAGTCTTCCACATGATCCTGATGTCGTGTCCTGTCCGGAGTCGCTGAATAGTGCTTCTCTTTAAGTGGGAACAGAACGGCTACACAAGTCTGCAGCAAAACAGTTCTGTTGCTCGGAGCGGCAGCTATAACACAAAGCAGCAGTGGTTGCGTAACTGGATGAGAGAGACTGTGATTCTGCTGCACACTTTGGCATTATTATTGTTATTGCGTTGGGTGTTTTGTTGTCTTCACTGTCTGCCTGCTGATCGGACTCCCAGTTTCCCAGCTGCACAGATGTCATGTTTTCATCAGACAAGTAGGAATTGTACTGTTCTGTGGCAAAGTAAAAACAAAAGAGGGTCTTGCTCGAGGATAAACAAGCTGATAGGAGTGAGCAGAAAGTGGAAAAGAGTTGGTCTGCTGATGATTTTCTCTTGGCAGGGGAAGAAGGAAGGTCAAAAATAGGCTTTCATCGCTCTTTATCTGCTTGTGTCAGAGAGGTATTACAGCGCAGCCTCATTTCGGAGGTGAAAGGAGAAGCTCTGACAGTGGATTTATGATTCTTGGCATTGCCAAGCACCTCCTGTGAACACACCCATACACACAGTGATACTTCTCTCTTTACCTGGAGCTCCCTGGGGAATGTGTGTCACATTCCGCAGATAACCATTACACCTTCCACACACACACGTGTTTGCACCTGTGTTTGATATGTGAAATACTTGTGCAATCATTTAATTCCTTCGATAGTATTTCACTATTTTCCAGTAGTACGGCATATTTCAGCTGTTTAAGGACAAGAAAGTGAGCCGGTGGCGTCAGCATCTGTGTCCAGCTGTTGACAAGCAGCTGCCTTTCCCACACAACAGCTCAGCTCTAAGAACGATGTTTGACAGATGGATGTGCTGTCACCAGTCTTTTGGGTAAAACTGGTGTTTCAGTAATGAAATTGCATCCTTCGCCTAAAGAAACACAGATATGGAAATCCTGTCTAATACCAATGTTTAAAATAACAATTTGGCCGATAAAAAAACTAATATTTTGAAATTTTGTTTTTTTCATTAGTTTACTTGTTGTGCTAAGGAAATAAAGAAATCCTCTATGAAAAATGATGGAGCTGAACTTCTACAGTGTAACCCTGCCCCTGCCAGTCGTCAGGAGTGATTCCTCAGGTTTTCTTCGTAGATGACCTGGGCTGTCAGAATTGTTTTTGTGGGGACTGTCCTTGATGGATTGGAGAACGAAAGCAGAAATCCTCCTTGTTGCTGCTTATTTTTGACATGATGTGTTGTAGCACATAAAAACACCACATAAATATATATATATATATGTTAACAAGGTCAAAAATCTGCTTTTTTCGTCAGAGGTGACTTTACAGCTGTAGTCAGGTGTAGGTCAGCGGATATAGCCAGTGCAAAATTAACAAAACACACATGAATGCCACCTTATTGACTGATACAATTATTGGGCAGATAAACTGGTGCATCCCTTGTTGCATGCTGTGTATACTTGTGCGACACTGCAAGCTTCATTTGTACGTCATCATAAAGATTATTTTCTCTTCCCTGAGCTACCACTACAATGTCCAGACTGATATGTCTTATTTTTAAGTTTTACACCGACATTCATGCTTGTAAGAGGACAACTCCTCATTCATCCCTGGCTTTTTCCTCTGGTGCTAAAAAGGTTAGTGTGTTGTGGTTTTGAGTAAAATGTCTCGACAGCTGTTGGAGGAATTGTGTGGAATTCAGTACGAAATTCGTGTCTCTGTCATTTTCTGTTTTTCCAAGAGCTTTATTTTACAACCCGAATACTTGCTGAATGTATGACTCAGCTGTGTTGTGTGTTTAATACTAGCACGTTAGCTTCGTCAGTGTTGGCGTACGGTCCAGCTTGGTTGTATAACCACACAGTGCAGCGGCTCAGTTTTTAAAGGTGGAAGGAAGGATCAAAAGACGAGATGAATGTTGAGTTAACCTCCGGAGGTAGAGCAGGAAATCTTGAAACAAAGACCAAGTGAGGGATTACGTCCAACTTGAATAAGGTCAGGAAATGTTAAATGTTGTAAGAGTCCTGACAGGTGTCAGGTCGAGACTCTAAAATTCTTTATTCAGCTCCAAAGGTAGCACGTTATCAGACATAATAAAGTGTTGTGTGGGCGCACATTGTGCTAACGTAGGCATTTAATCAAAATAATAAAGGTTTATGGTGATTTACTACAGTCCAATTACTTGTTCTGGGCTGACGCCACCTTGTATTCTATGGCTAATGTGACCTGAAAAAGGACAAAACAGTGAGTGTACAAAGAGGACTTACTCATGGGACTGTTTGAGGCCTGCGATTGTCATATTGCACCCGTCTGCATGATGTAGGCTGAGTCACCGAGGGCCCCAAACCCCCCCCCTCTTTCCTGAACGCCTTTATCTCACCCTCTCTGAATCCTCACCTCTCTTCAGTAGTGAATGAAAACAGGTGAATTACAAGATAGAGTTTCTTGAAATCCGACCTGTGACTTGACCCACTGTTTTTTGGGTTGTTTTTTTTTCCCACGAAACACACATGAAAGAAAGCAAAAGCAGGTCTGTTCCTTCCTGAGTATCAGCCTTTGTGTTTGTTCTCTCACTGAAGAGGGACAGAGAGATGAGAGGGGAGGAAAAACTTGTCAGAAAACCTGTTAGCTTGTGTGCGTGCAAGCTCGCATTTTGTTGCTTGATTCAAATTGATTGTGACGGTCTTTTTGCAGATGGTTGTGGTTTTCAGCTGTGACAGAACATGCGCCACATTGGAATTACAATGACACTCAGCACCATTTTGGATTCTGACAGCACCTTGAAGAGTTAATAAACATTATTGTTCGGAACTCGGGTTTGGTAACTTTGTTTGTGTGTCTTTAGGAATGAACGTGCCCGATGGATCAGCGCTCTGGGTCAGAACGTCAACATCAACAAGTGTCAAGACAGAACTAGTGAGTTCCCACACACACAGTCTGACCTCTACTTTTACCTTGTTGCACCACCATGTGGCCCTTTGGTGACACTACATCTCCCCGTGTTCAAACCAGGCCAAAGTAATCACGATCCATTCGACTTGTGTCGTTTCAGACGCCATGCAGGTGGAGGTGATCAGAACGTACACAGCCAGGCAGCCAGACGAGTTGTCCCTGCAGGTGGCTGATGTGGTGCTGGTATCCCAGACCGTAGAAGACGGTGCGTTTGCTCACCTCAAGTATTCCTCTCATGTCCCTCCTTTTATCCATCTCACACAAACACTTCATACCTGTTTGAAAATGTGCTCTCAAATCTACACAAACACTCAGGAGTTGAAGGTCATTTCTCTTTTACGGTGATGACAGCTGGCTTTCATGTGCAGTCACTGGCGAGCATCAAAAGCAGAGATCACAAACAAGCGATGCGCTTCAGCTCTCATGTATTGATAAAATTTCCTCTCCTAGGCTGGTACGAGGGCAAGCGGCTGCGAGACGGAGAGAGGGGCTGGTTCCTCGCAGAGTGTGCCGAGCTGATCACGTGCCAGGCCACCATCGAGCGCAACATGCAGAGGATGGACCGTCTGCAGGGGCTGGAAACCAACGTGTGAATGCTTTTCTCAGCCCCTTCTGGCGTGCCACTGACCCAGACGGACGAGTTCAGCCTCAGTGTCGGCGACCTGCCTTCTGGGATCCCATGGAAGCTGCTTAAAGACTGTGCAGACCAAACTCCAGCAGCAGAACCGGTTTTCTTAAATTACTTCACTCTGTGTGTTTTGGATGGCTCAACAGTATCATTTTTATTCATTCTCTGCTTTGGTCGAAAACCACTTCGCCCATTGCCAGAGTCACCATTTTCAGCACCCTGCTCTACAAATGTTGGTGTGAAAGCTGGGATTTTACTATTGTTTTTACATAATTCTTAAGTGTAACTACTGTGCAATGTAATAGGTGAAACTGCAGTGAGGATATGGGAGGTAAAGTAGACCAAGCAGTACGAAATTGACCGCAGCCTGTTTGGCAGGCTTGCGTGATTTGGAGCTTTGCCAGTGAGAGTAGGGTTGGCAGCTCTGTTTGCTGTGTGTGGGCTAGTGTGTAAACTATTATAATGACATTTACTTTTAAATACAACTAGGCTGAGTTGCCTGAAGCCTCCGGCACTTTGAGTAAATAGAATGAAGTCATAAATAATTGGTTATTATGAGGAATTAGTCATCTGCAGGTATGATCTGATATCATCCATCTGATGGGCCAAGCAGGGCTGCTCTTCATGACACATCCAAATCAAGATTGCACCTCAAATGCTTTTTTTTTTTTTTCTTTTCCCCCCTTTATCCACAGCTGATGCCAAGCCAGTGGCATTTATCTAAAACTATGCCCCTCAGGATTCATATTGATGATGTTACAGAGACAAGCAGAAATTAATTTGTGTGTGCAGCTAACGGTGAGTCTGGAAGGGAAGAGAGGCTCTGGTTTTAATGTGATTGTCCAGTGTGAGTCATCTTTTTTTTTTTTTTTTTTTAACCATGCCAAGCCCAGCCAAATGAAATAAATGGCTTTGGTCAAAGTGCGGCAACAAGGCAATCTATCAGCCCCCACATCTCTGGCCACAGTCCAAACGACGAGCGCGGCCGTCGAGGTACACAAAGCGAGGTGTGACGGCCGCGTGCAGAAATGACACCAGACACCAGACAGATGAGAGTAGACTTTTGCACTCAGGGAAAATTAGCTTTGTGATGCCTGGCTTCTGAGAATGAGCTGATCTTTATTTCATTTACTTCCTGTACTTATAATTACTGTAAATTAACTGTGTACATGTAAATATGTAAAACAAGCTTGAAAATGCATATTTATATAGCAGAAACCTGCCTAAGTCAACCTTTATATATTTCAATCAACCACTATAAATAAAAGCTTGATGTCTTTCAGCCCGTCATGTTTTTCAGTTATTCCTTTATTCTCCTACTACCATTGTAAGATTTTCTCTAACTTTAAATCCTCTTGTAACATTTGGAATTTCAGCCCAGAGAGGCAGGTGAGGATTCTTCTATTAATGTCACAATCCTCAAACACTAGTAAGAAATGTAAAAAAAAAACAAAACAGTTGCTTAGTGTATTTAAACATGCATTGCAAAATAATTGCATTTCTTGCAAAATAATGACTGAAAAGGCAAAAAAAAAAAAAAGTCATGTGAGTCAATCAAGTGCATCGCATCATCGGATTGGCTACCTGCTGCAACAATAAGGAGGCCCGCTGCTTAACTGTTACCCAGAATATATTCGGTCATCTCTCAGGCTCTTTTCTTTGCAGCCAATCCCCCCCCCCGCTAAAATATCTAATCGTCGTCGTCGTCTTCATTGAAGTAAATGTGTTGTCCCCTCGGGGCCCAAGCTTTGCTGTAGCCCTTAGCGCTGCCTGTGGGCTTCTCCTGAGTGGTGATGAGATCTATAATGGCCGTGATGACTGCGCAGTCTTTGGACTGACGGTTCTGCCAGTCCACCGGAGCAGGGCTCCGAATCTTCTCCTCCAACAGAGAATCGAGCTCATTCTTTAAACTCTGTTTGAAAACACAGGAAAGGGAGGGTTAGTAGGCTGAATCTCGCCGCAACTCAAGCTTCGCTGACGTCCTTCACCTCACCTTGACGAGGTGAGCGATGCGCGCCGGGGACCTGAAGACGATCCACTGGTCCACCGCAACGGTCTCCTCGTCTTCGTCTCTCTGGATTGTAATGTCCCCTCCGAAGAAGAGCAATGAGAACGGGGACACCTCGGTGCAGTCGTATAGGAAGATCTGAGGAAACGCGGGGAGATGATGGTGACGTGCGATGTGTATTATGACAAATGCGTTAAACTTGGTGTTGGGAGGTGACACCGTTCTGACACACCATGCCCAACACTTCCTCTGCTGTGTGGACTGAAAGTGTCCCACTAATGAGAGTGTGACATGTGTTTCACTGCCCACCCAGCGTCACAAATGTCATCATGCCCTGAATCTCACAATGTGTTACTCCGTTTCCCCATCCAACCCCACAGGTGCTCATGAGAAGTGGTTGACAAACTCACAAATTACTGCAAAAAAAAAAAAAATAGATTGCCAGTCTGTGTGCACATGCTCACAGGAACAGGCTCCATTTTATATCTATTTCAGTCAAAAAAAACCTAATTCAGATCTGAAGGTAACAGAGCTGTTGAGAACGAGCGTCAGGTAGAGAGAGAGAAAGTTAGTGTAGGAAGACATCAGGGACAACTGTGGCTGCCCCATGAATGCGTGATGGACCACTGGGGGCAAGTGCGTCAGAGGAGATAAAGTTTAACCTCATCCCTCATTTTCGTTCATGGCCATAGTCTTCTGTCTCTCTCTCTCAGTAAACAAGTTACCTTGAGAATTTTGTACCCTCAGCTTTGTGCAAAAACCCACTGACAGGCTGCAAAAAATAATGCCAGCAATGATGATGGTGAAATCCTGAAGAACACTTTAAGAAGAAAAGTTTTTGGCTGGATTTCATGAAGACGAAGGCAATCAAACAATATGAAAGGTGGGTTTTTTTCTGCAGAATGCTGACATTCATAAAGACTGACAGCAGAGGAAGAACAAAGACAAAGACAGAGGGGAGGGGGGCAGTCAGGGAGACACTCTGACCATTTTTGTCCCCTCCCCAACCAAACACCACCTCTTACATTGTGGCTGGAAGCTTTGAAGAGCACAGAAACCTTTGATGGAGTTGAAAGACAGTTTTTTGTAATCAAATATTCATTCAGTGAAAGCTAGTGTGGCACCGCTGCCAACCCTTAACTGCCAGTCCTTCAAAAAAAAGCTCCAGGAGCACGCACTCGACCCACCATCCTCACAACAGGTGCCCTTCCCTTCCACAACTCACGCTGCTCGTTCTCATCTTCAGGTGGTAGATGAGCCACGTGTAGTTGAACTCGGTCTCTTCGGCATTGACAGATTTCGGGTGGATGCACACTTTTCCGTCCACCTTGGTGTACACCTTAACCCTGAGAGAATAAGATGTCGGAAGAGAGCGTGTCTAGGTGTTAAATGTTATTTAATTTTATTTATTTCAAATATGTAAAATAACAAAAAAGACAGCCACAATATATTCCTTCAGTAAAAATGCAAATTTACATACACAAATAGGAGTTATTCACTAGTAAACTATAAATAACACCTTTACTGAAATCCTAAATTTGTATCATATTTATCCACATTTTTTATATTCATCAAAAATATCAAATACAAGAAATTATTTATATAGAAAAATGTAAATGCACTGATATACTCATATACAATGTGTGTGTATGTATATATACACATAGCGAAATCCATCAATTTTATCAGATGAGAAAAAAACAATAGAATTTTCATAAAGCATTTCAGTTTTGATCAAGAATCTGTAGCTGTCTTTATCAATCAAAATTCCAAAATTTGATATTTATTGTTTATGCAAGTACTTAGCATGCTTAAATGTGTAGAGATTAGAACTTTCAAGATAGTTTTATAACTTTCCCATCAACAATGCTCTCTTTGCTGTTTGTGTGTAGTCACAAAACTATGAAACAATAAAAGGTAGTTCTAGAAACAGCGGGTTAGGTGCTTTTGGCTTATCAATCCAAGCACAAACAACACTTCCTGCCATTTTGGCCCGTCGGGTGCCAACGAGAAACTGTGATGCTGTCAGAAAATTGCTTCTAACATGAAAGAAACACCATGTTCCGAACTCCTGCGTGCCGGCCAGACAAAACCTGACAGCTTGACTGCTGGGGAACAAGCTGCTCTTACCAGAGAATGGTCAGATTTGAAAGAAAACAAACAGAAAGTGCTTCATTGAGCATTGAATTCATTAAATGCTGCAGGGCTGCAGCGCCGGGTGCAAACATGTAAAAACTCACAATTGGCTTGGCAGGATAACTTGCGAGGATGGAAAAAATGATCCTAATGATTTTCACTGTGCAACTGGGTCTGAAGCTGTCAGTGAGGCAGGCAAACAAAAGTGACAACCAAAGCACTGCAAGGCCATTTTTCCGTAATAAGATCAATAAGGATGACTGTGTGCTGCTTTATCTTATGAAGTGCAAGAGTTTCCAGTCTGTCTTTATTTATCTCCCTCTGTGATTTGGCTGACTCACCCCGGCCTCTTTTTGCTGAAAGATGGTTTGATCATGGCCACCTTCGGATACAGACCCGCTACGATAACTGCCTTGATCAACTTCTCATTATCTGGAAAAGGAAGTGAGAAAAAGCCAAGAAAAAAAGAGCAGAGCTACATCTAACCTTCTATTACTGCTATTCATACTGGTGTTAAGGTCTGGTGAGAGGAAACTAAAAGACTTTAAGTTACCTGAGTTGACATTAGATTTGGGGTCTTTGGGGTCATGGCTGCTGACAAAGCCTGCATGCATTAAATGCTCAGCAAACTGACCCTTCATGTTGTGTAGCATCTGAATCATAAAAGAACAACTTAATCCACGCAGACAAATGTTAAAATTCTAATCAGGGCTCTACTTCTTCAGTTCAGGACAGCACTCACCTGGAGTGTATTGGCAGACAGGAAGTTATCCCAGCAGTATTCTCTTTCATACCTGGCTCCTCGCTGTTTTGCTTCCTCCCAGCCCTAAGCAATGATTGGATGATAAATTCAGACGGGATTAATTCTTGCAGCAGGCAGAGATGAAACAAAACTGACAAGTGAGCACTGTAGCACCTGGAAGGCATTGACAATGGTGAGGTGGTCACTCTTGGAGTTTCTTGACAAGATCTTTCTCCTTGTGTCTGCCATCTTCTCTTTACCCTGCAAGGGACACGTGCATTAGAGTATTTCTTTAAGTTGGGACTCTGCAAAGTAAAAAGCCAGGCAGCACAGGGCAGCAGTCTGTTAAAGCGTGTGTGTCACTGCAGACATAAGCTTTCATGTCTGCGAGCTTGGCACCCTACCAGGGGTATGAAGAAAGGGTCTTTGAAGCTGAGCGAAGCGGCAATGGTGAGTACAGGGTCAAGGCAGCCCAGCAGAGCCCCAAACAGGATGAGTTTTCCGATGTGAGGCTCCACAGGCAGGCGAGCTAAGTGGAAGCCCAGTGCCGTCAGATTCTCGGCATGGTCCAGAGCGTTCTGATGAAAACACGCAGACGTTCTCAGTCAATTAGAGCTCAAGATACGGTTCTTATTGAAAATACCACTATAAACATGTAGCCACATTTAAACGTTTCATATAGGGCTTTCTCCATTAATTTCCATTGTGTTTTAACCCTGTTAGCATCAAATGATATTAATGCTATTCTCAATCTCTGTCATATATGCCCTGAAACCTCATACACAGGTTCAGAGATCAGTGAGTCCCTCTTCCTACGGTGCTAAATGCTAATGTATCAATGTTGTCAGCACTGCAGATACATGAAAAGATAAATAAAGCTGAAACAACTGGCAGAAATATATTACTGAATTATCATGACAACCAATTAAATGTATCAGCCATTTAAAAAAATCATTTTGATTTTAAGAAATAGCAAGATGCATTTTTAGAACAAACAATTAATCAAAAAACTATCATTTGCGCCGACAAAGTTACCTGATGTTGTGTTTATAAACTGTTTCAGGTATCTTTACCCTTTCTTACCAGGTCTGTGAGGTTCTTGATGGCCAGGCTGATGGCCTTTTCTGTGGGGGGGTCCAGGGCTTTCTCCAGAAATCGAGCTATAGACCCAAGTTTCAGTATCTAGGCAGCACAAATCAGATAACAGTACACATTACGATTGAGCAAACGTATACAAGTATTTTTAAATGAAATTCTTCTCCCTTCTTCTAAATTTAATTGCAACAGCTTTAAGTGAATTACAAGTGAAAGAAATGAATGAATCATTAATGGAAAATGGATGGAAAATCATTATGGAAATAAATTTCAATATTAATTATGAGTGGACAATGAAATTATTCAGCTATAAGTACAGCAAATTATATGAACCCATTCTACTTTTACTACATTAGCCTTTTCTTACCCTCAGGTATGCATAAACTACATGTGGCACTCTCTACTGGATTCTCATTGGCAGTGTGTTCACATCCTTATATGCATTTAATGTGTA
>KV751316.1:7864914-7911536 GCA_001698575.1 Mola mola
GGCTGCGTATGCAACAAATTTAAAGGCGTGCCTGTGCAATAATCATGCTCTTTAATCAGCATCTTGATATCCATTACCTGCGAGGTGGATAAATTATTTAAGCAAAGGGGAAGTGCTCACTAACACAGATTTTAACAAATTTATGAAACAAATTTGAGAGATATAAGCCTTGTGTTTGTAGATAGGTAATCTCACATCTTTTAATTCACTTCTTGACCATTAGGAGCAAAAATAAAAGTGATGAACTTATATTTTTATGGGGTGTATATGCAAATCTCAGTAGGTGAATATGTGATTGTGATTAGGGGAAAATAATACCCAGCATGAAGTAGAAGGTTGAGGTAGAACAAGGAACACTGTGCAGAGTTGACCATATTAACATTCACCTCTACTTCCTGAGCTAAATTAGAATTAGTGTGATGAAAAAAAGATGACTATCTTTATTCTTTTAATGTGTATTAATGGTGTGGCTAAAGAGGGATTTCTAAAAGGCACCAAACAAAGTCCTGTGATGAATAACGAGGAAGAGACTGCACTTCTATGTCTGACTAATAGGGTGGTGGTGGAGAGAATCTGTACTCAGGGTTAGCATGTTGACATTATTCTCTCATTTTAAGGATGAACTGATGCATTAGTCTACCTCTCACCCACTCCCTAAAATAAAATAAAAAAAACCCCACACACATTACACACATACTTGAATATATAAACCTGAACTTGTGGAAGACACTTTCAAAATGCAAATCTAATAAATCCATTGCTGAGAATCATCACCAACACTACATCTGAGTGAACTCTAGCTCAATGTTCTATTTGCATGGGTTAAAATACAAGTGAGTGGAATGTGATTTAAAAAACAGAGCACAACAAAGAGGAGAAAAAAACAGTACTCAATCACAGAAGAAAGCAACTGTTCATGTGAAAGAATGAGGCCCAGAAGAGGAGCGATTTGTTGGTGCTGTTGACAAAAAAGTGGAGAAGAGCTGAAGCGCAAAAGGGAGCATGAGTCAGCCCAGAATGCTCATCCCTAGATCTCATTAGGCAGGACAACACCAAAGACCAAATACAGCATCACTGCCCACTCCCCCTGCACTCGCACAATTCAGTCACAGAGAAACTGTCACCGTCTCTTAATCCCAACACTTTAGTCTTTTTCCCTCCCTTCTCTGCACGTACACAACCTTGATCTGCAGGCACAGCTCCTCCAGTGGTGTCCTCAGAATTTCAGGTAATTGGTAGGCATCCATCAGGCTGGCCCTGAGACCATTGTACAGATGATAGCACTTCCCTGGACACACCCTGGACACAGAAGAACAGCGTCGGGAAAAGATATTGTGGGGGGGGGTTATATGTAACATCAGTACTGTGACAAGAGCTTAATTTAAAATCAACGGAACGAAACTGCTCTCAGTAAGCAGCTCCTGCTAATTGTGCCGTGCTCTACTTTGATGTCTGAGCCTGACAGGAAACAACCGGGGAATGGCTTCACTTTGCCTTTCTCAGCATTTACAGATGAGAAGACAAGACAGTGCTGAGAGACAGAAAACTGAGATGACAAAAAGAGGGAAAATAATCCTCCCAGATTAGTACTGCACAGCCAGAGGCGCTAATATAAAGGGCACCCTCATTATCATAAAATTCGACACAAACCTGCCGGCACGTCCTTTCCTCTGCTTGGCGTTGGCCAGACTAACCCACTCCTCGCTCATAGTGCTGATGTTGTTGTTTGTGTCAAAGTATGTCTCCTTAATCTTGCCTCCATCTATCACATAAACAACATCATCTATGGTGATGCTGTGAGAGAAAAAGAGAGAGAAAAGGGAGACAGAGAGAAAAAAGGGGGCTAGAATAAAGACCAAATTAGACAGAAAAAAAACCCAAAACACTTCAAAGCAGTCCCTTAAGAAAGCACAGCTGTGACATAGACACACGCGACCATTCATAAGTTAAATATATAACTCAAATTAAGCCCTCTGGTAGATTTAGTCTCTATATTTAGTGGAGTGATGTGAGAGTAAGCAGGCAGCCTCATAATTTGCTGGCTTTGTGTGTGTGTTTTTGAATGCATTGACAAATTGCCTGCCAGAGACTCCATCCACAGCAATATGACAGTGTTTATCATCAATCCAAGAAATGTAGGATTCCTTAAACCTAAAGCCAGTGGGCCCTAATGCATTTCACTTGTATACACACAAACACACATTTGACTGAGATCATCAAATTTTCACAAACTTACCAAAAATTAATATCCAAAAAAATACATTGTCAAAAGGCGGGACAGCCCAATCTTACCTGGTCTCAGCTATATTGGTAGCAATCACAATCTTTCTGACTCCAGGAGGAGGCCTTTTGAACACCTGAGAGGAGTGCGATACAAAAGATGAGACTGGATTGGTCATTTTGAAACAGGAATACACACACACAGTCACAGAGAGACGCACAAGAAGGAAAGACAGAAGAATGCTGACCTGCGTCTGATTGACAGTGGGCATGAGGGAGTGCAAAGGGATGATAACGAATCGGTCTGAAACACAACAGGACAAAAAACATTAACTCAAACAAAGTATTTTTTAGCCAACATAAGACACTGCTGCTGGTGTTTCAGGCTGCACGATTATGTCTAAAAGTGTGACCTTCTATTCTTAGAAATATCCAGGATGCGATCATTTATCAACAACATTTATTCATTTTATTATTCTGTATGCAGAGCACTGAATTCACTTTGACATGGTACTGAGTAAAATCCAGAGATGACCTCAAAACGAGAACATTTTTTTTAAAACATCCAATTGTTTGAAAGATCAATCCAATCATTTTTATTACTTTATAAAAATACTTTTTTATAATACAATTTCTTTTTGATATGATTCTCATTCATAACAGAGCAGTCATTCACCGAATGTTAAATAGATGGTTTGACCCAGTCAGTGTGCCCTTGATCATGATAATGAAAGGAGGTAGGTAGCGCCTTACATGCTAGTGGTCTGTGGTAAAGCCCGTTGAAAAGTCTGTACACTGCACAATGTGCAATATGAACGCAAGTCAATTTACCATTACCTTTCCCCTCACTGACAAGGTGTCCTCTACACTGAAAAAACAGACTCTTAGCACTAACATGTTTTATTATTATTACAATTATTTATCCTTATCAATTAAGTATTATCACAAAGTCTGCTGCGATGCGATTTCAATTTGATTTGATTCAGGAGCCCGTGATTGTTATCAGATGATATTTTGTACCGAATGAATACAATTAGTCACATTTCCACCAGAATAAATTTAATTTTGATATGAATTGACAATTTAATTGCTGAAATGTCTCAGACATTTAAATAATGATCTTTTTATCAAATGTGAAAGAATGTTTTACATTTTACAGAACATGGCAACAGGATTTCCCATTGCTTACTAGCCCCTAGCATCGTTCGGAAGTGGATGACCTGCACCTGGGCAGAAACTGTGAAACAGCAGTGTATTAGGAGTTCCAAAATAAAGGCATGTCTTTAACACAATGATATAGATCAATTATTCAATTTTCAATCGATCTGATTATATTGTTGGTTAGCCAACCAATATTTCAATCTAGATCAATGGATTGTAACACCCCTATTTGCTACACTTCTCTAAGATTTCTATTGGACCAGAATTGGCTTCTAAGCTAACCCTGTTCAGAAATCATGTAGTACGAAGACGTGTTAAACTCAGATTTAAATTGGGAACAGAGAAACCCAGGAGTAAAAACAGTGTCTTCAAGTGTCAAGTTCTGCACATATTACAAATACCAATGTTGAAAATATCCAAGTATAATAACAAACACAGGTTTGAGTAAAGGAGGACGTTCAAGGTGAAAAATGTCCTCTTACATGGTATATGAACATGCAAGTCACTAAATGTATACCTGATTGGAACATCTGCTGGGCCATGAGCAGGTTGTTGAGATTGCTGATGTTGTCCCAGCCAGGCAGGAACACCAAGATTGCTCCTTCCTGTCCCAACAAAGGCATAACACAACACTTTGCAGTGTAGATACAAACAAAAACCACGGCAGTATCAGAAAAAAAAACCCCCAAAACATTTGAATAAAAGGACAAGCTGCCAAAAGAAACATATAGCCAATATCTGGTGGAGCCCCAGCAACAACACAGCCAAATGAACGGGACGCCCTCGTCCTCAAAGGATCTGAGCCGAGCTTCAAGCCTCCACGATCAGCTCCACAATAGGCCCTGCCACTGGTGCCAAAGAACCATTGAGACGACACCTTTGGACTATGGAACAGTCTCTGCTTCACTTTAACACAGGGACAGACCCAATACTCTAAAAGCAGCAAAAGAACACAGAAAACAAAGTCACCTGGAAAATAAAGAGATAGACACACAAAAGCAAGCTGAGAAAACATCACCGGGATAACAGACGACAGCAGCTAATGGAGCTGGAGGTATTCCAGTGTGAACAAATCAGCTGTCTGACAGTGGTTGCAAATGGCTCACCACTTAAAATGCAGCAGATGTCAGCCACTCAACCAGAGTAAAAAAGCCCATCACAACATGCTAAAGTAAGATAAAGAAATCTTTCATGGCAGTGTTTAGATAATGGCCATCTACCACCTACCAGTGCAGACATTCACATTTTCATCATGCAGAAAAGATTTACAAATGGCTTAGCCCCTATTTAGTTTACTTTTTAGTGCATCAGTCTTCACTGCTGTCTGAACATAAGCTGCCATTTAATATTCAGGCCATATCACGATAGATGGTACACACTATCACACATCGCAATATTTTTCATAATGTTAGGACAAAGGGCAACAAAATCAAATATCAAAATATTTTTGACCATACACCATATCAATATCAAACAATATTGTGATGACTATTAGTCAATACTTGACTAAACACAGAGATTTTGGACAAATAATTATCAGTAATGTGGATTTAATGACTAAAGAGAGTAAAGGCAAATTCGAACAGGAGAAACCCTCTGATAACTTTAGAAAATTAAATCACTTTACTATAACACGGCCCTTAAGACTAGAAAACACAACACCTATGGCATAACATAAGGCTATCCAAAACTAAAAAATACATTCCCATATCATGATAATGATGTACAGTATATTTAGTTCTCAATCCTTTGTATGATGTATGAAATATGAAAAAAACTGAAGAAAATCTGACTAAACAGTTTGTATAGTGGCTCCTTTTAAACTTAGTATGTCTTGAAGTGTCTTGGGTAAATGAGATTTAATTTACTGCCCTAGACCAGGCTTATTTAAAATACGTTCAAAGCTTCTTATGATTGTTTGAGCTACATAAGTTGTTTTTTGTATTTAGAATTAATGCAAAATGCCAGAAGAACGCAGAATGTGACAAACATAAAATCATAATTTGCATTAGCAAGGCCATTCTCAAGGAGAAATCAAATCAGCAAACAAACGATACTGACAACAAAAAGAGGTTTTTTATTTTGAGTGCATATGTCCTGCTTTTGGTTTTTTTTTTTTTGGTTGTATGAAATTTGAAATGTTTAAAAATGTAAGGATAACCTTTGCCACAAACATGAACGCTGAAATTTATAGTGAACACAAGTAGAGCAAATAAAGCTGTACAGAGTAGCTTCAAAAGACAGAAATAAGGTGGCATAACCGATAAAGACTAATAATAATTTAAGAAGCTCTAAACTTTGGAAACCTTAGCATAAAAACATGGAAAGGTCTCTGGATTATTCTATTCACCACATCAAAGGCCTATATTTATACAAAAAAAATCTCTGGATAAAATTAAACTGCTACAAAATAACCATCCTGAAAAAGAGACTCTAGTCTCGCTATTCATTTCCTGAGAGGGGGAGAGATGAAGCGCAGACAAAGTATCTTGTGCGCTCCGAGCTCCCCTGCCTTTTAATTAAAACTGATTATTATTACCAGTGCTCAACAGCCGGTACCCATGTGGGACCGTATGTGTGTTCACGTCTGTGCACGTGTGTGTGTGTGATAAAGAGAGGAGGATGAGAGAGAAGAAGGCAGTGTGCCTACTTACAACCTGACAGCCTCAAAAACATGTCCACACACATGCAGCAAAGAAAACAAACTCTGGTTTAATCCACCTAAAATCTAGTACAATGACCTCTCTGCTGTTGGCACGCACATCAAACCACCCACATAAACCCACAAACACACACACACGCCTGCAACCAGCAGGCGTTCATTCATGCCTGCATGTCAACCCAATAGGTGTCTAATCACAGACCTCTGTGACATAATTAACCAATCATCATAGCCGAAAGCTGGGCAGACAGTCTGGGTCCTCGGTTCAGAACGCCACAACAGAGAATCAGGCAGCTCCCTCTCGGCCATTTGACAAAGCAACGGTGAATCAGCTGGTTGACTGGCTCAGGGTGGCCGTGACTGATTCAGTTACAGTTTCATATGGGAAGGGATAATTATTCTGTCTATCTGCATCAGTCACTCCTCATTCTGGACCATCCCCTTCTTTTATTTTCCCCTCATGTACATATGTTACTTATAAACATAGTCACAAACTAATATTATGTTGGTTCCACTTCAATTTGAAAAAGCTGTAAAAAAAAAAAATGTGAGAACAAAATGAGTTTATTCCTTACTCTGAATTTAGGACTGACTACAGTCTTGATCCTTGAAGTTATGCTTTTAATAGCAAATAGGCTGCACTAACAATAAAGAAGTTAAAAATAAACAGAGTTTAAAAATATTTGCTCTGCTGTTATTTTCATCTGCACTGACAACTGCTGTTATGGATAAGACTAAGCTAACTGCTACTGAGGATACTGAAAATCTAAAATATTAAAAAAGAAAAAATAAGTTTGATATTACTTTATTGGCTTATACTTCACATTTCCAAAATTGTAACTGAGCACTATATAACACCAACATAAAAATTAGGAAATTCAAACTGGAATGGAAAAAAGTGAATGGGCGTATGTTTTGGGAGAGCATCTGTTCAATCACTCATTAGCACATATCAGCTGCCAGCATCTGTGTTATTTCCTCTGCTCGAATGCCGCTATGTGTTTGGAAGCTGGTCCTCCTGTTCCTTCCATCTGCTCTACCTGAGGATGTCATGTAAATTCTCTCCTTTTAACAGTTTCCACGGAACACTCTCCATTGGGCTGTCAATTATAAAATTGATGGGCATGTTTCCCGTCTAAGAATGAATATCTTAAAAATCAAGTTTTAGTTGGTCTTAGACTGCTCACACCCACAGAATATATTCCCTGGAATCTCATTTACATCTTTTAGTGGCAGAAATTTTTCATTATGGCACCTCAATTTTGCCACTTTCAGACAGCTGTCCTGAAACACAGTTAAACGCACCTCTTCTTTGTGCACAATGTGGCGAATGAGTGCAACAATCAGCTCCAAGTCAATCTTCTCATCATTGTCCAACATCTCCACTGCCTCAATGACGTCATCAGAGTATCTGTGAAACATGTGACAAAGGCAACTCATAAAACAAATTATCGTCTATTCTTTAACAGGACAATAATCAGTTCTAGAAGCAGCTCTAATCTTTTTTGTCACTTTATAAATAAAATCATTTAATGTTCTTTTAAATTATCTTTAATTATCTTTATAACATTTTCCAGGGACGTAATGATGTATTGCAAGCCAGTTTAAAAATATGTGACTTTTAAAGCGGCTGCGATGTTAAATAAATCAGGATACACATTTTAAAGAGCAGATGGCGTTGTCAACATATATCTTGAGATTTCGCATTAAGATCTTTTCACACTGCCGCGCAGTAACTTATCGCTTACCCCAGTTTTAATGAGGGAAGGGTGGGGACACAAGGGAAGCAGTTTTGGTCATGGCAGTAGGACCAGGAAGTGGTTGCCATTATGTCAAAAAAAACTGTCTTAAAGGGTGGAACGGAGTTATAGAACAAAAACAGGGAGAGGAGGGGGAGCAGAGTTGCTTCCATACGGTCTAATGCTTGAACTGATATGCCTGTCTTGATTTTCCATACTGAGATGGAAAATGGTTTGCAGAAGTTCGCCCTCCACTAAATTTGTCAACCTTATCAATTTATATTTGGATTCTTTTTACATTTATATAGAGCAAGAAATATTTCTGTGTGCATTTGTGAATTTTCAGACTGATCTAATTCTATTCAATTGTGAAAATTAAAATAATAAAATGATTGACAACATTTTAGTTTCTGTGGAATGAGTCTAGAATATATCAAATAAACTTTCTTATAACAATTATAAACAATTGCAATACTCAAAATTTTGGAGATGCATGTATGTAGTGACTGACTGAGAGAAATATCAACATAAACTACATACGTAGAGTGAGATCCACTGAACTTAATTCTCCCAAAACTTGCTGAGGTACATTGGTGAACACAGCTGAATACACTTTATATAGGTACGGTAGCACTGACATAATTATATACATTGTCACACGCTTGCTAATCTCATGACAAAAAGACAAGGGACTGCACTCCTAATAGCTGTAATAGTGAAGAAAAATCTTTGGTGAGCATTACTCAGAAAAGCATGACATCTTAAGTGTAGCTGATCTAGCCTTTACACACCGAGACACCAACTTGAGTTTCAAATTTACAAAGAATTAGGGTATTTCTTTCCTAAAATGTACATGTGACAAAACCAAATCCACCCACTTCACACCTAAACAATACATCAGCCAGGCAGCTTTATCTAACCTGTTCTTCTTACCAACCCACCTGTCCTGCAGTGTGCGTGCATAACAAGGCCAGCTCTCTTTGTATTCAGCCTCTTTCTCCTCCTTCTCAGGTCTGGAGTTACGTCCCTGCCAAAAGCCTCTCTTCCATCTGGGCCGATGATCCTTGTTTTGGGGACGATACCTTGTAGACACAGCAAACACTTTAAATAAGGCCTTAGTGAATCTTTAAGGGATTACATTGTCCCATCTGTTTATATTTGTGTCTGTTCATGTTAGAGTCTGATTGTATGTGTTTGGGAGCAGTCAGGTTCCACCTGGTTATCTGCACAACGTCCTCGAGCAGGAATTCGTCCACTGGGAATGTAAAGCCAGGGATGTGGATCATGGGACAGTTGTCTATAGGGAGTTAGAATACGGGATGAAAAAGACGAGCAGTCCTAACCAATTGAAACTGTGAGATTCTTGCAAAACCAGATTTAACTAGTCATTTGGTGGGCTGTTTACCAAAATATTTAGAAAACTTCTCTGCGTTGAGCGTGGCACTCATGAGGACCACCTTGAGGTCATCTCGCAGGTTGAGTAGTTGCTTCACAATGATGAGTAACACATCAGATTGTAGGTTCCTCTCGTGGATCTCATCCAGCACCAGGTGGCTAACACTGGACAACAATCTGACCAAAAAAAGAAAACAAAACAAATATTGGAAAAGTAGTTTGTTGGCTGATTTAAGGTCCAGTGGTTTTCTGTTCTAACTAGGTTTGAAAAACAGCAACTCCACATCAATTGGGTTTCTGTCTTTTCTACCAAGAAGGCCATGCTTCTAGTTCTAACGCTAACGATACACTGTGCAGTAGTTGAAAACCAATACAATTACGTGATTCATCCAGCCGGCTGATATGTGAAATGAGTCCTGACATGCATTTTAACAGATGACACTGACGCTACATACTGTGACTTCACTTCACTAAGGTCAGCATGGTAACTCGCCACTTCCAGTCATTGAGAGAAGTGAGGCAGAAGGAAAGCAGTTCCGTGTATGAATAAATATATATATGAAAGTTTAACTTTTTAACTAAATTGCTAAAAAAAAATAACTTTCTCAAGATATTCTACTTTCTTGAGATGCACTATACATACACACACACACACAGTATATAAAAATTTCTCCACTGACAGTTCCTTGCTCTCGTTCTCTACAAGCAGCCTGAGTGAGCCTGAGGGTCCTGCGCAGTATCTAGCTGTTCCTATGATTGTGTTCTTCTGGGCAGAGATCTCAAATGTTATTCCTGGGATGTGTTGGAGCCAGCTTGGGGGTTACAGCCGCGAGTGCTCCTATCACCACTGGCACCACTGATGCCTTTACACCCCACATCCTTTCCAGCTCCTCTTTCAGCCCTTGGTATTTCTCAAGTTTCTTGTGTTCCTTCTTCATGTTACTACCACTTGGGATTGTGACATCTACCACTACCGCCATCTTATCCTGCTTGTCAACCACCACAATATCCCGTTGATTAGCCACCACCATGTTATCGGTTGGGATCTGGAAGTTCCACAGGATCTTAACTCGGTCGTTCTCAATCACCTTAGGAGGTGTTGCCCACTTTGATCCTGGATAATCCAGGCCATAATCGGCACAGATGTTTCTGTTTACTTTGTGACGCTCCAAGTATGCCTTACGTGCCTGCATCTTGCACCCTGCTGTTATGTGCTGCACTGTCTCTGGGGCATCTTTGCACAGTCTGCACCTTGTGTCCTGTCTGGGGTGATAGACGCCGGTCGCTATCGATCGAACCAGCCTTCTCCGGCCACTGCTATGTTTTCTAGATATCAGGCTCTTCCTCTATCTGTTGGTGGTACATCCTGTGCAGGGGCTTGTCCCTCAATGATGGTCTCTCTTCTTCGTCCTCTTCCTCACTGGGTTTTTGCTGCTTGAGGCATTCAATTAGCAGGTCATCATTCGGGGCCATCTTCCTGATGTGATCTTGGATCTTTCTTGTGTTATCTTGGAAAGTGGCTCTGACGCTCACTAATCCTCGGCCTTCCTCTATCTGCTTAGTGTACAGCCTCAGGGTGTTGGACTTGGGGTGAAACCCTCCATGCATTGTGAGGAGCTTCTTTGTCTTGATATCTATGGCTTCTATCTCCTCCTTTGGCCAGGTTATTATACCAGCAGGGTATCTGATGACGGGCAGGGTATAATATATATACAGTACATATATATATATATACAAACACATACGTGTCGATCTGAACTAGAATTTTACAAATACAAATGCTTGTTAATCTTTCTACTGTTCAGCAGTAGTCAATAATGGTGCTGAAAAGGTTAATGCAGCACTAATGTGCTGGTTGGAGACACCAAAACTGAGTGTCAAAGTGTGAACATTGCTACAGTCCATACAGACTGTCAGCCTATGAGGCAGCTTGCAGCTATAAAAAATTAACATAAAACTGCTCCATTTTGTCGAGACAACATGTCAATTTTCATAGAGCAAGACAAGGGAAGTTGACGCGCTCACTTAGACTCAGTGTGTTTTTTTCTGAAGACACTCAAAATGCAATGGATGAGGAGGGAAGGAAAAGTCAAATAAAGCTGTCTGTGTGTGTGTATATAATGCTTTTCTGCCTATGAGCATGGGGACCCATACTAAAGCTTCTTCTACAGAGTCAATCACAAATCAATGAGGATAAAACATAAAAAGGGAATAAGGGAGGGGAAGAAGGAAGCTGGAATAAAGACGACGACAGAAAGCAGAAGATGTGATGAGGATGATTGAGCAGGAGATGATGGGGTGGTGGTCAGAGAGGACTTACGAGTCTGAGCGAAGCCACTGAAGAATAATGCCTGTTGTACAGTACAGGACCGAACCTTGTCTCCGTGGTAACCGGCTGAAGAGATGTGAGGAGAAAAACAAGAAAAAAGACTTTACATTCTCCACAGCAGAAATGAAGACAAGTACACTATAAAGTGTTTTCATGCAGCTGTTTTAGGACACTTCAGGACTCCACATATTTTTTTATGCTTTTTCATAAGGTGTTTATAGATTTGTTTACAGCAGTAATATCTTTACACGCTATCGGTTAAGTTATCATTTGTGTTCATATTACATTTATACTTTACTATATAGAAGCATTAGGTAATGATGAGAGGCTTCAATACTGAACCCAAGCAAATCAGAAACTGACGCCCTTATTACTAGTCTGAAATATGCATTTCAAAAACAAATTAACCAAAATTAGACTCAATTAAGCTCAAAGCACATTATGATAAAACATCATTATAACAATAAATTAGAGTAATAAAAGCTGTCAATTTAGTTCCAAGCTTGGTCATAAAATCAAGAGTTACAGAGGGAGAAGTTTGCTAGACACTAAGACTAAGCTGTTAAAGCTTTTCTATGTAAGCAAAAAACACTGAGGACGTCCAATCACTACAGAAGCCTTTAAAGAGGTAAAATATGAGCAGAATTTTATAATAGTTTCAAAAATTTCCAGGGCAAATAATTACGATTAGAATAGATTAGCCACCTGCTGTTCACTATACCATTAGCTCATTTTACCCTGAAATTAGTGGTAGCCACAGCTGACAGGAATGTGACAGGACTGCACAAGTCAGGCAGAGGCAGGGACACAGCAGATGGTCATGGGTTTAACACATAGTCTGTCATAGAACGTCTCAGCTGGGCAACCCAGGGACAAAGTTTTAACAAATGGGGGTCTGTGGTCTAAATTGTGTTTGAGGGTCCTTGACAGGATAAAAAAAAAAAAAAAAAGAACTGGAGCTGGTATGGTAATTTCTTAAACAATACCCAGTCCTATCTGTGACCTTTTGTTTACAAGTGAAGAGGGGCATGGTTAACTGGATTTTGGCCCGAGTCTAGAAGGAAAAGTACGCAGTAAGGGTGTGACAATACACTATATTCACGATACACAGGACACAATTCACTATGTATCATGATATACCAAAATTAGGGCAAAAATTCTTATCAATTCATTCATTGAGCAGTAGTATATTGAATGGTACTGATGTCTTACCACTGCAGAGAGATATGAATTTCACTATAATTTCAACTTTGGGAGGTTGCTTGTTTCTTCCCTGCAGTTCTTGTGAAACAAATCTTTTGTTTCTATACTGAACGAGGAGATATTTAATAGTACCAGAGTATCACAATACACATTTACAAGTATGATTTGACTGAAGCTTCACAATACAATTATCGCAATTGACAGTTTCTTGTCACACACATCAGTAAAAATACATAAATCCTGAAATTCAAACAGAGTAGAGAAGCTAGAAAGGTGCTACTGTCATCTATAAAAGTGATGATCCTCAAATACTCAAAACACAAACACATTTCTGGCTGTCTGTGGGTTTTAAAATCTTACTGCCGAGAAAGATTGAGGAGTCAGATTAATGTTATTCACTCTCAGCAGTTTCTTACTTTAAGTTTATTATACAAACCCACCATTTTGTTTTTAAAGAGCTCGATCAGCCCCTGAGAGACCAAGATTAAAAAACAGAGAAACATAAGTGTGTTCAGCAGTGTGTTCTTTTAAGTTGCCATATGGGGAAGCTGATACATCAACAGAAATCAGAAAAAACTGGAGGAACAAATGGCATTGGCTTATACCCACTGAAATACCTAACCTTTATTTGAGTCTTTTTTTTTTTTTCTATAAAACATTGCTTTAGTTATTGCTTTTCTCCCAGGGGTGCTGTGAAACACAACTGCAGTACTGCGAAAGTAAAGAAAAAAAACACTATATGAAATGAATTTTTGAATTTGGGGAAGTGATCATAAATTCTCAATCTAGCACCTTGTTATTTCTTCTGTTCCTTAAACAGTCAGTAATAATTTCTCCATCCATCTCATCACTTCTTATTCCCTGAATCAGTCTTATATCATATCGCACTCAAATTGCCCATTTTCCTCCCCTATTTCAGCACCTATCTCCTCCTCTCCTGTGCTCCATGTCGTATTATATATAATTCATTTTAGATTGCTGCACCGTTTTATCTCCTCCAAATCCATTCACTCAATCCTTTCTCTGTCCATATCTTTGTCCATGTGCATGTTCTCAGATGATATTTCCCATCTACTAATCCCTAGAACATTGCTAACCACTGCACCACTGTGCCACCCGAAGGAAAACAGAAACAGATTATTAAAAAATAACAAAAAGGATAAAATAAGGTAAAATTGAGTATGACAAAAACGAATATCAAATGTTTCTGTGCCACTGCAGTCAAGTGCAAGATATGAATAAAAAATATACTGCCACCAGGATGTCTTTCTGATGTGAGCCTTCATTAACCATTACAACTGCATTTGTTACTAGCAGTCTCTACACAAGGAGCAGACCTAAGATTAATATTACTTGACAAAAATCAAGCCAAACCTAGACTCCAGGCTAGAAGCAACACAGTTGCAATTGAAAAATGTAGGAAGGTCAGCAGGCAAAGAAGAGAATTGGTGTCATCAGGGTGCAAGCGGTTCAATTACATTTGCAAAAAACTGATGCACAACAATGGTTTTGACAGTGGAGACAATGTCAAAATTCCCTGCCTTTGCCATTATTTTTGGCCTAGTTTGTGGGTATTGACATTATTCATCAGAAGTGACTACTGACTTTGAATTGTTTATTAGGTCAAAAGAAATTTCTATGTAACAGAAGAAAATTTGGGTTCATCTCATTACTGATTTGGTAAATGCACTAGTCAACAAGCAATAATGAGCTGGTATTGTAAAAATCTTTCATTTAAGACAAGAGCATTTCTCTTCGTTCATTTACCACTAAACCAAATGCTAATTGCTTTCACTCTGCAACATATGTTTGAAGAGACTTCCTTACCTCTGCAGGCGGATTTGGTAACCACAAGAATTTCCATTCCCAACACTTTCACTCCTCTCTGCTGCCACACGCTCTGCTACCTGAGAGGAACCATAAAAAAAATGAAGAAAATAAGCATTTTGAAAAAAAACAAAAAAAAACAAACACCCAATATGCATTACTAATTTAATAAAGGGACTATGCAATACCTTAGCAACCACATACCATATATTCTCAGTATACACACAGCAGCAACATACAATCCAGCACTCAGAGAAAGTAAACACAAAAGCAAACATACCGAGATAGCACTGATGCGACGAGGCTGAGTGCAGACCACTCGACACATTGAGCCCAAGCCTCTATTGATATAGTCATCTAGGATGAACTGGGTGACCTGAGTGGTTTTTCCACACCCCGTTTCCCCGCTCACCACAAGGACACGGTTCAAGCTGATCAGCTCTACCAACTCCTGATGGAAGCACGGAACCCAGAGGGAGGGATTATAAGAGGAGGATAAAAACATTTCAGTTTTGAAAAGGAGAGGCTGATGAAGTGGAGAGCACTTGTTTCAACAGTGTATGAAACACTTACCTCTTTTTTCCCATAGGATGGTAGTTTTCCCCTGAATTTCTAAACACAAAAAATGGGGAGACATTTGTAAACACTGAATAAAATCAATAAAATGAAGAGCATGGGCTCCATCTAACTGGCTGATGGGTAAAGCCAGGGCACAGCAAATGTACAAAAAATTTTATCATGATGATAATGTTTTCCATGTTAATTGATAAAATAATTTAGCATGATTTGCTGCCAGGTTGTGTGCATTACTTGAAGCCTGAAGCTCATTCATTAAATGTTCATTTAATGTAGATCAAATTAAGATAACAGTGTTAATATTTATCTGTGCAACTAGCTTGGTTTAGTACATTTGTGAAAAAATATACATGAAAGCAACCAAACAAAATCAGGCAGGCTGCTTAAATGTGGTGGCTAATCAGTGTATATAACACAATATCAAATGCAAACATTTAAATTCACAAATATGGTTCAGCTACACTAACAAAACAATAGACGTTAACTAGCCCTTTAACTTGAAATAACTGTTTTTAGCGTATTCTTAAAAAGATTATTTTATCGCCCAGCCCTAGATTTTATATACCAAATCATCATATCTATTGTCCTTTTTATGTGCGTTAATTGTTTCTGATTTTTATCGCTTTTATTTTATTTTTATTCTTAACCTTTTATCCTGTTTGTAAAGCACTTTGTAACCTAAATTTCAAAAGGTACTATATAAAGTCGTACATACTTAAAGTCACATAGTCTGTGTAGTGGTTTGGCAACTACATTTCTTCACAAGATTAAAATGACATGTTGATACTGTAACTAAAGTTACTGTATGTGAAATTTTAAAACAATTCACCATAACACTTGAAAATTAGTTCACATGTATGAGGAATATTATGATATTAATCTTGTGATTACTGAGATACGGTATTTACTAATCATATCACAACAATTATGACCTGTAAATCTCAGAGAACCAACACAGCAACTACCAGGCATATTTTAATAGGCTAGCAGCTTTAAAAGGAGAGTTTGGCTTAAAATGAAAAAGCTGTATTTTCCTCTTACCTATAGTGCTATTGATGGATAAATTTTGGAGATTTGCTGTAGAGAGGTCTCTCTTAGGTATTATAAGACTACTTGACAGGCTATATCTATAGATTGATGAAGGGTTGGCTAACTAAGTTAGCCAATGATAAAGGTCAGCTGAGAAGATGCCATTATTGTTTACATCCTATGAAAAACAGAAGTCTCTGATTAGTTGCATGTTTAAGTTTGGCCTGTGTTGTTCAGTAGAGAGAAAATAGTTCCTTCTCCCAACCAGAGCTTTGAATAAACTCGAGTAACTAGTTCTTGATTTCTAAACGGACACTGCTACTGAGCTTTTCACATTTTTATGGATAATTGAGCACCACAAGCAAAGTGCTGTTTACTTCCATTATATTTGAGAGAAGACACACATCTCTACATCAGATGTCTCCAAAATTAAGTAACTTTCACACAACAATTACACTCACCAGCATCTCTTTGTACTTTGCATCTGATTGCTTATTCTGCAGATCTCTCTTTAACCAGTCATCCAGTGAACTGTCTCTGGCTACATCCTGAAATAAGAACTCTAGGTCCTTGTCTTTTTGTCTAAGTGTCTCTTTAGCTTCTATCTCCTCCTTCTCCACCTTCTCCTCCTTCTCCTCCTCTTCCTCTTGCTCTTGCTCCTCATCTTCATCCCACGTGTCTGGAGGCTCATTGACATCTGTTGAAGAGAAGTGCCTAAACAAAAACATTACAGGACGCAAATTTCATTAAATAGTGGCTAACGAGATAATATTGATTGTTGTGTGCATGTGACATGGAACACCATCAAATGTTAAACTGTAAGTAATATTAAACTGCAAGTCCCATCTTTTCAAGCACGCGTCTGACTTGCATGCAAACTGACCACTGTGATTTCTTCTGACCCACACGAAGTTCTTCCTTCTCTTCAGGCATATCCCCATCAAAGTAACTGCATGTACAGGTCATAAACATATTAATTAGCATGATACACTGATGACAGCTAACAAAATAACGGATGTACAAGAATTTATATAGATTTTCATCTCGAAAATAGACTGTGCTACGCAAATTTTACTTACCAATGGCCTTTAGACGTAGAGGGTACCGAATCCCTGCTGTCTCTCGCTGTACCAGACTGATCACTCTGGACAGAGTTAAGCAGGTTGGTAATGTGCTGCTCTCTGGACTCATCCATCTGGACCACAGCCCGCTACGGAAACATAAGGGAGAATGTTTAGCCATAACCTTGCAGTTATCTTAACTTGATGAGTTACTAGACCTTGGTTTCAACCAGGTTTTTTCAGTGTTATATAAAAAGATACTACAGAAAGATCACATGTATGGCAAGCTTCAATGCCAGAACATCAAGGCTTAAAGCCAGTTTCTTCCAGGAGGCTGTGAGACTTGCTACGTCACTGACTAACCTCACTGCCACTTTTTCCCCTGTTCAGCTGCTACTGCTAATGTGCTGCTCTGTCTTTAAACTATGTCATCTTCTCTGATTTATTTATGGGCCTTTAAGTTGTAAATCTCAGGTATTAAGTTGTTCAATTATTTGTCATTTAGTATGTGAATAATGTCACATTTATCATTCATTGCTGCACCTGAGACTGTACAGAATGACAATATATTAACTTTGCATGTATTTTCATTTGGTTTTACGGGTTAAAAACAGTTACCTTACCTTCAAACTGAGGAAGCCCATTCAAAACCCTTGGAATTAAATCAGCTAAAGCCGGTTTTCCTATCAGCATTTATTGGTTAGATGTGTCACTTGAATTAACCTGAGAAAACCTGTGATAATCATAATCCAAACTGAACAAGTCGGAGAACATGTGTCTTTCATCTCAGCCAGTATTTTTCCACTACATTCAGTTCATCAAGATATTTCATCACCTGGCCCGGAGATTAGGGGGTACATGCAAAAATCTTGCTCTGAATCACTTCCAAAAACTCAGTTTATGCTTGTCACGTTGCAGAACAGATCAAGTCTGTTTTCTAGAAGAGTAAATAGTTCTTTGAAGAGGAAACTGTCACCTGGCCTGACCTGATCTGTTTCTGACGCCCTGCAGACAGACCTTACCGAATACAACGCCAAAGAGCAAGTAACCAAGCACAAGCCATACCGATCTCCGGTCAGCCTGCTTCCTCTTCACGGCTCCGTATCTCGCGTACCACAGACCGATCTCACGGCCCTTCAAGTGTGGAGGAGGGCGATCCCGTTGTCCACCTCCTCGGTCCTGGTCACAGTCGGAACTATGCCCTCTCGAGCTTCCTCCTCCATCCCATCTTTCTCTGCTTCCATCTCTGTCCCCTCGACCCCCTCGCCTGCCTCTTCTCCCACCACCGCCGCCGTAACCGTAACTCATACCGCCGTCGGAAACGAGCAGCGCTACACGCTAATGCTAACGTTGTTTACCGATGTAGAGGACCAGAGACTGAAGTTTAACATATGAAGCTACACCGACGTAGCTACTGGCGAATAACACAGTGATAGCCACATGTATAATTTAAATTATGTATAAATTTCAACAACAGCTTCAGGTGCTATCGCTGTCAAAATGCAGCAGTCAGTGTGTGCTCTTGTTTCCGATCCGGCATGTCGCGCGGTAATGACGTAAAGACGTCGCATCGCTCTGTGATTGGTTGACCCTTCTCACGTTTTCACCGTGATGATTGATTCATGCAGTTTACTGCAATAGACACTGATCAAATACTTCACTACGATTGAAAAATCCAGCATTTATGCTATGTGGTGTGTAAAGTGTAATATATGGAGGGTGTAACTATGCCTATTATCTACCAAAAATATTGAAAGTGTAGTGGAGTGTAGTGTACTTTAATATTCAGGAATGTGTTATTAATGTGGATGCTGCTTGTCTTTTATGTAAAATTAGACTTCATAGACATCAAAGAAGAAAGAATCAACGTCAACTTGCAGTGCAGCTCATGAATTTTCTGTCTTATCATTTCACATTTCACATTCGCCAATGCTTTCAGCAGGTTCCTTTCATCATGCAGCATCCAGAGGCATATTTGCCAAGAAATGCAATTTTTCTAGTTTTCTATAGTTTATTTATCTTACTTAGCTAGATTAACTTAGTTCTTTTAAAACCCGAAAAGGAAAACAATCCTCCAGCTTGTCAAAAAACTTAAAAATCACACGGGCAAATTGTATTTAACAGGAAAGACATAGAATATCATAATCTGAAAAGTACCTAATAGGCCCTAAATGAAACTGTGAGATAAAAGAGGATACAATTTAACTTAATTTTTGTGGTTGAAATTCCTGTTTGCAAGCATCAGCAGATGCATGCTGTTCACTTCTACTTATAGTCCCTCATCCTTTGCCCCAGATAATGTAATTTAATGCATACAGCTTTAATCAGTATTGTAGTGAGGTGATGCAGGTGTGCTGATAAGTTCACACTTACCATTAAAGACGAATATCTGTTGTACTCATTTCCAGTTGTGTATCACTGATTCACTAATATAAACATAGCTATTAAACGTAGTTTAAAATAGTTTAAACATAGCTGTAGTATAAATTATTTTTTAGCAGTATCCTCAAGCTTTAATATTTGCCCAGAGATGGCCTGTGCTGTCTCATATCCCAGTTCAGCAGATCACCAGGAAATGACCTGTTGTCTGGGACTTAAAGGTTACGGCAGAATGAATAAGATCTACCATAACTGCTTTAGGCTTATTGCAGGCACTCTCTATCATTCAATTCCAAGCATTCATCTCACATATATGAGTGTTTCAGCAAATTTCTTGGATTTTTTTCTCCATCAAATTTTAATGAACAGTAGTAATCACATCTGTTAAATGAAAACACAGCCTCTTGGCTGAATGTTTTTAATAAATCTTGTGTTCACGTGAAACCAACATACTAAAGTCAGAGAAGATAAATTTGCTGATTCTTTCATGAATTGATCTGCTTTGTTCTTATTTCTAATTGCATGATATGCTAATAGGTCATTTTCATCTCTGCTCTTCACCCTTCACTGATTCTGTTTGTTTTCAAATACACAGCTAATATCTAATTGGATTGTACACAACTGTTTCATTTCCCCCTTCTCTCTCTCTGCTTTTGCCTTTGTATCACAAAATTAAAGTAAGTCCAATTAGTGCCATGATGCGGAGGAGAAGAGAGAGGGATGAAACGTGTGAGGGACTCATTGATGGTATTTGTGAGTGATGCTATCGAGAGGTTACAGAGCAGATCCCAGCTTCAAGCTCTGCATCAATGTCATTACAATTATGCATCGCCACTCTCAGATGGATGTCCTTTTTCTACACACTCTGCCGTCCTGCCATTGTCACTGCACTGAGACATTCTTGGATCTGACATGTTTTAGTTTGTAAACTGTGAAATGAAAATTGTCCACATCCATGGTGTCACCAGCCATTTTTGTAATTCAGCAGTCCATGGACAATAAAGATACTGTTTAAAAAAAAAGCGTTTCCACAGCTTAGAAAACTTATTTTTTTGGGTGGAATGAACTAAATGATGATGGGGTTTTTTACTCTGTGTGGTGTTTGTATCATCATTCTCACACTGCAGCCTTATCTGACTCTGTCTTTCTTGTTTAAGATTTCAGTGTTTATTGGACAAAACGTGTTCAGTCTTAAGCAGCGCTCAGTTTCGAAAAAACAAACAAAAAAAGTGAATAAAGGGCACTCTGTTAAAATTTGTTTGTATTAGGAGCGCCCCGTGGGCCTTTGCTGGGGGGTCTGGAGGGAACAGGTGAGGGATGGAAAACCAGCTGAGCAGAGTAAGTAAGGCAGGAGGGAGAAGGCTCAGAATAAAAGGGGCGGGCAGTATAAAAACCCACAGAGAATGTAGCTGAGATTTATGAGTACAATACACGAGAGAGCCTTTTGAGTGGTGGAGGGGTTGTGAAAACAAAGGATACAAGGGGAGAATAGCTGTTTCACAGAGCCCCCTCCCCCTCTCAGCAGTTCAATTCTGCTGCACACCTTTACATATACTGTATATATACTGTATATACATATGTATATATATATATCCTCTGGGCTAACTGTGATGCATCTCTGACCCCAATGAATTATTAACCAAGATGAACACCCCACATGAAAAGTTTCATGTTTTAACATTTTTTAACGTCTTCTAGCCTGCACTCTCAGTGATGACTGACGGTGCTGAGCCATGAGCTCTGAAACAGTGCCAATGCTACATCTTAAGGCACCTTAAAGCCTTAAAATGTAGCATGCCTTTATCATGATCAGAGGCCATGCGTAGGAGGGGAGACAGAGCATACTAAAAATTAGGAACAGCTGTGGCTTTTGATAATTTCATTTTTTTTTTAGCTCCCTTTTGCCCTTTGCTGCATTCCTAGTTTCTATCATCCTCCACTCCCTTTGGAGGGCTCATCTTCTAGTGTCTCTAAAAATGTATTGATTGATTTGTAAACATTTCTTATGTAAATATAACTTCTTGACTACAGATTTCTCATCCGGGTGAACAATGAAAAGACCACTATAAAAATAGCATAATGCTGTTGCGGATTACACACATTATTTCCTTCGTCTGATGATGGCCACTAACTAGGTCCATTTCTTTGGTTTACTATTGTGCTTTATTTGCTTTTACTCTGTAATAGAGAATCCCATTTGAGTGCAGACTACAGTATGTGTTGGCGAATCAGTTCCAGATCGTTGACATGAATGAATGAACATGCAAACATTCTTACAACTATTGTGCATGTCACCATTTTTCTCACACGCAGCCAATAAATTTATTAATCACAAAAGACTGGAGAGTACTTGACAAGAAGCTGAAAGCAAGCTCCGTTTAAAAGTGAGAACGAGCAGATGATCGAGTAACTTCCAGTCTGTCAGACGAAGCTGTGCGCAGCTGAAAACATTTGGCACCATTAACAGTTGATGGTCAACATCAAACATGACTTTACATTCATTATGATTCATAAATCCGCATGTTATTGGCTTTTACACTTTGCCTGAGACCACTCAAAATAGAAATGTATTCCAATCTTGTCAGAGGCAGATTTCTGGTATAAATCTTTAATGAAAACTTTCAGAGAGATGGAACACATTGCAACTGATGAGGGAGGCTTGCAAAAGGACAATTCAAAAGCCTGAAAATGAAGCCCACAAAGCACCAACGCTATGTTGTATGTACAGTAACCCAACAGCTGATATATAAAAGACATTGTCATTAATAAATATATATATTCCAGAGCTAATATACTGCAATTGTATACACACATATGTGCATGTAAATATTATATATTACTATGAAGGAGAATAATGATGCTTCTGATCAGTCCATGAAACCGCTCAAAACTAAAAACAATACTATGGAGATTTTAATCCAGTCCTGAATTTATGCATGTATTCAGCAGAAGGTGAGAGGCTCACTGATTGGATGGGCAGTGAACCGGGCAGGCAGAGAGACGATCTGCCTAAGTGGTTCTAGAACGTACATTCATATGCTGCCTATACACTCTAGTAAAATCGCAATGCTGTTGCTCATTATATTGTGCTGAAGGCAGAAAGCTGCTCTGCATAAGTATCCCCTTCAGTAATCACATACACTCGCCTCTCTTGATTCTCCCCACCTGTTTCATTTTTTTTTTTTTTTCTACCAGGATTTTGGACTCTCTTTCACATGATAGTAGCAATGTTACTCATGTAGTATACAATGAAACATGGTGGCTCAGTCATACAAGAAACAAACAATTCACATATATATTTTTTGGTAGGTAAAATCACAAACCACTCTCATCCCTATGGGCAAGGCTATTTCTCACAAGCATTAATGGACATCAAAGACACACTGGGATGATTCAGACCATGGGTTAGGTGACCCCTCTTCTCCCAGCTGAGTCACTGCTGTCGTGGTCTACAGAGGTGGCGTCAGACGTGACCAGACCTCGGCTCCTCCTTTTCCACCTCTAAGTGAATTTCTCTTCCGCTGTGTCTGTTTTATGACAGGCTGCCATATGGCCAAAGTCTTGCAAGGAATACAGATGCTGCTTCTCTCTCCAGGCTCCCCCCCTCCTACAGTATGTCTCTCTCTCTCTTCCAATGTATGTCTATCTATTCCTTTTCTTTTGCAGACTAATCTATTTCTATACAGACAGGTGATGCATGTACTCTCATAAAGTGAAAGTACCACAGCAGGAAAACAGACCATTATAGTCCAAGCTAGTAAGTTTCTGTTTGGGTCACCTGTCAGTTCTATTACAGTGGTGAAGTAAATGTGGAAGGTTTAGGAAATTTCTATTTCATCCTTTGCTGCCAAAGGTGCTCTTTCAACCTCCTTATTGTCGTCCGACATGTCACTCCTCCCTCTCCCCTGCCTGCTTCCTGTAGGCTTCGTTCAGCAGCTGTATCTCCTCACGGTACCCCGTGCTCTCCTGCGTCTGCCGGCGGCTGTTCTGCCGGTGT
Source organism: Mola mola (assembly GCA_001698575.1). Taxonomy (NCBI): domain Eukaryota; kingdom Metazoa; phylum Chordata; class Actinopteri; order Tetraodontiformes; family Molidae; genus Mola; species Mola mola. The sequence continues at coordinate 7,888,493 of KV751316.1, forward strand.
GCTTCCACGGTGTCAGGTATGGTGATATTGATGGTCTCTGCCTCCGAGTTGCCGCTGCCAGGGATGAGCAGAGAGTAGGAGGCCGTCTCGCCCAGGTCGCAGGAGACAAAGCGGTTCTCCCTGCGTGAATAGCGCAGTGACGGCGAGCGGGCGTGTGTGGAAGACTGGCTGATGTTGGAGATGATGGACACGCTGTCCATGGCCTCCTCATTGTCACAGATCTCCAGAACCTCAAGGTGGATCTTGACGTTGGTGTCCCCCACACCCGCTCCTATGCCCATCCCCATGTCCATGTCCATGCCGCCATCACTCCCGTCTGCAGCCTGCCCTCCCGACGCTGGGTCGTCTGCACTGGGCTCATGGCCAACTGATTTGGAGCGATAGACTTCCACCTATGAAGCAGAAGATTTATTCATAAAAAAGGACGGACTGCATTTTTGTAAACTAAAATATTTTCTTTATCATATCATATCTGTTTTTGTCTCTTCAATGCATGTGGACATGCATTTTTTCGTTTTTTTCTCATTCCTTTTATTCCGGATTTTACTTCTGTGGCAGTACTGTGACTTTGTGAATTTCTTAGATGCTTGTCTTGTATGTAACATAAAAGACATAAAAACATAGTTTAAGGTATAAATAACCGCCACTGCAGATGAAAAGTGGTGCTGTAATTTATCTGCACTGTAACTCAGACAGGACAGGACAGGAATCACTTGTGTCATTTTTCCACGTTCTAACCGACATTTCTTGGCAGAGAGCGAATCATTTAGAATCAACCCAAGCTCCGAGCTATCGTTGCTATTCTACACTCCCAAATGTAATTCCTTTTCAATTTCAAAATGATCAGTGATTGAGTCCAACGGAGGAGACTGTGGTCACAGCTGTTACCTTCTTGGTGTTGTTGGGGGAGATTTTGAGCCCATCACTGCTGACTTCATAGGTGGAGAGAGAGAGGGTCTTCCCTGTGGGGGCTTGCAGAGAAACGGTGCCCTGAAAAGCACACAGAGGGATGGACAGTCCACCTGATGACCGCTACAAAGGAAGAAAAGAGAGGAAAAAATGTCAAGTAAATGTTTAGCATAATTCCATCTTGGCTGCTCAGTTCCAGCTCAAAGTGTACACGCCAGAGTCTTTATGCATGTGGCTCCCTTTGTTCAGTGGCAGGAGGATGAATGTGTTGACCAACCATTTCTGTCTGAGGTTAACAAGATTTACGTGTAAGCGACCTGTCAAGAGCACTCTGCTTTTACAATGAGCTATTAGGTCTTCGTAAAGGCTCCTGGGGACCTTTCAGGTTCAAAGCGAAAAGGCTGGAGCAAGATCCAAGAGCTTTTTACCCATTAGCATAATTTAATCAGAATAACGCTCTTTTGGTGTGTAAAGCATCAATCAAATTTTAAGGATCCATACCACTTTAACCTTTTTGTTTTCCTGTTACTGGGCTCATTAATATCACCTGCATGTTTAATCATAGTTCATGATATCCAGTGATTGTTTTCATAGAGCGATTCACCACATGGTACATTAAAGTGAGCCTATTACAACATAATGTGTTTGAGAAAATGTATATTGCCAACAGGGAAAAGGCGAAGCATCCTGCAGTGCGTAAGTGGAAATACTGTGGCAGGTCTCATTAAGCCTTCTAAATTATTTAGATTAGTTCAATGTAATGATCTCATTGTGAGGCACTATAGAAAAGCAGAATGTCAATCTCTGTCTCTGTGCCTGTGATTGTCTTTGCATCATTATGAATGCTGAGCTGAGAACACATCACATGTCAAGTAATTCAAATAATGCCAAGAATGTACTTTCATCATGAGTGTGCAGTTTGTTCCAGGCAAGATATGATCACATGACTTGTTTTTCTTACTGTACATGCAATAATGCCATTTCACCATGTCAAGTCAGTTTTATTTATACAATTCACCAATTCACAACAGAAGGCATTTCATGACACTAAATGTGCAGAGCAAGTCAAAAAAACCAAACTCTTTTATGATCAGTTAATTTGGTGATTTATTAAGAGACACAACATTTTCCCAACGCAAATTCCGTAAATTATATTTGTATAAAACTTTAATAATACCTTTACTTGTTCATAGGACACTGTTCGAGAACAAGTGACAAAGCACTTCACAAACAATTAAGAAGAAAATAAGTGGCAAAATTAGAGTAAGCGGAACAAGTTGAAAACAAACAGTAACGTAATCAATGACAAGACAGTCTAAAAAAGCGAGCTTTTAAAAGTGGCTTAAAATAAGACAACATGTTAGCTTCCCTGACTGGAGCATTGGTGTTCAGGACCCTCACGTGTGGCAGGTCATTCAACAACTGAGCGGCCTGAACACTAAAACTCCAGTCAAATTTACTTTAAACTTTCAACATGTTAGGCAGAAATGACCTGCCAGAGGGTCTCAGGCTGCATACAGGATCAGCTATGTACTCTGGAGCTGGTCCCCTACAAGCCCCTGAACTTAATCACTAAGATTTCAAAAGCAATTCTAAAATGGACTGGCAGCCAATGAAGTGATATTAATATTGTTGATCTGGCTGCAGTTTCAACTGATATTTTGTTGAGTGAGAAATGAAAAAAGTGCATTACAGTAATTTATATGGGATATCTGTTTACAACTTTTAGGAAGATAAAAATTTTGCAATCCTTCTAAGTTGAAAAAAAAATGACTGGGCAACAGAAAAAGTGTGTGTATATCAAAACTAAGATGATTATCAAAGATAATGCCAAGATTCCTGCATGATTTAGTAATGTTGGATGAAAATATCCAGTTCAATCCAGTTATTGATATCAGAGACATGTGGAGGTTATTTGATTGGCTGGTATGACTGGTATGAAAGGAGAAATATAACGTTGTGTCATCAGCATAGAAATTATATGGTCTCTTTTCAATGTGACCTATTGGAAGCATATAAATGCGATAAGGGTCCAAGAACAGAACTCTTTGGAACTCCATAGTTTAGTGGTATTGCAGATGATTTAAAATTCACAATTTCCACACTAAATGACCTCCCTGATAGATAAAAACAAAACCTGTATAAAACAAACCCTGAAATGCCCACCCAGTGTTTAAGATCTTCAATTAAGGGTGCGATCATACTTGGTCGAGTTACTTCATACTGTTTCGAAGCATGGTTGTCCCCCCTGACCACTCCTCTGCTGGCCTTCACTCACACCGCTCTGAGAGCAACCATGCCAGACCACATTTACCTCTTACACAACGTCATCACGTTAAGAGAACATGACGGTACCTTTACTGACTTTGTGGCTTATTTGGAGTATTCTTGTTATAGATACAGCATGTTCACAGTCATGGTTTAACAATTATGCAATGAGGTGATTTATTTTGTCTAGACAGCAGGAGACGAGCGAGGCATTCAGTTATATTGTCATGTCCTTGTGGCGTACACGCGCTTGTGCTTGTGCATTAGCAATCATACCATGCGGAAATACATTTCTTCCATCCATGCCAGAGCCAAGGAAGTGTGTTATACTTGAGCATGGTACAGAGCGCTCACACTGGTTAAAGAAACTGGACTGTGTGAGTCAAACATGCTTGGGCACAGTAAGGATAGCCTAGTTTGAATGCACCCTAAAATAATGTGATCAACACTGTAAAAAGCTGCAGAGAGAACCAGAAGGAGAGGGGCAGAGTATTGAACACAATCAGCTACAAGAAGAAGATCATTTAAAACTCTACAAGTGCAGTTTCTCTACTATGACCTTTATAACCTGCTCTAAAGGCTCATTATCATTCATGTACGAAACTATTTGCTCTGCCACAATCTTTCTAGGACCTTTGCGATAAAAGATAATGACACTGTTGCTGCTATAGCTTTAGTTGCAAAGCTTTTAGATTGTGATGCCACTGAACCGGTTGACTACTTTGGTCCAGATAGTAATATCTCAACATCCCTTGGACAGATTACAGTGAAATTTATGAAAAATGTGATACAATGTCCAGGATGAACGGTGTGGACATTGATGATCCCCTTTTTAACAAGTGCCATCATTCACCCAAAATCTAATCTTTTGACATTTTTCATTGCTATCGTTCTCTGCTTGTGGGGATTTGCTGTTGGTTCACAGGGTTGAAGCGCACTGAATGCCCCCACTTAATTTAAAAAAGCAACAGGCGTGTTATTGATGCCAACAGGAATGTTTGCAGTAGGATATTGATATATGGTATATTGTGTTTCCTCCTCCATTCAAAATCATTATTTTTTTTTATTCTCAACCTTGTGGTGTCATGTGGTAAACCTTTATTTAGAGGTTTGGACACGTTCACAAAAGGGTGAATGGATTTCAGTGCCATTCATCTGAATGTACATTAAATCTCCACTGACCCTCTGGGAGATGCTTTGTGAATGTGCTCCCGGCTCTGCGCTTGCTAAGAGAGAGTATAAAGTCACACAGAGGGTAAAGATGTCTTTAAGCTCTAATTCCCTTCTCCCTGTGGACGTTGACGGCCGGAGGGGCTGACATTAAGGAACACAAATGCTGGGTAAAGTCATCTAGCTTGCAAACAAGGAACAAAACACAGCCAGGAAATGCTATAAATCACAAATTACTTAATCTTGGCTTTCATCTGTTGTTAGAGTCTGTGTTTAGAAAATGTATATGTGTATGTATAAGCTTGTGAGCTCCTTTTGATACTGTGTGTGCAAATGGAGGTTACTGGCTCTCTGTAGCTTAACATTGTTATTTTTTTTCATCTTTGCATGTGTTTGAACACGCAGTGTGTGAAAGCACATACAGTATATACTGTATATCCTTGTATATAAACTCAGTGAATGAAACCTAAGAGATCATACTATAGAGACTTTGCTACAAATAAAGTGAGAAGTAGGACACCCACACACATGCGCACACACTCGCACGTATACACGCAGTGAGTGTGTCGGACTTGCACATGATGCAAAGTCAGATCTGAAGCCAGGCTGCAACTAAAGTACACGCTCCATGAATTTTCCAAACTCTGATAATTTTCAAAGCAAAACATTTCAAACTCATTTGTACGACGTATGCGTGCGTGGGAGTTTCAATCTTATGTGTGCACACATATGAACGCACTTGTACATTTGCATTTGTGGTGTAAATGCCACTTGCAAAGGTAACTCCAGTGGCTGAGGCTCCCACTCGTCTGTGTCTTGTTTCTCCAAGGCCAGGATGCATAAAACGTTGAGCACTTACTGTTTTGTCGTTGTTTAACTATTCAGTTTGGATTCAACAAAACACACAGAGAATTAAGCTTCTGGTATTACAAAAGCACTTTTTTATTATAAAAGCACTGGATCTCTGTAGACTAAGACTGTTTTTAAGACTGAATGTCTTAAAAACAAATTAGTGGATATTGGTTGTTAAAGTCCATTACTTCCTCACAAGAAGTGTCCACTCTTCTTACTGTTTTCACACAACTGGGTTACGAACTTTATTAAAGTTTAGCGTGTAGGGTACATTCAGCTCGGTCCGGTAACTCAGTTGGTGTCACTCCAAAACATGTCCGTGTCACACAGAACTAAACAATGGCTCCTAACAATAGTTCCTATTGTTACTGTGGTGCTGTCTTCAATTGAACTGTTTACTCATGGTGCTCTGTCAATTTGCATTTACTGGATAGAGCAAACAATACTTTTATGGGTTTGAGCCTTAGAAGACGGACAACAATGCAGTTTATAAACATAGTCATGATTGAACTTGAAAATGGATTTTGTAAGATTTTTCATTTTACGCCAACAACTGAAAAAAAGCCATATAAAAGGCACACACATAAGGGAGTCACGCTTCAGTGGATAAAACTCATTAATATTGATCATGAAACACTACCTTTAATTATCCAAAAATCCTCAAGTCAAAATCAATGAAAGAAACCTGAGCCTTGAGAGCTGGTCTGATTTCACGTCTGCAGAGCAGCACAGAATATTCAAGTTTTAAAAGGAAGGCTGGCGTCTTCACTAAAAATGCTGCAGTACTGCTGATAGCATCATGATCAATTGCTCTATTAATCAACATCCACTGAGAATTGAGGAAAAAAAAAGATATATGGAGAGAGGAAGAGCACTTTTATCTAAATCACATCTGCAGCTCCCAGTCTGTCAAATATAAAATCCGGCAGACATGAAGCCAGTGATGACGGCGATAAAACAGCACAAACATCCCCCAAGGCTGGCTATGTAAAAGTCACTTCCTAGCATACCAGCTGTGTATCTGTAGTGGTGCACTGCATCAAGACAGCACTTCATTTCTACTTTAAGTAAATGTAAACACTGAAAGGGATATTGAAGATCCATCCATTTTGTGGTCTTGCAACACAATCTCTTTTAAATGGCCTTCTCCAGAGTACATTACCATATGTTGCATGCAAATGCAGCCTTTGTTTGACTAATTTAGGGAAGCAATAGAGTGTGAGTGTGTAAAATCAATTGACACCACCCATAAACCACAGAATGACAGACACAAATGGCTTATTTTGATGATTCGCTATTGGACTAATAAAGCGACAAAGCTGGAAAGCGGTGTACCTGTCTGGGTGTCCTTTCTGATTTACTCCTGCACCACTCCCAGTCTGTCAGCTCGATTTTCCGACACTCCTCGTGCGACAGCCTCCTCTCGGTCCCCTCAAACACGGATGACGTGTCGGTGAGATTGTGGTCCTGGTGAGGGGGCAGCAGAGGGGCACAGCAGAAGTCATCGCCATGTCCAAGGTTCTCGTGAGGGAGTGAAGGGCAATCAGCCGGCCCCTCTCCTCCACCAGCCACAGCCTCCAGCAGAAGCTCTGTATGAGAGGAGCTATCTACTGGGCAGGTGGTGCTGAGATCAAAACCAGGCCCCAGATTGGAGAGACCACCACTCTCCAGCCCATCAAGACGAGTATTAGGAAAGTCACCGCTGAAGAGGTTGTGACAGGCAGGGATTTCAAGGGGTGGGCTGTTGTGAGACACGGGGGCATGGGACAACTTGTACACTCCATAGCCTTGTTGGAAGGAAAGCCTGAACTCAAATCTCCTTTTCTTCACTGTAACAACACAAAACAATTCAGAGAGAATAAACAAAGCAAGCAGTACATCACATTAGGAAATCTGTTCAGAACCTGTTGGTGCTTTGTCGCTAAATTCAGCTTACCTGCCTGTTCCTGTCCTGGATTCTGTTTGCAGTTAATGAAGCAGCCGCATGGCATGTGGATCCAGCGCTTAGACAGCACAAACAACGGAGTGACCGCAGGGGCCAGCAGAGTGAGAAAGAAGCTCAGAGTTTCCAGGGATGAGCTGCGCACGTTCAGTGCATGGCGCACCAGCACCAAAGTCTGTGGGGGGAGAGGGAATTGTTTTCATGACTCAGAGATTGTTCAATGTTCACCACTACACTACATTATAGTGACCAGCACTATACTCTAGAGAAAATTGTATATCAGTTAAAGCAAACAGAGGCACAAACAATGACGAGCCATCTCAAGCAACACATGTTGGGTCGTTTTTGCATTGTGAATCGTCGGATTATGTTGCCGATCTGTTAATATGTTGACTCCTCCTGCATCAATCTCATCCAGGGCTTTTGCTCATTTTGTGTGTTGCCAGTGTGGCATGCCAGTTCTGTTTGCCTCTCGTTGTCAGCTGGCCACACACCGTTTATCATTTAAAATTCCCCTTTTTATCAGCTTGAGCAAGACCAAATGGTGCAACAGTGGCTCCTGCATACGTATGTAGCAACCGTGTACAGTGTTTTACAACGCTAGCGAATGAATACTGCCCCCCAGGTACTGACTAATACCTGTAGAGGGGTTTCAAGGCCTTTTCAACAGTCTCTCTTAATAGGACAGTGGCTACATAATGACATTGTAAGGCACCATGAGACATCTAAATGGGTTCCAACATTCAAAGACAACAGCTTATTAATGAAATAAACTCATCAGGTTGTTTCAAGGAGCATTTAATGTTTCTTTTCTGTCCTTAACTTCACCAGAGCGGAGATTTTAAGATAGTAAAAATCGTCCAATCTGATTTAAGATTAAACACTATGTTGCTTTTCTGTCCCATCTCTGAGTCAACACACAACCACAAAAACAAATGGTGGAGTGATGTGAGTATGTATGGCATTTTAACATTAAGCTACATTAAAGACCCAAACTTCTGTACTTTTCCAGTGCTTTTTTGAGACATAGAGCTGCAACTAATGATAATTTTAATCATCGCTTAATCTGTCAATTACTTTTATGATTAATTTATTTTTAATTTAATCTAGGATTTTTTTTTAGAAAATAGACAAAATTGTCCACTGTATTTTTTCAGAGCCCAAAGTCTCATCTTCAAATGGCTTCTTTACTCTAACCAGTGGTTATAAAAACATTTACTGTCAGACATGAGACAGAAATCCTGAAATTTGAGAAGCTGGAACCAACAAACGTTTAACAATTTTGGTCAAAATGGGGCTGAAACAATACTTCAATTATCAAAAGAATTGTCGTTCATTTTCTTTTGATCGATTAATAGTTGCAGTTTTGTTGAAATCTTTTCATTCCCCTCATAAGGCAGGACATCTCACACTTCTGTGATCCTTTTGGGTGAAATAATGCATATAGTCACCAAAATAACAGAAAATCAATGTAGATGAATTTAACTAGACATGAGCTGGTTTTCAATTTATCTCTTGAATCAGTTGAAAGGTTACAGTTGAATAAGGAGACAGCTCTCCTCGTTCGGACCAGTTTGATTCATTTTCTGGAAACATCTGCCAGTATAAACAGGGCCATGAAATCTGACATGTCAAAAGATCAGGAAACACACTGAATTAATATGAAATGATTACCAAATCATCTTAGAATGAGTGGCCTGGCGGGGCATTTGTAAAATGATCGCTGCTTACCATCAGCGGCATCCACAAAATAATTCGAAGGATCGCGAGGATCATGGAGAAGCGCTTCTGCGCAAACCCCGCCGGCGTGTCCTCCACAGCCGCTGTCCTGTGTCCACTGACAGACACCGGGGACAGACAGCTGTCCTCCGGCTCCCTGAGCTCCGTCCTGCACGTGCTTGGGCTCAGCTCGTTGTAGGCACCGAAAGTTTTGTCCAGACTGTCCCGGGAGAACGACTGCAGGTCGCAGAGGGGAGCGGAGGCGCTCAGACCCCGCGCCATCTCCAAGTAGCCCGGGTACAGCAACGTCCTCTGGGGCTCTCTGGAGCACAGCAGCTGGCACATGAGGGGGGCGAAGAAACACAGCAAGCCGCAGAAACACAGGGAATATAGAGAGAAGAGCAGCAGGATGTAAAAGCTGTCGCTCTCCGGGAAACATCCGAGAGAGGCCGGCGCGAAGCTGCCCCAGCCGCACAAAGGTAACACGCTGACGGCCAGGCTGAGCGCCCACACAGCGCCGATGGCCCACATCACTCTCAAGGGACGGCGGACGGACTGAAGCACCCCAAACCTCTTGGTGACATAAAAAGTGTAGGCTGCGATGAGGCAAGCCTTCATGTTGCTAGAAACCCCCTGGAACACGTATAGAAGTCCGGATAAAGTGCACAGGCTGGCCGACCCCCCGCGTCCGTCCGTCTCCCACTGCAGGAGCATGAACAAGGAGAGGGGGACCACACTGAGCAGGTCGTCCACCGACATGGAAGCCACTATGAGACACAGCGACGTCTTCCTCCTCATCCGGAGGAGACAGAGCAGAGAATACACGCCCCCGGCAAAGGTAGCCGCCGCGAGGGTTACGCACAAGCCGAGAAGCAGCAGGCGAGTCTGCCTCTCCATCCCCGCGGGGTCCATGTCCTCGTCGGCGGCCGTGGAAAGGTGGCTTTGGTTGGGCGCCGCGGAGCTCAGGTGCGTCGTGGACATTTTGAGCGAATCAACTTATTCCGTTGCCTTTTTTTTGGGGGGGGGCACTTTTAGTTGGTCGGTAGTCTGTAAAGTTTACCGCGCTGCGAAGACACGAGGATGGCACCACCCTGAGACATCAGGCAGGAGGGATGAGAGGGACGCGGAGCAGCATCCGTCCGATCCGACGCACGCGTCACCGACACTGTGCCTTTCACTGTGTGAAAGGCACAGGCACGGAACCGCGTTCACTGTCCAGAACGCGCAGCCGGGCACCTCTCGCTCCCAGCCGCCGATTTACGCGCTGTCGTCATCGCCGTTTCCTCTCACGGTAATCGTCTGGGGTTGGGCCAAACGCAGCCCGGGTCTGTTCCATCAGGCTGCCTCTTTCATTTAGTGGCTTGGCTCGACCCATCTCCTCAGGTCAGGCCAAATACTCCCATCTCCTTCTCTCCCACTGGCCCCAGGAGTCGCTGAGTGAGGGGACTGAGGCGACCACAGCAGAATACAAATGAGAAAAGAAGCTTTTAAAGATATTTTTTCTTCTTTTGCCGGTAGTACAGATTTTAGTTTGGGTGTAAGGGGGGCTGTGAACGAACCGAAACACCATCTGCACACATAGACTTCATCTGTGGGAGATTCTTTCAGCAGAGCGGCTTTCATTGTTCCGTAACAAATCAGCCTAATGGAGTCAGGAAGCTAAATGTAAGGGCCAAAATATTAGGGAGCCAAATTTGATAAGATTTGAGTCACATCTTGTGATTGCAGGCTAGATGTTCTGTGGCCAGTTTACTGTCACTGCCTGGACGTCTCCTTGTATTTACTCCTGTGTGCTGTAATACTGTCGGAGTGGAGCGGTCCTCAAGAGGCAAGGCGGCAAAGCAATGAAGCACTTTCAAAGGAAGCTGTCCTTGCTTGGCTCATCCTAATACTATTACAGGAAAACATATTTAGTTTGTCCCCAGAGGCCTGCATTTTAATTGATAATATAATGAACGATTAAGCTGTAATTAAGGCAACTTCATTAGGCTCATTAGAAAGCAGGGTTGGACAACATGGAAGCAAACCAGAGAGAAAACATCAATCTAAGAGTCTACGGCCCTTAGGTCCAACAGGCGCATATTAGTCTGTGTGCAAGCGGAGCCCGTGTGCGTGTCCGTGTCTTTATATGCGTAACCTCCATACCCTCTGGAAGCGGCCTTGTCTCGTCCGTCCCCGTGGTGTTCAAGGACTTTCAGGCGGATGGATTCGGTTTGTTCAGATGGTTCATGGGTATTAATTTATCCTCACCACAGTCGACGGATGGAAAGAACACTCCATGTGCAGCTGTTTGTCACCGGAGGTAGCTTTTTGGACCCATGCCCTTCATGCAAATTCACACATGGATCTATGTTTATTTATGGACCCCCCACCCCCATCATGTTCTTATTCTTATTACTGTTCTAACTGGTGGTAAAACCTGTGCGATGTTCTTTAATGTCGGTGCAAGCATGCATCTGACCTCAGGTCTTGCAGTTGAATTAGAGTTTGAGTTAAGTGGTTAACAGCCAGTGTCAATGACAGTGGGAGGGACATAAGAGGACAAAAATAACAAATAAAGGTACATAAACACAAACACATGCACCGGCTGAGCTCAGCGTCACACATCAAGGTGACCTACTTTGTGTGCCTGTGTGTGTGTTTGTGCACACTGCATGTAGTAGTTTCTCCATGTGAAAAGACACAAAGTGCGGTTGCAGAGGTTTTTATAGACAGGTGCACTTGTGAGTACTAGAGTCAGTGCAATGAAACAGGGTCTATTAGAAAACGTGACCAACATACATTAACCAAAAATCCATTTTCTCATCTTTTCATGTAAGAAAGACACAATTCTTAAATAACAAGAAATATTAAAAACTGAATCTCTCATGAAACGTTTTAATTTTCCACATAACAGTGAAGCAAATTTCATGATTACACAGCATTTTGTTTCACCGCAGCTTAACATTCAATGTTCAGGCTCTAATAGCATTCTGGTAAATGAAAGAAACTTATTGAAACAAACTTTACTCTCTCACTCACACATGTATAAATGTTACTGTCTAGTACCACATGATGCTCTAACAACAAAGAGAGTTTAGTTCCATACCTTTGAATTATGGGACAGTAAATGTGTGAAATGAGGTCTGCTGCGGTGGCTGATGTGTTGGCTAAAAAGCCGACATTTTCTTTACTGTGTCTATACTTTCATCATTTTGTCTACTTCAATAAACGTTTAATGGATTCTCACAGAATTTTATTCAAACTAATGAAGCAAGAGTTTGGTTTCAGCATAACAGCATCATCTAATAAATCATTTTTTTGTCATTATTGGCTTGGAAGTGAAAATGAAACCACATGAACGCAACCAAGTAAAACCTGGTCGTGTCTCTGTCACAATTCATCTGGACCACGAAGCGGCTAATCAATGTTAGGTGACTGTTATGTGTTGTGTAAATGCCCTTCAAGACATTAATAAATGCACTGACGTGTACGCACACAGACTGCAGACGTGTTTGTGCAGATCACGCTGCCATTACTGGGTTGCTTAGTGGCCCCTGGTGGTGAATCCTACATTCATCACAGAACCTCATGTTTTCAAACTGTAAAACAGCTGGAGAACCTCCCCACCACCACCACCACCAAACAAATCTACCCAAACCTGCACAAACAAGCACAAATGCACACTCAGCGTCTACACACCTCATTATCCTAAGCCACATCAAGTATTAATGAAGCAGCACTTGACACAAAGACGAGACAGAATGGGAGATTAGAATTGCATAAAATAAAGAATGAAAACTGAATGAAAAGTGGAGGAATAGTTGTGTGACATGACTTCATAATGAGTCAAAGCTTAACTCTCTGCTGGGTGCAGCAACAGCATATCCCTATTTGAAAAGCAAAATAATGTAGTGAAGTTCAACATTGTTATGTCAGTGGAAATGTGCCTGAGAATGAACAGTGTATTTGGGATTCAGCACTTGTTTTGAAATTAGTGATTCAATGATATGGTAATTTTCATGGATTTTCACTTTCGTTTTATGGATTTGAAATGTATAAATAAAGGCCGGAAAGCAAGAGCTGTTTGACAAAGCAGCTGTTCTTGTTTGCATAACCTGCGGGATGTTGTATCTTAAACCACCACCACCACCAATGGGACAGTCTCCTGTTAAAGCATACATTTTAAACAGGTCAACATATATTAAAAGTTTCCAAGTTTCTTATCTAATTACAAATATCCATGTAAAATTTCTAAATGTAACACCGAATCTTCTAGCATTAAGTTAGAATATGATTAATATGAAGCTAAAGGGGCAACTTGTGGAATAAGGCCAGATTTCAAAGGTAGCTCCAAAAGGTAGAATGTCACAGAGTAGCCACCAACTCCTAATCACTGTGCTGCTATTTCATTAAATGATCTACGTGGATAGCACCGCCACAGGGTCTCATTGCGGGCAGCCAGGCTCAGTTTTCTCGCCTTTTCGGAACACTGCACACAAGACCAGACCAGAGACAGCCTCTGAGACTGGTGAAGGCCAGTCCGGAGATGATACACAGCTCCGATGAGGACTATAACTTTGGTGATGACAAGAGAAGACAGGACATAGGTGAAAAAGAGGCAGAAAAGAGAGGCGGAAATGCACATCTGTAACAAGCAAAAACACTCGATAGAGATGAATATTTTCATAGATTATTCTACGAATTAAGGATGAATTTTTACCAAGGCACATGTCTATCACAAACTGTTCGTTCAACCTCTGAAGCAAAAAACAAAGTTAGCTGGAGGGCTATGAGGCCAACAAGATCTTTCTCTTTCTCTCTCTTTTTTAAAATTTTTCTTTTACGTGTTTCAATAGAACTTCACCAAGCAATTAACAGAAGCTTCGCATTGACTGTCAAATGGTCACTTCAAATACGTGAACCCATAACAAACACAGGACAGTATGTCACAGTATGTGTCTTAGATATATAATTCAGCCAATAAAAATACTTCACTTTGACTTTACCAAGCACCAGTGTGATTTCATTGTATCCTTGACAGAGTCATAAATACAGACACATGCTGGCAGAAACATGCAAAATACAGTTTACATGCTGTATATCAAATTTAAAGTTTAAGAGCTCTACAACGTACAGTTGTCAGGGTAGAAATACTGTGGACATGTGATTGTGTTTAGTGAAAAAAACCCCAAAACATTAAGAATTTAGCCTGCACCATCAGAGGTTTTTGAAAGTTAACATAATTACTTTGTTTTTACAGTGCAGGAAAGTCTCAACAACAGCAGTGTGACAAAAACGTCAAAGGACAATTAGCTCAAATACTTGGACAAAACACACTGGGGAAAATAATTATAGTAATAGCAAAATCTAATCACAATTTTAACACAACAAATCAGTGGTTTTACAGTAAAGTTTTAAGCCTGCTTTTCTTGGGACATCCTTGCTTTGCAATTTAAAATATGCTGTGCAGGTGCTCTGATCACCACCCTGATGCTTTCACGTTCACATGTGTGTGCACCTGTAGATTTACTGATGATATCTGAATGTGTGAGTGTGTTTTTATTAATACCCACATCTCTGTGCACATTAAAAGCTGTCACCTATAATTCATGAGCCTGTGGGTTTACAGGCCATAACGTGTATGTATATTTCCATCACTCACTGAAGTTTTTGCTGCCTAGAAATACAAAACAGTAAAAGTAGAGGAAGTTAAGTTAAAATATTTTAATTAAGAGAGACTATATAAAAGACAATGACAGAAATAGAAGTGAAAATAAGGATTGTTTATTGTGAAAACATAACAAAATAGTCTTTGGCGCTTAGAGCCCAGCGGGAAGTAGATCACCATAAGAACGATCTGATGAATTAGGTGAATCCAACAATGGGACTTCCCCCTGGAGATTACACACTGGTGGTGGTGATGAGGAAGGGAGCTTGATGTCCGGGCTTCTGATCTAAACACTTGATTGGAGATGCCAGACATTAACCATGAGGTGGTGCAGTGGTGGAAGCTGGCTGTGCCGGTCAGTAATGACAGCTCAGAGACACCAGAGAGAGAGAGGACATTTAAAAGTTTAGCAGCATACAGTTGAGTGGCTACAGGAAAATGTTTCAGTTTGTGAAATGGTGAAGAGGAGATTGACGTGGTGGAGCAGATGAAACAGGAAACCTGTGCGTGACTTAAAACGCATGCAGAGGATAGTCCTCCTGACTGAACTTTCGCTAAGCTCCAAATAAACAAAAGCAAGCTGACAGTTAGAAAGTCATGTCAGACTACAAACCTGTTTCTAAAGAAACAATGACTGAGGTTTGTGATCGCTAACACTTTTCACCTCGCCTGCTCTCTCTCTGTCTCGGTCTCTCACGCCCACACACATGCACTAATATCCAGTTTGATCATCTATATGTTTTGCAAAATATACACAAATGTGACCAACGCTGCACTGAGAGGGCTACGAAAATGTGACTTCCTCATCACACGTCCCTCTTGTTAAAAATGATTCAGAAAAAGTGGAGGAATATCAAGCAGTAATATTGTCCTCAGAAATAACCATTCAGCATCTGCTTCCTATCCTACAGAGAGCTTTATTCATCTGAGGTGGACTTAAAACTGTCCATTTATGTCAATTCAGATAAATTGGTTTTCCAAGTAAGAAACAAAATCTCTTTAAGTTTTTTGGGGCTTTAATTCAACAGAGTTAACTTGGTTTTCATGTGCATATTGCATATTGCACCTCTCTGCAATAACTGTCACACTAAGCACACAACATTGGTAATTTTAAACCAAAGGGTTAGAGACTACTTTCATTGTTATTGTTGATTATAGTTTCAGGGAATCTGAGAGTTTCATTTTATGATTGCTGGAGCATTTTTGGTGAGGCCTGTGTTCACACAGCTATATTAGCTCAGTAGGGAAACTATAAGTTCAAAGAGCTTACAGAGTGATTAAAAGCAAAATTTGCTTCACGATCTCTCTAAAAAACATCTTTTCTGTTCAGGTTTATCAATATGTGCTGCGTTCAAATTCACAACTCATTCGTGTGTCACAAAGCGTCAGAGAGTTAGCGTGGATTCAAAAGTGTTTCTGTTCTGTCAGATGGGCAAAAGACAGACATTAATAACCCTGTCAAAACGTTAGGAAGCTTAAATGCTTTTGCGTTTTGTGTCCAAAGATTAAAGGGATAACAGATAACAGCCTACACAGATTCTAAAGCCTACCTTGCATGACTGGATCAGATTAGGCAGCAGACAAGGACTTGACAACCTGGGATGAGTGTTACTTGATAAGAAAACAAATTTTAAAGTTGTACAACAACTGCTTTATTGGCGACCACCACCATGTTCATATCAAACTCACAGAACAACAACTCAACTTCCTGTCACTTCACAATAAAAGTGCCTACTTCCTGTCAATACAAGATAACGTGTATACTTATACAGGCTGTTATTTTGGTTACCTGAAAATATTATAACTAGTCCAAAAACATTAGTGCCTGTAATTTAACAAACTCACGCTCTTATACAAAAAAAAAAAAAAAATCACTTATTTCCTGTAGTCAGGTAGAGCCTTGTGACCTTGTTTTTTTTTGTTTGTTTTTAGAACATAGACACAACATAATAACACAACATAAATCATCTACAGATTAAAACGCCTTAAGTAACTGGAGATCTGAAGGCCCATTTTTTGTAAGGCTGTCCACAAGTTGCTCTTTTGTGATGTACCAAAGGACTCGCTCTACCTTTTGGGTTTGGATCAGTTCTTTGATGCTGCTTATCTCCAGACGTAGTCTCTTGTCAGTGATTGACTTTGTGGACCTCAGCGCATCATCTAGTGAATGATTGTCTGTGACACAGATTACAGGTATAGCATGTTTAGCATCACCAGTGGTCAGTTCAGAGAAGAGCGTGGCCAGAAAGATGGCATTATCAATCCCATCTGACATTGTCAATGTTTCACCTGCAAGTGTGCTGCGCACAATCCTTTTGAGTCTCTTTGACTGCCAAGAAAGAGGTGAGAACTTTCCCTTTTCCCCCATGAGAGTGATGAAGTTTCCTCCTTGAGTGCCTCCATTAGACATGTTTCCAAATGAGGCAGCACTGAACAAAGTCTTTTTCCACAGCTCTTGAGGGATCCATATGTATGGGCTGCATATGCTGAATGTAGTTCTCTTGATGTATTTGCACTTTTCTGTCAACAGTCACAATTTGTATTCCCACATAACAGAAGCTAGCATGTTCCTCACGCCCAACTTGGAATGCAGATCTGAGCTGGGGTATTACGGTTGTGGAGAAACTTTGTATGCCCCCCCCCATATGAAGTCATCCACATGGCAGGCAAGAACCCCGGTTAGAGCACAGTCCTGATCTAGCCAATAGAAAACCGCTGGATCGACTTGAGACATTTTTCCTCCTGTTGTCAGCACTATTTCCTTTACTCTGTTGTACCAGTATGAGGAGGCATCATCCAAGACACACACACACTTGCTGAGCTTCCATAATGTTTCTTTACTCTCAGCCTCAGGAGGGGGCCTGATGAAGATGTCATGTGATAGTTTCATTCCCTGCAGAAATGAAGACTTTATGTCCATAGAATGTAGTGTCCACTGTCTTTGGCAGATCGCTGCTACAAGTAGACGAAGGGACTCTGTAGCACATGTGGGTGAGTCCTTTTGTTGCTCTGACGCTTCTAACTCCTCAAAGCCTCTAGCCACAAGGCGTGCTTGTGGTACTTGCCCAGTGAGTGTCTCTTTGAGGGTACACACCGACCTAGTCGAAATGCACTTCTGTCCCTTTAATTCCTCAATACATTGTTATTCCTCCAGCTCTTTATCTCCTCCTGTTTTGCTAGGTCAAATGACACGTCTTTAGTTACAAATACATCCTCAGATACATCTGTGGCACTAATGTCAGTAACATTTGTTTCTACCTGCAGGTTCTCTACACTTGACACGTCAGCTGACTCTGTAGTGCCTGCAACAGTAGAGGGCTCAATATGCTGCAAGTTGTACCAGTTTTTGTATTTACCCTTAGCTTTGCCTGCACGCCCTAAGACTTTGGCTGTGTGTAAAGTACCTCTTTCTTTATCTCTGTATTTCACAATTTGTCCTGTTTTTAGACTGACATCAGTTGCCTGCTCTATACCACTGTGTGTCTCTGTATAGATCCTGGGTCTGCTCCACTCTGCTCCCATGTGGTCATTCCTGCCGGCTCCATTTGCCTCAGCCCTTGTTGCATCTCAGGTTCCGTGTCTTCTGTGCCCTCTATGTCGTTGTCAGCACTATCCTTTTCTTGGTGAAAGTCTGTGCCATTTTCTGTATCATCATTTGTGACTTGTTGGTCCACATTTTCTTTGTTCACTTTTCTCAATCTGAAATGATGTACCCTGATGCAGGTGCTTCCATGTCTGACAAACACCACTGCGCCATCCTGACCGATGACGACTCCTGGTCCTTTCCACTCAGCACAGTCCACTCTCCTGTAGTATTCTTTGTCTCCAGTTTCATATTTCTCATCTGTGTGACGAATTTGTTTCCGCATTGCTCGTCGTATTCTTTCTGAACATTCTGCTTCTGTGAAAGCCTTTCTTGATGCATGTAAAGCAGAGATGTGTTTTGCCACCCATTCGCTTTTTGTCTTGCCCTCTAAAGCTGGGGGGTTATCATTTAGTACAGAGGGCAGGTTTGGATTTTGTCCAAAAACCAACTACTGAGGACTGTAGCCGTGGACATTTTGCATGTTGTTCTTTGCCATAAGCGCCCAGTCCATTGCAGTGTTCCAGTCACAACAGTTGCTTGTCTTCATTTTCATTATCATCTCAGTAAGTGTTTGGTTGTGGCGCTCCAGAAGTCCGTTGCTCCATGGCCTGTAGGCAGCTCTTTTCTTTATTTCTATGTTGAAATTTTATGCCATATCCCTCATCTCATCATTGTTAAACTCTCCTCCATTGTCACTAAACAGTTTCTGAGGTGGACCGTGCACACTTATGAAGTCATGAACGAAGTGTTTCACTATTTCAGAGGATCTCTTTGTGGTCAGGATGCTGCCTGCACTAAACCGTGTAAACTGGTCAATAATGTGGAGATACCACACACCTGGTTCAAGCTCATGCAGATCTACAGCCACAGTCTCATTGTACTGAGATGCCAGTGGCAGGCCAACAGCAGGCTTTGGTGCAGTTTTACTGTATCTTTGGCATACTTCACATTCATTCACAATTTTCTGCAGGATGGTATTACATTCTGTGTCTATATTATCCTAAGTCTTCAGGAGCCTCTGTAGCCCGTCAGTGGACGCATGACCAAATTGTTTATGATGCTTCAACAAGATTTTTTCTTTTGTTGCTGAGCTCATTTCTTCTGAGATTGTCAATATCTCATCCTCACATCTCATTTCTTACCTTTCACTTTTTTCTTCTGGTGTGCCATCTTCTGCAGTTGCCAAGACCTGTTCATCCCCTTGAATGTTCTTGTTTTTGTTGTCCATAATGTTCACACAGTAATGACCAGAGCTTGTGAAGTCAATTGTTACAGGTTTGCCAAACATCGGCGCTCTGTCATTTTCCATATCTAGTACTGTCCCTGCTCTTTTCATGGAGGTTTTGCTCAAAAGCAGCGGGATGTTAGCTGGGACTACATCAGTTTCAATATGACATGTGGTCTGTCCAATTTGTGCAGGGATTTTCAGCTTCTTAATGGAGTGTATCGCTTTTCCATCTCCAAATCTGAAGGGTGTGCAACTGGGGGTTTCAGTTATTTTTAAAGTCATTGGATTTATTCACTCAGTCCAGTGATGTAGTTATCTAGCCACTGTTGTCCACACACAGGCCGTGTGCAGAAAAAAAAACCAAAACACTCTGTCATGAATATTTCTGCATCAGTGAGTGACTCTTTAGTGTACAGAGTGATGTTGCACTCTTCTACTGAATCTTTGCTACAGTCTTCAGTCAGCTTCACTTGCTCACCTTTGTGTGGGCAGTCCTTGGCCCAGTGAAATGTGGACTGACAAATGGCACACTTTGATCTGCGACCGTACCTGTCCAGTGGGTTTGTGCCAGGAAATGCTGTCTTCTGTTCATCCTTTTGGGGCCATGATTTGCCCCTCTGTCATCTCTGCTCCGTGAAATAAGCAGTTTCTTGGTTAATACCCACTCCGGAACTAGCAGACGGTTTCCCTCCAAACATTCTCTTCAATACCGACTTCAGTGATGCAAAAGTCAGGTCTGTACATGCTGTGAGAGCTAACTGTCGGTCTTTCTTGTCCAAGCATGCCGTATCCAGCAGTTTAAAAGCCAACACTGCATCAGGAAGCTCCATCTTGTACTTGCGCATCCGGGAGTAGCATTGTTCAAAATCGATTACATAGTCCGACATCGACACACTGCAGGCTCTCGTAATCCGGTCGAAGCTCAAGTAAGCTTCGTAAGTCCGGCCTTTTTCTTCTTTGAGAAACAAACTGTCAAGTTTCGCATGCAAGGTGTCCACACCAGTCTCTTTATTCAAGTCGTCTGCCGGTATTTCCATTGCCGTTTCTCTTGCTTTTCCGGATAGCGCCAAAACCTCAGCAACCGCCTGTTTGTCTTTTTTAAGCTCCGTAATCATAGTCCAAATTGGGACTTCATCTTCCAGCTTTTGTAAAGCTTCCCTTCGTCGAAGCTTGGCGGGACTGTAGTTTCCAACCATCGTCTGCTACCAATGTTACTCGATAAGAAGACAAACTTTAAAGTTGTACAACAACTGCTTTATTGGCCACCACCGCCATGTTTATATCAAACTCACAGAACAACAACAACTGTCACTTCACAATGAAAGTGCCTACTTCCTGCCAATACAGGATAACGTGTTTACTTATACTCAGGGTGTTATTTTGGTTACCTGAAAATATTATAACTAGTCCAAAAACATTAGTGCCTGTAATTTAACAATGAGAAGCTGTTGCCACTGAAACAGGGAGGCACTGAAATGTTCAGTTTTGGCAGAAAGTACATTTTGCTCCATTCTCAGGAACAACTCAGGGCAAAAATATGAGTATAGTATTTAACACTGGGAACCTTTAAAGAACTTTCCTGTTAACATTAACATATTTTTGTATCCATTATCACGTTCCTTTAATGTGCTTCATTACCCTCAATGATGGAGGACGAAATTAACAGTTTATCTAAACTTATCGTAGGTATCTTACTATACAGTGATTTTAGGTCCGGTTACTGCGGAAAATGGCCCCATGCGTCATTTAACTTGAGGACATATTAGGAGGGGATCTAATTAAGGCCCATTTAAATAGGAAGAATGATTATACATATACACTGTGTAGGCTTCAATCATCATATGAAAAAAAATATCAAATTTGTCCACAAGATGGACCTGTTGCACCAAGCAAAGCTGATCTAATGCACCAGAAGCTAACAGAGTTCGGGATAATGGTTCAATTAGGTGTGCAAAAGGTGTCTGATTGTGAAATAAAAGGCATTATTTATATGTATAAAAAAAAGACAGACAAACAAACAAAACAAAAAAAACAACTCCCTCTATGATCTCTAAACTTCCATCCCAACACCCTTCACCCCACCAATCAGCATGATAAATTCCTCCAGCATGCCAGGCTAAAAAAATATCTGGCACGAAAAACCCAACAGCCCCTGGTTAACTTACCATGATGGTTACTGAGAGAAAAAGATGGCAAACTTAAGGAGCTTCTCTGAGTAATAATGCAGTGAAACAGACAATGAAGAACCATAATTTTTTTTTTCTTACATGAGTGACAGATGGCTCTAAGAGACAGAAGAGAGAGCTGACAAAAGAAGACAGTGATTTGGTGAAACCATCTGTTTTTCCCTGCATATGCGTGGGCTCGCACTGCTTTTCTCTTCTCCGTCCATCTACATGATTTGTATATGTTTCTACATTAATGAGCAGGCGAGAGATTTCCATTAAGGCCCCATTAGCACCTCTTCTTTTCCCCTCTGGGCTCCAGCTCACCACTGCACTTTCATTCACCCCTCTAATGCAGTAACCACAGAGGAAGAGTGGCAGCACACATGGCTCAGTGTCACAGAAATTTAACCGCTATATTTGTCACCCCTTTCAGGATAGAAATTATTCTTGAGCGCTCGTGCATCAAATGGAGTGTACAGGGAAAGAAATCAGTGTGAAACCAGGCAGAAAGACTAAGTGGTGAGAAGTATATCATGAAATATTACTAAATATTTGTATATTAAGTGGACAGCTAAATTATTACCCACAATGATGTGGTCTAAAGGTTTTCTTGACTGACGTCTGTGCCCTGGCTTGGCCATCATTCAAACACTGCTGACAAGCATGGCTGGGCTAACTTTTAAAAACCTTTCAAGCAGGCATGCTATCAAACTGGAGCACTCTCCAAAACCCAGCAGCGGCGCAGCTGCTTGCCAGCAAGTCAACTGGCAGCAGATTTTAACCCTGTTTTCAATCTGGGACCTTCCAATTCAATGTCTATCACGGATGGAGAGGAGTTCGAAATATCTGGAAGGAGCATAAAATCTTTCTTTGGAACTTTGCTAAAAATAACAAGCTTGCTTCACCACAGGGGGTTTTACAGCCTCTGGCGGAGGTCGCTGTGCTTTCAGTGCAGGACATTAGAGGGCAGTGACTTTACATGTAGCACCAAAGTCGGAGGAGGGGGCAGCTCTCAGTAGTTTTAACAAGTCTTTCTGCACAGTTTGCTGTGTGCCTTGACCTTATTTGCCAAATAATTTCCACTAGTCATCATATGCTCTCTTACTGCCGAAACTTATTGGAGACTGTACTTTTCAAAGCTGTAGACCCCTGCCTATGGAGAAAGAAAGGAAAGAGTTCCAATTTGCTTTGTTGACTGTTCAAAGTGAAAAGGAGCAGAACATCTTCCGTCAGAGCGTTCAGGACGGAGAAAACCCACATTCGGTTGCAGGTGTGTCAGTGATGCATTGCAGATTCAGTTGTTTTGTTGACACAATTTATGCTGGCAGCAGCTGTCACTCACAGGGACGTTTGTCACAGAAGTGCAGAAGTTAGCTGCACAGCCCAAACTCAAATGCCTCGGCAACAATTTAAGGAATAGTTTTGTCTCGGGAAACAGTCTCAACATGCCTTCCGTTTTGATCTGAGGCTTCTTTCAGTCAAATCCATCGTCACTGTGAGGATTACAATGTATCTCACCATCGCATCGGCATTGTTATATACTCTCATTGTG
>KV751316.1:7936375-7976256 GCA_001698575.1 Mola mola
CACAGCGCTGCTCACTGTCCTCAGGGTAGGACAGGCTCATCAAAAAAAACAAAAAAATACTCAGTAGTCTCTAGTCTTACAGGAGCAAATGTTTTGCATTGTGTAGCCTTGTCATGCTAAGTGGTAACAGTGATCAAAACCCATACTGGATTAATTTTCAGAAAAGAAAAAAAAAAAAGTATGCTGTGGAATTTGAGACACTCAAAAACTATGAAATAGGGCTTAGGTTGAAAAATAACAAAATTCTCCTTTAACTCAAACCAGGTTATTTTTTTAGAAACTTAACCCATGTAGACTGGTGCCAAATGTAACCAAGACACTTGAGTGCACAAACTTAGCCAAAGTGAGACAAAAACAAATTAATTCAATATATTAAGTCAGATATCAGTAAGTCTAAAGATAATAAACCATCATTTAGTTTTCTAGTAATCCAAAATCCTCTGTTTGGCCCACTCTGTCACTGTGTCCCTCTGCCTGCTTCTTTTATGAAATTCATTTTGTTTCCAACACAATTTACAACAGTGTGTTAGAGGGGCGACCCAAAAGAAATGAGTCATCGTCAAAAAGGGAGGCCTCCCTGAACGAGAGGCAGTGGAGGAAAAAATGACAATGAACAAACTCAACATTCGGCCGCCGTACCGTGCTGCGTGGTTTCGTTCAGATTTACGCGATGTCTCAAACAAACATCAGGTGTCACAAAAATCCGAATACGCTCACAGCGGGGGTGACAGAGAGAGGGAGGGGGCAGACAGGGTGTGTGTGTGTGTGTGAGAAAGAGAGCGAGAGGGTAATCCTTTGCTATGGTTAAACATTAGCGCCAAGCAGTCAGTAATCCAATCACACACACATGATCTGTGCCCTTTCGCAGGAAGCACCCTGTGAAGGGTCTCTATCTCAGGACTTCATTAACATTACATGAACACATAACTGGTGCACCCATGGTAATTAGAAAAATGGGAAGATTGCAAAAGCGAAAGGGTAGAAAGGGGCTGGGTAGAAACGACTCAAACGCTGCACAAATAAAAACATTAAATATGCTGAATTACATTTAGAACAGTTAGGTGATGCTTTGTTGAATGAGAGAAGGATTTGAAACATCAAATGCAGTGTTTTAGGGACAATCATCCGGTGTGACATTAAATGGAAATGGAGATTAAAGAAAAATGTCTTAACACTTTATCCAACTGTCATTACTGTAATATTATACTGAAAATTATACAGAAAATAAGAAAAAAAAAAATTTTTCTTCTTCATCTTTATCTTTTGATCACAACTCATGGTGACAAGTCTGATGTGTTGTTGGACTCGTGGGAGAGTTTCCTGTCAGTTTATTTAAGACCAGTTCTCTTGCCAGTATTGATCCTGGAGTTGCATTGAGTTCGTCTGAGGATCCTGATGCAGTTATTTATGCCAGATAATTTGACAAGTGGCAACCCTGACAACTGAAGCCAAACTTATCAGTTTCTTATTATTCACTTTCCTGTCATAATCTTCCTCCCAGCACTACTTAACCACTCTCTATTTTTTGTTTTTATTTATTTATTTATTTTTTTTTTGGTTACACTAAACCACAATTGTAAGAAAAGAAAAAAAGCCCTCCAAAACACTTAATCAACAATTTCTTAGTATGGGTCAAATAAACGAGTTACAAAGTGTACAGTGTTGAGCTTTAGGAGTGCTGGAAGGTGGATTTAAACATTGGAAGGAACCACACACTCTTTTTTTTACTGTAGTTTTACAGTTTCTAGCTGTATTTTGAAATTACAGCATATGACTGCAAAAAAAATGCACATGTCCTTACTGTATCCTTGTCAATTTACAACATAATGCTGCTTAGCGTTTTGTCAAGTAATTCCTGCAAGTTTACAGCATGTGTGTGACTCATAATAAAGAGTGCATACAAATGTTGTCACTCACAACTTGCTAATAGGAGCGGTCCTGTTTGGGCGACTTTCTAATAGGGTTGTCCAATTCTTGCTTAAATGGGAATCACAATTCTTCTGCCTAAGAATTGAGATCACAATTCTCCCAGATTCTCATTTCTTTAACGAAAAATACTGCACAACAGTCGATTGTAAAAAACAAAAAACAAAACTGTGTCTAAATAAAGAAAAAAATAGCTTGCATCGTGCGCTTTGAGAGAGTTATTTGATTCAGGAAACATCCAATACTACTCCCATGTTACTCTAGTTTTAAGAAAACCATGTTGCCCACATTAGCTCACATTAACAAGAGCATTGGAAATACAGATATGGATATACAGTTTTATAACTCTATCCTCCCACTAAGTTGCCATGAAGCTGCAAACACAGATTCACAGTTTACTAGGATATATACATATCTCTTGTAGGTGGGTGCGTTGTGAAATCCATTTTTAAACATCATTTGACCTTTTTTTTTTAATCACTCTTCTTTCAGCTACCTAAGCTGCTTTGTGATTTACAGTGACAAATACAGTACATTCCTATAACATAGGTCATCATTTCGAAGTGTTGCAATTTGTGTATTTCTCTCCAAGATTGCATTGTGACATTAATACAGAATACCGTTAAGATTTTTTGCTGTTTGAAGATAACCAGCTACTGAAATGAATGGAAAGATACAAGAGTGGTATCAATCTTATTCAACCCAAAGCCAGTAAGCATACGTCATACTTCAACTAAGCCCAGTTCCCTATCTGGGCTGGCTTTTGAGTTTGTTTCAAGGATACAAACTTGTGCTCTGGATTTTTGTATGTCTTTTTTGCATGTCATGTGCCCACATCGCCTAAATCATCCAAATACGTAGTTCTGAAATGTTCAAAGTGAAAACATTGAATTCCCGACACACCTTTCACAAGGCAATAATGTGTAATATAAACATTTGGAATGATTTTGTAATTACAAACAGTTTTACATGTGAAATTCATAAAGGTTTCTGGCGGTTTATCAACATTATTAACACCCCGTTTTTGTCTTTCTTTTAAAGTAACATGAATAATAGCAAAACCAGTTATCAGTTGAACCATTTTTCCACACATTTTATCTACTGGAAGTTTATTACATCAACTTAAACTGTAAAGATATATATGTAACTTTTTATGACACAGTTTAAAACAAAAGACACACAATATATAATAAAACTACACACGCTTGGAAAATTACATTTTTATTTATTTTTGGACGAATGAAAAGCCTAAACACTCGTTTTCCAGGGCCAAGAACATACTGTCCGTCCTAAATTAAAAGATTTATCCACAAAAATGTGTAATTATTCCCTTGTGTTTCACAAGATGGCTTGTTTTTCATTTTATCTAAGCGTTTGTACTACTGAATCATGGCCAGGTTGATTTCAAGGGATCACATCAAAACACAAATCTCTCAAATCTCTCCAGACGTTAAGTAACACTTTAACCAAAAATGTCAGTATCGTCTCACCTCAGTACCAATGGAAAGTCGGCAAACTTTCATAGTCCACAAACCATTTCTGGGGCTTGCCATGAAAATGTTACTGCGAAATTAAATAAATTTGGGATCTCAGGCCTCCCAGAGAGTTGGATTACAGTGGTTTAGATGTGGGGCCATTTTGTTTTCATTTGTTTTTATAAGCACTTTAAACCAAATCTGCATCTACGTCATTTGTTTAGCTGCTGCAATCCTGTTTTGCTGCAAAGTTCTAGAAATGTGTTGTGGGAGAGGAAAGTTTAGGAAAGGTTAAATGATAAAGAGTATGTTTTCACAATGGAACTAAACTATTGAGTGCTGTAAGGGCTAATTTGCTTAATGGCTCAGTCATCAACAGTTTGAGCTGTCCTTCAATTACGATCATTTATTCACACTCTATAATTTGCACAAATGTATCCAAGG
This sequence comes from Mola mola, assembly GCA_001698575.1. Classification (NCBI taxonomy): domain Eukaryota; kingdom Metazoa; phylum Chordata; class Actinopteri; order Tetraodontiformes; family Molidae; genus Mola; species Mola mola. The sequence continues at coordinate 7,940,221 of KV751316.1, forward strand.
CAAATTAGGCAGTGTCAGACGAGAGTACGCAAGATGTGGTCAGCATACAGTATAACGTGCCTCTCAGATGCCTCTCTGCCTTTATCTTTTCAGTGACTGGTGAGTTTTCCCACCAAAGATAACTTCTTTACACCTTCCTGCCACTTTGCTTCATTCACCTCCTGTTGTGTGAGATCTCTAGAGTTTGACAGGAGAGGTTACTTGTTTGATTACCTATTTCACTTACCATAAGGACATACCATCAAGGCAGCTAGGATGGGTCTTACCACTGGCTGCTACGTGGAAAAGGTGGTTGGGATTTGAGTAGGTGCTTGGGTTTCTGTCATGTGCAGTTCAGCCAGTGCTTTACTTCCTACATTTTTTTGATAGACACGTTGTAGTATCATGCCACAAACAAGGTGTATAGAGCAGCCGTTTCCTCCTGTCATGAGGGGTTTTCAGCTTGAGATAGCCTTAGTAAAAAAGGCTTAAGGGGGTTAAGAGGCAGCCGCTGGTGGTGAGTGCCTCTTCACCTCAATGGGAGCTTTGTGGCGTCATTAGCCCTATTTAGTGATGTGTGTGTCCATTATTTATGGTTGTGTGGTTGATGCCCTGTCTTTTCATAAAGTTCTGCCTGTTGGACATGCAGGCTCCTTCTCAGGGCCTGTGGTCAGGGGTTGATACAGGACAGCAGGAGACAACCTAGGCATTTAGTTATAATGGATATACGTGCTTGCGCTCGCACATGAGCCCTCCAAATAGGACCCTGCCGCCTCAGCCATTTTCCTGAAGAGGGGTTAATATGATTGTATTCAAGTAGGCAAGTCCCGTAGGTTGGACTGAACATAGACTTGGCTGGACTAAATTTTGTACTAGATGGCAAGTTTTCAGATGAGTTGAGCTAAAGAATGAGATGTTTGATGAGAAAGTTATCTTGTTTCCAAGGAAAGAAGGCAGAGTCTCAAAAACACTTTAACCAAAAAACATGGTGGTTTTCCTTGATGATCTGCAAATTTAAGCTCATTCTTGTGGCTGATGCTGCAGAACAAAGAAGACTTGTTTCAAAGCAACAAAGCAACTTGTTTCCTTGTGGCAGCTGAGGAAAAGTGTACAACTTGTACAATTTTCCCTCCCACCTAAGTGAACAAGTTTATGCCTCAACGATTATCAATTATCATGAGTAGTTGTCTACCTAGAAACGCTACCTAGCCTGAAGCTGAACAACAGCAGTTTCTGAAGAGGAAATTGACCCAGGCAATAAACCAAGCGTAGGTTGTCAATCTTGTTTTCTTGTAGCCCTTTACTGCCAAACTTCCAGCTTTACTGGTCCTCTATTTCTTTTTTTTTCCTTTTTATTTTTGCTGTAACTTCCCTGCTCTCTGGTCACAAGCTTAATGTCCATTACTGCCATAAAAGTGCACAGTACAGAGGGATATACACTACATTATTGTTTCAGTGAAATAAAAGTAACCACAAAATGTACTCATAGATCGCTGAACAAAAGTCAGCACAAACCAGCACCAGCAAATACTGGAAAGTGCAATCTTTTCAGTTAAACAAGCCAAATAGTTATTTTTATTACTTAATTTACTGCTCTTGTAAAAGTAATTTCTAAGTAAATCCAAATGTTATAATGACAGCTTTAAAATCAGTCTCACAGAACAAAGAAAAAGTCACAAAATTCTCTGCAAAGAGAGTGTTTATGTTTTTAAAGAACTATAAAAATGTTTTAGCTGTTGCAGGAGGCTCTACAGTTGCAAAGTTTCAAAATATCTAATTAGGTTATCATATGACAGTTTCTGAGCAGGTTATACATTGAAGCTAATGACAGCAAAATGACTTAGATTTCAATTCCCAACTATTAATTGGGAGACTTAATACAGAATGTAGAGCAACCCAGAGATTTGATTGGAGCTCCTGAAGTTGGTTACATGTAATTATCTCCATGGCAGTTGTCTGTGCTTATTGTTATTGTTATGCATGCAAAAACTGCCAATTTTAAGTAGATTTACATACCTGCAAGCGATCCTGCAGTTTCATATTCCTCTTTTCTTCTTGCTACTCCAAATATGGGGACCTTCCTGTGGTAATTAATTTTACTTGCCTCTCTCGCGCAATGTATGTTATGACTATTATTTTTTATTATTAGTTTTATTTTCTGATTTCAACTTAAATTTAGACTTAACTAATCGTCCTTTAACAATTAGATTTAAGATGATCTTTTGGCTACTTTGGTGCTCCTTACGGTACTTGGCAGACAGTTTGTTAAGTGTTGTGAGCAGTGTGTGTAGTGTATCAGCTGTTATTATCCATCTGAAGTATTTGATGATATAATGTTAAATTTCGTTTAAATATTTTGTTTTGCCATTATGTAGAAACTTTGTAATAACTACTTTACATGAGATGAAAATAGAGGATAGAATACATAACTAATATTATTTTTTACCACATTTGTTAATGTATGTAGGAGTTCTCCTCTTTTAGTTTCTTCAAAACATGTCAAGTATGTCGTATTTGTGTTGTCAGTAGTTGCTGTACTGTGACACATGGACAAGCACCGCCTTAAGTGAAATGAATAAATGCATGGACGTCAGCTATTTTGAACGCAAAAAGAGGAAAAGACTTTTTACATTGTACCTGAAGTAATTTACAACCCTCTCTCTTTCCTGTTCCCTCTATCCACATGGGTTCTCATTAATGTCATCTCTGCCTCTTTCCTTTATGCTTTCTCTGCGTTTTTTTTAGGTGTCCTTGAGAAAACAGTGGTAGGGGAAGCCACTGCTCTCACCAAGGCTAAGACGCTGTACAAGTCCTGTACCAATGAGCGTAAGTCAGCAGCAGTGTCCTCTTCTTTAATCCCCATACATTATCACCTAATTTTTGATGCTCCCACACCAGCGACAGCTGTGGCCAGGGGAATTACTTTTTCATCTATCTTTCTGCCTGTCCCATTCTTTTGAATGCTTTATCTACTAAAGGCCTTACCAGAAATTATTCAGATTTGGCACAAACATTCACTTGGAATGAGGTATGAGTGTCAAGACGATGTACTTGGAAAGTGCAGCAGAATTGAAGGCTGACTTTTAAGCTGCCAATGCCAAAATGCCAATCTCGAATTTGGATAAACATGGATAGAAACTGAAACTTCCACTTCATAAAAACAAAAGGAAGCTATTGTAATTCTTATTTTCATCAAAGGTTGTGTTCCTCCTTAATCTGTTAATCAGTGCATTGACTATTAATTAAACTGAGCTAATTTTATTTTTTTTTCAAGTAATTATTACTGTCTTTCATGTTTACAGCACCATGTAGTGCAAATCATTCTTTCTTCAAAACCGTGTTTGCTTGGAATTCACATCAATACTCTGCATGTTTGGTCAAATTTGCATAAATTAGTCATAATTGATGATAAGTACGAATTACAAACAAGGGTTTGTTTTATCTTTTAATGAATTTCTGAAATATCAGTGGTATGAAAAAGAGTTCACAGTTAAAAACACATTTCGCTTTGTTTGTATTTACACAAGGTTTAATTGAGCACAGAGGAGGGGGTCCTTTGCTCGACATGCTGCCTGATGTGTTTGAGTGGCCCATAGCTGTGAATGAGTGGGAGACCAATTATGGTAAAGTATTCTTTTCCACTGTCAGAGTCAGCAGAGTTATGTGCAGGCAATTTGCTCTTTCTCAGTTTTCGGAGCTTCTCACTTCTTCAGGCAAGTCGTGGAGGTTGGAGGATGTCATCGCCAAGCTGAATGAGAAATATGGAACTCAGCTTTTGGTTAACTTTTTTGTTGGCAGCGACGACAAGGACTCCAATTCACACATCATTCATGTAGGTGTGCAACTGTAGCTGGAAAGCGCACTTCTTTCTCTCTCAAATATCCAGCTTGAGAATTAACCACCCACCAATGTCTTCAAATCTGGTTTCCTTGGCAGTTTGACCAGCAGACAAGCCTTGGCCTCTTGTCCAGAGATTACTACACTTGCACTGGTCCCTACGCAGAGGTTGGCTTATGGTTCACATACACGCATACAGATGCATGAGGCTTTCTACTAATGCACAGTGAAAACAAATCCGTGTGTTAATTTGGGCTGTTGCCATGGAGTCTGGACTCAATCATGCTGGAAGTTTTTCCTGACATATAACGATGGCAGCGGTTAAGCAAACATGTGTTTGTGATGAATAAGAAAATGCACCCCAAGGCAGCAAGTGATTAAAATGAAAGAGGTAAAATAGAAGAAATGTGTGACTAGAGCAGACATCCCCTGCTCTGCATTTACTTAAAATTTTACCAGAAACTCTTGATTAATATTCCAAGGGCATTGCCTGAGCATGTCTTTCTTCCTGTACAGATATAATAAATGAGTCTGTGTTTGACAGGCATGTCAGGCCTATGAGCAGTTCATGATTGACCTGGCTAAGCTGATCCGCACTGACCGTGGCCTGGACATCAATGAAACCTTCATCCAACAGGAGGTGGCACGGGTTATGGCGCTGGAGAGTGAGATAGCCAATGTAAGCGACATTTTGTTTCCAGCCTATAGTGTCAGACAGATCTGAAAACCTTCCCTAGTCTCTAAAATATGTCTTTTTATTCTTTGATAATAAGGTAAGGAGGTTTTCCAGTAGCAATATATACATTATCTTCTCCGTGTGAATTTGTGGCTCCAGTTGGGAGCAGCTATTCTCTAAAACAAGCACTTAACCATCCTGACTTGAACACAACAGCTTTTCTTACACATCAACAGTTTCACAGTTTGCCATTCTTGCCACTCCACTCACTACTGTGCTTCGCTCCCCCTCCACTCGTGCTGGTGGCTGTTACAAGGCCATCACCCCACAAGCTCTGACATTTACAGACCTGCAGCATCTCAGGACTCCAGACATGTTTGTTGCTGTTGGACCTGCACTGAAAATTGTGCGCATGTGTCAGGAAACCATAGGTTTATGTTGTGATAGCATTCTTGGATTTCAGCTTCTTTGTCTTGTACTCTCAAAGGCTACTGATACTCCAGAGGACCGTAACAACCCAGTGCTGCTGTACAACAAGATGGAACTGGGTGATCTTAATGCCAACTTCACCCTTGAAGTGGATTCGCAGGTGAAAATGCAGTCTTCCCCTCTCAGAATGTGTTGTTTCTTTTTCTCCATCCTTACTCTTTGTCATATGTTGGGTTTTTTTTGTCTCCCCTGCTCCTGTGTTGTCCTGAAGCAATTTGACTGGAGTTACTTCACTGCAAAGATAATGAATACGGTCAACATCAGCGTTTCTGACACAGAGAAAGTCATAAACTACTCTCCCAACTATTACAGAAGACTCAACCTTTTACTGTCCAGATACACCAAGAGGTAAGTATGTGTACAATACCAGATTGTGTTTCTTTGCGGGGGCGGAAATGTTCTTCATGCAATGAAAACAGCTGCTCGCTCATTTACAAACTATTATCCTTCTTCTCCTCACAGGGATCTGCAGAACTACTTGGTGTGGCGTTTTGCCATGAATATGGTGGTGGGCCTGAGCAGAGCTTACAGGGACACCAGGAAAGCTTTCCGCAAGGTACACTGCCAAGGATCTGACACTGAACATGCCTGTAGATCAACACAAGAGCCAACTAACACTGAATTTTATAGGTGGTCTCAATGTCTAATTGTCATATACAATATCCACTGAACAACATCAAATTCACTAAAAACTGAAGAGAGTAACAATGATCTTCCCCCTATAATGTTCTGAAACTCTGGGTGCTGGCATTCATTGGGTTTATGCTGACATGTACGAGCCACCAAAACATTATTGCAGACCAAGTAAACCCCTTCATGGCAATGCCATTTCCAATGGTGATGGAGAATAATGTACCTCTCCAGCACACAAATACAATTCCAGAATAGTATTTACGGTAGAAACATGACATAAGGCCCAAGGCAGAGTCCTGCATGGGTAAGGTTTGATAACCTGTAACCACCGAGACCTTTAACGTTCTGTACCAGAACCAACCCGTTAACTGTAATTATCTCATAATCAAACCTGCGTCCACCCAAACCTGTTTAAGTGCAGTGACCCGACCAGTGGAATGTGATTAACCACACAGGCTTTGGAAGTGGTATTCTTGAAAAGTGTCTCTCAGTGACCATAGCAGCTGCTTCCTGCGTGTTTCCTCAGGGTTGACTTGACATGACTATATTGTTGCTATATAATACTTTACATCTCCGTTTACAAGCAGCAACGTCACTGTCAACCTTATTTTCACAGTCTGTCCAACTCCAAAACGTCCGACTTGGCCTTCAATTATATATTATCCACACTGCGGTTCTCCAATGGCTGCTTTTGCTTTTATAGCTTCCATTTTCATGCAGCTGTCAGCAAGCAGGCTGGCAGAACATCAATGATGTTTAGGCCTGATTTCACAGGGTAAAAGGTCGCATCGTTGTCTTTCATAATAAACAACTTTGTGACTGACTCAGCTTGATGAAATTAGTGCTTCAGATGCTGAATTACTGCGCATTTTATTTTCATTTCTAAAAATAATTTGTTCTACCTGCTGCCCGCCCATATTTAGTTTATTTTTACCCATACAGGTGAATTTGTACAGATATATTTGTTACACGTTACAAAGCTTTTTTGCGGGTTACCCATCAGGTACCCATGGGTATTAAAACCGCTGCAGGACTCCCTGACTTTGACCTGGCCTCCAAACTCCCCAGATCCCAGATCAATTGAGCAGTCATGGGATTCTATTTACCATTGACATAACAGAGGCTCCACCCCACAAGTCCCAAAGGAGCTACTGTTAATATCATGGCGACAGGTACCACAGGACACCCTCACACCTGGACATGGTTTTGTGGCATAAGAGGGACCGATATAGTATCAAGCAGGGGTTTTAATGTTGAGGATGATCAGTGTATGACAATATTTTTTGATCATAAATGTGCGATTAGAGTCCCGAAAATTGAAAAGGATTTGGCACCAGGATAGAAAATAAGTGAGGAATTTTAGAGCTTATTTATGTCAAATAGTCTATAATCAGTTGTTAACATGAGTTGCTTATTAGGCACTGTCATGCTTTAAGGTTAAAACTAACATTGCCACAGGCACAATGACTGTGCTAACATGCCGATTTGTACCATGTTCAACTGTAAAATGTTTACTGTGCAGTCTATCTTAATGTTTGGATGAACAGTGTAACAATTTTTCCTACTAACCAAAGCCGAGGCTGATCGATATGTCAGTACGTTGGCAGCTATGTATTAGGCCAGTCAAATTTTACCTGCTGTTGCAATCATATGAAAAGATGAAACAATAGACAAATGTCTTAGTGGACTAAACATCTTTTCTGAATTATTCTCTGCTTATTCTCTGCGGTACTTACAGTATCAATAGCTTTATTGGTACTACTCAAATAGAAGTAGATGTCCACACTCTCCCTAGTTTCTGTCCACACGTGTTACTGTTTCTAAATCTGACCAAGCCTAATCATTTTCCCTCTGCCCAAACTGTAAGGTTTGCATAATGAAGGTGCAAATAAAGAACTTCCCTGAGCCTCTCAAGTATACTGACTGGTTTATATGCATTTGTAATTGAAAGGTGCCTCTTCCCTTACCTTGCAGGCTCTGTCGGGTACAACATCAGAGGCAGCAGTGTGGCGACAGTGTGCAGTTTATGTCAACAACAATATGGATAACGCTGTCGGGCGACTATATGTGCAAGAGGCTTTCTCTGAAAAGAGCAAAGAACTGGTAAGTAGATGATGGATTATTCTTCATTTCTTTATTAATAAATTCCATATAAAACAGTGCATTCCGTGTTATATGTAATTAAACACTGTATTTTAGTGTCTATTGGTATTTGAATCATAGCAATGAATCTTCAGAGAGTGTTTTTTGGGGGGGACAAATGTAGTTAGACACAACTGTCTTCATAAAGTGTGTTTAAGCATGTATAGTAGAGTTGCTTTGCAGGCAAACCCATAAAACTGTATTCCTCTCATACCAAGCTTCTCTTAGTTACATACGCACTGTATGTAAGTTATGATAATCAGCGGAATGTACATTTACACATAGACATTATATTGTGTAGATTATATGTTTATTTATTGTTTTCAGTTTATTCTACAACATTTATATTACTTTTCTGGGTTTCAGGAGCAGCTACAGCTTTGCCCTTTAAGCAGACATAATTCCTATTTAATGATAAATAAATATAAACAGGATCAACTTTTACAATATGATACTTAGTGGAGATAAAATTATTTAACAGTAAATGAATTAGAAAAAAAGTTAATTAGACTCTAAAAGTAAAATTAGATTATAAATGCTCAACTAAAAAGTAAAAGTACTACAGATTAAAGGAACAATTCAATAGAAAATGAAAATCACAGGAGACAAAAAATAAAGATTCTAAGAATGGACGAAGTTTCTTTAACCATAAAACATTTCTGGAGCTTCGCAGCCAAATAGCATTCCAGTATTTACTTTAATAGCTTAAGTTGGCAGAGAAAGGGACTCTTTAAAAACTTAAAAAAAACAATGTTAAAGAAACAAAATGTCTCCATACAGCTGCCATACTACTATCCAAGTCTTTCGAAGCTGAGCAATTCCGTTTATAATGTTAAAGGTTTTTATTTACGCCCTTTTATACTGAAAATCTTCACTGTGTAGGTTTGCACTTGACAGCAGTGAAGATTTCAAATAATGGCACTTTAAATCAATTTGAGATCTTGCTTCTTATTTGGATTATGCAGACAAGCTTTATGGAGTTATATTCTGTTTATATGCCTCTGCATTGGTGACAGCCAGGGCCAGAGGCATAAAGTAACACCCGTCTGCCCCTTCTCGTGAACGCAATAGCTTAAAGAACTGGATTTTCTCCATATTTCACACAAATGTCCATGCTGACTCAGGGTGAATTTATTCGATTTTGGAGGTTGTGGGTCAAAGGTCAAAGTCAAGCTTTAATCTTCCCCTATATTCCTGTATTCCTGCAAAGTCATATATGCTTATTTACTTGTGTTTATTTTATACGACAATTGGCCATCCATACATTTAACTCTTTCTATAATCTAGAGTGTAACACTATACAGTACATGGACTAAACCTTTGAAAAAGTTAAGAGTTTCACCAACCACGCTACCACATCAGCCGCCTCAGCCCATCTTCTTGACCCACTGCTGTACTTTCACTGTCGGCTTTGTATGCTGTACGGAGGCTTATAATCACAAGGTGGTAATTCTTGTAGTTCTTTTTCTTTTTCCCACTTGTTATCATGCAAGACCCCAACTTTATCAATTCTTGTTACAAGCCTGTTTTCCCGTGAAATGTTTTGTGTATGGCAAAACTGCTTCAAATGGAAAAAATGTTTCATTTGTGTTAAGGTGAGTTAGCTGAAATTTCATATTAGATGAAATATCATCCAAACATTTAAAATACAGTAAAATACTTGCGTCATGAATATTTTAATCATTTGGGTTGGTGTATATATATGATGAAAATATTGTCTTTACCATTTTATAGGATATAAACTTTCAATTTGGATCATTAAAAATGTGCAGATATGCAATCGTGACACGGCGGATGCACATGCACACACATGTTACAGGCTAAAAGGTTCTTGGAAAAACATCTTTAGTAGTGGTCCATGCTGGTTTGTGGCAAACCACAATGTGTTCCAAGTAGTTTCCTGGTATGATGAGACACTGGAATGTCTCTGTCAGCTCACTGTGGTCTCAGAGCACAAGTGTGGTTGGAGGGAACCTCGAATGCTCTTCGCTGTCACTGCACTTTTTAAATCTATCTCCTCCTACTTCGCTCTCATTCTTTTAAAATATCACATTCTTTTTTGTGCATGACTTTATTTCTGTTTTTGTTTTGCTTGTGGACAGAATTTGGCTTTTGACTATCCAATAATCCTGGTTCAGTATGGCTTGCACATTATGCTGTCATCATGGCGTCACTCAGTCTCTCTATCTGCCCGCGTGTAGGCGAAATCCTTTAATCTTCAACTCTGGGTGCCCAAATACAGTTAAAGGTGGGGGTGTAAAATTAGTGATGGGGAACAGGACTAATGGTAACACCTGAAATATACAGCCTTCAGTTGTGCCCAAAAAGGTGCACCTACACTATTCCCAGTCATGGCACTGTTAAAATATTAGTTTTTAATAGAGTTCTGTATTTTCAACAGCGAGTGACAGATAAAATGTGTCATGGGTTTTCCCAATATAACATATTATGGTACACATACACATGTGTCATGATGATGGAATCTTTTTCTAGATGTTATATTGTTCCACACTGTAGGGCTGGATTATAATTCAATCCCCAACTCTGCACTTTCGGGGTTAAACTGCGAAGCAAATTTGACAAAGTGACTGAATGAACCGGATTCTGCCTGTGATTCTGTATCTCAATTTCTTGTTCAAAACACAGCTGTTGGTTTGTGCTGCACACAAATACAAGAAAACCAGAACTACTAACAGCACATATTGCACTATATACTAGCCCAGCACACACACGGGAAAATGCAACATTGCAGTCTTCTGCCATATTACAATCTGTTATCTTAATGAAAAAACATACATAAAAACCTAATAATAACCAAAATGTAAAATTACTCACTCATAACTGAAGGAAACTCAAAAATCAAACCGTAATCTATAGAATTAAAAAATGGCCAAAAATATGCACACAATTATTGAACAGTCTGATCTTCAAGAAAACAAGCCAATGAAATATTAATCCATGTGCTACCATTGTTAAAATAAATAAATATTAAGTAAATACAAAACCAAAAAAGTATATAACAGGATTTTTTCATCAGTTGCAGGAGATTCTCCCTATATGCAAAACTGTAGGTCACATAATAAGACCTATTATGTGCTGACTGATTCCTACAATGTTTAATCAGCACTCACATAGTCACTCTTAATTTCAAATTTGAATAATTCTTCATTAAGATCAAGAAAACAATCAATAGGCTGTTTTGGTGCTGCCTCCAACACTTCGCAGGTGGAACATTTTGCACATGTATGTAATGATGGTGTTGGAACACAGTGATGTGGAGGCTATTGTACCTCATTCTCCACTGAGAATGAGCACAGGAAAACAGACAAATGTTAAATTTTTAGATCCCAACTATAATTCAAAAGTTTGAAATTGTACATTTGAAGAATCATCGAAAAGCGGGGGAGGCAAAAGCAGACACCAAACTTCAAACTCATGACCGTTACAAACATTTTTAATGTTTAACGTGGATTTTACAGCTTCTGTTTGTGTAAAATTTTGTATAACGGTAGAATTCCTAATGCTGATAATACTACAATGTGTTATGTAGGAAAAGTACAATATTCTGTAGACAGAAATATTAACTTTGATAAATATTTGCTCAATAAATATTGCAGAAGTTGTTTCATATATTGGATTGATGATTAACCAGCTGAGTACCTCTAACTGAAGGTTGCTGTGGTATCCACATATAAATTAGGATGCCGAGTACCTCTTCTATAATCAAGATTTAGGGTCAGGATTTCAATAACACAAAATATAACTGAAGGTTGCTGTGGTATCCACATATAAATTAGGATGCAAAATGTAAATTATTAGCATTATCAATGATTTAAGTTTTATGTTATGCAGGTTTGTAGTCAGTGCACCTGTCTACTGCAGAGAGTTTTGAGATGACAAGATCAGATTTTTATAAAGATGCAGAAATGCTATGGTACCTTTTGAGAATAATAACCATAGTTTTAGTCATTACTTTATATCATCCAACCAACAGATAGTTCTGACTGCTTTGTGTCATGTGTTTTCACTTATCATAAAAATAATAAGTAAGCATGAGGACAATGGTTAGACCAGAGTCAGGTCAGTGTTTCACGACTGTATTGCACAACATGTTGCAACATGTTTTTTAAAGATTAATTCCCACTGGATCCTTTATGCAGAACCCTCACAAAACCCCACCTCTCATAACCGATTTGATTATAATTATCAATTACATACTTTTCAATGTTGATTCTTGTCATGTTCTCTCATTGTGTGTGTGGGCATCAGATGTTGGAGATGATTAAAGACATTCGGGAGGTGTTCATTAGTAACCTCGACGACCTGACCTGGATGGATGCTCTGACCAAGAAAGCAGCTGAGGAGAAGGTATTTGACAAAAGAACCCATTAAGTGCAGCTTATTGTGTTATAGTCTGTTCTTTGAGACATGTGATGACTAAGATGTTGGTAATTTTTTTTTCTCCTGTTCACTGCTGCAGGCACGAGCTATTCGGGAAAGAATCGGCTATTCTGACAACATCTTGAATGATGAATACCTAAACAATGAGTACAAAGATGTATGGATGCTTTTCTTCTTTCAGTGAATTATTGTTAGAGAGTACAGAGTGTTCACTGAGACTGCCTATCAATTCTGTGGAAATATGGTGAAATCTTGGCTTTTCACAAGGGAATTTTTTTTTGGATAAGAGATGACTGGGTGGTGATAACTCCTATCACAGCTAATCTGGTTTCTCTGTGCGTTGATGTCAGCTGGCCTACAGTGCAGAGGAGTACTTTGAAAACATCTTGCAGAACCTGGAATACATGCAGAAAAGACGCCTGCGGAAACTCAGAGTCAAAGTCAACAAGGAGGAGTAAGGTTCCCCATGGGATGGTTAAATAATTGCATAGCAAACCAGTCTTATTTAAGCGGAGTATTAATTTAAAATGATTATATGATTTATTTGCCTGGTGAGCTTTTGTGTGACACACTATCTTGTATTTTGCACACCCTCATGAATGTTGCATTCCAAGTCACATATACTTTTTTTAAAATCAATACTGTAGCTGCTCTATAGAGCTTATTGTTCCATGCAGTATACATATAACACGGACATAGTTAAACAGAACATCGTGCCCTTAATTTGACCCTCTTGCTCATACATCCCTTGTAGTCTGCACAGTCCGTATTAATTTAGCACTTTGCAAACGCAGTGTCAACTCCATCAACTGATCATAAAAATGAACACTTGGTCATATGTCAGTGTGATGACGAACTACCTTAAACAACAGAAAGCACATTTGGGAAAATTTTATTTGAGGAGTACTGGACTTTAAGTTTTTAGTTTGGGCCAAGTGCCGGTAGGGGTTTATGACCTATACTGGAGCCCACCACCAGAGGGCAATTGATGAGGATTCGGCTTCACTTTTTGGGAGCTCTCATCTTGTTGATCACCACATACGGTCAATGGCCAGAACAGCTGGAAACGCATTAATTACATACTGCAAAATATGAATGTTTGCAGTAGAACATCCTAATATTTTTGGCGTACTGCACTTTACTTACCAAGCACTATACTAAAATGTATGGCAGCATGGGTCTTGGAATGCTTTGAAACTCCTACTTGGAGATAAAGTTCAGCCTTCCGCTAAGCAAACCACAGGTTAGTTTTAATGTCCTGCATTGAATTTGAGTTGTGCTGCTGGGTAGTCCACTTTACTGTCTATAATTCCTCTTGTGTCTTTACCAGATGGGTCACAGGAGCTGCAGTTGTCAATGCCTTCTACTCATCCAGCAAGAACCAAATAGGTATTTTCACAAATACACTGGCAAGCAAACTCAGTTATAAGGCCACATGACTACATTAATTTGTGCAATTTTTGTGCAGGAGTGTTTAGTCTTTTTTGTTTTCCCCGGTATCAGTGTTCCCCGCAGGTATCCTCCAGCCGCCTTTCTTCAGCAAAGGCCAAACTAAATCTCTCAACTACGGTGGCATCGGCATGGTAATCGGTCATGAGATTACACATGGCTTTGACGACAATGGTACGACTTTACACACAGTTTCTCTATGTTCCCTCCTACCAGATTTTGCAGATTATATTGGTATGTGGATTGAAATAGTTCCCTTTCTGTAACTGGTACCGTTTTTGAAAAAAAGGTTTTTGAAGTGGCATTTCTTTGTACTGCCGTTGGTCATTTTTCACTGTTTACAGTAAGCTATGTAAACGCAAAACGTTAAATCTCAGACGTAGGATTCAATACTAATGTACTGAAACAGTGACATGAAATGCCTTTTCTTCTCATGTTGATCAAATCCAACAGTCATCTTTTCGTGCATTTGGCCTCTTGCTATAGGTCGTAACTATGATAAGGATGGCGATCTGAAGGACTGGTGGACTCCAGACTCCACCCACAGGTTCCTGGAGCTGTCAAAGTGCATAGTAAACCAGTACAGCAACTTCTCCTGGGACCTGGCCAATGGACTTCATGTAGGTTGACCTCAGAGATCTCATATTTGTCAGTCCACTCTCCTTATCAGGCTTTCGCAGAATTTGCAGCAGCGTCTTTGAAATAGCATCCCAAATCTTGTTTTGTGTCTCTTTATCTACTTTTCTGTTACCTTTGGCAGCTTATTCATCCCCATCTTTTCACTGATCTTGCAGGCTCATCTCTTCTCTGCTTCAGGTGTCTTTAAAAAATATTTGGTGTACACATATGAACCCCTCTCCCTGTCTCCACTCATCTGCTGTGAACATCGCTCCTTTTTGTACCCTCTCGGGAGATGTTATTCGATGTCCCAAAGAGTGTTATCTGTGAAGAGCAGAAGTAAAATTTCTATCTCTCCTGTTGTCCAATCTGTGTGTTGTTTTGCCTCATGTCCCCTCTCCAGTTAAACGGTAACAACACCCTCGGGGAGAACATCGCTGACAATGGAGGCATACGGCAGGCCTATCAGGTAATGAGCTAGAAACCAAAGGGGGGAACGTGCCTAAGAGCCCTGGTTTAAAGATAACAGAAGATGGCTTTCAGTTTATGTTTTGTTATCGTCTCTGTGATGTACCATGCTGTGAGGTCACTGTCTTGTTAGCTACTGTAAACTCAACCATGACTGACATCATTGTGTTGCTGTTTTCAGCAGTTTACTGAAATATAGTAAATCTCATTGCTAATCTCAGGCCAAGTGCTCTTTTGATATTCCTAGACTGATAATAAAATTTAAAAAACCCACCTGCGTACTGCTGTTGAAGTTTCATGCTAGACAGGAAATGGAATTTCTTTGGAGAGACACAATGGCTGATTGGCATACAATTTTCAAAAGACCACTGGTGCGACTGCTGGCCAAAGTTCTGCCCTGGTGACATTTTTTTGTTCAAAAGAAACTAGCACTTAAAAGGTAATTTAATTGTAGAAACTGTAATTCAGAAATATTGCAAAAGCCACTTTCAGTTTATTGCTATAATTAGCCCAAGATGAATTTCGCTGCCTTATGGTTTCTGACCAGTCGCACAGGGAGAAGCAATTCACAGGTACTATTCTCAACATGAAACCTTTAGATGAGGGCAGCACAATGACATGCAAATCTGGAGAAATGTACTTAAAATGTAATATCCCTGCTTTATTTATTTATTATTGCTGGAAATGGTACTATCAAGCCCATAACATACATTTACAAATACAAATATCCAGATTTTTTAGCAGAGCTATAATATGGAAGACTTTCAGGTTAGTTTTTCGTAGCAATATTCACCACAACACTGGTTATATGAAATTAAATGATTTATCTTGCATTAATATTACAGGCCTATCAGAACTACATAAGGGTGCATGGGAAAGAGCCACCACTCCCTGGCATTAACCTGTCCCATGATCAGCTTTTCTTCTTAAACTTTGCTCAGGTAGGTGATGGATGGATATATACAGTATATATATATATACAAAAATCATTTTGAAATTAAATGAAACAAGCAATACTTATTGGTCTGTTGCAGTACTCCCTAATTCCTGTGTTGTTTTAGATATGGTGTGGAACAATGCGACCAGAACAAGCTATTAATTCCATCAAAATAAATGTCCACAGTCCAGGGAATTTCAGGTAATTTCATGTGACTTGATTTGAACAAGAAAGCAAGAAAACAGAGCACAGTTGTAGCTGTCGTGTAAAACCCTTGACAAGATACCTCGTCATTTCAATTCTGAGTAATGCATGAAAATATGTTTATGTGTCACAGGGTGCTGGGAACTCTTCAGAATTTCCCAGAATTTGCCAAAGCATTCAAATGCAGCAAAGGTGGCTACATGGTCCCTGAAAACACATGTCGTGTGTGGTGATCCACAGACCTCTAGCTCGGGGACTTTTGTGAGGTGGATCATCACACCCCCAAACAGCATCTCTTCCCTCTGAATGTTGGAGCACTCACGGGGGCTACGGGGACGCTGAAGCTCCCCTTAGCTCGTTACTGGATGTGCCAAGCCTGGTGGACTGATGCTGCAGTATGCACTTCCTGTTAAGGAAAGCAGTGGACTGTACTCTCATGGACAGACAGAGCACTGTCTCTCTGACTCTGATACTGTAGTTCATCTAATCGGTCTCATTATTCTTCTTCTCACTGAATACAATCAATCTTTCTTTCCTCATTCCGTTTTCATCCGGTTTTATTCATCACGCGTGAGTCTGTCGGCGTGACTGTGAGTGCGTTTCAGCCGAAATGCTGTCCAAGTAGTTGGTAAGAGAGGGCCAGACAGACAAATGTGTTCAAACCCACCGGCATATGAATAAACCAAACACCCACTCACACTTATATTCATGTAACAGGGCTGAACCCCTGTACTGTATGTGGGATTGAGCTGTATGCTCCTGGCTCTGGCTGGTTTCAGCCTTCATCTACATGCTCACACACGGTACAACATACTCGTAATGTATTCTTTGTTGATATGTAGGAGTAGATTAGGTAAATTATTACAGAAATCAAAATTTATTTTGTTGAATAGACTAGTAAATATTTAATCGTAATCAAATATTTCATAATACTGTTCTATATTTAATATTAATGACTTATTTGCAGTTAATAGACAGCTGCTGTTCATTAGCAGGATGTCAAATAAACCAAACTAACATTTTTGCCTTTAAGATGACATCTGGTCATGAATCATCGAGTTGTCATTTTGACAGAAACCAGATCCTTTTTATGTGTCCACTGAGCCTTCTGTGTGTTTTTGTGTCAATGTGTGTTGCTGTGAAATGACCTCTGCCTGCTGTTTGTCCAGCAAACTGGTATGCCTTACATGACCTCTTGTGCTACCTTGTGTGAGATATATTTGTGTAGGCCTATTCGCACAGGAACGAAGGATAAGCAATTGTGACATTAAAGCAACATTATGCAAGCATTAACATTTGGTGCCATTCGGAGCTTCGACAATTTTAGATTGCAACACCACTGCAGTAAATATGAACAGCATTACACGTGCATTGGTAATGACTCCATTACTATGAACCACAGTTGACAAGTCATCGACAAAGCCACAACGCGAGGCACAGCTACCCAGCTAATAGTCCAACAGCAATAAGTTGAGCTCGGCATCCGTCTTGTAGCCTTTTATTGTGCAAACTTCAGCGTCATGGTTATGGTCAGCCAGCATTAAAAAAAAACTTCGATATTTTTCAGCCTGGTTTTTAAGGCTCTGGAGTTTGTTCGCTAGGACCATTTAGCTTGACAAGGTTACACAATGCAACGCCAAGTCAAAGCCTCTGAAATTGGGTTTTTTGTTGGGTTTTTTTTGCCACTAACTACAAGTGCGGAGTAACATGTAGATACCTGCAGTGAACCACCTCGTGTTTTTGACTCAGAGGCTGTAAAGATAGTGTATAAACTGAATGCTCGCACAAGTCCTGTTTTTCCATCCTTTCACTGCTTCCTGTTGCTGACCGAACACCGCAGACACGACCAGGCGATTGTTGAAAGGGCACTGCTTTCTGATGTCGACAAACGACAACAAATTTGGAAACTAATGTCTGATTATTTAGCAGATTACTTTAACATGGACAAAACCGTTTGGAATAAATTGATACAAATTCGCTTGTCTTTCGTAAAAACATAGTAAAACTTCGGAAAACAGCGCCTCTTCTGTAATTGACCAGTTGTGACTTGCATGCACTGTGAGAAAAGAGAACAACCAATTAGATTTTGGAGACGATTGGGATCATCGTCTTTTTTTTTTTTTAAGGATTTTTATGCGCTAGAGGAATTTTAAGGTAAATTTAAGTTGCTAACATGAAGTAACTAATAAGGCTACAGACTTGCAGCTTACATTAATATGAAGGAGAATGTTGAAACCAGGTCATAATTATATCACATTGAGCTGTGTGTAAAATCCTCAGGCTTTACTGACCAGGAGGGCTTTGTTTGCCCTTCACAGAGATCTGCGATCTGCTCCACCCTCTAGTTTCCAACACTGTTGCATTCTACAGCTAAACGGTCCTAGCAGCAGAACTCTGTACTGGAGTCATTTTCTAATAAAGATGTAGTTTGTGATATTTTAGAGCTTAACAGCCGTCATTGGAAAATATGAGCTCTCCTTTAACAGTCTGAAAAATTTGCATGGTCCAAAGCTGCGTGCCAGCATTCCAGTGTAATAAAATTTGACCTAGCAAGTTTACTTTTCCTGTGACGGTGACACAAAATTCACCCCCTGAACTAATTTCAGTGGTTGCCTCATTTTGGCTACTTACAGTTTAATTATACCACTTTCTTATTTTTCTTGACGACTTTGGGTCTACGCTGCCAAAGAAAGAGAAAATGAAGCGGGCACAGAAAAATGTCCATTACATGATGTTATTTGTTATTTCATGTGGCCTCTATGATTTATTGTCTTTTAGCACTAAAACATTTTGTGCTGAAGCCGTCCAAGTTGAGAGACATTCCATTCAGAGGATGCAAATGACTTCAGAAACACTGAGTCTGTTTGGAAATAATATCTCTGTGTATTGTCCTAATAACATCCCTGGGGTAAAAAAAATGTGTGTTCTGCTGCTGTACTAGACCTTTGTCTCCAGGGCTCAGCATCGTGTACGGATGTAGGAATATTACTGTGCCTAATGGAGCAGTAGTGCTATTAACAATAATAGTGGTGGTAATGGTAGCAATGCAGTTCAGGTCCAATAACACATTGTATTTAATATAGCATATTTTTAAGGACATTCACATTAAGTGTATTCTTTAGGTGAGTTATAGAAAACTGACCACTAATTTACACATCAAGTATGAATGGATGTATATCAGTTACATCCCTCTGAGAAACTGAACGCATTTGAGATTCTTGCTAATGCACAGTGTCTCCTCTAGGTTAAGTATAAGTGGGGTTATAGAGCGGCAAACTTTACACATTAGCTCTAAATACTTAACATAATTATAGGTAAATGTTTTCTAGGAAACTAAAGCCTAAAACTGCGTGATGTTGCGTGATCACGTTAAAATAAGACTATCAATGAAATTAGGTGTGGGGCGTGAGCTTTCAGTCGCTAATGAACTTGTCTCAGTGTACCCGCTACCAAAGTTACATAGTGTTAAGGACAGGCACCATTCATCCTATGATAAGTACCAAAAATGATTTCGAAGCTAGTTGCATAATGTTGCTTAACATGAATGAATTGAGTTTTGCATAAAGATGCTTTTTTCTTACCAAGAATTCCACGTGACGAGTCACGATTATGACCGTATGCTACTACCGGCAAACAGCTTAACTTAGCTTAGCACAAAGATTGGAAGCAACTAGCATGGCTTTGTACAACGATAAAGAAAGTTCACACGATAATCACTAAAGCATTATAATTTCCATAGTTCTGGTCAGTTTAAAAATCAAAGTCTAAAAACAACATGATGGGGGTCGTCACCCGCATTTTTTACGGATTTAGCAAATAATTTCTGAGCTGAGTTTCTAATCGTAATGTTAATTAGGAAACCATATTGAAAATGGGTTCCTCGTTTTAAATGTTAAACTGCAACAAAGGCAGCAATACAAGGTCGCTAACTGTGGAAATTCTGCCTATTCCTATAATATAGAAATAAGTGCAATGACTGATGCGCTACCATTAAATAGATCACTTTGTCAGACTGTATATTACATGCCTTCATGTCCTACCTACATATATTGTTGTTTCCCCACACTTTGTTGTCAAGCGTCCTCTTTCTTTGTCATTGTCATTTATTCTCTCAGGCCTTCTTTCTTTCTGTGATGCTCTGTCTGTCTCTCTCTCTCTCTCTCTCTCTCTCACACACACACACACACACACACACACACACACAGACACACACAGACATGCTCGCATGCACACATAATCTAGTCCATCTGTACAAAGACAGATATACCTCAGTTGCCTGTACTTGGATACTTTATAATAATGACTGATAATCATCTTGATTTGACTTTGTTTTCCTTTAAAAATAAATCTTGAAAGAACATTTGGCGCCTGCAGGCGAATAGTGTGGGATCGTTTGTGTTTGTGTGTTTGTGCATGTCTTGTTTTAGCATCTGAATCAGGCTACATAAATACAAGCTCCTAAATCTCATACAAAGAAATGTTATGTGCATCTCTGGCTTTGGTGGTTATTTTTGGCAGAGCCTGAAAATGAGAAACTTTTTTTAAAATGCTTTATTTGAAAATGATATCTTGGTCCAGCAGACTTTATAATTGTTTTTTATTTTCTAGACGTCAGGGATTTTACATGATAATCTTGTTAAAATGTTCGACGCACAAAGTGCAGTAGAGCCTGAACAATATGCAATTTTTGTGGTCAATACTAATATGCGTATACCGATATATCTGTTATAGGCCAATACATGCCAACCAAAATATCAGTCGAGCTCCAATATGAAGCAATTATGGAGGTGTTTCTTGTTGCCTATTATACAAAAAGCAGTGTCTTTAATGTTCCTAAGGAAATATAAATATTACACAGATATTCTTTTACTCCGACAGTGTTATTAAGTTGTGGGGTGCTAATTAAATTCATTATAAGCAGAACTCTTCCCACTAATTGAACCTATAAGCACTGGAGGAAGGTAGTCAAAGGTGCATTGTAAATAACTATGCAATATATTTACAGTTGTTGCTAAGCCGCCTGATAAATAGACCTGACATTGCGCTGAACAGGCGAGCACATTTCCTAGCTTGTGGATGCTATGCACCCAGGCTGAAACTCCAGAGATACAGGGAATAGGAAAGCGCACACTGCGATGTTCAGAGATAAAAAAGAAAGCCAAAGAGAGTGATAACACACAGGGGGTACAGGACAGGCGCGCAAAATAAGACCACCAGAAATACATCCAGACTTTGAAGCAATACAACAACAGCGTGAGGAATGGAATAGATTAAAAGGGGCCAGAGCTAACGTGTGTATACAATTGTAAGATTTGGAAGTTTAGGACCATTTTCTATTCATTTTTAAAACATTTTCCCACTATACTTTTCAGCCCATTGGGTTTTTTTCAAACAGCATTTCTTAACTGTGAGACTGTAGTTGGAATGCACGGTCTTATTGATGGTGCAGGAAAACAACATATGTCATTCCACATTCCACACAATGTTATAAATTCAGCAGAGGCAAACAGATTACCTTTTTAAATGCACTCCACAATGACGATCTTACGCCTTCCCCAAAAGTTTATTTATAGCCTGCTTTTTTCAGGTGTGAAAATATGCTTGTGTGATTGCGTGGGAATGCAGTTCTACCCCTCATTCAGTTGCAATTCCTTATGTACTGACTGGATCCCCCTACGTTGGCTGGTAGGAAAAAGTGGTTCACACCACCCACCTCCCTCGTGCTCTCCTGTCACTAACAGCTCCGGTATGCTTGATATCATCACAGCTAACATTACAGCACCTCAGCATGTTCCTGGTGGATCTTTTGCACTCATGGATGGCTGAGGATTTATTTTGAAGTAACACAGGACAGCATGGGGGACTGTTTTGAACTTCTGAACTTAAAAACAATAAGAAGCGTGGATTTGATTGAAAATATTCTGTATCTGTCAGAAAAAACAAAACAAAAACAAAAAAAACTCCCTCTCATTTTAAACCTCTTGAGGGCAGTTCCCAGAGGAATTCTTGTTTTTGCCCATATTACAAAGTTATGTTCCCCTATTTTGCCCTCTACTCAGTTTTCCTTCATGTGGCCCTTATACGACCCCAACAGTGGGTCCAGTGATATATTTGTGTGTGTATGTGAGGGGCCAACCTTTGGCCTCTGGAATGCCTATCCGTATGTGTGTATGTGTTAATGCTTGGGCAGTGTTTGGCAACAGAGAGGTGTGAAAAGTGGAGCACATGCACTAAGTGCACAAAAGCGTTTGCAAAATAGCAGTGCAAAAGATGCACTGCAGAAGGATCATAAGTAAGGAAGTGATTCAGGCAGGCTATTAGAGGAGGCACCCTGCTATTGCACACTTGATTTGAAAGGGGGCTCTTATTGTGGAGTGCACTCCCACTTTGAGCTCATTGTCAAAGGCCACTTGTAACAGATCCATTGTGATTCTAAAGAGGAAGAATTTTTCAGGAAAAAGTTTTAACTGTCTTCACTTTAACACCAATATTCTTTTAGAAATAAAATACCCTGTGAACATTTGAAGAACAAACACCTATAGATATATCACACTCAAGACTAATGATGAACTCTTTCACCCTGTTTCTTTTATCACAAGTGGCCAACTTGTCGGTATCGGTTGTGCTAGAAACTATTGGTTTTCAATAGATCTATTCGCCTCATGTTTCATTCTTCAGTCCTCACATAAGTAGATGTGGTCCATCCATAATTAATGCAAAACCCCTGTGCTGGATTTCATCTCTTCTTGATGTTCTTGTCCGATGCATTTAAAGACACGCTCATTCGACAACGTTTGTGTCTTCGAATCTTTCATACATTTAACCTTTCTCCTGACTTTGTATCAATGCTACTGCACGTACACTTTTCTTTATCATAACGCAATAGTTTGATCGCACATCCACAAATGAGCATCAATCTCATAAATCCTGATAATAACAGTTTTTGTCTAACAGCTCCAGAAGCAGCAAATAACGTTAATCAATCACAACATGTAGCTGGGAACCCTCTTGAGTGAGGCGTTGTGCAGTAACAGAGACCGCCACCATTAAAGTAACCACTCATCCTCTTTCAGCAGCTCTCAGGTGAAGGATCAGTTTCATTAATTTTACATCTTTGTACAGTCAGCGACAGTGTAGGCTCCAATTCTAATTAAATGCTTCAAGCGCTGGCATGAAGGGCGTTGAACTTAATTGGTTGCAATGTCACAATGAGACATTCCATTTCTCTGGTGTGCAGCACACTGTGGGACTTCTCTAGGATATACGATTAAATTTGCTTTCCCCTTTGATCCACTTATAGGCCAAATTATTCATAGTAGCTGTAGCTTCTTGGATTGCTATACAGTCATGATACACATATAGGCCAACAGCTGATGAAAATTTTGACTCACTTTTAAAGAATATCATAGACGAATGAATGTGCAAGTGTCTACGAGCAATTCAGCGTCTTAAAGTGACATGTAATATTTTATCTCTAGTTTTAAAGAAGTTCTTTTGTACGAGTTTAGTGTCCAAACTCTGGAATCGCTGTACTTCATCACAGTGGAGCAGCTCAGCAGTTACACAATGAAAACACATTGCTCCAGTTGTGGCTCTCTGCACACTCTTATGTTTTATTGATTTTTGAAAGTCAAAACTACTATTATCCAACTTGAGAAATTCCCATGTAGTGAAGCTGGTTCTTCTCCCTGCTCCACGCTTGTGATAGCTTGCCCTCAACACCCCTGGATTTTGAAATGACCTTAGATTGTCCAGGTTGAAAGTCCATGTCTACCAACCAAACTGCATCTAATAATTATATCAACAATAGGGTATTGTTCAGCCAATACACAGTATGAATGAAGAAAATCATAGTAGATTGTCTGCTGGTTAACAGGGTTTTTTGCTAACGATAATGGATCATAATGGGTACTAAAAGGTTTTCATCTGAACCTTGTTACCCTGTTAATCTCATGTTGGCATATATTGTACATATGCTTTTAGGACGCCAGTTGTAATTGCTTATTTGGCATGTGCGTGTTCACAAGGCTCACACCTCCTGCTGACAGGGAAGTAGAGAGCACAGTCTGCTGTAACAGGCAATCTAATTCCCTGTTATTAAATGCAGACTTCAAAATGTCTTTTACGCTGACATTGTCCCTATTAGAGATATAAGCTCAGCTTTATTTTATTAAATTGTTTATTCAATGGGAAATGACGTTGATATGAAAAATTATGGTCCAGTTGAGAATAAAATAGATTACCAGGTAGGTGTGCCTGTCCCTGCTCCACCATCTTATGAAAATGCGTAACTTCTGGTTTAAAAAACAACAACATGGCAATGTCCATGAAGCCAATCACAAGGCTTCAAAATCAGTAGTTCCAAAAGTGGTAATGATTAGCCAAAATGAACTCACCAAGTGTTTCATACAAGCCTAACAAGATGTGCCCCGAAACCCCCCCAAACACACACAGACAAGTTTTATCCATTTTATTACCTCTTACTCACAATACAATTGTTTTTTTTCTACTCATGCTCTCAAGAACTTTGCAGAGTCCAACAGCCCAAAGACACAAAAAAAAATTAAAATTACATTTGGTGTTCTTATCAGGACATATATGCAGTAGTAATTGATTTTCATCCACAGTGCCTAAAAGAATTAAAGAGAAAATTACATGATATATTGCATAAAATTATGTGGACAAAAGTTCAGAAAAAAGTTTATTAGATTAATTTATAACAGGACAGACAGTTACTAATGTCAAATGAAATCCTCTTCAGAGCTAATCATCATTAACACTGCACCATGGCAGAGGTCCGATCCAATCTATTTGGTCTTATAATATAGCTGACAGCATGTATCTAATATTAATTCCTCTTAATAAAACATAATGCTGAGCTTGTCCCCCCCGTGTCTCTTGCAAGGAGAACTTCTCAATTTCTGTGTTGAGTTCAGTTTCTTCCATGCACACCTCATTTCTGCTAAAGAAAGACAGACATCAAAATCCATTAGTGAAACAAACACACCGGCTGTGGCTCCAGCCTGGCTGGTAAGTTTACAGGATTACAAATCGGCTTTACATTACTTTTTTTACACACTACTATAAACTACTACTCACTACTGTCCACTGTGGTGACTCAAGTGGAGAAACTAAAGCTGACTACTATCAATATTTCTTCAGTAAGGCCTCATTCGTTTGTCCTTACAAAAACTTTGGTCCATATTGCTTTGAGCCTAGCTGTCACTATGCTAGGATGCTAACAATGCTAACATGTTATAATTTAGTAAATATAACGTTCATTATTTTTTACCATCTTGGTCTGGTTTGTTCGCATGTTCCAATTTTCAAATGCTAGAACAAAGATTACACATTACTATGGCATTTTTTTCCCAAGTGGGAATCGTTGCTCATCCTCTTTGGAAAACGTCTTAGTGAAGACTATAGTTTGTCTGTATGCCAAAAAATACATGATACGAAAAACCCAACCAGGCATATCGTTTATCTTTGACAAATGTTCATATTTTCCTCATTTATACAATCATGCATTTAAACATGGTATAAAGTACCCAAGCAAAAACGAAGACAATGTAGAGAACTGCCAAGCAGACAACAATCCATCCTATGATCAGCAGAATAGGAAAGATCTTGTGGGATGATGCTGTTGGAGCCACATCTAGAGAGATATATATAGAATAAGTATTGGGAGGATGGTGTAAAGATTTAAGGATATAACTTGAATCAATCTGCTCGTTTGAATGTGGGTTTCTCACCTCTCTTGGACATGGCACCTCCACCTCCTCTAATCATGTTGTCATGAGGGCTGAAGCAATAGGTTCCACGCTGTGAAGAGTTGATCCAGGGTTCCGACAGGGTAGGCTGGGACAAATCCAGTGGACTTGAAACGAACACCATCCTTACCCCTAACCTGAGAATGTTTCTCTCTTCCAGCGTTTGGACACTGTGTAATGTTACTCTTATTGTCATCTTTTGGAGGTGAGTCCATTCCTCCGACATTCTTTCTCTCTGTGGACACGGTCCCAGCTGTGCCATGCCCTGAGTGCCTCTTTTTCTGTCCCTCAGGAGGTCCTACTGCAGCTGGGGCTGCAACTTTGTCTCTAGAGAGTTAAAGAAAAATAATTCCAATTTTAGTGTAAAGCATCTGTTCAAGATTTTGGTTTGATGATACCATGCCTTCTATGAATTTCAACGTGTCTGTATCTGACCATTGTTGGTTTCTACTGAAGACACCATGAGGAACACAAGAACTTTGACTGCTTTCATTCCAAAACTTTTCTCTTGTCTGTGGGACCAATATGAAGCGGCATTTAGGATTAGATTAGACAAGTTAATCTAACTTAATGTAAAGACATAAGCAAAAGCATAAGCAAACAAGGGGAAAACAGTACCTCTTTGAAAGACCTGGCTACTTTAGAGCCAAGACACACTAAACCAATGTCAAGATTGAGCCATGCACAAACCAAATGGTGCTGGAGCACATCAAAAACACAGACTGCAAACTAGTATCTGCTTTCTGCTACTGTCAATTAAGGTAATATGGAAAACATTACCGTGGAGATGAAATCTGTAAACGAACCAGCTTCTTACTCTCACTTGTTGGATGTAGTTGATTGCTGATTAGAAGATGAAAATGGTACTAGTGATGTCAGGTCTAATGGTTCTGGAAGAGGAAATGAAGCAGCAAAGTAATAAACTAAGGGGGAAAAATCAGCGATTTATTTAATTTTGATTTAATTTCATGGGTTGTACAGCACAAGGGTCTTTTTTTGTCACTTCTGTTTCTATTCTCATATTTGCTAAGCTAGTTAGAGTGATCTCTGTCATCACCTGAACCAAAAAACACCAACGAGGGAACACCAAGGCTGTAACTATAAAAAGAAATTAATGCGGTTATGCACAGGACCATTTTTTCATTCATCATTTTAAGGCTAACGTTTATCTTCCCTTTTCAGTCTCCTTCGATAAGCTCAGTGATCTACAGCTTCATATTAAAATGTGTCATTCTCATCTAAATCACAGCAGGAAAGCAACTAAGCATTTTGGCCAAAATTTGAAATAGCAGAATTTACTGGAGGCTATTCAAGGGCCCACAAAAGCTGAAGGAGGGGCTCAGAGGAGAGGAAAGATCAGGTGCTCTAGAGAGTGGAGGGCACATGAAGAGAAAGAGGAAGAGGGGAGAACGGGGGGGGGAGGTTACTGCTTTTACCATAAGCTTCAATAGCTCACACCACCGTGAATCATCTGTTTGGAATTTGGCGAACAGAACAAACACACCTGAGTTTCGCTCCATGGTTTTGTGTAACGGGTGTGAGAGCGGACCCAAGAACAGCACAAACCTAGACCGGAACAGTTCAGAACTTTATGGACAATGTTCAAGAGTCCAAACAGACGACAATCAGGAAGACTGGTCGGCAAGAACAGTCCAAGTTCTGAATGGGGCAGGAGTCTCCGGAGAGGGAGTCCAGGCAGGCTGCAGGCAGACAGGGAGCGGGCAGATGCAAAGTTCAGAGACAGAATGCAGGTCAGGTTACCAGGGCTGAGACGAGGAGACGTGGTCAGGGGCCGAAGGCAGGTCTGGTACCAGGAGATCTGCCCGGAAAAGAGTGCTGGAGGGTAGTGCATGACGCGATGACAATCTGGCAGAGAGTGAGTGTGGAGGAGCTGGTTAAGAGGAGGCTGGGTGATAGAGCCGACTGAGGGGAACAGGTGAGTCTAATGATCTTGATTAAGAGAGGTAGGCAGGCAGGTAGAGTGGGTTGGTAGAGGGGAAAACCAGGAATGGACTTTGACAGTTTTGTGTTAACTCCAAATGACTGTATACCTGTGATTTTTTTCCTTCAGTACCCAACCGGATCCTGAGTCACAATCCTCTCCCTGTCTCCCCAATGTGGAAGTGATTTCTGTATGTGTTTTTCTCCTCCTTTCTTTGTTGTGGCGAGAGATGACCCGCAAACACTGCTGCTCAAAGTGAACATGCATTCCCGTTATTGAGATCAGAGACGTGGATTCATTGTTTTTTTACCTGAAAATTAGCTGAAGTCAATAGATGTTTAGTCAATAGAAACACGAGCAAGGTTTCATTTAAAGTTAAAACCTCTCCTCTGTTGTGACTATGACTTTAATGAAGCTGTAAGTGCACGGTAGGTCTTCGGTGTAAACACTTCAGTGCTGTTTCTCCTTCATTTGGATTCCTCTACTTGTGCATCTTTCTTCCAAATGATGTTTATCTGAGCTCTGCTTTTTTGCTACCTAGATGACCCAGGTGATGGTCAAGTCTATGCCAGAGGGCGATTGCAAGGCAGTAGTGAAGTGCTTATTTTCACTGAAAGAACTATTAAAATAATGGTGGTATGATAAAAAAAAACAAAAAAAAAAAAACATTCTTACATCTGAAGAACAGGCACTTTAGTGCTTCATTTTTACACTGCTTTGTCATTATTTAACTTTTATACACTAATTGCAGCTTATTGTGATTTGTACACAGCCCTTTTTGTTCTCTAATTGAGCTTATTGCTACGATCTGTACAGTAGTTCAGACCCCAGCTGACCTATTGTTTGTGTTTGATGGTAAATTCACAGTGTGGGTCGGAGTCACAGTCACAGTCACAGTTATTGTTGGTGACTGTGTTGTTGGCGCTTTATTGTACTTTATTTGAAGTCACCTCTGGAGGTGTCTGAAATTCCCGTGGTGAGCACGATTGATGTGGTGCAATCATGATAATGATTCATACACTATTTTTTCTAATACACTATCACAGCGCCATATGTACTCTTCTTGCACATTTGTGTTTGGGTTCCACATGCGTTGCACTACTGATTCAGAAATAAAGAAGTCCATGTGCTTAAACCCCAAAAAGTCCAACTTCTCTCTGTGTTGATGTGATTTTCCGCTAAATCAAAGACATGAATCGACGGATGAACTCGTTTTCAGTCTCTTGCTGGAATCCACAGAGGTAAATCCCTGAAAGTTCCTGATACACATAAAAAATAGCAGCTCTGGGACAGACAGCAACAAAGGAGGAGACACGTCACCATGAAAGTATAAGAGCTCCTGATTGATTTGCATTTAGTACGGTGGAGACTGGACTCATAGAAACTGAGATTTGCCTGAAAACAACATAACATAACATAATAACATATATTAATATAATTTTTAATCAAAATTCTAGCTTAAAGTCTAATCAGATCCAGCCTTCGTGTATACCTGGTGTGCAAAAATGTCCACACCACGCACATCCATTTTGCTGTTTCCTGTGTAGTAGATGTCAAAGTTTATCCTGTTTTAACTATTTTTTAAAGAGTGCCTCAGACTTTTGGAATGGAGGCTGTATTTTTTCTGTCTTTCACTTTCTTTCTAAGTGCTTGTAAAACTTTTATTGTCTAATAACCAGTCTTATTCCTCATTGATGAGCTTATCCTCCTGTGTGCTTTTGAGTGAAAACAGGAGCTACCCGCTGTTCTTCCACATAATGCTGCCCAGGCGGGCTGTGGCAGAGCTGCTGTGCCGGATTGTGTCTGCAAGTGAAGACTTTTGCAGAGCTGGGATTTAGATACAATAGTTCTATGCACGCAGGAACCTAAGCGTGTGTTGCCTGCCATGAGTTAGTTCTAAAGGTGCAGTAATACTTTACTTTGACTTCGTATTCTATATCATATTACATATTAGTTCAATTTGTCTCTTCCTTATCTAGTTATTTCTGCAAGTCTTAAAGTCCTGCTCCAGCCAATCATTAGAAAATTAGAAATTCCATTCTGTTTAATAATATTGCATATTTTAACGTGATTTTTCTTGAAAAAAACAAATTCCATTGTGGCCATAAAATGTCTTGGATGGTCTACCCATTGACTTATATAAATTATCGGGACCAATGTTTATACTATCCCACCCTTTCTCAGCTCATCGCTGCAGCCAGAGCTTACCTGTTCTGTAATCTTGCAACTTTTAAACTGGTCTACTATACGCTGCACAGTGGCGACTTTGAGTGACAGTTCATGAAAATGTGGGTTAGACTTCACCTCAGCTAATTTGATTCACTGAGCTTGACTTGACTTTGGGGGAATTTTTCATGTTGCTGAACAAAAACCTTCAGTTAATTGTGCTGTTAAGGACTGCTGGCGAGGTTTGGCGGACAGCCATGAGCAGTGCCTCAACCTTCTGGAGGAAGTTTAGTTTATTTCTTTAAAACTTTTGGGATTTGAAATGTCACTGACTCGTAAAAGTGATTTTGGTTACAATTTTTTTTATCTGGCTGTGTCAGCTTTTTAAACACTACGACTAAAGGTAGTCCCTTAGATACAACTATTAAACATGAACGAGCATAACAGCACATACTGCATGTATACGTGCACATCCGTTTTCCTTTTCCTGGATATGTATTCAGTATTCTGGGCCAACTCAAACCAAGCCTTGTCCGGCATATGAATGTTCTGTCTCGTCATGGGACAATAGGAATGATCCTTTCCATCCTGGTGGTTCTGACAGCTGCCACATTTAAAACCTTCCTTTACTATCGACGTGCACCTTCAGTATAAAGAGTAGCACTGTCTCTGATGATTCCACATGACAAGACGGAGAATAATAGGGTAATAGGGTCTCTTCAAATTCTGTGGATTTTCGAGACCTTTAGATCACCCACTGCCCTATACCTCATGGGCCCAGTAAATGGAGTTATTATGGCAGAGACCATTAGTTTCAGCTGCAGTTTCTATGGTGCCCATCTCAACTGTGACACCTGCTCTCACTAATATAGTAGGTGAAAGGAAGTATCAAACATAGCAAAATAGCAACCAAAATAGCAAGCATGGAAAAAAGAATTTAGGCCATGCTATCAATCTTGGTCCGACATGTATCATTTCTCTTTATTAGATGTTTTAAAAAAAGCCATGTGATATATACACTTACTTTTTTAAATATTCTGTCAAGCTACACTGTGTGCTCTAATGCTGTCATCAGAAACACTGGTGCTTTTACAAAAGGAGAACAAAAATGACCCATTCAAAAAAATTGGGGCAAAAATATAAATAGTATTTGTTTATCTGTTCACTTATATTTGCAGATTTCAACATTTTTTAAAGCTTTAATTTATTACATAAATATTCATTTAGATTGTTTTCTGCATTAACAACAGTTGCGTCAACAATCTAGGAAAGATATATCTGACCTCTGCCGGTTATGTTGCCTTGAAAAGTGGCAAAAATGCTGCTTGCCGACCTGTAAATGACATATAAGACTAACTGCTGCTGTTGTAATTGTGAGTTGACTCCTGAAATGATGGTTAGTTGCAACCACTTCAAAACTGGCTGAGAGGGAAAATTTCAAGTGGCAAAGTTGTCAAGTAAAAGTCATAAGCGGCTTTTTCCACAATCCCAACTGAGCAACAATCAGCAGAATACTTACCTAACAAATCTACGAACTAGAGGACAAATTGAAGTAAAACATTTGACTGTCAAAGAAAATGAGAAAAAAAACAAACAGGTACCAACACATTACTTAAAACAGCTTTATGAAATTACATTCCTGTATCTCAAGCTAAAGTCATTGCTAACACTTTCTCCTCAAGATGCCATTAACACAGCCTCACAGTCATTACAAATCTAACCTCTGTCTTTGGTGAGTTATACTATAATATGTCCTGCGAATGTCTTTTGTTATCATAGGAAAACATCTGGTCAGCATTTGTGCCATAATCAAAAACTCACTGACGACAAGATTAAGTCAATAGCTGCATGTAGCAGCCATGCCCCTGTTACATTGTTGAGTTTCCTTCCTGTGTTTACCTTGTCGGAGTCAGCAAGTCCATGTGCTATAATACTAGTCCTCTAAGTGTTTCTAACAATGGATTTATTGTCATTTCTGACATTATTTTATTTTAGTATGTTTTTCACAGTCATGACACATTCCATTTTACGTCTGTATGCCTGTGATATCCTGGTCCATTTCTTTTATTGAGGAAATTGCGGCGCAATGTTTTCTCAGTCAATTTTTGTGGCCCTCAGGTAGATATGATCTATTCTGTTCACCTTAATTAAATGAAGCAAACTTGCAACCCTCTGAAGGATTGCTGAGTCAAAGACACACTATGAATGGGAAACTGCCCTCTTGTTGTAAGGAGAGAGGTCCAACAGGGATGTCAATAGAGTATATGCTTTGTCATTAAAAAGCTGCAGTCCACCTGCCCTCCCTGACACCTTTTCTCTCTGCCTGGCCCTGATAGACGTCCTAGATCCAATGTTTCTCAGTCTTTTGATTTATTATTCCTCTGCTTTGGGAGGAACAACAGATCAATCATTGGTGGATAGTCAATATTACACTGAGAGCAGCTGTGGAGATTAGGAAAAATGTCTGAAGTTTTGAGTTTGTTATTGTAGGGACAAGCCAGGCGTTATGTTTATATGTAAAGGCCTCTTGGGTACACGGATTTAATTATGCATTGACAGTTAGGATTTCCACAAAGCATACCTCAGAGACCCTGGGCCTCATCGTTTTACCTCAGTCCAAATCAGCTACGAAACTGCTGCTAAATCCCATTCAGATACTATAGGAATGAGCCCTGATTCACATTCCCATTGAGAACATCAGAGTATCATGTACTGTAGCTGCAAAAATAAAAGCAGTTGAATGATACATGTTATGTGCCAGCTGTTCACCCACTACAGGGGGATTCATAGAATGACATCAGTTCTGATATCTTCACTGCAATCAAAGTAATCATTGATACAATACAGCAGGAAAGACATATAAAACATGAATCTTTAATTCACAAAGTCAGCGTTAATGTTAATAATAAGGTGTGTGAAAGCTTTGTGCTGTTACCTGATAGAACACTATCAATGACTAAAGGTAGCATTGACAAGCACAATACTACCATCTGGTGGTGAAAACACAAGAATTCGTTTTCAACAACAGATTGTATCTATGAGTCGGACATGAGGAAAGGAACAAAAAAGTCCATAAGAAGTACATATAAAAAATGATGCGCTCCTAAAATTTGTCTTTAGCAGATTTGGACATCAGGTGTTTCCTTGTGTTCTTTTCTGGCCTTATTAGGATTATATAGCACTTGGGAGCGAAGATGCAGCCCAGCAGTCCATAACTTGAAGCCAAGATAGCAAACACCTCTGTGACCGTGGAGTATTTCCCTGGAGAGCTGATATAAGCGGGAACAAAGGCTACCCACACGGCACAAAAAATGAGCATGCTGAAGGCGATGAGTCTGGCCTCATTGAAGTTGTCTGGGAGTTTTCTGGCCAAGAAGGCCAGGAGGTAGCAAAGGCAGGCCAGCAGACCAATGTAGCCCAAGGAGAGAACAAATGCGATTGGTGAACCTTCATCACACAACAGGATGATAATAGCACTTTCACGTGGCATCAATTGGCGTGGAGTAGGAGGAGCAACAGCAAGCCACACTATACAGATAAGGACCTGCAAAAGATTGATAGATGGAGACGATTATATTTTAAACACTTGAATAAATGTGCACCTAATTATTTAAAGTACATAAACAGACATACCTGAACCAGTGTGCTGGAGGTAATAATTGCCTTCTGCCACCCCGGCCCAAACCATTTCATGGCAGTACTGCCTGGAAGTGTGGCCTTGAAGGCCATTAGCACCACAATAGTTTTACCCAGAATACAAGAGATACAAAGCACAAAAGTGATCCCAAATGCTGTGTGTCGCAGCATGCAGGCCCAGTCAGAGGGACGGCCGATGAAGGTCAGAGAACACAGGAAGCAGAGAGTCAAGGAGAAGAGCAACAAAAAGCTCAAGTCAGAGTTATTAGCTCTGACAATGGGGGTGGTCCTGTGACAAAAAAATATGATGACCACAATACAGGTACAGAAGGAACCAATTAGGGAAATAACCATCAGGGTGATGCCCATTGTGTCACTAAAGGAGAGGAACTCTACTTGTTTGGGGATGCAGACTGTCCTTTCAGCATTGGACCAGAACTCTGGTAGGCATCGCTCACACTCTATGGCATCTGCAGAGAAGATAAGAAGTCGTAAGTCTGAAAGTCTGATCCATAAACATGATTTTAGCCTTTCCTTACCACTTTGATTGCTAATCTCCCCTGCTGTACAAACCACACAATCATGGCAGCAGATAGGGAGATTAGGTCTGATTGCCTTGCGGGTACCTGGGGGACATTTGCTGCTGCATACGGACAAGGGAACCTTAGCAAAGGACGAAATAAAAACTACATCACAGTAATATCATCAACATAACACTGAAGCAAATGCCATTGTCTAAATAATGCCTTATTTGATCAACAGGCTTACTTGGGTTTGGTTGCCATTCCATACAATGTTTTGTTCCTGTATGAGGAGTTCTTTCTTTCCAGCTGAGGTTGTCTCATCAAACTTGCCAATAGTGACAAATTCCATTTCTCCGCTTGACGTCAGCTGCCAGCTAATCAGGTCATACATGGCTGCAGGATCCCCATTTTCATCAAACTTGATTTCATCACCAAGTGGGTTCACATATTCCACCTGTGTTATGTAATGAAGTAGCTACAGAAAAATGCAAAGATCATTTTGTAGTATCACAATGTCAAGTATGTAATGGTTTTGCTTCTTTTTTTAGTCTAAGCTGAATTAATGGACATACACAGTAGTTTGGTACCTGCCACGGCTGTATATTTTCAATGTCAGGGCAGGCATGCTGAGGAAGTGGCCCTTTTCCTTTCACACAACTTCTCATGGCCTTAAGTGCATGGACAATGACATACACAGCCTTATAGACATTGTAGGAAATCCTTAGCTGTGACACATCTGAATAGATATTCTTCACACCCCCCAGCTCTTCAGCTCCAGAGCATGAAGGTTTGCCAACATTACGTTCCTGACTGTCAGGCACACCCTGGCTACACTGAAACACCTCTTCCCAGAAGGGTACCAAGAATGGATCTTCACGGGCATCTGGACTCGAGGGATGTAGGCGAAGCAGAAAGTCTTGCAGTCCAGGGATGTATGCTCGTCGAATAGCGAATCCCATTGAACCCTGGAGGATATGGTGGTACTTTTTGGGGTTGGAGAGGACAGCAGCTGTGCTCCAAGCCTCACTGGCCAGCCACTGTATCCCAGCTAGCCCCTCTCTAAATTTAAGAGATATTTAGATGGCATTTTTGAGTCAAGAAACTGAAATTCAAACTTTCATCTTAAAATAAATAAATAGAAATAAAATAAAAAAATGTAGTTTCCAAACATAAGAGCCATGCCTGAGTACTTCATCAAACAATCTGACTGTATCTTGTTCGACAGCAAACACTAGAATGACTCGAGCCCCAGAGGTTCGGATCTTGGAAATCATAGTTGAAATGGCAGTCTGTGCTTGGGTCTTCGGGATTGTCTCATGGAGAGCAACACAAGCACCTAACTTTCTAACCTGTGGGAGCCAGAGGGGAGACGCATGGCAGGTTTTATCTAGACAGTATGCTCAAAAATGTATGCATTGTAATTATAAAATGGATATCCTTTGTTTATGGGTGCATGACTCACCCCATCTGCAAAGATATTTGCTCCTCCGCGGCCATAGTCATCATCCCCTGCAATCACACCGACCCAAGTCCAGCCAAAATGCTTTACAAGTTGTATTAGGGCATCAACCTGGAGAAACATGGTTTCAGCAGTGCAAATGTGTGAATGTGCTTTAGTTTTGTGCAAAGAAAGTTTTGTAACATTGTGAATATTCTCAGTTACTGCTGCCTCCAACCTGAAAGAAATCACTGGGCATGGTCCTTAAAAATGTAGGAAACTCCTTCTTGTCACTAAGACAGGCACAGCTGGAGAAATAACTAACCTGAACGGATGAAAACACAAGTCAAGTATGATATTAAGTTAACTATTAAAAGAAGTAATATTCAAAAATAAGAAGAAATAATTTCAAAATCTTAAATCAGATGGTTGGACAAAGCCAGTATGTTTTGAATGTGGGAAGTTCAGCGAAAAGAAATAAAAAAACGATGGCAAATTAAGCATATTCCTGGTTGTTAAATGGCTGTAGCTTACCTGTGGTACATGAAATACTCCCAGGAATCGAGCCACTACGAGAGACTGAGTAGAGCCTCCATCTCCTATCACTGCCGGTATGGCCCCATGACAGGTGCCTTTACTCGACATCGCCCCCCCAGACCCCGAATCCTTCATGCTCCCCATTAAATCAATGGCAGCCTTCAGGCCCTGATGAGGTGTACTGCATGAG